>CM060392.1:65219592-66458992 GCA_030545235.1 Helianthus tuberosus | reverse complement strand
AGAAAATACGAGTTTTGCGTTTGTTCTAACTTGGTATGTTTTTGCAAAACGTGCATGTCTTTCCACCCCGAAAACATTTACAAAAATGTAAAACGGTAAAAAGTGGGGTTATGAACTCACCTGAATATTCATGTGCAAAGCTAGCTAATTTACGACTTCGTGATGTCGTTTCCAAGATGAGACTCGCTAGCGTGCATTCTACAATATTCCTAACACGGAATATCTAATAAGTTTCTAAATAAAAGCGGTAACTAGTCTACGTGTTACCGAGCTCTACCGAATCGTTAGTCGAACGATTCAACGGTAAGTTGTTAACTTAATGGAAAAGATTAAGTTATACGTGTTAAGTCTCGTTTAATGTCAGTAGCAATTTAATAAGTCTTGAAAAAGACTTAGTTTCCAAGAGACTTAAAATGAATAAATATTTATATAAAAATATATAAATATATCGTTGTAAGTACGTTAGCCGTCTCGAGTAGTCGTACGTGTATAAAAGAATATTTCTACGAAAATATCATATAACAAACTCGTATCATATATCGCGTTTCGTATATAATAACTTGTATCACGTCTTGTGTATATTTGCCAAAAATATACGTATAGGCCGTTTAGGCGTGTAAAATAAATATGAAGAGTTATATTTATTTTATAGAGGAATCGTAGAGTTGTTTTTGAAAGTGAATACGATCTATATTTATTTTTATTAGGGGAATTCGTGTTACGCGATGTTTGAAATAAATATATATACTATATTTATTTATAAAAGGATTCGAATTCCGACGTTTTGTTTTATAATAAAAACGCTTCGTCTTTACGGATTTTCTCGAAAAACGGGCAGAGTTTCCTTTGTTTTTGGACGCCCCGACAACTAAAGTGTCGAAATTTTTATCAAGATTCAACTAAACTATAAATGTAATTTCGGCAAACATATATATATATATCTCAAATGTAACTTATAAATAGGTCGGTTCGAGCTCGTTATCACGTGATACTTTAAAACTATAATAAATAAATCGAGTCACTAATCTTTACCAAATCCTCGTGTCGATTTGCATAAATGTTTGACTGAGTTGACCGGGTCAACTGAGTTGACTCGGTTGACTGAGTTGACTCGGTTTGACCGAGTCAACCGAAATGCTTTATAAACCGATCCAAGCCAAACCGTTCGACCCGTTGATGATCTTTGGCTAGCTGAACTGCTGTTGACCGAGTTGACTCGAGTCAAACTGAAATTGAGTCTGACCCGAAGCCGTTGACCCGAAACACCCGAACATGAATCTGTCCAAAACTTGAACCACATCAAAATCTACATACGAACCGAACAAAACAAAACCCGAAACTCGAACCTGCTGACCTGAACCGAGTCCACTGCAAACCCTTGACCGAACTAAACCACGGCTGTCCCACAACCGAGCCGTGACCCGAGCCATCATCTAACTCGAATCAAATCTGTTGACGGTTTGACCTGGACCCGAACCGAGTTGAACCGAAATGCACCGAGTCGAACTGAGTCGCGCTAAAATACACCGAGTCGAACCCGAAACTGTCTTGACCGAGCCCGGAACCGTAATCAATCGGAAATTTGGTCGGGTCGAGGCACAACCACCGCCACTGCCGCTGCTACCGCCGCTGTCTGCGGAGGAGCCGCTCCTCTCCGCCGTCATCTCTCTCTCTCCTCAGCTCCTCTCTCTCTGTCCGCGTCGTCTAGCACCACCCACCACAGCTCCGCCGTCTGTGGTGGTGGGGTTATTGTTGTTGATGCCTACCGCCACCAAATCGATGGTGGTGGCCGGTGGTATAAGAGAAAACGGGGTGGGGGGTGTCGGTCAGAAAGAAGGGAACCGAGAGAGGAAGGGGTGGCTGGGTTGGGTCTTGTTGTTGGTTGATTTCTCTGTGTTTGGCTTTGTGTGAGTATGATCGAGAGAGGGAGAGAGGTAAAAGGCAGACTTCAAGTCTGTGTATATGTTGGGAGTTTAGAGGAAATAGGGGTGTTATATAGAAGATTGTTTAAGATCTTGCACAAAATATATAGTAGAGATTTGACAGGATTTTGTATGATTGTGCTGAGATTTTCAAGTCCCATATGGATTTTTGGGAAGATTTACAAGTATAATCTTGTAATAAAAATTAATATATATTATGTGTAGGTTTAGGTTTGTGGGTGTGGGGCTTGGGCCCGGGGCCCACAAGCTCTATCCCATGTGTAAGTAGCCCGTAATTCCTACGAGGCCCGTTGTCAAAACCCGAACTCCGTTTTAACGTCAAAAATTAAAATACACAAAAATACGGTCGGTAGTCGTTGTTTGCACGCCCGTTTGTCGATCACGGTAATAATCGCGAAAAATTGTATCGTTGCCGTCTTTAATCCGTTTTTCGATCCGGTTTCGCCTGTAGTCACTAAAATTTAACTACAAAACTAAAATATATCGTAAAAATTTAATATTTGTCGGCGTTGTCAGTATCCTGTTCGGTTTCAATCCGTTGCCGTTTAACGTTTCACCGGTTTCTCTGTAAACCACCGTTCGCGCACTGTAAAGGCGGATAGACGTTCCCAGGCACTCCAAAGGCCTAAATAAGTTAATTTGCGCTGTAAACACCATTTATTATCGCGTTAATCACTTGTTAATCACGTAATTAAGAGCCGTAAATTACGGGTTGTCACAGAAAAATCTCGGCTGTGTACACGGGTTCGTCGGCAAAATAATCGGCTACCAGTTTATCGTGGGCGGCTATAAATTTAAAACGAAACATAAATGAAATTAATTATAAAATACATTTTCAAATCTATATAAAACATAAGGAACAAATAGTAAAGTACCTTCTTGGTATCGGTTTAATTTTGCTCGTCTAGTTAGCCGTTGGGACGACGCTTCATCACCCGCCATGATGACATGAGCCGCGTTCATAATCATGTTGTGCATAATTGCATCCTCTTCCGACGATGATGAATACCACGCAGACGAAGAAGATGAAGAAATGGAAGAGGGTGAAGCCATGGTAATTTTTGAGAGATATATGGGGTGGTAGTGGGTAAAAAATGGTATAAAAATTGATGGGTTTTTATAAAAAGGGAAGAGGGGTTATAAAATGTGAGAGAGATATGAGATTGTAGTGGGAGAAAAGTTGTGAAAAATGGTGTAAAAGATGTGAGTATTTATCAGTGTTGTAAAAGTCGCTAGGCGGTCCCTAGTCGGCCGACTGGGGAGTTGGGAGTAATCAGAGTACTCGGGGAGTACTCGGGGAGTACACGGACATGGTAAATATAAAGAAAATTAATTGTTATATATTATTTATGTGTTAAAATAAGCATAATTCATGTCAACTGAGTATAATTTAAAATGAAACATGTTTAAATTTCAAATATTCTGAATACAAGTCCGACTAGTCTGAGTACAAGGCCGAGTAGTCTGAGTACAAGGCCGAGTACAAGGCCGAGTAGGCCGATTTTGACCGAGTTTGACCGATTAAAAGTCAACAAACCACGTTGACCGCCTAGACCGACTAGGCCGACTAGGCACCGAGTACTCCCGAGTAATCCCGAGGCCGACTAATTGAGACCGCCTAGGAGGAAGTCGCCTCGGAGGGGGTCCGAGGACCGAGTACTCGGCCGAGTAATCCGACTTTTACAACACTGGTATTTATAAAAGTGGGAGTGAAATGGGTATTTTTTTTAAAATATAACCGTTGGTTTTGAATTAAATGTTAGAATTTAAATTTTTTTTTATTTTAACGGTCACATTTGAAGGGGGGCCCACCATAATTGGATCGTCGCTAACGTCAACAACTCGCCGGTGAGGACGGGACCGCGGGGGGGGGGGGGGGATGGTGTGCCGGCGTCGCCGGTCCTCGACGGGGGTGGGGACGAACCCCATACCCTCTAGCCTAATTAACAAATTTAGGCTAGAGGGTATGGGGTTCGTCCCCACCCCCGTCGAGGACCGGCGACCCCGGCACACCACCCCCCCCCCCCCCCCGTCCCGTCCTCACCGGCGAGTTGTTGACGTTGGCGACGATCCAATTTTGGTCGGCCCCTCCTTCAAATGTGACCGTTAAAATAAAAAAAATTGGGGGTTTTCTTCTTCTGCCATTTTGGTTTCCTCCATGAAAGAACAGTTGAAGATGAATGAAGGTTTGTGTGGTTCCTATACTTTGTGAAATTATTCAATTATATATTCGAATATTTTTAATGAAGTAAAAGGAACAATATACTAAAAGTCTAAAACAAGGTATGAAAATTAATGAAAATATTTTGTTAATTTATTTGTTAAATGTTAAAAAAATGTAGAAGATTTAAAAAATAAAAAACATAAAAGTGGTGGGGTAGGATCATCTAGGACCATCCTCCCATACCATCTAGTTTTGTGGGATGGACCATACTTGAAAGGACTTTGATGTGGCGCCTACGTGGCGGATCATTCTCCAAGGGAGGACTATCACCATACCCTCTAGCCTTATTGGTTTATTTTATAGAATTAGTTTAATTATTTAGTTGTTTGGGTTAGAGATTTGGGTGTAATTAGTTTCCTATTTAAATTCGTTTAGGTTTCTTGTGTTTGAAGTTTGATTAATAAAATAAAAGAGTCGTCACCTCTAGAGTTTTTGTCACAAAGCTACCGGTGTATCACCGTGTTTCTTCTCTACCAAAAAATTCATCTTCACTTTCTTTCCTACCGTTTTAGCGGCAAACATCTCAGGAGGCGATGACGACGTACTCCAACGCCTGTTCTTCCACTGTTCGGCTTAATATAGGTCATAATCATATCATATTTCCTGCTTTTAAGTTTACTATATACGTAACTCGAATTCTCTGCCATTTGGATCTGAATTGATCGATGAGTAGGTTTTCAGTTATAAGTGTTGGGTTAATCGGTTCGTTACGGTTCATGGGTCAACATGTTAGCGGGTTTGCATGTGAATGGTTCACGGTTTCTAAATTGAGTTTATCGGGTACAAGAAGTTGAACCAAAGTTAATACGGGTTTCGGGTCGTGGATCTGAATTTGGCTGTGGTAAATGGAGCTTCGTAGACTTGAACAGATCAACAAGTGGTTTAATATGCCACGTTTTTATTTATTTTGTTTTACTAGGTATAGTGGGTTAAAAGTCATGGGTGTGTTTTTCCTAGCTTTTAGGTAATTTACGTAGGAGTAAGTTAGTTCCTTTTCTTTAGGATGAAGTTGCTTGTTTTCTATTTAATGTAAACTTTACAATCAATGAAATAGTAGTTCAACCAGAAAACCTTTTCTTTTATTTCGTGAGTGAGTTTTAGTGAGGAGCTGAACCAACATTTGGTATCAGAGCGGAGGTTGAGATACGAGTGCCGGTTTGAGAGTCGATTTCGAGAAAGGTGTAGCCCTTGGCTGCGGGGCAAACGCAGCAGCAAGAAATGGAGCAAACCGAAGGTCCGAAGGTGAAAGAAGTATTCGGAACAGCAGGTGTTGTTTCGTGTCTGTTTAACAGCAGAAGACAGAGGCGTTAGCATGTTTCGGTCGACCGTTGTTGTGGTAGACGTACCGTTTGAGACGACGGGGGTGACCGGTGATAAACATTGTGTTCCGTGGCTGTTAGCTTTGTGTAAAGGAGTGTGAAGACCGGCTGCTACTGCAGCAAAGACCGAAGAAAGAGACCGTCGCCGGAAAATGACCGTACCGGCGTAAGAAAGAAAGACCGGCGAGAAGAGACCGAAGCCGTAGTAGACAGAAAGGCTTGAAAGAAAGACCGAAGAACTCGCGGGTGAAAAGACCGTGAAGACCGATATAGACCGTCGTCACCGGATAAGAAGAACTGGTGATCAGAAGACCGCTGTCGGAAAGTTGTTCTGATGGGAGACAAAGACCGAAGACTGCTGCCGGAAAGAGAGTTCCGGTGGGAAACAAAGAAGACCGCTATAGACCGACAAGCCGCAAAAGACCGAGCGGCATGACCGAGACCGTAGGTGCGATAATGACCGGAGTATCGCACCAAGGTAGACCGAGACCGAGCGGTTGCCGCAGAAAGATCGTAGACCGAAATTTGTGAACCCATTTGAGACCGGAGGATTCACAATAGACCGACACAGGTGACGGGAGGCCGAAGATTCACCTGAGAAAGACCGTGATTGTGAACAAAGACCGAGAGTTCACATTAGACCGAGTCGTGAACCGAAGACAAAAAATGTTCACGTTAGAAAGAGTAAGATCCGAACCATGTGTGGTTCGTAGCAAGAGTTGCAAGTGTGGTGGACTTGATTTGGGTTGAACCGAGAAGATATTGGACGTGTCCGAGTGATGGTTCGAGAAAGCGATCCGGCGCTGCGGTGAATGAGGGTGTGAACAAACCGATTAAGGGGGTGATTGTTGGGTTAATCGGTTCGTTACGGTTCATGGGTCAACATGTTAGCGGGTTTGCATGTGAATGGTTCACGGTTTCTAAATTGAGTTTATCGGGTACAAGAAGTTGAACCAAAGTTAATACGGGTTTCGGGTCGTGGATCTGAATTTGGCTGTGGTAAATGGAGCTTCGTAGACTTGAACAGATCAACAAGTGGTTTAATATGCCACGTTTTTATTTATTTTGTTTTACTAGGTATAGTGGGTTAAAAGTCATGGGTGTGTTTTTCCTAGCTTTTAGGTATTTACGTAGGAGTAAGTTAGTTCCTTTTCTTTAGGATGAAGTTGTTTGTTTTCTATTTAATGTAAACTTTACAGTCAATGAAATAGTA
Source organism: Helianthus tuberosus (assembly GCA_030545235.1). NCBI lineage: Eukaryota > Viridiplantae > Streptophyta > Magnoliopsida > Asterales > Asteraceae > Helianthus > Helianthus tuberosus. The sequence goes on along the minus strand of CM060392.1, from coordinate 66,452,293 downwards.
GTTCAACCAGAAAACCTTTTCTTTTATTTCGTGAGTGAGTTTTAGTGAGGAGCTGAACCAACAATAAGTTATATTATATAAGTTATATATAGGGGTAGGCTAAGCACATATGGGAGGTACGTTTATCTATTTAATATTTTTGCCAAAACAGGTGGAAAGAAGTTTTGCACAAGTGTTGATACGCTAACCCATAGGGAGCCCCATTCGATGCTTGCTGCCATGTTCAGCGGTCGCCACACTGTTTGCAAGGAGTCTGATAAGGTAGGTATCTAAAGAATTCAATAGAACAAAAAAACTGTATTAGTTGGTGAATAATATTTTGTGTATTGATAAATGAAAACTAGATCATTTATAATTAGAGAGATTAGAATAAAAACGATAATGATAATTGTAACAAAGTGATAAACCTAACCAACTATAGTCGTATCGATAAAAACATTAATAGCTATCCTATTGATCAAGCTACACATCAAAATAGAACTAACAAAAAAGTTACATAGATGATACATCAAATAGCAATGAATATAACAGATATTAAATAAACTCGGTTAACAAGTATCAAGACAAAACTAGCACACAACATGTTTGGTTGCAAGATCAGGTGCCTTTCATATGATTATTCTGATATATCCAGTTTTTCTTTTTTTAATTTTTAGTTTTGATTTTTGAGTAATACTTGGATCATACTGTATTTATAAACAGTGATTAATTAGATTTTCTTGTGCTCACAAGAAACATGCTTTGAACGTTTTGTGTTTTTGCAGGGATATGTGTTTATTGACAGAGATGGGAAACACTTTAGGCATATTTTGAACTGGTTGAGAGATGGTGTAGCTCCCATCCTCAACCTGTCTGATTTAGAGCGTGTAGAGCTTTTGCGGGAAGCAGAATACTATCAGCTTCTTGTAAGTCATTTTTTACTATTCTAAGTATCCTCAAGGATTTATTGTATAGTACCTTTTATTAGAACAATATTAAATATAAGCTAGATCTTATATAGGTTTATTAAGTTTATAGGTAACATTATTCTTTATAAGATAAAGTTAGGGACGGTTATTAGTTTTTTCTCTGGGATGTATATATATATTCGTATCATGTAATGTTACATTTACCAATTCAATCAAGAACCCTATCAATACATTCTGTTAATCCTTACAAATTTCATCCAATATAGTGGTATCAGAGCCACCGATCCGTGATCATTATTCAACAGATTCATTACAATATCATCATTTTTCAGTCTCAGAAGATTACAATTTCATCAGACCTGTAAACATGACGACGAATGGTGGAATTCAAACCCAAATTCCCAAATTATTGGGACAGAATTACTACCATTGGCATATACAGATGAAGGTTTTACTAGAATCACAAGACTTATGGTCAATTGTGGATGAAGGTTATACCGAAATTGCATCCAATGCACCGGAGAATGAACAGAATGTTTATAAAGAAAAGGTTAAAAAGGACAAGAAGGCGATGCATATTATGTTCCAGTCAGTGAACGAAATGGTATTCGAACGTATTGCAACATGCAAAACATCAAAAGATGCATGGGAAGTTTTGCACAAAGCATACAGAGGGGAGAACAGGGTTAAAACGGTAAGGCTTCAAACCCTAAGATGTGAATTCGATAATTTACGAATGAAAGAAAGTGAAAGTATAGAAGATTATGTTAACCGTACCACGATAATAGTCAATCAATTACGTATGAATGAAGAACGGATAGATGAACAACGTGTAATTGAAAAAATCTTAAGAAGTTTGACTAGGAAGTATGAATCGGTGGTCGTGGCAATTGAAGAATCGAAAGATCTAAATATGATTTCCACTGAGGAACTGTTAGGTATTCTTCAATCACATGAATTAAGGTTAAAACAGTATGATGATACATCCGTAGAACAAGCGTTTCAAGTTCAAGGGAGTAATTACGATAGATCAAGACAGTTTAAAAATGATATCCCAGGAAGGGGACGAGGAAAAGGAAGGAACAGGTTTAATGGTTCGATTCGGTGTTACAATTGTCAAAGAATAGGGCATACGGCTAGGTTTTGTAACAAACGAGAAGATAGTGATAGATCAAACAATGCTATGTTACATAAGGAAGATGTAGAGGATGAAGACGATGATACTATGTTTATGATCTTTAATGTGGAGGAAGTAGTCAAAAACGACTGCTGGTACCTAGATAGTGGATGCAGCAATCACATGACAGGCAATAGAAGCCTGTTTGTAAATCTGGACGAATCAGAACAAAGGGAAGTAAGAACTGGAGATGATAAAAAGTTAAAAGTTCTCGGATGTGGAGAGGTAAACGTCAGAATCAAGGGACAAGAGAAGAAGATTCCGAATGTGTTTTATGTGAATGGGTTAAAACATAATTTATTAAGCGTCGGTCAGTTAGTGCAGAAGGGTTATGATGTAAGATTTAATAAAAAAGGATGCACAATTCATGATTCATCTGGTTACTGCATGGGAACTATTAAGATGACAGGTAACAAGATGTTCCCGTTGAATCTGAAACATGACATAGTTCCTAGAGTTTGCAACATGACTACTCAAGACAACTCGGTTTTATGGCATCGAAGATACGGACATGTGAACTTCGAGACTCTGCATGATATGGGCATGAATGAGACGGTAAGTGGATTGCCAAAGATCGACAAATCATCGCACATATGTGAAGGATGCATCTTTGGTAAACATGCTAGAAAGCCGTTCTCAAAGAAAGCTGTATGGCGAGCAAGTGAACCTCTTCAACTTATCCATTCTGATATCTGTGGACCCATGAAAACACAATCTATCGGAGGGTGCAGGTATTTTATTACATTTATAGATGATTTTTCGAGAAAGACATGGGTATATTTTCTAAAGTTCAAGTCTCAAGCCTTAAGTTACTTTAGAAATTTCAAACGTCTAGCAGAGAATCAAATAGGTTATAAAATTAAGAGCATGAGGACGGACAGGGGCGGAGAGTATTGTGGACATGAATTTCAAAATTTTTTAAAGGAAAACGGAATACATCATCAACTTACTACTAGTTATACTCCTCAGCAAAACGGGGCAGCAGAAAGAAAAAATAGAACTCTCATGGAATTAAGTAGAATTAAGAGAGAGAGAGAGAGAGAGACGCGACTGAGATGGTTAATGGGAACCGATTTTCCGGCGACCCAGGAACGTCGCAGCGGCGGCCGTAACGGTGCCACACAGTGTCTCGGTCCAGGTAAGAGTTTCGAGTGTTATTCGATTTAGTTCAAGTTTAATTCAAGTTGGGTTCTGTTTTGGCCTTGCATTCAGATTCGATCCAACCCAGTTTTGATTCGGGTCAGTTTGGAATCGGTTCAAGACGCGTGTCGGGTTAGTTAACCAGACGTCTCAGTTCAGTTTTGGGTCTCGACTCGCGGCTCAGTTCAAGCCGGTCCCGGTTCAGATTCGTCCGGTTCAGGTTCGCTTCCGTCAACAGGTTCATTTGGTCTAGATTCATTTTGATTCGGATTGCATTTGTTCAAATCCTGACTCAACCCGATTGCTTTTGTATCTCAGCTCGGTTTCATCAGTCAAGGTCTCGAGCTTCGGGTCAGAACTGGTCAATGGCTTCGGTTTGGCCAACATAAACGCGAGGCCCGGTAAAACTCTAAACAAAACAAGTTTCGTCTACTTTGTTTCGTATATTTATTAGTGAATACTAACCAAGTTGAACCGTTTGATATAATTTAGATATTGAGTAATCTTTCGCCAATTTCACATGATGGTCACGTATGGTTTATATATTGATTAAGCATTCGTCAAACTTTACAAAAACTTTCGCTTATTGTTTATATATTATAGAATTGTTGCATTTTGACTTATATATCGACAACTTGTGTTGTCGGGGTCGTCCAAAAACAGAGGAAACTCTGCCCGTTTTTCATAAAATTCCGTAAATCGAAACGCGTTAATTTTTATAAAACGAAACCTTTCGAAGTTCTAATATTTTTATAAATAAAATATACACTATTATTATTTTGTGTTAATTAATGGTCGAACCGCTAATGAAAACGTATTGGATTCAATTAAATTTTTATAACAATAATTATAAATGTAAATTTATTTAATTAATTATTTATTTACTTTCTTTTCTTTTTGACAAAACTTCTATAATATTTTTGATAAACTTAGATTAAAATCTTTGTATAAACTTTATATACGAAAAATATATATACTTAACCATCGACTAGTTATACTCTAAGTGCTACTTCGAATCCTCCGTCATAATATCCGAATACTCATACACCTTCGCTTACCCATATAGGGTGACATCGGTGTTCCATCATCCTAACCTCACACTCGTCGACACTTGGATAATCGGAAGACTTAGCAATTCCGTGAGTATACTCGATCCCTTTTTCCCCTTTTACACTTTGGGATGCAACATGTATAATTATGCAAACAACTTTTAAACTAAACATACTCAATCCATGATCAAGCATGAAACTAATGTGACTTACTTGTTATTCTTGTATGCTCTATGAACGATTTGGAACGTTATATGCTCATTAACTTTGCTCGCCCACCTTAACAATTATAGCGCTATAGGATTAACGCCCCCCCCCCCCCCCGCTATTATTTTGGGTATTGTTAAGTTAAACATTACCACCCCGCTAAACTTTTGGGATTAGGCTATTTTATGCGTTGTATTCTCGGGTTTGATCATATTGTACGCCAAAATTGCATACTAGTAATCACATATTATGAATCATGTTGGATTTGAGTTTTTATCCTATTATGCTATGTAGTTAAACTTGTATACTCGCCTTTGATTTTGCATTGAAACTCTATTTTAATACATGTTGCAGGTTGATTATTGAAGTATGGATGAATGATGAAACGAGTTTAGGGTTGACTAGATACACACCTTTAATCTATTTATCTTTTGATGTTATGTTGAATTTGAACCATGTTGTTATTTCTATTTTAAATGTTGTATGACAATTTAGCAATTGCAATGAAATTCGAATTTAATTAAATATTGTCACACAGTGTTATGAAGTCTCTTGCAATCTATACACACTTCGTCTCATCCCGATGTTTACGCCATCAGTTGGGGTGTGACAGATTGGTATCAGAGCCATAACTATAGGGAATTAGGAAAAGTAGGAATGCTTTAACCTAGTCTATAGTTTTATAGCTTTATTCTTGTGTACTGCTTGAAACTACTTATATGCTACTTTACTCGCTTCCCATTAATTCGCTTTGACTTTTTTTAAACATATATGTCGCTTGTGTGTTAATACTTGACGTGCTATTCTTATGTGTCATTACTTGTCTGATTATGTGTCGATACTTGATTTATTGATCTATTCTTTGTGTGTTATTCTCGACATGCCTTTTATGAGCTTATACTTGTTCGTTATTTCCTTTAACATACGCCTTTCTCCAAGGCATTTTACTCGATTTTTCTTAAACTTGAAAACACTCGTATTATACAAATGAGACGAGTTTACCAAAATAGGCGTGAAACCCACAATTTGGTAAGCGACTCTCATCCCGCTTGATTATATTTTTGCACGAAATTCACCATTAAGTTAGAAGTGAAATCCACATCTTAATGGAAATTTCAAACTTAAATTCTAGTGGACCCTCGTCAGCGTGTCAAATTTAATTTGACCCGACGAGTACCAACCACACTTAGGGTACGAAGTCGTTAAGTTAGGGGTGAAACCCGCATCTCGTCGGCTAGTCCCACTTCTTAATTTTTTAAATCCCGCCAAGTCTCGAAATTTCGATTGAATTGGAACATGTAGTAACCGGAAGGGTAAATACCGTTAACCGACATGTCGGCAAGAGTATTTCACCTATTAGGCCAAAGCATGTTCTAAATTTCAAAAGACCTTTCGACCACTTTGGTTAGTCAAAGTTCCGTTTTGGAACCATCCAAGTTTTAATTAAACTTACACTTTATTATTCTCGACCTCTTATGATGAAACTATCTCTTGTCAATTTTGAACCATTTTTGAGATTTAACTTTTGCGCATACATCATACTATTACTTTTCATACGATTATACATTATTATCGTGCATAATTTTACGTAATTTTATTTACACTTTTGTAACAACGAGTGGAGACATATCTTCAAGATAGGAGTGATTCCCTTACCTTGACGATTAACTCCGCTTCTTTCCTCTTATTACAACGACCTCACCAACGGATTTGGGGTGATTCCCTTACTTAGGTGATCGTTACCTATACTTTCCTTTTAAATAGACTATATTATGTAAACATGATCATGTTCATATTTATATCATTTATCATTAGTCAAATTCCTACCTATTCCAAAATGCATTGTTTATTTAAACTTACTTCTTGTACTACAACCTATTTCCACATTCACTCACATACACGAAATTCTTAATATTACCGTAAACGCTCACTTCTTAAGTCTCAAAACTTCGCGAAATGCTACTCGTCAAACTTAGTCGGTCTAACAAATCCATTGCCCACAAATTCACTATTCAACGTAATTATTAAAACACGCTTCTCTCACACCATTAAACTAGAGATTTTTATATTCGATTGAGAATCAAATCAACTTTTTTCGCACACACCTATAAAATATTACAACTATTATTCAACGTTCACGAAAATTTCTCTCAAAAGCAATAAAACATTTTATTAAAAGATGCTTTTCAACAATCACTAAGTTCATATACCAAATTCCCTTTTCTAAGTATAAACTTTTTCACAAGAATCGGTAAGTTTCAAAATTTTCTAATACAAGGTTACTTAAAACGATGCAAACTTATTAATCTCTAGAACTTTTCAAAACCTCACTTGATACGTCAGTTAAATTCAAAACACGTGGGCAAGGAAACTTGATGGGAACCAATAATCTTCAACTATATCAATTCTCCAGAAACCATAGTAGCATTTCCACTCTTTTACAAAGTACCTTTTCGCATAACCAATAAACGTTTTATACCCTCTTTACATTCACAAACTAGAGTTTATCACAAACTAGAGTTTATACTACGTGACAACTCAATCTATTTTAACTTCACGTTTTGCATAAACAAATATATATGCATATCATTTTACATGTTTTAGTCAATATCTCCCAACAATCTCACGCGCGTCACTCGTCCCCTTTCTCTTTCATACTTAAAACTTTTAATCTTTTACGCGCATAAACTCGTGCATTTCGATTTATACTATAAACAAAATCATTATTTCCTACATCCATACTTATACATTCTATGCCTTTACTTATGTTCACACTTACACATTTATGTTATACTCATGATTCAAAATTCATACGTTTTACTTTTATACATACACTCACAATTATACATTTACGTTGTCCTTACATTCATGTCTATACGACATTCGTATTCATGTTCATATTCATACGATTTATGTTTTCATTTGCACTTATACAACTTTGTTACACTTATATTCATACACATATATTTTATTCATACTTAACCTTCATGTTTTACACTTATATTCACATTCATATCTATGCTCATGCATCTTATGTTCACATTTATACTCGTATTCATACTCATATGCTTGTGTTTAACTTATACTCATGTTTGTACTCACGTTTATGCTCGTTTTTTTTTCTTTTTTTTTCATACACGTTATGCTTATGCATTTACTCATACTCCTGACATGCGTTTTGTGTTTATGCTCACGTGCGTGTTTATACTTAAACTTATACCATACTCATGCTTCATTCATACACAAAATTTATACTTTCGCACCTATACGCGAGAGAAACTCGAGGGATTCGCTTACGTGGTCTTATACTATTTGGAATGCAAACATGCTTACATGCTACATTTTTATACACACGCAATCTTATTTTCAGAATTTATGTATACCTTGATTCATACGCAACTAGTACAAGCTATGCGGATCATGCGACGATTGTTATAATCGCGGGTGCACACGGGATTATAGTAATGGGCGTATGAGAATCATAGAGTGTACTACTGCATATGGAAAGACACGGGACGGAACACGACCCCTAATACGAGACGGACGTAATATGGTCAAAAAATGGTGGATACGCCGCTGGTACTTCCTATATATAAGTCTTTTCACCATGTTACCAAACTTTTGTAAAACGTGCCATGAGAAATTCAGTGTTTTGTAGACCTTTTGGACCTAATACAAACTTTAAACAATTCACAAACGCATTATATCCGATTATCCACGACGAGACCTCATTAATAACACGCTACTTTCGTCTATCCGTTACTTATGCTATTCTTATACTCATAATCGTGTATTAGATCAATCGTTCACCCTTCTGCCTCAATTATTCTCCGTAGTCTCAAACTCCAAGCGTCAGTTTTAAACAGTCCCCTTTGGTTTTCCAAAAACCCTTTCGAGTCTTCCTCTTGAATAAATTTCGGGACGAAATTTCCTAAAGGAGGGGAGACTGTAACGCTCCGCGTTTTCATAACTTTCCTATTTAGAAATCGAATAAAAAAAAAAATCTATTTTAGAAGCTTGGATCTTTTAAAATTATAATCTGTTGAGTCATCGAAAAAAAAAAAATCTTTTATCTTTAATTTAATTCATTATAAATATGATTATTTATTCTTCTTTTTAAAATTAATTAAACTAACTACTTTTGTAAATTTAAAACTTTTGTTTTAATCTAGTTAGTCTCGTTGAACCTTAAAGTTAGAAAAGATATAAACTAACCTAGTTAGTTAATTGTAAAGTTATATTCTTTTAAAAACATCATCACATAGGTTGGTTTATTAAAGTTGAGGGACTAATGGTGTATTTACTTGAAGTAATAAAATACCCCAAACTCATCTCTTTCAAAACATCAGCCGACACTCTCCCTTGTTTCTACATATTTTATCAAAGAAACCCTAATACAAAAAAATGCAGCCGCCTCCCTTCATCTCTCCCGATTCTCCGGTCACCGGAATGGATCTTCGGCCGGCTCTTCGGCGACAACGTAACCCAGCCGCACCTCCTTCCTCTCTCCGCCTCACACCACAACACTCTCCTGTTCCCCTCTCTAATTGAACGACCAACCACCTTTATGGCGGTGGCACGCGGCGGCGAGACAGGAACCGAGAGAGAGAGAGAGAGAGAGAGATAGAGAGAGAGAGAGAGAGAGAGACGCGACTGAGATGGTTAATGGGAACCGATTTTCCGGCGACCCAGGAACGTCGCAGCGGCGGCCGTAACGGTGCCACACAGTGTCTCGGTCCAGGTAAGAGTTTCGAGTGTTATTCGATTTAGTTCAAGTTTAATTCAAGTTGGGTTCTGTTTTGGCCTTGCATTCAGATTCGATCCAACCCAGTTTTGATTCGGGTCAGTTTGGAATCGGTTCAAGACGCGTGTCGGGTTAGTTAACCAGACGTCTCAGTTCAGTTTTGGGTCTCGACTCGCGGCTCAGTTCAAGCCGGTCCCAGTTCAGATTCGTCCGATTCAGGTTCGCTTCCGTCAACAGGTTCATTTGGTCTAGATTCATTTTGATTCGGATTGCATTTGTTCAAATCCTGACTCAACCCGATTGCTTTTGTATCTCAGCTCGGTTTCATCAGTCAAGGTCTCGAGCTTCGGGTCAGAACTGGTCAATGGCTTCGGTTTGGCCAACATAAACGCGAGGCCCGGTAAAACTCTAAACAAAACAAGTTTCGTCTACTTTGTTTCGTATATTTATTAGTGAATACTAACCAAGTTGAACCGTTTGATATAATTTAGATATTGAGTAATCTTTCGCCAATTTCACAAGATGGTCACGTATGGTTTATATATTGATTAAGCATTCGTCAAACTTTACAAAAACTTTCGCTTATTGTTTATATATTATAGAATTGTTGCGTTTTGACTTATATATCGACAACTTGTGTTGTCGGGGTCGTCCAAAAACAGAGGAAACTCTGCCCGTTTTTCGTAAAATTCCGTAAATCGAAACGCGTTAATTTTTATAAAACGAAACCTTTCGAAGTTCTAATATTTTTATAAATAAAATATACACTATTATTATTTTGTGTTAATTAATGGTCGAACCACTAATGAAAACGTATTGGATTCAATTAAATTTTTATAACAATAATTATAAATGTAAATTTATTTAATTAATTATTTATTTACTTTCTTTTCTTTTTGACAAAACTTCTATAATATTTTTGATAAACTTAGATTAAAATCTTTGTATAAACTTTATATACGAAAAATATATATACTTAACCATCGACTAGTTATACTCTAAGTGCTACTTCGAATCCTCCGTCATAATATCCGAATACTCATACACCTTCGCTTACCCATATAGGGTGACATCGGTGTTCCATCATCCTAACCTCACACTCGTCGACACTTGGATAATCGGAAGACTTAGCAATTCCGTGAGTATACTCGATCCCTTTTTCCCCTTTTACACTTTGGGATGCAACATGTATAATTATGCAAGCAACTTTTAAACTAAACATACTCAATCCATGATCAAGCATGAAACTAATGTGACTTACTTGTTATTCTTGTATGCTCTATGAACGATTTGGAACGTTATATGCTCATTAACTTTGCTCGCCCACCTTAACAATTATAGCGCTATAGGATTAACGCCCCGCCCGCTATTCTTTTGGGTATTGTTAAGTTAAACATTACCACCCCGCTAAACTTTTGGGATTAGGCTATTTTATGCGTTGTATTCTCGGGTTTGATCATATTGTACGCCAAAATTGCATACTAGTAATCACATATTATGAATCATGTTGGATTTGAGTTTTTATCCTATTATGCTATGTAGTTAAACTTGTATACTCGCCTTTGCTTTTGCATTGAAACTCTATTTTAATACATGTTGCAGGTTGATTATTGAAGTATGGATGAATGATGAAACGAGTTTAGGGTGGACTAGATACACACCTTTAATCTATTTATCTTTTGATGTTATGTTGAATTTGAACCATGTTGTTATTTATATTTTAAATGTTGTATGACAATTTAGAAATTGCAATGAAATTCGAATTTAATTAAATATTGTCACACAGTGTTATGAAGTCTCTTGCAATCTATACACACTTCGTCTCATCCCGATGTTTCCGCCATCTGTTGGGGTGTGACACTATGAATCTTTTCTGATTCATGTTTCAAATCTGCACAATTACTGCATACACTAGGAGTAGGAGGGTCAGAATTTACCTGACTTGTCGAGGCTGCGACATTTGCCATAAAGGCAGTCTGATAAGAAAAAGATCCATCTTCAGAGAAGAACTTCTCCATTTCTTTCGATGCAACATCAGCCTTCTTTATCAGAACATATTTCTGACACTTTAACTCCTCAGCTTCTTTTAACAAACTATCAACATCAGAATCCATTTCCTCCTTCACATCCGATTCTGAATTATAACCTCCCACACTCGAGCTTTCTTCATCCGAACTGCCACTATAACCCGAACTATCATCACTTTCAGAAAACTCTTCTTTGTGCACATGCTTATTGTGATTGATGATCTTGGCATAACATGCAGTTCCTCCTCCTCCTTGATCACCACCTCCAAACTGTACTGACCAGTCACACCCTTCATCAGCTTGAACGACTAATGCCCGATTGGTGTTTGAAGTCCCAGACTGTTTTTGGTTGGTTGTGTTGTTCATAGCTACTATCCCTCTTTCACGGTTACCTTGATTTGTGTTGGAAGTACCTGCCTGATTTCGGAAGGGATTTTGGTTGCCTTGTCTGCTCGGTCGAGTACACTCACGCTTGGAGTGACCCTTTTTGCCGCAATTAAAGCACGTAACTGCATCCTTTTCGAAACCGTACTTTATATCCTTTTTGCTTTCCAAGGTAGTTCTCCCAGTTCGGCTCATATAATCCTTAGCCCTTTGAACATCACTCGCAAATGCCCACTTAATGTCCATTAACTCCATTTCATCACGGTCTATTTGTTGATAATCTTCATTGGTCAAATTAATGTTTCCAATTTGACCTGTGACCAGTCCACAGTAGGCACTGACCATTGTATTGAGAAGTTCCATATGTTCCTTTGAAACTTCTATACTGACCTTTGAAAGATTTGAAGTATCAACTCTGATGGTGTTGGGGTTTTGGGGTTGAAAGTTGTTACTGTAACATGCTTGTTGTGGTTGGGCTTGTGGTTGAGGTGTAGCAACTAGTGGTGGCGGAAGATAGGCTCTTGGATCAAATTGAGGTTGAGTTGTGGAAACTTGAGGTTGAGGTTGGGGTTTAGGGAACCAGGCACTCGGATCGAATTGGGGTTGAGATGTGGAAACTTGAGGTTAAGTTTGAGGTTAAGGGAACCAGGCACTCGGATCGAATTGGGGTTGTGAATGGACTTGAGGTTGTGCAGCAGGTTGTGGTCGTGGAAGATAGGCATTTGGATCGAAAACCTGACCATACGATGTTTGAACACTTGTTGAAGCTGACTGGGGAAAGGGACTTGTATTGGACATAAAAGCCGTTTGCAGTTTTGGTTGCTGACTGGAACTGGCTGCAGGATTAATCCCTCCAAGGTACATTTCCGGATTTTGAGGAACTGTAATGCGTTTAGCCTTCCAGATTTCTTCTTCATTCTTGTTTTCCAACTTCTGAACGAATTCATAGATACTGACAGTATCTAAAACACCCGTATGCTTTAACAATTCAATGAATGGACTCCATTTTGGGGGTAGATCATCAGCAAACCTTGCAACCATTTCCTTTTGTGTTGCAACAACATGATAAGAAAACATTTCACTAAGTAAATGATAAAAACGAGTTGTCATATCATTTAATGTTTCGTTTTCCATGAATAGAAATGCTTCAAATTCCTTTTTCAACAAATCGTGGCGTGTCTTTCTTGCAGCCGCATTTCCTTCTCCTCTTGTTACCAAGACGTCCCATAAGGCTTTCGTGTTAATACAATAAGCGAATTGATGATAAATGTCTTTGTGGAGTGCTTGTGTAAGGATAGCAAACGCCTTCTTTTCCAGATCATATGCCTTTTTGTCGCTTTCCAACATATTAGCCAAAGTCGTTGGATTTGATCCTGCTTCTTCAAGAGATGTGTTATATGGCGTAGTGAAACACGTCCATAGCTTGGTGTTTTTCCCTAGAACAAAAGTGTGAAATCGACCTTTCCAAGATGGATAGTCGTTCATATGATTTAGCTTTGGCGGGCGATTGTTGCTACCCGTTTCACTTTCACTTAATAACAAATTCTGAATGCTTTGATTTTGATTCGCTACGCATGCCCATTGACTTGCAGTAATTGTTTGTTGTGGCATCATATTTTTCATCCAAGCCGCTGCGGAGGTCGGATCTTGACCCGAGCTTGGGCCACTGCTCCAATCCCATGGGTTAGTCCTCATATTTGATGTATGAATGAGAATACCTAGTCACAAACTTGAAATGAAACTGTTAAATAACTTTTACAAAGCTTCTGTTAAAAACTTCACAAGTGACACCCACGAAGAACTAGGTTCTTAACGAAAGACCAGGTTAGACGAAGAATGATTTTTCGTCAAAAAACAATCACTACGAAGAACAGGTTCTTCGTCAACAACACCCTTACGAAAAACTGCGTTTTTCGTCGAGGACAATTTGACGAAAGACCTGGTTGTTCGTCGCTGGGTTCTTCGTTGACAATCAGACACAGAAAGTTGTTGAGATATTTTCAAAAAGGAAATCTTATCCTTATCCTGACACAGACACCCTTTTTCAACCTAACAACATGCCCTGACTTACCAACCCATCATGTCTACCAATTTTCAACAATTATATTTTAATTAAATTCAAGAACACCTTTGAAGATATGAAGAACCCTTTTGAAGATATGAAGTTTCCGGCCAAACTGTTTACCGAAGAAATTTTCCGAAACACGAAATTTGCTTAAACTTTCAATAAAAACCCAATTTTATCATGTGAACATGCAATATAACAAGGTTTTTGATAAAACTTATAGCAAATAACAAGATTTTGACTGATTTTAAAGACTTTTTCAAAAAATTATGAATGTCAAATGAGCACAGTTTCTGAAAAACACATAAACAACTTGATAAAACACAACTATGTTTGGTTTTAAACAAGGATAAGAGCCAAAGCTCTGATATCACTTGTAGGTCCGTTTTTCTTGGAGGATCAATTACGAAATCTAATCCTTGTTTATCACAAACACAATCACGAGGGGGGAATCCCCGTGACGATGCAAACCAAACAAAGTATAGCAAACACAAAGTAACCAAAAGATTCACTTTCTATTGATTAACGGGATGAGAACAGATTACAAACACATACACACAATGTTTGATAATACTCTTAGTAGGTTATGCTCTCATGCTTCACACAGAAGACAAGGTGTGTTATTTATACTGCAGCCCACCCACTACACTACGAAGAATGCAAATGGGCCGAAGAAGAACCTAAGCCCACGAACAACCAGGTTCTTCGTCCACTATTGCCACGAAACACCATGTGACGAAGAAGGTGTTCTTCGTCACACACCATTAACGACGAAGAAGGTTCTTCGTGACATATGACATCCCACGAAGAATAGGTTCTTCGTGGGGAGGCTGCAAATCAGTAAAGCTGCAAACTGTTAGACAGTTTGCAGCAAAACATAAATACACACACACACAAACATATAAGATAAACTAAATGCAACATGCATTAGTTCAAACTTACAACACAAAGAGACAAATGTCGTACCAAAGTTAGATAGGAGGATATCCGACTTGGTCGACTAGACGGAAACATTACAGACTCGATAAACAAAAGACCGTACTAATACATCGATAAAAAGAACAAGTTACAGACACAAATATATGCACCAACACTAAGTCTATTTATGTATATATTATATAGTACAAGTATTAAGTCCAACATATAAGTAATAGATTTCATAGATGTCATGCATGGAGGTAGGAGGATAACCGTCCTTTAACCTCTTTCGTAAGATTCACCAATACATAAATCGTCACAAGGACGATTCGGATGGTCATGAATGAATTAAAATAAAGGAAATGTACATTCATCACTATATCACGTAGCCAAGTGGACATGAACCCGGGTGAGCCACTTCTGACATAGAAAGAGTTAACTAAGTGTCGGCGGCTAGACGGGGTTAGGTCACTTTCAAGCTAGCAAACTACTTGAGATAGTAATTGTGAAAACATCAAGTGAGGTGGTGGACTGAAGGTAGGATAGCCAAGGCTTCGAAGTAATCATACCTTTACCAAAACATAGGTCTTGTCACCAGGACAAGCTTGGATGGTTTCAACACTTGTGGGTTAGAAACCCTTAGCAAAACATAAATTTTAGAGGCATCATACACCTCCGAATTTGTATGAAACAACCTTAGCTAGCTCACTAACCATGGACATGATTAGAGGCATAAGTAGCACAAGTTTGTTTAGTAAAAGTAAGTTTAATAAACGTTTACACGTTCTTCTTCCAAAACAGAAAGTTTGGCCCTAAAAATGGTATTGTTCCACCTTCGTTTTCCATGGAAAACCTATGGTAACATCCCTAGAGGCAAACCAAACCTTGTAGAAAAGGAAGAAGCGAAGAAAACATGAAAAAGTTGAAGTTACAAGAAGATAAAAACGAGCAGAAAATTTGTTGCACTTTGGGCCTCATTTTTGGTGAGGTTTCACCTTAGTTTGCCTAAGCAAACTTGTGAAAACCTTCCTAGAGGTTATTCAAGTGTTTTAGAAGAAGAAATGATAACAAAATAGTAGAAGAAGTGAGTTAGAACTCAAGAACTTTCTACAGTGAATTCTGGAAGAACAAGGGAATTAGAGAGTGTTTTGGACGTATAGATGAGTTTGGAAAGTGAAATTGGATGAATGGAGGCTCTTATTTATAATGGGGGTGATTAGGGTTTGAGTTTAATGAGTTAGGAGGTGATTGGTGGTGAAAAAGGTGAAAAAAGATTCAAAATTCACGCTTTTTGGAACATTTCAGCAGCTCCGGACCGTAGGCTACGGCTGGGGCCGTAGGCTACAGTCAGCACTTTTCAATTTTTTTTTAGGTTTAGACACCTTAAGGGATATATATGTGTATTTACTAACCGAAGGTATATCTAAACTCCCTATAGTTGGTGTTTTATTTCGTGTTTACATGTTGATCTTGTTCCATTGCAGATATCCCTAGTATAAAAGCGTTCAGATTTTATATATTGTTACTTATGCTTCCGTTGCCTAAAAATGTACATATATATTTTTAATAGTTAAAGTTTATTTAACTAACATATATGTATGTATATATTTTTGTCAAAAGTGTTTTGACTAATCTTTGTAGTAAATAAATATATACATATATATGAACCGGGTTCATTAAAAAAATATATTATACCACAAACATCCTTCAGAACCAACATGACTTTTCTATGGAACTGACTGGTGCATGAACCAATGCAACTAATTGAACCAAATAACATGTTCTAGCGGCCACTGTGACCAGTATTTTTCTTGATTTATTATTAATATGATTACATAATTATGATTGTTATTATTAGAACAGATAATTAAAACTTAAACCACCACACTGCTAGAAAATACTCTTCTCTGATACATTATATGACTATACAAAATTGAACTTATTATATGGGAAACAATATTTTCAAATGGAACACAGCTATGCAGATGGAGACTTTTTGTTAGTATACAACTAGTTTTTTTGTCGTCGCGCGTTGCGACGAAACCGAGCAAATAATAATGTAAAACAAACATGATTTGAAAATAAAGCATGTTGTTTAGAAAGCTAACTATTAGAACGGTTTAGTTTATCATCGTACTGTTTTATGATACCAAATAAATACTTTATTATAAGTACAATTTCGTTTTTAAGTAAACTTATAACGGAATGTCCTGGAAAAAATCAATCATAACTACATACTTAAGTATCAAATTAATCGATAATATATGTTCTAAAAAAGAAAAGAGAATTATTAAAAAACAGTATAGGAAATATATGGTTTTAAAAAAAGAAAAATAATTTAAAATATGTTATTATAAATAAAAAATAATAAAAAGCTATATATTATTATAAAATTAAAATTACTATTCATCATCCTTCACTAACAATATATATAATATATATAATATAATATGTATATGTATTATTACAATATTTCCAAGTGGAGAAACGGTACAAACTGATTAGCGTGATAAACATGAAATGTTGGTGTAAATTATACTAGTATTATTTTACAATAAGTTATCACATCACTTCCAACTACTACATATTTTATTATATTTGCAAAAGAAGACTTGTTGATTAGTATGATGAGGCTGGAAGTATATTCCAGTATACAAAAATTTGAGCAACCTCATCTGCACATTTTCTTCTCAACCATTCTCTGTGATCAAAGCACACCCAGAAAGAAACAATCTTTTCATTTCCAATGGCTATTGCTGAACTCTTTATTGGTGCAGTCATCACTGTGTTATTTGAAAAGCTGACTTCTCCTGAGTTCATCAAGCTGGCAAGATCTGCAGGAATCTCTTCCAAGGTCGAGAAACTGAAAAACATCTTGCCTCTGATCCAAGCTGTGCTTTCTGATGCAGCTGAGAAGCAAATAGCAAACCCGCCGGTTCAATTGTGGTTGAATAAACTCCAACATCTGGCTTATGAAATAGATGATGTTCTCGATGATCTGACCACCGAAGCCAAGCGAAGCGAGTTGAATCAAGAATCGGATGCCTCCACAAGCAACAATATGAGTAAAGTATTAAAGTTCATTCCAACAAAATTTCATGCTCTTAAGTACAATCGTAAGATGAGTGCTAAGTTAGATGAGATTACAACCAACTTGTGCGATCTCGTTGGTGAGAAAAAGTTTTTGGGTTTGACTGGTAAGATTGAAATGCCAAACAGAGCTGCTACAACTAAACGGAAGGAGCAAACTTGACTTTTGCCCATAGATGATGTTATAGGTCGGGAAAGTGACAAAGAGGCGCTGTTGGAGAAGTTACTGGGCAGTGAATCTTCAACTAGTAAAAATGTTAGCGTCGTGTCGATAGTTGGTATGGGTGGGATTGGCAAAACCACTCTCGCCCAACTTTTGTATAACGATGAGAAAGTCAAGAATCATTTTGAACTTATGTCGTGGGTTTGTATTTCTGATGAGTTTGATGCATTTAACATTAGCAATGCTATTTTGCATGATGTCGGTGGGGGTAGCAAAGAAATCAATGTTAGAAAATGAAAAGATATTTTATAGAGAAATTTGGGTTGGCATCCCAAAGTTAGGGCCGTATTTTGTGGCATTGATAGAGTTTCCTATTAGTGGCCCTATTTATGTTCTTTATATATTTCCCTTGTATTTGTGGTTTTGATATCAAAAAAAAAAAAAAAAAAAAAAAAAAAAAAAAACAAAAGAAGAACGATTATTGCTCCCAATCTCAATCTCAATTTCAATATTCTCTGATTAGGGGGGCAATTCTGACCCAAATAGAATACAATGGGTCAATCTGGGTCTTTTTTTAATTACATTGGGTGAATTTGGGTGAGGAAATTTAGTTAAGGGGGTCAAATTGGGTTATTTAAAAAATAAAAAAATTTAATTACGGGTCGAATAGGGTTGAGAAATTAGAACGGGTCAGTTAGGGTTGAAAAAAAAAGAAAGCACGGGTTGAAGAATGGGTTATCTTCTTCGTTGAATCAAACCGACACCACCTCTCTCTCTCTACAACAACAACAAGAACAACCGTTGCCAGATCAAGCTCTCATGGGTTAAATTCGAGGCCCCAATACCTCTTAATTCCGTATAATTCTGTTCATCCAGTTGCTGAATATCCAAATTACAACCGAATTTCAGTTTTCCGGTAAGTTTGTTCAATTGTTGATCACTCGTTTAGAGTTTTAGGTGCCGATCGGTGAAGAATTTATCGTTTTTTTAGGTTAATTGTGTTGTTATCATGATCGATTGGAGTAGAAGTTTTGGATCTTGTGTTTTAGGGTTTGTAGTTTTTGGTTTTTGTTGATGTTGAGAGGCTGTACGGTTCAATCCGTAAAGGTTCGGGATCGTTTACGGTTAGCGAGGTTGAATATGGGGAGGATTTTGAGAGTTACAGGGAAGATGATGATGGAGGAAGTGCATATTAACATGATAGAGGTGTGAGTTTAGAAGGTGATGTTTATGTCGAGTTGGTTTATAGTGATGCAATTAAGGAGTTGAAAGCGATTGCGGATCGGATGATTCGGTCGGGATATGAGAAAGAGTGTTGTCAGGTGTAGTGATGTTTCAAGACGTCGTCGTGTTTCTGAAAACGAACACAAATGTGCACGCGTTTAGGAGCTTTTTGACGTTTTGTTATGGGCTTGGAGTAGCTTTGTTTTCGTTTGAAGGGATTGGAATGGCGTTGCCGCTTGAAGCGGAAGCTAGGGATAAGAAAAGGTTCGGTTTTGTTTTGGGTTGGGTTGGACTATGTTTTCCATTGCAGCTGTGTATGGGGTTTTTGGAGTGTTGGGTTCAGGGCCGTCTCCGAGAATGATAAAAAAATTTTGGGCCCCGGGCAAAACAAAAAAATTGGTATAATATAAACTCATCAAATATATATCAAGAAACCACAATACGACATGCTAATCTTTGAACTCATGACCTCAAGATTATAACCCAAAACATTAACCAATTAATCATATAATCATCTTGTTAACAAGATCGAAGAGTCAATTAATTAAGTGAATTGATAGTTCAAAACAGTTTAGGAAATAAAAAATGCATGGGATTAACTGAAAATTGTTTAGGAAATAAAAATGTAAAGGAAGGGTTTAGAACTCATGACCTTGGCTTTCAAAATTGAGTATCTTAACCATTGAACTAGCTTCATTTTTTTGTTACTGAAGTCATTTATTAAACATTTAAGATAACAGTGCTCATTTAAAAATCTTGACCCTAAATTTTTGCTGGGCCCTATAAACCTTTTGGGCCTTGGCGTCTGCTCGGGCTGCCCAGCCCACAAAGCCGGGCCTGGTTGGGTTACTTTGCTTTCGGTGAAAACACGCGAGATATTGTCACTGCGAACATGGGGAAAGGCGTGTTAAGTTTGTTAGTGCAGTAGAGAGCCTTCGATCAAACAATGAGGTTTGGTTGTTTTGGATTGTGTTGGTTCCTCATGGCTGGAGAGTTGTTTAATAGTTTGTGGTTGATGTTAATCTATTGGTTGTTGCTTATGTGCATTGTGTTGTGGAACTCTTTGAACAGTTTATTTGGTTATCGTTGTTAGAAGTTTGATCAGCAAGTCTTGAATTTTCTTTGATACATTAGTAATGTTAGAGAAGGTTGCGAGTATATTTGATTTATCGCGTGTTAACGTTTGGCGCATGTTCTCGTATACATGGGTAAGTTAAATTAATATTCTTGTATCACGTTTAGCTTTATGGGTATAAGTTGCTTACTGTTAAGGTCACCACTTACCACAAGCGTGTTACTCTGGTGAATGCAAACGAAGATTATAAAAATGGGAGATTTACTGTGGTGAATGCAAACGAAGATTATAAAAATGGGAGATTTACTGAGGCTTTAGCGCTCTATGATGCTGCGATTTCCATTCACAATCCGAATCAACCCGGACCCGTTTTAACAGCTCATGCACTTTTTTGACCCGAACCCGTCCCGACCCGAATTCATTCTCAACCCGAACCAACCTGGACCCGTTTTAACCCGACAAAATTGCCCCTTGATCTACAATCTCTTTAAAAAAACATTTTTTAACTAACCCGACCCGACCCGAAACCCGTTCTGACCCGAAACCCGTTCCGACCCTAACCCGTTCCGACCCGAACCCGTATCGACCCGAACCCGTTTTGACCCGAACCAAAACAACCCTTTTTTTAATTGACCCGTTTTGACCCGAACCCATTTTGACCCGAACCCGTTTTGACCCATGACCCGACCCAACCCAATCCGACCCGTTTGCCAGGTCTATCTCTGATTATCATTTGTTAACATGGTATCAGAGCAAGGTTCCTGATTCTTGGAACAATCTGCTCATCATCTTCAATCTATCCGGGAGAAATCTCTACTGTCATCAACACTATATTTTTTTTTACTGTCATTGCCTCATATCAAACCAAAAATTCCAAACTCAAACCAAAAACCCATCCTACTGATTCAACCAAAATCAAAATCAGTTCAACCAAAAATCAAAATTCCAAAATCACAAACCCATTCTCAAATCCTAGCATTCCAAAAAATTCAGTTCAACCAAAATCAAAATTCCAAACCCAAATGGCATCGTCATCTCCACCCAAAACTTTCAAAAACCAAAAAAATTCCAAAAACTCAATTCAAACTAAAGGCATACACCCCAAAACCGTTTCCCTGTCGGATTCTATTCAAAAGCCATGCTCGGCCACTGCAACAACGCGTTGCCGCCGTTCCGGCGGTTTTCCGGCGACATGTAGATCCGGCGACTCAAAGAAACGAAACAGATTACAGCCTCATGGCGACCGAACATGTGACGTAATGGCGGCGGCACTCTCTAGGTCGAAAGTCACTGGCGGTACATCCCAGTTTGGAGGCAGCGGTGACTTTGTTGAAGGGAGAAATGCAACTGATGAAGAGTGATGAGGATACCTCCTTGACCGGACCGAATCACCGCCATAAATAGAACCGAATCATGGCACACTAAGACGAATCGGACAGATACGCTGGTGCGGCATAACTAACTGGGTCCCACCTCCATAACTGCCATGATAGCGACTGGTCCGACCCTAACTAACTTGCCACGTCAGCACACCCAAAAGCTATAAATACCCCGCCAAGACTTCCAGCAAGGGGTAATCACTACTTTCTCTCTCTAAACTCTCCTCTCTCTCTCCCTGACTTATTTCCTCCTCACAAATACTTATTCTCACGCCCGAGCTTGGTCACAGAGAGGCCCCCCTCCCTGTGACGAGGCTAACGGTGTGCTTGTTTCCTTGTGATCTTGCAGGTTCCTTGCTAGGTCATCTGAAGCTCTGCTCTAACCAGGTCGCACCAACTGGTTTTGAGTCTTCAGTGGCGCCATCCCCTCGAATTCACATAATTCGTTTCCTTGTTTTCTGAAATCATGGCAGAATCAACGACATCAGTCTCCACCAGCACTTTCCCATCTTACAATGATATATGGGAAGGAAACGCTGCCTCCACAACTGCTTCAACAGCAGTTGCTGCCTCAGCAGCTTCGTTAGGATCCGCATCGGCTCCTCCAGCTGCAAATTCTGTAGGCGGAAGCTCTGTCACCACGCTGTCTGTTACTGCCCCGGTTGCCACGCCATTACCTAACTTCGACAACGCTTTCCTTTTAAGGAATGCCGATCTATTGCGTCAGTTGCAGCAGCAACAACAGCGAGATGAGATGCTGCAAAATCTCTGAGCAAACTTGTTTACCAATGTCTATCCAGGGGGAAACCCCGTCTCCGTTGGACCCTTCGCTTCCGGATCTCTGGTAAGTTCTATGCTCTCCACTCCTATAACACACGTTACACAATTTTCTTCGGTTACAAGTGCTCCGATGAATAACGGTCTAAACGACCTGTTTCTCCAGGGATCTGTGGGTCTAAACCCCCAAGATCAAGAGCTGCTCATGCCATACCACCCCACGTCTATGACTTCCCAATCAAAGTTTACGTTACGGATCGTCAATGCCCCACTTCCAGCTAAGCTGAAGATGCCTCCCACACTGAAGTTCTACGATGGTACGTCTGATCCGGACGACCATATGTTTGCGTTTGCCGGAGCGGCTAAGGTCGAACAGTGGCCTATGCCGGCTTGGTGTCTTATGTTCGCCCAAACTCTCACCGGATCGGCAAGGGTTTGGTTTGATGGGTTGCCAGAGGGGTCGATCGATCACTTTGAGGATTTCCGGTGTATTTTCTTGCAAAACTTTTGTCAGCAGCGACGTTGCAAGAAAGACATTACTGAGGTTCACCATATAAAGCGCCGAGACGGAGAGTCCGTAGAAGATTTTATTGATCGCTTCAATCGAGAAAGCATGCAGATAAGTGGCGCGGTTGACCAACTCCGAGTCTCTGGGTTCTGTCACGGAGTTCGGAACAATCAGCTTGTGGAGAAACTCCATGAAGATCTCCCAAAAACTATGGAGACGCTTATGGAGAGAGCTCGAGCCTTTGTTCAGGGAAAAAGTGCCTGCGGTCAACCGAATGAAACTACAGCAAGAAACGCCAAGGCTCGGACCACTTCGTGGAAACGCAATGCATCGCCACCAAAAGATAGAAGCAGCAGTTGGAACAGAAATCGTGGCCTGTATCAGAAGTCGGATCGAAGCAGCTTCCGAACAGGAAACGTGCGTTTTAACACCTTTTCCGAGCTCACCAAATCACCAAGCGAAATCCTCAGTACGGAGACTACTCGGTTCCCTACGCCGTCGAAGCAACGACCCACCTCGGACAGGCATTCCAAGAAATATTGTGAATATCACCGAGACAAGGGTCATACAACTGATGAATGTTGGGCTCTGAAGCAGGAAATCAAAAAGGCTGTACGATCCGGTAAACTCTCGCACCTTGTGAAAGAAGTGAAAGACGGAAAGAAGTCAGCAGCAGCAATTGATAATCCGAACACCGAGCCCGGAATCAACATGATCCGGTCAACCGAACCAAGAGGGGTGAAACGGTCGAACCAGCATATGGCAGCATGGATGCACCAACCAACATACTTCCCTCCGATCGATCCAGATGATGCTCGGGACGGACCAATTACAATTTCGGCCGTCATCGCCGGACATCTGGTCCGACGAATTTACGTGGATGGAGGAAGCGCCTTTGAAATCATGTATCTACAGTGTTTCCAGCAGCTGAACCCCCAAGTAAAGAAGAGGTTGATTGAAGTCTCCACCCCTCTAATCAGTTTCTCCGGGGAGGTGGTCCGTCCGATAGGACAGATTACCCTTCCGACCACATTCAAAGAGGGTGACAAAAGCAGGACAGTCCAACTAACCTACCTGGTTGTTGGCACTCATTCATCACATAACATAATACTCGGACGACCTGGATTAAGAGCTCTTGGGGCGATCAGTTCAACAATACATGGAGCTATTAAATTCCCTACCGAGGCCGGAGTTGCTACTATCTTCTCAGAATCAAACTCGTTTGTCGCCGAAGTAAGACATGCAGCGAAAACGAGCTCCAAAAAGTCCGAAGTACCTACGGAGCTTTGGGCAATCAACCCGGATTTTCCCGAACAACAAGTAGCTATTGGTGCTCAGCTCCCAAAACGAACAAAGAAGCTCCTGTGGGAATTATTAAGTAACTCGATAGATGTTTTTGCATGGAAGCACTCTGATATGCAAGGAGTCCCCAGATCTATGGCACAACATCACCTGAACGTGAAAGAATCAATCAAACCAATTGCACAAAGGAAAAGGCACATGGCGCCGGATCGAGCCAAAGCAATCGCAAAAGATGTTAAGAGCCTCCTAGACGCGGGAATCATTCGAGAAGTCCGGTATCAAACATGGGTGTCAAATCCCGTTTTGGTGAGGAAAAAAGATAATTCATGGAGAATGTGCATTGATTTCACCGATTTAAATGACGCGTGCCCGAAAGATTGTTTTCCTCTATCGGAGATTGATGAGAAGATTGACTCCGTCGCCACATTCAGGTTGAAGTGTTTTTTGGATGCTTACAAGGGATACCATCAAATACAAATGGCGGTCGAAGATGAGGATAAGACAGCCTTTGTCACCAATGAAGGAGTGTATTGTTTTACTAAGATGCCGTTCGGTTTGAAAAACGCCGGCGCTACGTACCAGCGTCTGATGAGCAAAGCCTTTAAAGATCAGATCGAGCGAAATGTAGAAGTATATGTTGACGATATCGTGATCAAAAGTCATGATGAGGCCACTATGTTAAAAGACATACTCGAAACATTTACCCGACTCCGAAGCATCAACATGAAGCTAAACCCCAAAAAATGTACGTTCGGGGTAGAAGAAGGTAAGTTTCTGGGAGTCATGGTTGGGTCAAAAGGCTTGCGGGCCAACCCAGACAAAATTGATGCTGTTCTTACAATGAAGCCTCCGACGTCGGTTAAAGAGATACAGTCCTTAAATGGACGGTTGGCTGCTCTCCATCGGTTCTTGTCAAAAGCAGCAGACAGATCGCTCCCGTTCATGGATGTTCTCAGAAAAAGCTTCCGATCGGAGTTTAAATGGACGGAAGAAGCCGCGCGAGCTTTCGAAGAGCTTAAAACCTGTCTGAGCACTTTGCCAACTCTCACCGTACCGGAAGAAGATGAGGTACTAACGGTATACTTAGCCGCATCGTTTGGAGCTATCAGTGCAGTGCTAGTTGCTCACCGTACCGGGAAGCAAATCCCCATTTATTACGTAAGCCGAACGTTAAAAGATTACGAAACAAGATACTCAAACTTGGAGAAATTGGCCCTGGCACTAGTCCATGCCTCGAGAAGACTCCGCCGATACTTTCAAGCCCACCCAATCGAAGTACGAACGGATCAGAGAATCCAGCATGTTCTCCGACGACCTGAAGTTTCGGGTCGAATGGCAAAATGGGAAATCGAATTGGGCGCATTCAATATCACCTTCAGAACTAAAGGTCCGTTGAAAGGGCAGGTAATAGCCGATTTCCTGGTTGAAATTCCGGAAGATAAAGGAACGGATGAAGGTGAAAAAGCTCCAGAAAAACCCTGGTCCCTGTATACCGACGGAGCCTCCAGCGCTGAAGGTGCAGGGGCGGGCTTGATTCTCACCGATCCAGAGGGAACGGATATCACGTATGCGCTCCGACTAGAGTTTAAAAGTTCAAACAACGAAGCCGAGTACGAGGCCCTTTTAGCTGGCCTACGTCTGGCGCTGAGAGTCGGAGCAAAAAATGTCGTAGCCCACGTAGATTCTTTGCTCGTAGCAAATCAGGTAAACGGAGAATATGAGGCAAGGGAAGCAAACATGATCGAGTATCTCGAACAAGTGAAGCAAGCTATGGCATCATTTGAAGCATGTAAGGTCGAACATATTCCCCGTAGCAAGAACAAGAAGGCTGATGCTCTGAGCAAGTTGGCATCAGTATCGTTCAGTCACCTAGCCAAAGAAGTGAGAGTGGAAGTTTTAGCTACACCTTCAATTGCAACTCCGCAGGTTATGCAGGTCGAAGCACCGTCGCAAACGTGGATGACGCCAATAATTAACTACTTGGTGCATGACGCTTTGCCGACCGACAAAGCGGAAGCAAGAAAGGTCCAAATCAATTCTCTTCAATACCAGATGCAAGAAGGAGGCTTGTACCGAAAGACTTTCCTCGGGCCTCTGTTAAAATGTCTGGACCCGGAGTAAGCCAGTTACATCATCAGAGAAATACACTATGGCATCTGTGGCATCCATGCCGGACCTAAGATGATTGTAACAAAGGTAAAAAATGCAGGGTATTACTGGCCCGGGATGCATGAAAGCGCGGTAAAAGAGCTCCAACAGTGTGATGAATGCCAAAAGCACGCACCAATCAGCCTTCGAGCCAAGAATGAGATGATACCGGTAACCGCTGCATGGCCCTTCCAAAAGTGGGGCGTCGATATCATCGGGCCTTTTCCAAGATCAAGCGGAAGCGCTCAGTACCTGCTAGTCGCGGTGGATTATTTCACCAAGTGGGTGGAAGCTCGACCGTTTACAGTCATCTCCGGCTACAACGTGACGCGTTTCTTCTGGGAACAAATAGTATGCCGATTCGGTCTTCCACTCTATATCATAAGCGACAATGCAAAGCAGTTTGCTGAGAACCCATTCAAGCGCTGGTGTGAAAATCTAAAAATTAACCAAGTTTTTTCCTCGGTCGCCCACCCCCAGGGTAACGGGCAGGTCGAACAGATAAATCGACGAATCGTCGATGGAATAAAGAGGAGGCTTGGTTACGAGGGAAAAGGCTGGGCAGACGAGTTGCCGAACGTTTTATGGGCGCACCGAACACTGCACAAGACTAGCAACGGAGAAACACCGTTTAGTCTTACTTACGGTACCGAGGCAGTGATTCCCGCTGAGATCGGACTCCCAAACCAGAGATGCAAGAATTGGGAGGAAAATGAGCATGAACTCCGGTCCAACCTTGACTTGTTAGAAGAGCGCCGGAACATCGCGGCAATCAAGGAAGCCCGATACAAGAAGAAGATTGAGAAGTACTACAACGCCCGGGCTAAACTCTACAAGTTCAAGGTCGGAGATTACGTGCTCCGAAACAACGATGCGAGCCGCATCGAAGCTCCCGGCAAGCTAACCCCTAAATGGGAGGGACCGTACCGAGTCAAAGAAGCTAGCGATAAGGGCTCGTATGTGTTGGAGAAGATTGATGGAACTCCAGTACCCCGGACGTGGAACGGGGTGCATTTAAAGAAATGCTTCATGTGAACGGCCTGCTACGGCTAAAAAAGATCGCTATCTTTTGTTTTTTATTTCCAATTTCCATATGTAATTCGGGAGGGTAATGCCCCGATATTTTTCCCATTCTCTTTGTAACCGGGAGGGTTTTTCCCCGGACCAACAATTAGCAAGTCAATGAATAAAGCGATCTATACTTTTATAAGTATAAAATAGCATATGTATAAGTTCGAACAATTTTTTAAAACGTGCACAAACGGGCCTCGACCCATGCATCGCGCCGATCGAGAAGGCTTAAATAGTTCAAAAAATAACAAAATCTATTAAGCAAAACAGTCCGTACTTAAAACGGTCCGATTACAATCAATCAGTTAAGAAAAAAGAAATCAAAGGATTTCCTATTAGGCTTCGGTCACCTAAGATGACCGAACCAAAAGCCTGGTCGAACAGTTAAGTTTGGACGCAAACTGAAAACTAAGAAGCCAGGAATGAATAACCAATGACAAGGTCTGATTCCATACAAAACATGTCAGTTGAATATTTCAAACAAAAGTTGTACTAGTTACATGCCAAAGGAAATAGATGTTTAAAATTGTACGGTTACAATAGCGAATAAAAGCTAAAAGTTATATGGCAAGAAAGATCGAATTTCAAGCTTCAAAGTCTTCCTTCACTATGGGAAGTTCACTCTGTTGCTTGATAACGGACAAAGGTTCGTCTACCAAATCAGCAACTTTCCCAAGTACGGAGATGTTAAAATCTTCAAAAGCTTTTACCGCAGCATTTAACTTGTCCTGAGCATCTCCATCATACCCTGGAACTTCCTCAAAGGATCGAGCAGGGCCCTTAGCGGCCTCAAAGCCATACTTAATACCTTCGTTCGTTCCAACCGCATTAACACTGTTCACCAAATCCGCAACAACTTTCTCCAGTTCCGGGCTTTGATGCACCAGTTTGACAACCCACGCGATCCCGTCTGTTAAGAACCATTGCTTGGTGAGCTTAAGCTCCGACAGTTGGGCATACGATTCAATCATATCACGCTCACAGCGAATCAACATCCCCTTTGCCTCATCGATCGTTGTTTTATGTGACTCAAACTCCCTGTCACGAGCTCTCACTAATTCGTCTTTAACTACAGAGAAACAAGATTCAATGAGCAAGAAAGGGAAGCAATAAAAGATAAACGGATTATGAACATACCATCAACTAGGCGGTGATAATCGGCCAGAAGTTGATCGTGAGATGTCTGCATTTCCTTCAGTTCGGCCGCGTGCTTTTTCTCCGCACCAGATAATTTTTTCTCCAAGTCAGTGAATTTTGACTTAAAAATTTCCAAATCTTGAAGAGCTTTGTCTCGAGCCTCATAAGCGGCCGCAGCCGAAGCCTGGGTCGACTTGTTAACCTCTTTTGCCTCTAAGTTTTGCTCCTTTAAACGATTAATCTGAGATCGAAGAGAGCTCAGTTCTTGTTTCGTCTTCGATCGAACATTATCTTCATTTTTCAAGTTGGCGATTTCGCGTCGGAGCTTGTTGCAGGTTGATTCCGATTCGATCCAACGTTTATACGACTCCACCACCAATGAATTAGATTGAGCTTGATTTATCATAAGGGCATTCCCAAGCTCCGGGCCGCTCATTTTCCGATAATGAGAGTGCTCAGCTAGAGTCCCCAAATGAAATAATGCCATTTTTTCCGACAGAGCATCCATTATCCGGTCCTTGTTCGTCAGCGACCATTCCGGAACATACTTCTCCAATGCTCAAGTTGAATCCATATCCTCAATGCCGCCCGAACCTAACTCCCGTGATAAGAAAACAGCTTCAGTATTATACCATAAAGGGGATGAAGAGGCACTGTCCCCACCATCAACGGGCTTGGGGCTTGGCCTTGACACATTAGAAGCAACCTCCGTGGTGAACTTACCCGAAGGAGAAGGTTCGGTCTTCTTGGGATCGGACATGAGAACATCAGCAACAACCTTGGTAGCCCCTCCCCCGAAGGACAGTGGGCTTGACGGAATGTTTAATGGGTGGTCCCTTGGGGTACGACCCCCATGAAGATGAGCGTCTAAATTCGCTAACACGCCTCCAGCAGCAGAAAATTCAATAACTTGGTCATCATCGTCATCTAGAGTAATAGTCTTAAGATCTGTCTTCGTCTTCTTTTGCCTAGGTTTCGGACCAGACTTAGACGGAGCCTTTTTCCTCTTCAAGCTAACCTGAGGTTGCTCCTCTTCGTTTTCCTCTTCCTCATCATCATCATCACCACCCTTCTTCAAACTTTCAGCACGTTCTTCTTCATCCCCGACAGATAGATGGACACCTTCATCTTCGATCACAAACTTGGAACCGGACCCTTTCGATCCGATCGAACCAGTTTCCTTACCCTTACCCTTACCACTGCCGGTCACCATCACAGTCTGAACCGGAGCAACACCCTCTGCTTGTGCCGCAGGAATTGAGCCTGAACCTCCTTATCCGGCTAAACCTCCTTGGTCATCCGGAACTTCCGGTTCTCGGATCTGATAAAGATTCTCCTGCACCACGTTTAAATACGGAGGGTCACCTTTCGGTGTCCTAGTGGCCCGGATCTCAAGCTCCTTGGAATCAAAGGACTTTAGCCTCAACGCTTCTCTCAAACCCATAGCTGCAAAAGAAAAGAGGGCAAACAAGTAACATCCAAAGTCCGATACATATATATAAAAAAACATGATGAAAAAATGAAAATAATATGGTTATACAAGCGACACGATGAGCACCATATCAAAAGTAAAGGCATGACTAACCCTTTCCACTCCATTTAAGGGTAGGATACCACTCCGGTTCGGGCCAAATCGTGCTGATCCGTCCCATAACAAGAATGTGTTCCGGATAACTTTGTATGCGACCCGCTTCTTTAATCAAGTTCGCGTATAAATCTCTGTCATATTCGAAGTCTTCGGGAAGAGGAGGTGGAAACTTCGTCTTTTTTATCCTCTATGCCATAAACTCCGGAACGCAACGGTCATCAACATAGAAAAAACGCTCCTTCCAATCCTTTATGCTAGTAGTAATCCATGTATAGCAGCAGGAGTTTTTATCTCTAACCTCAAAAGTATACCAGTTACCGGACCGATTCAGTTTGTAAAAAGCCCGGAACACATCCAAGTCCGGGTCGGATCCCAAACTACGACAAGCCAACTCAAAATGACACACCTTGGCAAGGCCGAAGGGGTTCATTTGAGAAATATGAACCTCGTGAAACGTAAGAACTCCGATCAAGAACTTCGTCAGGGGAAGACGGTAGTTACAATAATCGAACAGACGAGTGTAAACCCCTATCTTCCCCGGAGGAAACGGGTAAATAGGCGTGTCCTTTTCGGGGAGGACGGGGTGCAGAGATGCAGGGATTGCATATTTTTCGACGTACCAGGCTAAACCATTTTTATTCAAAATGTTAAAGCAGCCGGACAAGTTGTTTTTCGCCATTATATAAGGAAGAAACTAACCTGTTTTGCAGATCGTCTGTTTTCAGAGAAAAAGGGGTGAAGAAGATAAAAAGAGAAAAGTGAAATCGGAAGATCGTTTTTTCTCCTCTTTTATAGGGATATGGAACCGCCTTAAAATCACCAATCAGATGGTGACACGTCATGACAGCTGACGCACACCAACCGTCACATCAGGCGGGAAACATAAAGTGACTGTCGGTTACCCAACTAAGGTCACCGCCTAGAAATTTAAAATTCAAAAAACCTCACAAAACGACAAATCAGAGATTTAGACCGCCAAAATTGCGCCGTTATAGTTCGAAGCTGTTATCTAAGAAACACTACGAACTAGGGGGACTTGATGAGGATACGTCCTTGACCGGACCGAATCACCGCCATAAATAGAACCGAATCATGGCACACTAAGACGAATCGGACAGATACGCTGGTGCGGCATAACTAACTGGGTCCCACCTCCATAACTGCCATGATAGCGACTGGTCCGACCCTAACTAACTTGCCACGTCAGCACACCCAAAAGCTATAAATACCCCGCCAAGACTTCCAGCAAGGGGTAATCACTACTTTCTCTCTCTAAACTCTCATCTCTCTCTCTCCCTGACTTATTTCCTCCTCACAAATACTTATTCTCACGCCCGAGCTTGGTCACAGAGAGGCCCCCCTCCCTGTGACGAGGCTAACGGTGTGCTTGTTTCCTTGTGATCTTGCAGGTTCCTTGCTAGGTCATCTGAATCTCTGCTCTAACCAGGTCGCACCAACTGGTTTTGAGCCTTCAAAGAGAAAGCAGGAGGGATAAAAGGTGTAGGGTTTGGGAATTTTGTCTCAGACCCTTCAACTTTTAACCTTTATTCAATACTTAAACCCAAAGATTTTTCTAATGAAGTTTTAGAATCACAAGCTAGTTATGTGGGAAATGTAAATATAGCTCAACGTTATGATACAAAACTTGATGCCTCATGGATTTTTGATTCTGGGGCCACTGACACCATGACGTGTGATCTTTCGGATATTGTGTCTAAAGCTCAACCACAAAGGACACATATTCGGACAGCCGATGGTGGGATGTGTCATGTTGAAGGGGGCGGAACAGTTGAAATATCACCAACCTTGAAACTCTCGAATTGTCTTTATATACCATCTCTATCTCATAAATTATTATCAATTAGTCATGTGACAAAAGAACTGAATTGCACAGTACTAATGCATCCAACTTTTTCCATCTTACAGGATATCAGGACGGGTGTGATTATTGGACGTGGTACTGAGCGCCAAGGATTATACTACGTGGATGAGGTGACTCAACATGGTGCTGTGATGTTGGCACAGACGGTTAGGACATCCTTCCACTAGTTATTCACATCTTTTATTTCCCAAACTCTTCCCTTCAAATGGTAAAATAAATTGTGAAACTTGTTTTCTTGCCAAAACCCATCGACAATCTTTCAAACCTAGCAATACAAAAGTTGATTCCCCTTTTTCACTAATCCATTCCGATGTGTGGGGTCCTGCTCCCATTATAGGGGGGCAAGGTTTTCGATATTTTCTAATATTCGTGGATGATTGCACTCGCATGACATGGGTATATTTTTTGAAAAACAAAACTGAAGTCTATGAGAAATTTACCTTATTCTATGCCATGGTTCACACGCAATTCAAAAGGGGGATTCAAATCCTTCAGTCTGATAATGGGGGGAATTTGTCAATACATCGATGAAACAATTCTTTCAAAGCAAAGGATTAGTTCATCAAACCACTTGCTCTCATACACCCGAACAAAATGGCGTTTCCGAACGTAAAAATCGTATTCTTCTTGAAATGACTCGGGCTCTTCTAATCAAATCCCAAGTGCCTACATCATTCTGGCCTGAGGCAGTTGCAACTTCTGTTTATCTCCTAAATCGGCTTCCCACAAAAGCTCTTAACTTTAAAACTCCTTTAGATGCTCTATCCGAGTTTACCAATATTCCCCATCCTCTCACCCTTGAACCGCGAATCTTTGGTTGTTCTGTATTTGTACACATACCTAAAATCAATAGAAACAAACTCAATCCATGTGCTGAAAAATGTGTGTTTATAGGCTATGGGATCGATCAAATAGGTTATCGGTGTTATAATCCAAAAACCCGTCACATGTTCACCACAATGAACTGTAACTTTCTTGAAACAGAATACTTCTATCACACCCAACTCAGTGGTCAGGGGGAGAATGAATGTATAGACACTCTGAGTTGGCTAACGTTATTCTCCTCCGAAGAAGTAACAACGGAAGATCATCACAGTACTGAAAACGAGTCACCTTCAAACACAACCACACAATCTGCAGAGCACAGTGCCACTGAAGAAACTCCACCCAACTTGATACCTGAGGTAAGAAATACTGAGAACCCTGAATCCTTTGTATCTTCTAACCATGATAATGAGATAACAGGAGAACACACAGAACCCGTTACAACAGAACACATAGAGCATATAGAACCCACTACTACAGAACACATAGAGAATGGTGAACCAGTTGCAACAGAGACGACTGAAAGATACGTTCTTCCTCCAAGGGCAAATAGAGGAGTCCCTGCAAAAAGATATTCTCCTAAAAAGGAGACTCGAAGTTCAAGATATCCTATGGCGAACTTAGCCAATGGAAACTTGTCTAAAGAAGCAAAAACATTTGATTCCTCTTTATACTTAGAAGAAATTCCAACCACAGTGGAGGAAGCCTTAGCCTCAGAAATGTGGAAGGATGCAATGGAGACAGAGATGAAAGCTTTAATAAAAAATGACACGTGGGAAAGAAGCAAGCTCCCAACAGGAAAGAGACCAGTAGGATGTCGTTGGGTGTTTTCCATTAAACATAAACCTGACGGTACCATTGAAAGATATAAAGCTCGACTGGTTGCCAAAGGATACACACAGACATATGGGATTGATTACTCAGAAACTTTCTCTCCTGTGGCGAAACTTGACACAATTAGGGTTCTCCTTTCTATTGCTGCTAACAAAGGTTGGCCACTTCACCAGTTTGATGTGAAGAATGCCTTCTTGCATGGAGAATTAAGGGAGGAAGTTTATATGGAAGCTCCACCAGGTTTCACGAGAGACTTCAGAACAGGAGAAGTATGTTGATTAAAAAAGTCTATATATGGTCTTAAACAATCCCCACGAGCTTGGTTTGGGAGGTTCACCAGTGCTATGAAAAAATATGACTTTAAACAAAGCAACTCTGACCACACCTTGTTCCTGAAAAAAAGGGGGAGCCTTGTGACTTGTTTAATCATTTATGTTGATGATATGATAATTACAGGGGATGATCACGAGGAAATGTCAAGATTAAAGGAAAACTTGTTCACGGAGTTTGAAATGAAAGACTTGGGGAGGCTCAAGTATTTTCTTGGAATTGAAGTTCTAAGATCCAAGCAAGGAATATTTATTTGCCAGAAAAAATATATTCTTGATCTGTTAGCTGAAACTGGAATGATTGAATGCAAACCAGCTGACACTCCAATGGTGGTAAATCATGGGTTACACATGGAGGAAGGAGCAAAATTGGCTGATAAAGAGATGTATCAACGAATGGTGGGAAAACTTATATATCTTTCCCATACTCGTCCAGATATAGCCTATTCAGTGGGAGTGGTCAGTTAGTTTATGCATCAACCTCAAGCGAATCACATGGAGGCTGTATGGAGGATTATAAGGTATCTCAAAGGAACACCTGGGCATGGTATTCTATTTAAAACGAATGGGCATTTGAAGATTCAAGGATATACAGATGCAGACTGGGCAGGAAGTAAAGATAATCATAGATCAACATCAGGCTACTTCACTATGGTAGGTGGAAACTTAGTCACATGGAGAAGCAGGAAACAAAAGGTGGTTGCACTCTCAAGTGCCGAAGCGGAGTTTCGAGGAATTGCTCGGGGTGTAGCAGAAATTTTGTGGATACGAAAACTTCTAACGGAAGTTGGTTTTCCTCCAAGCAAAACCACTAAAATTATGTGTGATAATAAAGCAGCCATCCAAATTTCAAAAAACCCAGTGCAACATGATCGAACAAAACATGTCGAAGTGGATCGACACTTCATCAAAGAAAAGATAGAGGCAGGCATAATTGAGCTCCCTTTTGTCCCATCAAAGGATCAACTAGCCGACATCCTAACAAAGGCAGTCAACGGAAGAGTTTTCAATGATTGTTTAGACAAGTTGAGTTTTGGGAACCCCATTACTCAACTTGAGGGGGAGTGTTAGAAAATGAAAAGATATTTTATAGAGAAATTTGGGTTGGCATCCCAAAGTTAGGGCCGTATTTTGTGGCATTGATAGAGTTTCCTATTAGTGGCCCTATTTATGTTCTTTATATATTTCCCTTGTATTTGTGGTTTTGATATCAAAAAAACAAAAAACAAAAGAAGAACGATTATTGCTCCCAATCTCAATCTCAATTTCAATATTCTCTGATTATCATTTGTTAACAATCAAAACTTTAAATCAGCTTCAAGTGGCCCTTACAGAAAAACTTTTAAAGAAAAGGTTCCTAATTGTTCTAGACGATGTCTGGAATGAAAATGGCATAGAGTTGGAAAACTTCCAACGCCCTTTTACTGTAGGGGCTCATGGAAGTAAAATTCTAGTGACTACACGAAAGGCCAATGTTGCATCCACGATGAATTCTGTTCAAGCTTACTCTCTCGAGCTATTGTCACACAACGAAGCTTTATCTTTATTTGCTCAGCATGCATCAGATAAGCAGGACTGCAATGTGAGTCAAAAACTTGAAATGTACGGTGATGATATCGTCAAGAAATATGGCAGATTGCCTTTAGCTTTGAAAATACTTGGGAGTTCATTTTATGGAAAATCCAGTGATGAAGAATGGGAGAAGATCTTGAATAATGAGATATGGAGTTTTGATAAAGAAGATGAGATTCTTCCTGCTCTAAAGCTAGGTTATTATGATCTCTTACCACATTTGAAGCAAATGTTCGCATACTGTTGTTTATTCCCCAAGGAGTACATGTTTGATAAGGATGAACTAGTCCTGTTGTGGATGGCTGAAGGTTTTTTATGCGAGTCAAACGGAAACAAATCAATGGAGAGTTCTGGTCGGGAGTGTTTTGATGAGCTAGCGTCGAGGTCGTTTTTTCAGCACTCAAACAATGATAAATCACGATATACAATGCATGACCTGATACATGACTTGGCGAGGAGTGTTGCTGGAGAGTCCTTCTTTACGTTGGAAGCTAAGATGTATGCTTGCGATAGGAATGAAGCTTTGGAGAAGTTCCACCACATTTCTTTTATTCGGGAACGGGAACGATATGCATTTTATAGAAAGTTGGAAGCATTACAAAGAACTAGATGCTAACGAACTTTCTTAGTCATGCCAATTACAAGGTTAAATTATTTAGGCATGATTTACTTACCGAACAAGATTCTTGTCAAACTACTTACCAAACTGCGGTTCCTAAGGGTGCTTAGTCTAGCAAATTCTTCAATCGAAGAGGTACCAGAATCCATTGGTAGTCTCAAACATTTACGGTACCTCAATTTTTCTAACACTTCTATCAAATGCTTACCTGAGCAAGTAGGTCATCTTCTTAATCTACAGAGCTTGTTGTTGTCTGGTTGTTATTACTTATCCAGCTTGCCCAATAGTACTATAAAGTTAATAAGCCTGCGACATCTTTACATCACAGATACTCCAAACTTGAATGACATGCCATTGGGATTTGGTGGGTTAACAGGTCTACAAACTCTATCCAAAGTCATTATTGAAGGATCTGGTGGGTTTAGAATATCCTATTTGAAGGATTTTTTTGCATCTTTGCGGTCACCTTTCCATTAAAGGGCTACACAAAGTGAAACATGCAATGCATGCAAAGGAGGCAAACTTACAACAATAGAAGGGTATATGTGATCTTCAATTGAAATGGATTGATGTCTTTGATGGTTCTCGGAATGAATTAACTGAATATGAAGTACTTGAAAAGTTAAGGCCTTTTGAGAAGCTGAGAAGCCTTAAGATTTTGTACTACGGCGGAACAAAGTTTCCTAGTTGGGTTGGGGATCCCTCATTTGTTTATTTAACTCAACTTACATTAACTGACTGTAGAAGTTGTAAATGTCTACCAACACTTGGATATCTTCCGTCACTTAAAAAATTATGTGTCGAAAGCATACATGAGTTAGACAAAGTGGGTTCTGAGTTACTTGGACAAACTAACTCTTGTAGTGGTAATGCATTTCCATCACTTGAAGTTTTGGAATTCACAGATATGCCGAATTGGAAGGAATGGTCAACTCATGGTGGTGAAAAGCGCGGAATGTTTCCTTGTCTTCGTGAGATATCTATAGTACATTGTCCAAAGCTAGATGTAGTGGTAATCAGCTCAATGCCATCACTTCGGGTCTTGTATCTATCAAGGTGTTCTATACCGGTGTTAAAAAGCATGGTCGGTGTTTCTTCATCAATTGGTAGATTGAAAATGTGTAATATTGAAGGACTTACTCATCTACATGGAGAAGTTTTAGAGCATCTTCGGGCAGTTGAATATCTGAAAATCTCAGATTGTAGTGAGCTCAGATACCTGTGGGAATCAGAAGTAGCTGCATGCAAGATTCTTAAGAATTTACATATGTTGGAAATAAGTGACTGTAAAGAATTGGTATCCATGGGAGAGAAAGAGTTACCTTTAGGGATTAGCATCGAATCTGTTACAGAAGTGAGGATTGAGCGTTGCCGGAAACTGAAGAGCTACAACTGTCCAAAAAGGATTGAGAAGTTGATAATACGAAAATGCCCTTTAGTTACACTTACGGATGGCCTTCTATCCACTTTGAAGTTTCTTGACGTTTGTGATAATCTGGAGGTAAGATGGCCTCCCATCAACAACTTGTCATCACTTGAATCTCTTGTCGTTGAGTACATGCCCAAATTGAGGTTGTTTCCAGAAGGATGTTTATCTTATCTCACCAAGTTAACAATATGGGGTTGTGACAACATAGAATCTGTTCCATGTAACGGTTATGGTTTTCTTCCATCTCTTTGCTTGAAAGAGCTTACGATTAGAAAATGCAAGAATCTGAAGTCATTTCCTCATGAGCATCTGCAAAGTCTCACATCATTGGAAGAAATGAGCATAGATAGCTGTCCAAATATGGATTACTCCTTTCCATGTGGTGTGTGGCCTCCTAATTTAAGTATATTAAGTATAGGAGGGTTAAAGAAGCCCATTTCAGAGTGGGGGTTGCAAAATTTCCCAACCTCACTTGATAAGCTATGCATATATGGTGGCGATTCAGGAGTGGTTTCATTTGCTGCAAAGGGAGATGAAGAAGATATATCATCTTTTCTTCTACCCTCATCTCTAACTGAACTATATATAGATGGTTTTAAGGAGTTGGAATCAGTTTTAGAGG
Organism: Helianthus tuberosus; assembly: GCA_030545235.1. NCBI lineage: Eukaryota > Viridiplantae > Streptophyta > Magnoliopsida > Asterales > Asteraceae > Helianthus > Helianthus tuberosus. The sequence goes on along the minus strand of CM060392.1, from coordinate 66,414,100 downwards.
GCCTGCAACACATCACCTGCCTTCAACTTCTTGTAATTCAACATTGCTGGAAACTTAGAGATCTGCCAGAGACACTACTCCCTTCACTTTCAAGTTTAATAGTGTGTGAATGTTCCTCAGAATTGAGAAAAAAATGTAGTAGAAAAGGCAAGTACTGGCCCATCATCTCCCAAATCCCAGGATATTCAGTGAGATAGATGAGCAGATATGTTACAAAAGTAAGGTATGTAACACCCTGTTTCTAAATACTTACCAAAGTACTTAACATCAAAGTGAATTTACATACGTAGAAAATTTATGACGTGAATAAATAGTAAACTTCATGTAAGTTAAAAATGGCATCAAAGTTGCTTAAAAGAAATACTAAAAACCATTTTGCTCTTTTAATGAGGTATATCTTTTCTTTTATTTTTCCTAGAGCTCAAAAGTTTTACATGTCTTCAGAAAATGTTTCCCTGTATTTTTTTTATGAATAACCTACACGCTACATGTTCATATAAACATTATTTAATAGAAATGAAAAAAACACTTAACCAATGAACCGAAACAACCAAATATGGAATTTGATATAAAGTAGGCTACGATTTTATCGTATGTCTTTAATTGTAAGAGATTGAGACACCCATGTATACACAATACCCAGAGGTTGACCGGCGGGTGTCGAGACACCCTCCCCAATCTGCGTCCGTGAAGGCTACCAAAGAAGAAGTTGGGGAGGTTGAAGGTGTAAGCCATGTGTGATGGTGCCTTTTATATATCTCAGAATCCTTTTTAGAGCATTCAAATGAGTAGTCTTTGGATCATGCATATGAAGACATACTTGTTGGACCGCGTAGGAGATATCGGGTCGTGTAAAGGTGAGATATTGTAGGGCTCCGGTGAAGCTTCGGTATTCGGTGATGTTTTCTACGGGCATACCATGAGTGCCACTCAATTTATTTTGCGTATCAACAGGGGTGGCAGCCGGGTTGCAATCGGTGAGGCCGGCTCGTTCAAGAATTTCCCGAGCATATTTCTCTTGTGAAAGAAAGAGAGAATTTTTGGTTCTTGTTATGGAAATTCCGAGAAAGTAACTAAGCGGTCCAAGATCGGTCATGGCGAATTCTTTAGAGAGAAGAGCCATGAATCGGTCACGTAAACTATCCGTGGAGGTGATCAAGAGAATGTCATCCACATATAATAAAATGAAAGCCATATGTGTTCCTTGTTTAAAGATGAATAAGGAATGGTCGCATTGGCTATGTTGAAAACCCATCTTAGAAACAAAATCGGTGAACCGTTGGTACCATGCCCTTGGTGCTTGTTTAAGACCGTAGAGAGACTTTTTGAGGAGGCACACATGATTCGGATAAGTCGGATCTCGGAAGCCCATAGGTTGGTGCATGAAAACCGTTTCATTTAGGTGGCCATGTAGAAAAGCCATGATTTTGACAATGCCAAAGAGAGAATGGTTCTAATGGTAGCCGGTTTAACAACGGGCTAAAAGTTTCCCCACAATCAACTCCGACTTGTTGAGATCGACCATCACAAACTAACCGAGCCTTGTATCTTTCAAGAGTCCCGTCCGCTTTCTTTTTGTGCCTAAAAATCCACATACTCTGAACAATATTCATAGCGGGTTGTTTTGGTACTAATTCCCAAGTCCCGTTATCAATAAGTGCCCGAAACTCATCGGTCATGGCATTTTTCCAGTGCGGATTAGAAAGGGCTTCGGTTGGTGATTTGGGTAATGGAGAGATTGGAGGAGGAGTAGAGGTGTTAAGGTTAAAGTGTTTTTTGGGCTTAAAAATACCGGACATTGACCGGGTGTTTATGGTACGGGTTTATTGGGTCGATTGGGTTGCGGGTGGTGGGTTGGGAGGAATGGGGGTGGGATTGGGCTGAGTATGTGGGTCGTTTAGTGTAGGATTGGGCTAAGGAGTAGTATGGGATGGTGGGGTAGATGGTGTATTAGGGGATTGGGCTGAGTTGTTTGTTTGACCAGTGGGAGAAGGTGGGCTCGCGAGTGGGGAATTGGGTGGGGTATTTTCTAAGGCAGAAGTGGAAACGTGGGTTGGAGTGTTTTGAGTAGGTGAGGAGGTCCAAAAAAATGGGTAAGGGGTAGAAGTTAGATAATCATAAGATTAGGGGGTGGAGGATTGAGTGGTGAATGGAAAAACGTTTTCGTCAAAGATGACGTCTCGAGAGATAGTTATTTGTTTGGCTTTAATGTTATAGCATTTGTAGCCCCGGTGAATTGAAGGGTAGCCAAGAAAAACACACGAAGTTGAGCGGTCCGCGAGTTTATGGATGGTAGTGGACGGGAGAAGTGGGTAGCAAAGGCAACCGAAAATGCGTAAATGGTCGTATGATTGGTGGCGATTGTAAAGACAAAAAGTGGGTGTGGAGTTGTGAAGAACCTTGGTGGGTACGATATTTAAAAGATAGGTTGCATGTTCTAGAGCATGGTGCCAAAAATTGTGAGGAACGGAGGATTGAGATAAAATGGTTTGCATTATGTTGTTGATGGACCGTATTTTGCGCTCTGCTTTACCGTTTTGAGCGGATGTGTATGGACATGAAAAACGGAATGCCATGCCATTCGAAGTGCAAAAATTATGAAATGAGTTGTTATTGTACTCACGGCCATTATCGCATTGGAAACATTTTATAGTTGTTTGAAATTGGGTGGTAATTATTTTATGAAATTCGATAAATTTAGAAAAAACTTGAGATTTGGATGAGAGAGCATATGTCCATAAAAAATTAGTTTTATCATCTAAAAAAAGGACATAATAACGACACCCGGTAGAAGAGAGAACCGAGGAGGTCCATAAATCGCTATGCACTATGTCGAATGGTAATGCGGTGCAAGTATTGGAATCATAAAAAAGGATATTTAATTTGTTTGCCAAACACACACGGTTCACAAATACGAGAATGTTTAACATTATTGGAATAAAAATGCAAGCTTGGTTTTAAATATTGCAAAATGTTGTTTCCGGGATGTCCAAGACGTCGGTGCCAAGTGTCTTGGGTCACGGCTAAGAAGGAAGAAACCGGAGCATGAAAATCTTGAACTTGGGATCTTGAAGTTAGTGTTAGTGGGTAGAGGTCACCAGTACTATCACATCGAAGGAGGGGCTTCCGGGTGCGGAGATCCTTCACATCAAAACCAAACAGATCAAATTCGATTGAAACATTGTTGTCGGTGGTGAAACGTCGGACCGAAATTAAATTTTTAACGAGTTTTGGTGCAAAAAGGATGTTGTTTAATTTGAAATTTGGAAAAGGTGGTGAAAGGGTGTGATTTCCAATCGCATGAAATGGAATATTTTTGCCATCACCGACGATAATGTTTCGTGTATGCACTGTATTGAAACGAGAAGTGAGATTAGTAAGGTTATTAGTCATTATACCTGTGGCGCCCGTGTCCATATACCAATTTTGATCTGGTGGATGTAGCGTAAAGGAGTTGAATGCTTGATCAAGTTCGGTTGGAATGCATGTGTGGTCCAAAGCTGTGTAGGTCTGTTGAGGGCGTGGGCCGAGAAGTCCTTGTTGTGGGTTTGAGTTCATGGGCCGATAAGGACAAGGTGGGGCACGCCAAAAGTAGCATGTTGGGTTGGGCCAGGAGCTGTTTCAGTTTGGGCTGGCAGTGGGTTGGTTTGACCAAGGATAGTGTGTCCAGTGGGATATAGGATTGGTTCGGCCACGGCCTCGGCCGCGCCCGCGACCACGGTTTGAGGATTTCACCGTTTGAGGAGAGGTGGTTATAGGCGTGTTGGTTTGTGGTTAAGTGGAGGTGTGGAGGGCGGTGTCATTCGCGACACGGTTGGCTTTGGTTGTTTCTTCAAGAATTAATTGAAAGCACGCTTCGTAAAAAGTTGGAAATGGCTTGGTGTTTTGTAGGATGGTACCTACACTGTCGTATGCTTCTGTGATACCGGAAAGAAGTTGGATGACCAGATTTTGTTCGGTGACGGGAGAACCGACGTTGGCCAATTGATCCGAGATAACCTTTACCTCTTGACAGTATGCAGACATGGTTTGGAAGGAGCCAAGACGGAGGTTTGCAAACTTCTTTTGTAATAACACGGCTCGAGTTGCTTGGTTGTCATGGAAGATGCTTTTCAAGGCAGTCCATGCGTAACATGCGGTGGAATCGGGTCGTATAATAGTGCTCAAAAGGTCACTAGAGATGGTGCCATAGATCCACTGAAGGACTATGGCATCCACACGATCCCACACATCATCGGCTGGAACCGTGGGTTTCTCTTTGTCAGCATCAGATGAGGCAGTAGCTGGAGTTTCTTTTTGACGGGGAGAGAGGTGATCAAGGACCTGGAACGCACGACAATGTACCTTGAATAATTCACCCAGGATGAGTATTGGCTAGTTTCCATCTCGAGGTAATTGGAATGAAGGTTTTGATGTTCGAGACGGTAATGGCGGGGTGAGTTTTTGGGTCCATGGTGGCGGAGATAACAAAAGAAAACAGAAAGAAAAGGAAGAGCAGGGGGTAGGATCGATAGAATTATGGTAGGAGGTGTGATACCATGTAAGAGATTGAGAGAATGTTTTTCTGTGCCTTCATTCCATAATTCTCCACAATTATATAATCGTTACATTGATTTGTGATTCCTATAATTATGCCTCTATGATTGTGCTAATTACAATATATCACACCCGCTCATAGCGGAAGCGCGAGGTGTGATCTGATCGGTTCTCATTGCATAATCAATATAACTGAACATACTAAATGAATAAAACAAGCTCCAATGCCATTGCCATAATCGTTTCAAAAGATGCGCAACATACGTTAAGTGTATTGATTACAAACCATCAAATGAAAAATAAGTTGTCATAGTTTCATACATCAAAATGCAAGTTCTAAAATGTTAAGGCTTTGACCACTATATTGCCGCAAAGAGGCGGTATATAACAGGCAAACCCTTCAAAAGGTTGCATGGAGTCTTGATGCTTGTTTTCTTGTCTGAAATCCCCGACATGGTCCCCTAATTCCCTGAAATACATGTTAAGTTGAAAACATCAACAAAAGTTGGCGAGTTCATGCAGTTTAGTTGTATAAGTTGTATCTGTAAAATGTGAGTTGTATAAAATGTATCTGTAAATGTGAGTTGTATAAGATAAATCTGTAAAATGTGAGTTGTATAAGATGAAAACCAGTATGTAAAGATGTAGTATGTAAAGCGTCAATGAAATCGTTGATCATTAATGTTTAGCAAGGATATTGATATGTGTGACGAAATAGGAAGCAATCCAAACCTAGACGATTTTGTGTCGACTACTATTGACTGGGACACAAACGCACTCTTCTGTATGGGTCCACGACCAAGAGTGGGGCTCGCCAAAACCCATTAGATCTAACCCCTTGTACCTAGGTCCAACCTGAATTAATGGTACTTAGTTGTATAACCCTATTCGCACATGATCTAAGGTGTTTCATTCCATGACTTATCATACTATGAACATGTATTTTCCCTGATAGTTGTAAAGTTGTAAAGCATTTAAAATGAATAGGGGACATGAACTCACTGAATTGCGTTTCGTAAACTGTGTATAACTGTAACCTCACTTGCAGTTGTCTTGAATTGTATCACGACCTACAAAGGTCCTAGATTTGTTAGACACTTCGGTCTTTGTATTGACTCATGTACAACTCTATTATCTTGAAGATGTATTAAGACTTGTATGGATTTGTTATTCATTGAATTGTGTATTAGATGTATTAATTGATAAACTGTTCAATATATATTTCGCTAAATATATATTCTTGTATCTTGTGAGTTGTATTATCGGATCAAGTCTTCTTGACTTCATGTTTCGTATGAATAAATTGTATATGTATGAATGTGTCTCGTATGAGTGAACTGTATGTGTATGAATGTGTCTCGTATGAATAAACTCTATGTGTTTAAAAAATTCCCATGTATGGGCATACTTGTATTATGAGTACTTGTATACATAACTATATATCTTTGATTAAGTATCATACTTGTATAATTGTATTTTCGCCAAGTGTTGGTGGTGTAAGTGAATATATATAGTTGTACGTATAGGAATACGTATATCCTCGTGTTCATTATACGTGATCTTGTATTCTTAGAATATCGATACTTATATATTCTAAGATATATTTCATATGAATATATAATCTATGCTTCGTAAAAGGTATGGAAATCATCTTAAAAATAATCTATTTTTTAAGATTAGTTCTAAAAATATAATTTTAGTCTTTCACCAAAATAATATATTTTAGATGTTGGAAAATATATATATATATATCTTTATACATTTCAAAATCAATACCTTTTTAAGATAAACCATGTGTAATATATTTTGTATACTTGTAAAATATATATGGTCACTTGTTCGGTTTAGAAAATGTAGTTTACCAAGTCTTTGATATATTATATATTGTAGTCCGAAATACTTATATAGTCCGTTTATTTGTCCGTATGTCCGATTTGTCCATAAATTGTATCCGAATACCCGAATCGTCCGTAATTTGCTTTTAAGGTGTATTTATATGTAATCTTGTAAGACTTTAGTTGTAATGTGTCTTGTGTTTATTTGTATCATTGTATTCAAGTTCCTAACTTTCATACATATAACTAATACAATCAAATAACACATAGCACATAGGTTGTTAAGATCACTAAATATATATTTTCTCAAAAATATATATTTATAACTAGTTTTGCTTTATAAAAACCATTCTTTCAAATCTTTTATTCTAGTAAAGATTTTGTCAAAAAATGATAGTTTTTATAACATATGATTTCTAAGAAAAATTGGCCGTATTTCCTTTGAAATATGGACTTTGCCATGTTTAATAAAACATATATTTTTCTTTTCAAAATCACCAACAATTTACTCATAACATTCTTTAACAAAAAACATATGAGATTTATAACATAAACTTAACAAGATGAACTCATAATCATGTATGGTTTTGGTATAATCTTTACATATGTTCACTAGTTCAAAAATCATACTTTACTTCTAGTTTTGTTAAACTTTTATACAAAACCCATCTTGTATGTTTCTTTTTATAAATCTTGTAAAAGCATTATTTTTAGTGAAAAACTTTATTCACTTTAATAATATCAAAGATTATGATCATTCATTAAATATTATGTTTAACATAACCCTTTTAACACTTTCATGTACACTTGTTAGATCATGTTTTTAAACATCATCTAACAAGTTTTTCATATGATATTCATCATAACTAGATCAAATATGCAAGTAATAAGCTTTAAATCATAAAATAAGCAATCTTTTATATCATGATTTTTAGTTTGCTTTTTGGTGTTTTCATCGTATTCTTGCATGAATCTTTTATTTATAACATGTTCATAAGATATATATTCATAAACAAGTATGGAAAAAAGATTAGAATCTCACTTCTAGCTCTTGTGGCTAGGTATGATCTTGATGAAAATAAAAAGCAAAGAAGATGATGATCTTGATGGTTGAAAGCTTCTTGAATGGATGAAAATGCTTGCTTCTACTTGCAAATGCCTTAGATCTTCTCAAGTCCTATAATAATGCATCTTGATCATCAAGAAAGTGGCTTGAAAATGAAGTTGGTTTTGGGGTGTTCTTGGCCGAAAATATGGAGGTGAAGATCAGAGGTTTTGTGTGTGAAAGTTAAGGTGTAAAGTGTGATGAATGAGCTTAGTTAGCTTAGATTGTAAGTTGTAAACTTTCACCAACATCATCAACTTGCAAGGCTTGGTAAAATATCTAGATATTTCACCAAGTGGCCAACTTGTGTGGGTCCCACTAGGGGCGGCCCATGTATGGGGGGGGGGGGTCTTGTTGTGAATTTTTTTTCTAAGTGTTTCAAGTGTTAGATTTTGTAGAAACATGATTAGGAAGCTTAGATGTTTAAGTAATTCAAGTGTTTTAAGATGTTAGGTGGGTATAACTATCCTTAAATGATCCAAATAATGTTAGATAGTTACTAAAAAAAGTTTAGATAATGTTCGGATATTCGTTTGGCGTTTGTTCCGTTAGTTGATAATTGAATGCTTAGCTTGTGTAAGATGTAGGAATTGATATGGTAATGGGTTTATATGATAGCCCAAGGTATTCTCATATGAATTCTAAGTTTATCAACACTTTTTCATATTGCATATAACTTACAATGCTGATTTCTGCTGAATTTCTGCAGAAAGTGCTAAATTTTGTGACTTATAGTGCTTTTCGGGCAGTTTTTAGTGTTATCGGACTTCGGGAAGGTATTAAACCAAACCCTTGCATTCCTAGTTAGGGTTTAATGTATATTTGATGTTGGACTTTTGTCTGAGTCCTAAATATGTCATTAAGATTGTTTCTGCGGATCTTGCGTTTCTGTGAGCACACTAGTTCACTAGGTACTATACTAGTTGTTTCGATGCATTGTTTAAATTGTTTCAAATGTAATCAATAAAAATGAATCTTGTGCATCATAAATAAGTATTCCATGAGTATTCTAAGTGTATTTCATGAAATATGCAGTTCAGATGTTCAAAACACATAACTGTATAGCTAAAAATGAGTAATTTAAATGTACGAAAGTTACCGGAAAGTGGTAGTTGTCACATTCTTCCCCTGTTATAGAGAATTTCGTCCCGAAATTCAAGCTGATTCATCCTTTGTAGGAGTCTTCGTGAACAGGTGAGGATATTTTGCCTTTATTTGATCTTCACGTTCCCAAGTATACTCGGGTACGTGTCGAGAGTTCCAACGGACTTTTACTAACTTGATACGACTTCTCCGTGTTTTCTGGATGTTCCAATCCATGACCTCGACAGGTTCTTCGGTGTATTGGAGTTTGTCACCGATGTGAACCTCATCCGCCGGGATGATAACCGTTTTGCGTTGGACTCTTCTTAAGATTCGACACATGAAATGTGTCGTGCACGCTACTAAGTTCGTCTGGTAACTTCAGCTTGTAGGCAACGGTGCTGACGGGTAGTCCGTTGGACAACCCTTAATGGTTATAAAGTATAATTTAATCCCGCATTTATCCATGTATTTATCTTGAATTAGATAACTACGGTTGCTTGTGTTTCAGGTACATTTGGGGCTTAAAAGTGTGGAAATAAAGCTTCGAATAGACGCGACTGGATTGGAGATTGAAAGACGGAAAATAAATGAAAAAAATTAAATTTTGGAATTGAAGAATTAAGAAGATAACATGATAGAGGACGAAATTACGAGAACGTAGGCAAAAAACGGCGAAGAAAACGGAGTTGAAACGAAAAAGTTATGCTGAAAACAAAATTTCATGCTGAAGCCCACCGTAGCCTACGGTGGAGGGCGTAGCTTACGGTGGTCCCTGACATAAATTGTCACCGTATGACAGTTTAAAGCCACCGTAAGCCATTCCAAGCCACCGTAAGATACGGTGGCCACCGTAGCTTACGGCGCTGACATGCGTAACTGTGTAACTTCCACCTTTTAATGCGGATTTATGGTGTCTTTTCATTCCCAATCAATCTCATTCGGTTACCAGCAGTCTAGAGGCAAATTTTGGGTGTTCTTGAGAGCTGGAAACAATTTCTAAACATCTTGTTAGTGTTTTTAATTCTTATGAACATTGATATGTATGTGAGGATGATGATTCAAGCCATGAGTCGCTAAACTCTTGATGACTATCTTTGGTTGAAGGTTTGTATTAGACTTTGTGCTTGATTTCCTAATTTCTAGAATAACAAACTTTGTCTTTATGATTGTTTGTTATGGTGTGTGATTGATTGTTTGTAAATTGTTGATTCTTATGTTAATCTAATTTGAAACCATACGTTCTTGGTGCCGTTGGCAATCGAGATATCATGAGTAGAATTAGGATTGGGTAAGGGTTAATTGGTCATCGGGTAACAACCTCACGTTCTAGGAATCTGAGTACTTAATTCCCTTTTATCACAACAAGTAATCACACATGAACTATGTCTATCTAGTTCTTTCTAGTGGAATGATAGCATAAATGTCGAACCAAACCGGAAACTAAAGATGGTCATTTGTCTCTAAATTGTCTACAAACCAAATTTTCATTTTGAAATTATAATAGTAATTTTAGTTTTTAAAACTCAATCAACCAATCCAACACTTTGAATTTACTTTCATTGCAATTAGTTTAATTTAGTTAACTTAGAGAAACACTTTAAATAACACATATTCCACAAACTCCCTGTGTTCGATACCCACTTGCCACTAACTATTTAGTAGTAATTGGATTAAATTTGATTGTGACCACGACATCACGTCAAATTTTGGCGCCGTTGCCGGGGAGTAGTGCGCAACGTGTGTTATTTTTTTTATCTCTTTTAGTTGTTATTTGTCACACCCCCAAAATCCACCATGCGGAGTACCACCGCTTGGAGGCGTGACGTGACCAGGATCGAGCCACCAATCATATTGAACAACACAATTAAGTAAATAAAACCAAACACAATACGATTGGTGACCAAAAGGAAGTAAACCGATTTTAGGTTGACAGCGGAAGCATAAAGCGTAAGTTCAAAACATAAGTCCCATAGTTCATAAGTTTAAAGTCCAGACGTAAGTTTAATAAGTTCATAAGGTTTAGAAGTTTAGTACGGGACTTAACAATCCGTATTCCACAACAACATTCTCCTCGTGCAAGCTCCGTAAGCATCTAGCGACCTGTAAGGCATGTAACAACGAGTCAACAACAAAGTTGAGTGAGTTCACGTTTGGTTGTTTAGTTTAAGTTGTTTCTGAAAACGTGGTTTGACTTTCGTTGGCTTATTTGCCATGGGGGTTACCCCGTAGTTGAAAGTATGTTTAACCAGTTCCTTTTATTACCCAATCCATATTCATAATTAGTGGGGGCTTCCCCATGTGAACTACTAGACGGTATAATATCGACCACTAACGAAAGTAAGTTGTGCCCTAAGTCAATGTCTATCAGCATTGACCCTTTGCCATAGTCCATTAGTACACGCCCGTTCGAATGACACGGTGTGAGGTTTGTTAAACCTAATAGCGCTATTAACTAATGACCCGCTCGCCATCGGCCTCGGCGATTAAGTCGATATAAATTGAGGGACTTATGATAGAGTTTTGTCTAGTAAGTTTTAAGATTGTTGTCCAACCCGAGGAGGACAACCGTACGTAGTTCTCCCAAAGAGAATACACAGGATTAACATTGGCATCCAACCCAAGGAGGATGGCCGTACATATCCTACCTAAGTAAGATATGTAGATTCCGTTTTAATTCTTTAACCCATTCCCAAACCACCGGGAATCCCATGCCTTAGAAAGTGTGTGAACTCACCTTGGTTTGCTCGGTTAGATTCTCAATTATAGCTAACGGTCAAGTTTGGTCAATCACGTCCTAATATGATTACCAGTTAGTCATTTAGTGGTTTCAAATAGAGCACAAATTTCCTACACGTATCTATCACATAACATGCATTACTTAAACGGTTTATGCCCATATAAACTTCCCATCTATTCCCGTTCATAAATAAACATACGATATTGCACATAACACTTTTATTGACACATAATCATGTTAGATCATTCACAGATAGCATACTCGACATTTAGACACGCAAATTACAACTTATGTCATTTCAGCATTAATATTCAAAACCGGGCTGTTTTCGGACATTTTAATAAAATAGTTAACTTATTTCAAAAATTCCCAAATTTTTACAGAATGTCTGAAACGTTCCAAATTTTATTGTGTAAAAATATCGCGGTCCAGTTCATTACTAATATTTTATAAAAATTCATTTTCCGGACTGAACTCAGATTTATCTTTTTCTGACCACAGTCCACGGAATAATTTATTTAAAATTTATCGAGAGTCCGATTTACAAAATTCCAGTGATAGAATTACAAATGCATCAGTGGTCATCTACCATACAAATTTCATCATCTAACCCTACACAGAACTCAAGTTATGACAGAAAACAGAACGCATATTTTTAGCAGAAAAAATGCAGCTCTAGCTGCTGTTACGAAACGACACTTTAAAAATAGTAAACGAGGTCCAAAAATTATGATTCCAGTGCCATTAGAACCTATTTCATAATACATAAATCTAGACTTCAGAAAACACATTTTTTGTTAAGTTACAGTCCTGTTACAGCCAACTGAAGTTGGCTGTAATTCACCAAACAGCCTACTATTTCAGCTTTTAACTTTCTAACTTGTGTTCGATTGATTCCGTTAACATGTTTAGTGATCACAACAACATCAAACCTCAATATTAACCAACAAATCATCAGGAAATCAACAAGAATTATAACAACACAAGATTTACATGATTTACACACATATCTTCTCTTTATCCACCCTATTTACTTTATGTTCAAGACTTTAGATTATGTTTACTAGTGTTTCTTATCATTTCATCATTCAACCATCTATTAACCACTAAAATCAAGAACAAGATGATGTTTTAGAACACTTACTACTAGCACAAGGCTAGGGGAGAAACAAGGCGTAAAAGTGGTGGATAAAAGAAAACGAGAGCGGTCCTTCAACTTCCGAACACACCGAGCTTCGTTGTATGCCTTCTAACACCTATGGATGGTTGTGGAATGTATGAGAAATGAGTTGAAGATGGTGGTATGGTGATGGTTGTTGGCTGCCGAAATGAAGAAGAGAGGGAGAGAGTTTTGTGAGTTTGAGTTTAGTGAAGATGAGTATGGAGGATGATCTAGTGGTTATATATAATATTTTCCAACACACTATTACCCTCTAGACCATGTGTCTTCAAGATACTAAGCAACATCAATTAAACAAATGAATAAAAATCATGGGGAGTCCTTTCTTGTCTCCTAATCGGTTGGGGGGGGGGGGTTTCGGTTTGGTTGAGTTCCAACTAGATTGTTAGTGAACTAGTTAGGTTTTAAGTGTCTAGTTAGTGCCATAAGTGTGATATATAATATATTGTGTGTTAGGGTGTTCGGGGACCCTAACTAGCTTAGAAAAATTAAAACAATGCTTCTAGCATTATTTTGGTGTTCCGGGTAATGTCCGGTTGTTCGGTTCGGTGTTGTTCCGTTAAAGTGCTTAATTAATCCGTAACGTGTCCTATATATATATATATTGGACTATTTAGTAACTCTTCTGTATATTATTAGTATGTTAACAAGCACATGTAAGTATAACACAGTAATCAGAAAGCAGTTAAATGATTCAGCACAGTCATCTAGTACTTTAATTAACATTAATAGATTGTACGGTTACATGTAAATTTGAGGGTTGTCACATTCTCCCCCTGTTAAGAAAATTTCGTCCCGAAATTTATCACGTGGTTACTGAGGAAGCTAGTTAAGTTGCGTTGGTTTCCTGGTTTTCCTGGGGTGTCACATCATCCCCCCGTTGATTTGGAATTTCGTCCCGAAATTCTGCAGTAGCTTCAGCCTCAGTGGTGGTTGCACTTTTCTTAAACAGCTGGGGATACTTGAGTTTCATTTGGTCTTCTCGTTCCCAGGTATACTCTGGGCCACGACGGGCATTCCAACGAACTCGGATAAGAGGTATTCTGGTACGCTTGAGAATCTTAACATCTCGATCCGTAATCTCTACTGGTTCTTCGACAAATCGCAGCTGGTCGTCGATAGTGAGCTCCTTTAGAGGAACTATGAGAGTCTCATCTGACAGACACTTCTTCAGGTTCGACACATGGAATACATTGTGAACTCCGCTGAGTTCTTCAGGTAGATTCAACCTATAGGCGACTTTGCCAATTTTCTCGATGATTTCAAACGGTCCGACGTAACGCGGATTGAGCTTGCCTCGTTTGCCAAAACGAACTACGCCTTTCCAAGGCGAGACTTTGAGTAGCACTCGATCCCCAACCTGGAACTCGAGTGGTTTTCTTCCCTTATCAGCATAGCTTTTCTGATGGTCACGAGCTGCCGCCATTCGCTGCCGTATCTGGGCAATCTTCTCGGTGGTATCTACCACAAGTTCTGGGCCAGTAATTTGGCTGTCACCAACTTATGCCCAACAGAGAGGTGATCGGCATTTGCGTCTGTACAATGCCTCGAATGGAGCAGCTTGGATGCTGGTGTGGTAGCTGTTGTTATGTGAAAACTCCACTAACGGGAGATGCTTTTCCCAGCCATTACCAAAGTCGATTACGCATGCCCTAAGCATGTCTTCAAGGGTCTGGATGGTGCGTTCAGATTGCCCATCCGTCTGTGGGTGATAAGCGGTGCTCATATCTAAACGGGAGCCAAAAGACTTGTGCATTGCTTGCCACAGTTCAGAAGTAAAACGCGCGTCACGATCGGAAATGATGGAGGTTGGCACTCCGTGCCTTGATACTACTTCCTTTAGGTAGATGTCTGCTAAAGTAGAAAACTTATCCGTTTCCTTGATTACCAGAAAATGTGCAGACTTAGTCAGTCGATCCATGATCACCCAAATGGTATCATTTCCGCGTTGAGATCTAGGTAGGCCGGTAACGAAATCCATGGAAATTTGCTCCCATTTCCATTTCGGGATCTCTGGTTGTTGAAGTAGGCCTGATGGTTTCTGATATTCAGTCTTGACTCTAGCACAAGTCAAGCATTTACTGACGTAGGTTGCGATGTGGGCTTTCATGCCAGGCCACCAATACGTAGTCTTGAGGTCGTGGTACATTTTATCCGAACCAGGATGTACCGAATAACGAGACTTGTGTGCTTCATCCATCACAAGCTCGCGTAGGTCTCCATAAAGTGGGACCCAGATGCGTCCGTTAACATAGTAGGCGCCGTCTTCCTTTTGTTCTAGTCGTTGCCTCGATCCTCGTAGGGACTCAGCCCTGATGTTCTCTGCTTTCAATGCTTCGACCTGAGCATCTCGAATCTGAGCGGGAAGGTTGGATTGGATGGTAAGCTGTAACGCACGTACATGCTTAGGTAGAGTATCCTTTCGACTGAGGGCGTCGGCCACAACATTGGCCTTGCCCGGATGGTATTTGATAGCGCATTCATAATCGTTCAAGAGCTCAACCCATCGGCGTTGACGCATGTTTAACTCCTTTTGCTTGAAGATATGCTCGAGACTCCTGTGATCGGTGTAAATGGTGCACTTGGTACCGTACAGGTAATGTCTCCATATCTTAAGCGCGAAAACAACTACTCCTAATTCCAAGTCGTGTGTAGTGTAGTTCCTTTTGTGAACCTTAAGTTGGCGTGATGCGTAGGCAATGACCTTATCACGTTGCATCAACACGCAACCAAGTCCTTGGATGGAAGCGTCGCAATAAACCACAAAATCATCTGTGCCTTCAGGCAATGAGAGGATAGGTGTGCTACAAAGTCTATCTTTTAAGTGCTGAAATGCGGACTCCTGTGCATCACCCCAACGATAGGTGACACCCTTCTGAGTCAGTGAAGTGAGAGGTTGCGCAATCTTGGAGAAATCTTTGATAAACCTTCTGTAGTATCCTGCCAAACCCAAGAATTGGCGGATTTCTGTTGGTGTGCGGGGTGCAGGCCAGTTCTTGATCAAGTCAACCTTGGATGGATCCACATGAATCCCATCCTTGTTTACCACGTGGCCTAGAAAGTGGACTTCACGAAGCCAGAAGTCACATTTCGAAAACTTGGCATACAACTGCTCTTTTTGAAGAAGTTCTAGCATAAGTCGTAGATGTTGCTCGTGTTCCTCCTGACTCTTAGAATAGATCAGGATGTCGTTGATGAAAACAATAACGAACTTATCTAGGTAAGGCTTGCACACTCAGTTCATGAGATCCATGAAGACCGCTGGTGCATTCGTCAATCCGAAAGGCATGACCAGAAACTCGTAATGGCCGTAACGAGTTCTGAACGCTGTTTTGGAGACGTCCTCCTCTCGGACTCTCAGCTGATGGTAGCCCGATCTCAAATCAATCTTAGAGTAATAGCTCGACCCTTGCAACTGGTCGAACAAGTCGTATATACGTGGAAGAGGATAACGATTCTTCACGGTCACCTTGTTGAGTTCGCGGTAGTCAATACACATTCGGAAGGTACCGTCCTTCTTCTTCACGAATAACACTGGAGCTCCCCATGGCGAAGAGCTAGGACATATGAAACCCTTTTCCAAGAGTTCTTGTAATTGCGTGGACAGTTCTTCAAGTTCTGATGGAGCTAGACGATAAGGTGCTCGAGCTATGGGCGCTGCTCCAGGAGCTAGCTCGATTTGAAATTCAACTTGACGATGAGGCGGAAGACCAGGTAATTCCTCAGGAAATACCTCAGGAAAATCGCGCACAATAGGAATGTCTTCAATCTTCCTTTCTTCCGAGGATGTATCAGAGACGAGGGCTAGAATAGCAGTGTGGCCCTTTCGCAAACACTTCTGGGCCTTAAGGAAAGAGATAATGCCTACGACAGCACCACTCTTGTCGCCATGAATCACGAGGGGTTCTTTACCAGAACGAGGAATGCGGACGATTTTCTCCTTGCAAACAATCTCCGCTTGCTGATGAGATAACCAATCCATCCCAATAACGACATCAAAACTACCCAGAACGATAGGAATAAGATCGATAGAGAAGGTCTGACCAGCTAAGACGAGGTTACAACCTTTAACTATGTGTGTGGCGTCAAGACTTTTACCGTTAGCTAGTTCTACCGTGTGTTTGGTGCTCAGGAGTGTTGGAGTGCGCTTAAGCATTTGGCTAACTTTTAAGGATACATAACTAGTGTCGGCACCCGAATCGAATAAAACAGTAACAAAGAAGTCGTCCAGAAGAAACTTACCCATCACAACGTTGGGATCGTTCCTTGAATCACCCTGACCTAGCACGAAAACACGTCCTCTGGCACTGTTGCCATTATTGTTACCCCCGTTATTGCCTCCATTGTTGCCTCCATTGTTGTTCCCATTGTGGTTCCCGTTTACTTGGTTGTTGTGGTTCTGGTTCAGCTGAGGACAGTTCTTCTTAAAGTGGCCTTCAGCGCCACACTGAAAGCATCCTTTATTGCCCTACTGTTGTTGCTGCTGGTGGTTCTGTGGAGCTTGTTGTTGTTGGCGATTCTGGTTTGCAGGACGCGGGCTCCTGCAATCCTTAGCTTCATGACCCAACTTGTGACATCTCTGACAACGACCCTTGTTGCACTGCCCGCTGTGATGCTTGTTGCACCGGTTGCACTTGGGGTGGTTTCCTTGGTATCCACCCTGTCCTTGACTACCGGAAGATTGCTGACCAGGACTCTGGTAGTCATCAGTCTTTTGCTGCTGAAACTGAACTGAAGTTGAACCCTTACTGGAATTCCCATCCCATTTTCGCTTGTTTTCAGTGGGAGCGTCAGTAGTAGCAGCACCAATACGCTTAGGCAGTCTGTTTTGTTCCACTGCCTGGTCGGTGAGACGGTGAGCCAACTTGATGATTTGCTGAATGGTACCCAGGTTAGCCGAAGTCACGTGACTTTGAATCTCTGGTACGAGGCCCTTGAGGTACAGCTCAATACGTTTGATGGGAGGGTCCACCATAGTGGGACACAAGATGGCTAGCTCATTTGACCTCTTAGTATACGCCTCAATCTCAGACCCCGTCATCTTCAGATTGAAAAATTCCACCTCTAGCTTGTGGATGTCATCCCGACTACAGTACTCCTCTTTGATCAGTTCTTTGAAACCATTCCAGGGGGTGGCATTAGCAACTGCCAGTCCTAGTAGTTGAACCTATGCTTTCCACCAGGTTAACGCAACACCTTCAAGCGTTCCAGTAGCATATTTCACCCTACGGTCTTCAGGGCATTCGCACATCTCGAAAACAGACTCAAGCTTTTCAAACCAGTGAAGAAGGCCTACTGCTCCTTCTGTGCCACTGAAAGTAGTAGGTCGGCAGTCCATGAACGTTTTGAACGTGCACACAGGAGGTTGAGCATGTTGACCTGTTGCGCGAGAATAAAAGACAAGGTTAAGCACGAGGGTTGGTTTGCGTAGGTAGGATCTAAACGTCCTAAGATGGGTTGATATAGCAGGTTATACCTCCTGCTGGATTTGCTGCGAGTGCCTCAGCAACTCGTTCGTTGATCAAAGTCGTCAACTGGGCTTGAGTGAGGTTGATACGTCCTCCGCGTCCGCTCATGATCTTCATAACGAAGCAACGTAAGTGAGAAAAGTGTCGCGAAAGTGTGTAAGTGTGGGACGACAGTAGAGAGTAAGCACACAGGGTTCAAATAGCAATTATCACGTTAATTAATGCACAGTGGGAATTATCTAACCGACAGTATAACATAAATCATACCACCTATTGTGTCGAGTCTTGCACGTGGAGCGAAGCATCATTGTCGACCGTTGAGCACTGTACCGGTTATAGTCTGGTTTTATAAAAAACTTTTCCCTTTTTAAAACCAAGTTCACTATAACCAATGGCTCTGATACCAATCTGTCACACCCCCAAAATCCACCATGCGGAGTACCACCGCTTGGAGGCATGACGTGACCAGGATCGAGCCACCAATCATATTGAACAACACAATTAAGTAAATAAAACCAAACCCAATACGATTGGTGACCAAAAGGAAGTAAACCGATTTTAGGTTGACAGCGGAAGCATAAAACGTAAGTTCAAAATATAAGTCCCATAGTTCATAAGTTTAAAGTCCAAACATAGGTTTAATAAGTTCATAAGGTTTAGAAGTTTAGTACGGGACTTAACAATCCGTATTCCACAACAACCTTCTCCTCGTGCAAGCTCCGTAAGCATCTAGCGACCTGTAAGGCATGTAACAACGAGTCAACAACAAAGTTGAGTGAGTTCACGTTTGGTTGTTTAGTTTAAGTTGTTTCTGAAAATGTGGTTTGACTTTCGTTGGCTTATTTGCCGTGGGGGTTACCCCGTAGTTGAAAGTATGTTTAACCAGTTCCTTTTATTACCCAATCCATATTCATAATTAGTGGGGGCTTCCCCATGTGAACTACTAGACGGTATGATATCGACCACTAACGAAAGTAAGTTGTGCCCTAAGTCAATGTCTATCAGCATTGACCCTTTGCCATAGTCCATTAGTACACGCCCGTTCGAACGACACGGTGTGAGGTTTGTTAAACCTAATAGCGCTATTAACTAATGACCCGCTCGCCATCGGCCTCGGCGATTAAGTCGATATAAATTGAGGGACTTATGATAGAGTTTTGTCTGGTAAGTTTTAAGATTGTTGTCCAACCCGAGGAGGACGAACGTACGTAGTTCTCCCAAAGAGAATACGCAGGATTAACATTGGCATCCAACCCAAGGAGGATGGACGTACATATCCAACCTAAGTAAGATATGTAGATTCCGTTTTAATTCTTTAACCCATTCCCAAACCACCGGGAATCCCATGCCTTAGAAAGTGTGTGAACTCACCTTGGTTTGCTCGGTTAGATTCTCAATTATAGCTAACGGTCAAGGTTGGTCAATCACGTCCTAATATGATTACCAGTTAGTCATTTAGTGGTTTCAAATAGAGCACAAATTTCCTACACGTATCTATCACATAACATGCATTACTTAAACGGTTTATGCCCATATAAACTTCCCATCTATTCCCATTCATAAATAAACATACGATATTGCACATAACACTTTTATTGACACATAATCATGTTAGATCATTCACAGATAGCATACTCGACATTTAGACACGCAAATTACAACTTATGTCATTTCAGTATTAATATTCAAAACCGGGCTGTTTTCGGACATTTTAATAAAATAGTTAACTTATTCCAAAAATTCCCAAATTATTAAAGAATGTCTTAAACGTTCCAAATTTTATTGTGTAAAAATATCGGGGTCCAGTTCATTACTAATATTTTATAAAAATTCATTTTCCGGACTGAACTCAGATTTATCTTTTTCTGACCACAGTCCACGGAATAATTTATTTAAAATTCATCGAGAGTCCGATTTACGAAATTCCAGTGGGAGAATTACAAATACATCGGTGGTCATCTACCGTACAAATTTCATGATCTAACCCTACACAGAACTCAAGTTATGACAGAAAACAGAACGCATATTTTTAGCAGCAAAAATGCAGCTCTAGCTGCTGTTACGAAACGACACTTTAAAAATAGTAAACGAGGTCTAAAAATTATGATTCTGGTTCCATTAGAACTGTATTTCATAATACATAAATCTAGGCTTCAGAAAACACATTTTTCGTTAAGTTACAGTGCTGTTACAGCCAACTGAAGTTGGCTGTAATTCACCAAACAGCCTACTATTTCAGCTTTTAACTTTCTAACTTGTGTTCGATTGATTCCGTTAACATGTTTAGTGATCACAACAACATCAAACCTCAATATTAACCAACAAATCATCAGGAAATCAACAAGAATCATAACAACACAAGATTTACATGATTTACACACATATCTTCTCTTTATCCACCCTATTTACTTTATGTTCAAGACTTTAGATTATGTTTACTAGTGTTTCTTATCATTTCATCATTCAACCATCTATTAACCACTAAAATCAAGAACAAGATGATGTTTTAGAACACTTACTACTAGCACAAGGCTAGGGGAGAAACAAGGCGTAAAAGTGGTGGATAAAAGAAAACGAGAGCGGTCCTTCAACTTCCGAACACACCGAGCTTCGTTGTATGCCTTCTAACACCTATGGATGGTTGTGGAATTTATGAGAAATGAGTTGAAGGTGGTGGTATGGTGATGGTTGTTGGCTGCCGAAATGGAGAAGAGAGGGAGAGAGTTTTGTGAGTTTGAGTTTAGTGAAGATGAGTATGGAGGATGATCTAGTGGTTATATATAATATTTTCCAACACACTATTACCCTCTAGACCATGTGTCTTCAAGATACTAAGCAACATCAATTAAACAAATGAATAAAAATCATGGGGAGTCCTTTCTTGTCTCCTAATCGGTTGGGGGGGGGGGGGGGTTTCGGTTTGGTTGAGTTCCAACTAGATTGTTTGTGAACTAGTTAGGTTTTAAGTGTCTAGTTAGTGCCATAAGTGTGATATATAATATATTGTGTGTTAGGGTGTTCGGGGACCCTAACTAGCTTAGAAAAATTAAAACAATGCTTCTAGCATTATTTTGGTGTTCCGGGTAATGTCTGGTTGTTCGGTTCGGTGTTGTTCCGTTAAAGTGCTTAATTAATCCGTAACGTGTCCTATATATATATTTTTGTAACGTTTTTAATTTTCAATACTCAGGAAAGCATAACGGACTATTTAGTAACTCTTCTGTATATTATTAGTATGTTAACAAGCACATGTAAGTATAACACAGTAATCAGAAAGCAGTTAAATGATTCAGCACAGTCATCTAGTACTTTAATTAACATTAATAGATTGTACGGTTACATGTAAATTTGAGGGTTGTCACATTCTCCCCCTGTTAAGAAAATTTCGTCCCAAAATTTAGCACGTGGTTACTGAGGAAGCTAGTTAAGTTGCGTTGGTTTCCTGGTTTTCCTGGGGTGTCACATTATTTTTCTGGTTTACGCTGGGTGCGTTAGTGTGCAGATATTTATAGGTGCATGCATACTAGGAGCTCTCACAAGCTATCACCATTGGCATTTGATCCAGAAATTGAACGGACTTTGTGAAGAAACAGAATTTTGCTACGAGAGAACAAAATCAGCGGTTCACCAACAACACCTACTACACCAGTTACACCAATCAGATACATGGATCCACCACCACCACCCACTACGGGTCAACCTACACCCTCATTTACACCAACTTCAACACAACCTTCACCAAATACCACCATTCCTATAACCACACCAGAACTTAAACCAACCAACACTACATTACCCGAGAACACTCAACCTGAATACTCTTTTAGCTATCTAGCTACATCATCCGCCGTTCCAGCCTATTCAACATTTTTCCCAACAGCTGGTCAACCATCATCTTCACAAATACCACCACCTAACTTATACCAAACCGGTCCATCAATTATACATTCTACTCCATTCCAACCGGGAGTGCAATTCCAACATACTTCGGGAGTAAGACAAGATGGGTTCGATGATGGGTATGATGAAGATTTTGGGGGTTATGATGAAGAAGGATATGTGTATGGGGGTGATGGAGATCAAGGGGAGTATACTTATGTTCAAGGCCAAAATCAAAGAATGTCAAGTGTTGGTGGGATTCCTCAACAACAAATTATACCTTAATAATTGTCACCACAAGGTCCGCCGATTCAAAGGCAAGTTCGACAACAACAACATGTGGGGCCAAGGCTTCAACCACCTCCACAACAATTTGGGCCTCCACGAATGCAAGTTCAAAGACCAATGGGTCCTATACGTCCCAGAGTTCGGTTGGGTGTACCAAGAAGGCATCTTCGAGAACATGCGAGAGGCATAGAAGCACATTTTAGACCAGTGATCACTCATAATCCTTCACCAGTAGTTATCCCTCAAAATGACCAAGGAAGGACGTTTGAAGTTCGAACGAATTCGTTACAAAGTTTGCCAAAGTATAAGGGTCTAGCAACGGAGGAGCCTTATTTTCATTTGGAGGCTTATGATTTGATTTGCAACACTATTGGGGGTCAAGGATTCTCAGCCGATGATGTTAAATTGGTGCTATTCCAATTTTCCTTAGAAGACAAGGCGAAAAAGTGGTTCTATACCTTACCTTCGGCATCTATCTATACATGGGCAGAAATGCAACAAATCTTCTTGGATGAATTCTTTACCGCTCAAAAGACAAATGATGCTAGAAGGAGTTTGAGAAGTTTTCAACAACAATCGGGTGAGATGTTTCATGAAGCATTCGAGAGGTTTAATATGATGATAAAGAATTGCCCTCTATCACAAATGGTACTTTTGGTACTAACTATGAGCAAGACGATTGGATGTTTTTGGAACAAATAGCGGGCACATCAAAAAGGAAAGCTCAATCGTCAAGGAGAGCATGACCGGCCATTACCCGAACTCAAGTGCATGCGGCAGAAGATACGAATGTGAAAACTACCAACCAAATATATGATGTTTGTGCACTTTGTAATGAGATAGGGCATGCAGCTGAAAATTGCCAAGGAGGTGAATGGCAATATGAAAAGGTGAATGCGGTACAAGGTCAATGGGTTAGTGGTAGAAATTATAATATGAACTCGAACACTTACCACCCCGGTTTACGAAATCACCCGAACTTTAGATACGGGAATCCGTCAAATCAAGCCAACCCGAACTTCCAAGGAAACCAAGGATTTCAAAGGCAATATCAAACGGGTCAAGTGCATGGTGGGTCTTTGGGTTAAAGCTCTTCGGGTGGAAACAAAGTAATGGAGATGTTGAAGGAGATGCAAATTGAGATGCAACGAAGGAATCAGCTTGATGATGCTCGCATTCAAAAAGACGATATCCGTGATAAAGCAATTCAATCGTTGACCACCCAAATGGTTCAACTTGCAAGTGAAGTGGCAATATTGAAGAAAACGAAAGGTCAACTACCGAGTGACACGGTGATAAATCCCAAGATCACAAAAAGCATGAATATCAATATGGTAAGCACCGTTCCTAATAATGAAATTAATGTGTAACACCCCGAAAACGGGTTTGGTAATCAAACCCCGTTAATACAAAAAGACGGGTAAAGTACCGTTAGTGGTAAAGTAACCCGGTAAATATTAGGATTTAAATAAATAATCCTAATATTAAATACAATGTGAATAAAAGATTTTAAGGAAATAAGTTTATAAGAGGCCCGAATTAACGGGACTTAAAATAAACAAAGTCATAACTTTCCCGAATTCACCAAGTAGCTAGGAATATTAACCTAGTTAAAAAGGTGTCTTAAAACAATGAAGAAAACATGGGTAATAACCCTTTTTATAAAGTTACAAACTAGAGGGGCTAAAAATGGAAGATTCGAAACTTAATTATTTAAAAACAAAACACTACACACACAGTGTGTGTGTGTGTGTGTGCGTGCGTGAGAATGATCAGGAGACAAGCTCCATGGGAGCTAACCCTAAACTCAACAAAACCTTCAAATTGGAGGATCAATCGAAGGCCAAATTCGGATTTGAAACATAGAAATGATCACCAAGTCAAGGGGATCGTAAGGTATGTTGAATTTTTAACATTCATGAAGTTGTGAAAATTAGTTGATTTTGCATGATGCGATCTATGCCTGAATCGTAAAGAATATGGCCGAATTAATGAAGTGTGATTGCTTAGGGATAAACCCTAAGTAGAAATTTGAAGTAAAATTGCTATGAATTGAATAATTAGACGATTCCCCACACTTAGACAAGTGGGTTTTGATTAAATAATGAAGATGATGATATGTTTGTGTTAGAAATCATCATAGTTGATGGTTGATGCGAGATACTTAAACAATTTGCAAGTTTGAGTATTTAACCATACATGACTTGAAATGGGTTTTTGTTGACATGGTGATGTTAGTGTTAAACTTGCGATTAGAATCATCATATTAGTTAGTAAAGACAAGCTACTTGAACCATTTAGGTGTTTGAGTACATGAATCATAATTACCATGAATTGGGTTTGGTATAAAAGATGGAAATAATGATAAACTCGTGTTTAAAATGATGTTGATATCATCATGTGTTAAGAAAGATTAATGTAGTGTTAATTCGATGGATAATGGTTATAAAACTTGGTTAATAAAGGGGATAAACAGTAGACTAAGAAGGATGCTACCGGGTAATTGACCAAGTAATTAAACGAGTAGTCAAGCTACATCGTGTAATTACTAATGTTACTAGACCGTTGACTTTTAAAAGGTCAAACCGGCCTATAATACGATGAATGATAATTTTGGATATAAAATGTGTAAGGTGGAAAAATCATATTAAGTTGTGATAAAACTAACCACCTTGTGAAATGATGAATAATAGTTGGCGCTTAAACAAGCTAGGTGAAGCTTGGGGTGAAAGCGGGTCAAACGAGTCAAGCATAAAGGAAAAGCGTATTCGGGATGCGAGGTAAGTGAAATTTACACACTTATGTAGAATACTTGTTTATTCTATACGTTATAAATGCGATAACGATAATATCAAAAATATGGATTTTCGTTAAGATTACCTTGTAGTGTAATCTAATAATGAGGAAAAGGGTAAAAATGGAAATTGGTCAAGTGTCGACTAATGTAAATCGAGGTTAAAAGTATACCCATGGCGTAAGCCGAAATGGGTTGAATTTGTAAGAAAAGAGTTTAAGACAAAAAGGATTTGGTAATAAAATCCGGGATGGGATGGATGTATAAATTCGAAATCAAAAACTATGTTTTTGATTAAATAGGTAACGTTGGGCATATAGGCCAAACGGGTCGAATGGGGGTGATAACACCATTTGACAATATCGACTAATGTGGTTGTCAAGTCTTATGTTAACAGGAGCGATTAGCAAATCGGATAATTGCGTCGCCATAGATTGTGTGATAACTAAAGCAAGGTATAAATTGGGTCTATTTGTTGACCCGGGCCAGGTACGCTTATATGAATTTATAGTTAAAAATGCAAGTAAGGTCGAATATTTAGTGAAGTCTTTCATCGCAAAAATGAAGGATTAAAAATGACCATAAAGCCCTTGATGGGTAAACCGGGTAAACAACCCTTAGAGGTTGTTTAGAAACTTATATTATGATTTTATAATCCTTAGATGCGTATAAAATTTGAAGGCATAAACTTTCAAGGGTTGAATGCCTTAAATGCGTCTTGCCGGAAAATGACACATTCAAGGGATAAAAATTCGGAATAAATAGTCTATTACATTAAATCCACCACAGTCAGAGTTGTGGTGGAAGATTAATCAATATGAATGGGTGAAATTATGAGGCATACGAGAAATGGTCGTGATTTATGTTTAAAAAGGACATAAATACCCTTAATGGGTCAAAATAAGATTTTAAACAAAAACGGGTCAATAATGCGTAGAAACCCGTGTTTGGAACCTAATATGATAGACAATATTGGAATTAAAGGGTTCATGACGAATGGGGGTCAAACAAACATGTTTGTTTGATAAATAGATAGACGGGTCAAAATTTGGTAAAAAGATAATACGCCGAAGGCTTAAAAGTCTCAAATTTATTTAATCCGGATGACAAATTTTATCTCCATATGATGGGGAATTAAATTACGAACGCGTAGGAAAAAGAATCGTGTAAAACGGACGAATAACGAAAGAGTTATGCTCGTTTCCGTAAACTTAAGGTTGGCTGGGAATATGCAGCTGCAGATCAAAGCATTCTGTCAAATTGGAGGCGTGGCGTCGCGCCACGGCCGGGTTTGCCGTGGCGCGCGGCGACGGCGTAAAAACTTGAAAATTTTGTTTATTTTGATTATTTGACCCATTTACCTTGTTGTGCTTGTTATTTAACTATCAAAACTAACTTTTAAGTTGGTTTTGATCATAGGTGAATTACGAGAAGTCCTGGATGAAGATCAAGTGTCGAACAAGAACCGAACACACGTTAATTAAAGCTTCCGCGATAAATCTTGTTTTGTTTTGTTATAAGTGAATTATGTAAACGCTTACAACTAAGTTTTTGTAAAGTCGCATTTTTTGTATTAAAATGCGAAATTTAAAGTTGTAATCGTGTAAATTTCCATTGTGGGTCTTACATAATGAAACATTTCTTACTTCTTCTTGTCAAGTGAGTGCAGGTATAGGAAGGGATGCCGAGGTTGAAACGGACAAGGAGCATAGAGCACCACTTGTGCCGATCCGAGTGGGAAAATTAAAAATTCCGCATGCATTATTGGATTATGGGGCGAGTATGAGTGTGCTACCAGGTGACTTATATGATATGTATGATTTTGGTCCGCTTCAGGATGTAGACACCATGGTGAGTTTGGCGGATAAAAGTTGGAGGCGTCCACGGGGAATGGTTAAGAATGTTATGATTCGGTTGGGAGAATTCGAATACCCGGTTGATTTCCTGGTTTTAGATTATGCTACTACCATGATGGCGTCACAACAAAGGGTGATTTTGGGTCGACCGTTTCTCTATACGGCAAATGCTCAAATCGATTGTAGAGAAGGAATCATTACCATGACCGAAAAGAACCGTAAGTTGTCATTTGATGTTCAGACTAAGATGATTAGTTACGACTTTGTTGAGGCGAAGGATAGCGGGTTAAGTGAAAAGGTGTTTCAAAGAATGAGAAGAAATCACCCACCGGATCGTGAAGAAAAGCATATGGGTTCAAGCAAGAGTGTATTTGATTAACCACCGAGTCGAAACGAGATGGATGCATTTCGCTCAATGGCACGAGGAAGTGATGGAGATGGCAGGAACCGCTTCTTTGAGCCACCTTAAATGGGGGTGGCACGGTCTGGCTGAAGACCTGAAAACTTAGCGTTGCTCGGGAGGCAACCCGAGGTTTTTCACTGATCTTGTTATTTCTTTAGTTTTCTATGTTTCAGGGCCATGGCAACACTCAAGTGTGGGGAAGATGTGCGGATATTTGTGTGAATGTGGTGATAGGAAATTGGATCATTTACAATATCTGTTGTGTCAAACTTCACCAGGTCAATGTACTTTTTCCTTAGACTTGTCATGTTCTTTAGCTTTGAAATATTGTTAGTTTATTAGTTTGCTTCTGTTTATAAAAAATAAAAAAAATAAAAAAACAAAGTTGATGTTTTTGGTGTTTAAGCGATCTTCCCTTCAAAACCATACATTGGGGACAATGTATCCCAAGTGTGGGGATGAGGGGAAATTTTGATTTTTTTTTGAGAATTTTAAAATTTTAAAAATCAAGTGACAATGGTCTGAATTGAACATTTGAATACAAAACCGCATGATACACCGGCATCCCATATTCCCTTGTTCTTTCTTGGTGAGAGTTGAGCCATCTCTTTGAATTTATTAGAAATATTTTTCTTTGATGAGAGTGGCAATGGGTGGGGGTACATTAAAACTTGTGCTTAGATGCGGTTTGAGGCCTTAGCTTTGCATGAGTGTGAAAATGATAAGGGCATTTAGGTAGCCTCGTCATGATGAGTGCGAGTGTGGGATTTAGGGGGTTGGACCTCATAAATTATATATATGAGCATGGTAGTGAGATGGGCGGGGGTTTGGACTTGGCAAATTGGAAATTAATAATCCCATCTTTCTGAAATTGGCCGATAATAATCCCAAGTCACGAATTAGCCACCAATAATCCGACCTCGTCCAATTTTTTTGTAAAATACTCCACCGTTAATTTAGGCTAACGTCGTTACATATATGAGTGATGTGGCTGCCACCTGTTAAATGACATGGCTTATTTTTGTTGACTCAGGTGGCAGGTGGCTTATTTTTCCTTGGGGAAGCCTACAAGGATTAAACCCATTTTTTAACACATTTTCATAGCTACGTAATCACAATCATATATATTCAAGTTATCTTCTTCCCCATCTATAAACCATAGTCGCAACTTCCCAGTTCATGTCAAAATTCGAGTTCCATGATCACAGGGAACAACTAAAACAATAGGGCTTTGATTCGAACAGTAGAAGCAAGTAAAAGGATGGTTTAATTACCTCGAATGAACTTCGATTGAAGACGATGGAGCTTTGCCGGAATACCCACAGCGATGACAGAACTTGAGATAGTAGAGGTTGGTTTCGAGTGAAGGAAATAAAGCGGTGAGTATTGTGTATTTCTTAATGAGTAGGGTCGATGATTGAACTCAATATAGTAAGGATTTGACAGCCAGTTGACTCGTAAATGGTACACTTGATTCACGGTATTTGAACTTTGAATTTGTTTAATGTAATAATGAAAATGGGGATTTTGGGTGAGAAAGTGTGAGCGATGAATATGAATGTGAGAGGAAGGATAAGAGTGAGGGTGATCTGGGTGAAGAAGATGTTCTTCCATGTGAAGATGGTGGTGAGAAGCGAGTGATGTTAGCCCTAACCATGGTGGAAGAAATTTGAAGTTACAGAAGGTGCAGGGATTGTATTTGTAAATGTGAAAGGGATGACTGAATTTGTTCATATTGGGTCAATTCCCTTTTTTTTTAATCCATGTGGCAGATACATGTGGTAGATAGATGGAATTAATTAGCCACGTCAACATTTTTATTAACGACGTTAGCCTAAATTAACGGTGGAGTATTTTACAAAAAAATTGGACGAGGTCGGATTATTGGTGGCTAATTCGTGACATGGGATTATTATCGGCCAATTTCAGAAAGATGGGATTATTATTTTCCAATTTGCCTTTGGACTTTAGTAGCCTATTTGAGTTTTGAGCCGATCTTTTGTTAACCCGTGCCTACTTTCTCTTAAAAAATTAACCCGTATTTGACCCGGTCTATTAGTATAATCATCTTGTTCTAGTATACTTGTTTGTTATGTTTGTTAAATCCAAAGAAAAAAAAAGAAAAAAGAGATATAAAAAAAAGAAAAAAAAAGAGAAAAAGCAATGAAAATGAAAAAAAAATGAATGAGATAGTTTGTATATAGTTGTTTATGTTTTGTTTTAGTTAGAAATAAAAGACCGGGTTGAATCGTTAGCTACTTCGCATATGTATTTCTATTTCCTACCCATTTGCCTTGCCGTATTACAACCTTTAAGTCCCTTTGATTCGCATGCATATTTAGCAAATTCTTTAGGCGAAGGACCGATTTGAGTACACGCATATTATTGTTCAACTACCCATTTGCCTTAAGTGTGTTCTAGCTCATCTTTGCTAGTATTATTTGTCACCGAGAGGAGAGTCATTGTGAGGGGTGTGTTATGCGGGGCTTAAGAAAAGTTAGTAAAATGAGGACATTTGTTTGCTTGATTCATGTTGATCGCTTGAGGAGTTATTAGTAGTTTTGGACGAGTTGCTTGGGGGCAAGCAACGGTTAAGTGTGGGGATGTGACGGGTAGTCCGTTGGACAACCCTTAATGGTTATAAAATATAATTTAATCCCGCATTTATCCATGTATTTATCTTGAATTAGATAACTACGGTTGCTTGTGTTTCAGGTACATTTGGGGCTTAAAAGTGTGGAAATAAAGCTTCGAATAGACGCGACTGGATTGGAGATTGAAAGACGGAGAATAAATGAAAAAAATAAAATTTTGGAATTGAAGAATTAAGAAGATAACATGATAGAGGACGAAATTACGAGAACGTAGGCGAAAACGACGAAGAAAACGGAGTTGAAACGAAAAAGTTATGCGGAAAACAAAATTTCATGCTGAAGCCCACCATAGCCTACGGTGGAGGGCGTAGCTTACGGTGGTCCCTGACATAAATTGTCACCGTATGACAGTTTAAAGCCACCGTAAGCCATTCCAAGCCACCGTAAGCTACGGTGGCCACCGTAGCTTATGGCGCTGACCTGCGTAAATGTGTAACTTCCACCTTTTAATGCGGATTTATGGTGTCTTTTCATTCCCAATCAATCACATTCGGTTACCAGCAGTCTAGAGGCGAATTTTGGGTGTTCTTGAGAGCTGGAAACAATTTCTAAACATCTTGTTAGTGTTTTTAATTCTTTGAACATTGATATGTATGTGAGGATGATGATTCAAGCCATGAGTGGCTAAACTCTTGATGACTATCTTTGATTGAAGGTTTGTATTAGACTTTATGCTTGATTTCCTAATTTATAGAATAACAAACTTTGTCTTTATGATTGTTTGTTATGGTGTGTGATTGATTGTTTGTAAATTGTTGATTCTTATGTTAATCTAATTTGAAACCATACGTTCTTGGTGCCGTTGGCAATCGAGATATCATGGGTAGAATTAGGATTTGGTAAGCGTTAATTGGTCATCGGGTAACAACCTCACGTTCTAGGAATCTGAGTACTTAGTTCCCTTTTATCACAACAAGTAATTACACATGAACTATGTCTATGTAGTTCTTTCTAGTGGAATGATAGCATAAATGTCGAAGCAAACCGGAAACTAAAGATGGTCATTTGTCTCTAAATTGTCTACAAACCAAATTTTCATTTTGCAATTAGAATAGTAATTTTAGTTTTTAAAACTCAATCAACCAATCCAACACTTTGAATTTACTTTCATTGCAATTAGTTTAATTTAGTTAACTTAGAGAAACACTTTAAATAACACATATTCCACAAACTCCCTGTGTTCGATACCCACTTGCCACTAACTATTTAGTAGTAATTGGATTAAATTGGATTGTGACCACGACATTACGCCAGGTGCCAATCTTTTCTAGGATTTCAAATGGTCCTACATAACGAGGGTTAAGCTTTCCACGCTTATCGAACCTCGCTACGCCCTTCCAAGGCAAGACTTTCAACAAGACTTTGTCTCCGACCTCGAAAGATAATGCCTTCCGTCTCTTGTCTGCGTAGCTCTTTTGTCGATCGCGAGCCGCCTTGATACGGTCTCTGATCTGAAAGATTTTATCTGTAGTTTCTTGGACTAATTCTGGACCAATTAATTGTTTATCGCCAGTTGCCGCCCAACATAGCGGAGAGCGACACTTTCGACCATAAAGAGCTTCAAACGGTGCAGCTTGTATACTTGTATGGTAGCTGTTATTGTAGGAAAACTCAACCAACGGTAAATGAGTACCCCAGTTGTCGCCCAAATCCACAACACACGCACGAAGCATATCTTCCAGTGTTTGGATTGTCCGTTCGCTCTGGTCGTCAGTTTGTGGATGAAAGGTCGTGCTTAGATTAAATGAGATCCAAAGACCTGTTGGAATGACTTCCATATTCTTGAAATAAAGCGACCATCTCGGTCTGAGATGATTGAAATAGGCACTCCCTGACGAGCCACTATTTCCTTGAGATAGAGTTCCGCTAGCTTCTCTGTGCTATCCTTCTCCCGAATCGGCAAGAAGTATGCGGGCTTTGTCAATCTATCGACGATTACCCATATCATGTCGTGGCCTCTTGAGGTCCTGGGTAATTTCGTAATGAAGTCCATCGATATTTGTTCGCATTTCCAAACGGGAATCTCGGGTTGTTGTAGCAAGCCCGAGGGTTTCTGATATTCTGCCTTGACCTTCGCATAAGTCAAGCATTTCCCGACATAAGTCGTGATATCCTTTTTGAGGTTAGGCCACCAGTAGTACTCCTTCAAGTCTTGGTACATTTTATCTGATCCAAGATGGATCGAGTACTTCGACCTATGAGCTTCCTCAAAAATAACATCTCGAAGGCCTCCAAAGAGTGGAACCCAAATTCTACCCACAAAGTATAAAGTTCAATCTTCCTTTGGTACTAATTGTTTTTCCATGCTTCGAAGTGTTTCTGCTCGAATATGTTCTTCCTAAAGCGCCTCTTGTTGTGCATCATGAATTCGTGTGGTAAGATCTGTGTGAATTGTTATCTCTAATGCTCGAACTCTCAAAGTTCCAACTCGTTCCTTGTGGCTCAAGGCGTCCGCTACAACGTTCGCCTTGCCCGGATTGTACTTTATTTCACAATCATAGTCGTTCAGCAATTCAATCCAACGTCGTTGACGCATATTTATTTTTTTGATTGAATATGTGCTGAAGACTTTTATGATCCGTGAAAATTGTACATTGAGTACCATATAAAAAATGTTGCCATATTTTCAAAGAGAAAACTACCGCGCCTAACTCGAGGTCATGAGTGGTATAGTTCTTTTCGTGAACTTTTAGTTGACGCGATGCGCACGCGATAACTTTCTCCCGTTGCATAAGTACGCAACCCAATCCTTGATGCGAAGCATCACAGTAAACTACAAAGTCCTCGGTACCATCGGGTAGTGATAAGATCGGTGCATCGCACAACTTATCCTTGAGAAGTTGAAATGATTCTTCTTGTTTTTTGATTTGGGGCGAATTTATTGTCTTTTTGTGTGAGGGAGGTTAGCGGTTGAGCAATATTAGAAAAATTCTCAATAATTCTTCGATAATATCCCGCTAATCCCAAAAATTTTCGGACTTTAGTTGGAGACTTTGGTGCTTCCCAATTCTTAATTGCTTCGATCTTAGATGGGTCTACTTGAATGCCTTTCTCGTTCACTATATGCCCGAGAAATTGTACTTCGCGAATCTAAATCTCGCATTTGGAAACTTTCGCGTATAGTTTCTCCTTCTTGAGTAGCTCTAAAATGGTTCTCAAATGTTGTTCGTGCTTATCTGTCGATCGTGAGTATATCAATATGTCGTCAATGAACACTATGACGAATTTGTCGAGATACCGCTTGCACACGCGATTCATTAAATCCATGAAGACCGCTGGTGCGTTCGTTAAACCAAAAGGCATATTGAGAATCTCGTAATGACCGTAACGAGTTCGAAAAGCCGCTTTCGGTATGCTTTCCTCTTGTATTCGTAACTGGTGGTACCCCGGTCATAAGTCTATCTTGGAGTAGAAGCTTGATCTTTGCAATTGATCGAATAAGTCATCAATCCTCGGTAGTGGATACCGATTTTTGATGGTGAGTTTATTCAACTCTATGTAGTCGATGCACATTCTAAACGTTTTGTCCTTCTTTTCCGCAAATAGGACTGGAGCTCCCCCAAGGTGAGTATCTTGGTCTAGTGAATCCTTTATCCAACAACTCTTGAAGTTTTGTGGATAACTCTTGCATTTCAGAAGGTGCTAATCGATATGGAAATTTGGCTACGGGTGCGGTTCCAGGTACCAAGTTGATATGAAACTCGACTTGTCGATAGGGTTATGGTCCTGGCAAGTCTTCAGGAAAGACTTCAGGAAACTCTTTTACCACTGGAATATCTGTCAGCTTCGGCCCAACGGCCTTCTTGTCGACAACATGTTCCAGAAAGGCAATACAACCTTTCTGTAAGCACTTTTGTGCCTTCATGCAATTGATGATCCACAATGGTGTGTCGTACTTCTCTCTTTGAATAACAAGTGTCTCTTCGCTCGATAGTGGTAGGCGAATGGTCTTCTCATGATAGACGACTTCGGCTTGGTTATCGGATAGCCAATCCATGCTAACCACTACGTCGAAACTACCCAATTGAATAGGTAAGAGATTGATATTGAATTTCCTTTCGCCAAGTTCTAATGAACGTTCTATACCAACTTCCCCTGACTTGACTAGTTTATCGTATGCCAATTCTATAGAATGAGGGGGCGTCTAGCTTACTTGACTCTAGGTCAAGTACATTTTGAATTCTATGTGGCGAGGACTTCACTGTACAGTTTTAGGAACCCTATGTTTAAATGTAGGATAACCCAATCCCTATGTTTAGATGTAGGATAACCCAATCCCTATGTTTAGATGTAGGATAATGCAGTCCCTAATTGTAGCTAGGACAATCCCGTCACTAGCCATGAAACTCATGCATGTGAAATGTTGAGATGAAGCTAAAATCAGCACTAGTATCAAATAACATGGATGTAAAATGTTGGTTGATAGGAAACATGTCGGGTAACTACTGTTTGAGTGATCGAGGTAGGGTGGGATGATGCGGTGATGCCTCGGATCTCAGGGGCTAAATCCCAAAATGTAACGCTCATTGCGTTTGAATTCGGGTGTTACGCAGTATGGAACAACCCTTGAGAGATTGTGAAAGCCTCGAGTGTATCCCACAACATTGCCTCTAGTCATGGTCGAGTTCTAGAATTTGTTTCCAACCTTTGAATTTCAATCAGCGAGCAATACTCTTCTCGCGTAAGATCCTTGAGTTCTTCCCACGTCAACCTCTTCACAATATCACTCCCTAATGTTTGTACTTGGAGATTCCACCAAGTTAAGGCTGGATTCAACAGGAGACTCTCTGTGTATCTAATTGTTTACTCAAGAGTACGTTTATTAGTACGACTAACTGACTCCATTGTCTTTATTTAGCGGAGAGAACCTACCGCACCTCTCGTATTAACGACGTCTTGCGGCTTACGGTCCGGAAAAGCCTTAAAATTAAGACCTTGTGTGATCGCATCTTCTGGTATGGCATTGCCACTCGTTCATGATCCATCGGGATTTGAACCACTTGAACTACCAGTACCACCAGTACCGTCACTAGTGTTGTCTCGATTAACCTCATGTTATGCAATTTCCGCACCCTCATGTTGTTCCATAAGAACTCTAGTTCAACTTAATCAGTAAGATGTTGATTAGTTAACCCCTTTTCGGGTGTAAACCATCCTTTTGGCTTTCTTTTATAAAATCATATGAAAATCGATATGAAAATCAGATGATATAAAAGAATGATGTATGGTTAAATAAATAACCAAATGAAATGTAGTGTATAAAATATATCATGTCTTGAAATAGAATATCATGTCTTGTGTAAAAGATGTCGTGTCTTATATAAAAATGTCATGTATAAACCATGTCTTGTGTGAAAGCAATGGTTTTCAAAACATAACTTTTGACTTAAACATTTGCTTCTTTTGGTGCCATGATCTTTTTAATACACACTATTAAAAGAATCTAGACATATATTTAGATAAATATAGTCTATCATGCGCCCAAGAATGAAGGATGCAATCGGTAATGGAAACCTCAAGATCGTATTGTTCATACATGTTTGAATAGGTGATAATGTAGATGACCGCAACCAAAATGCGTAGTGCCTCTTGCGTGTACTGTGTTGGATCTGAGTTTGTTTCTGATTGTATTTTGTGTTTGTAATTAAGATGAAAATGGATGAGTGTGCAGCGGAATTATGAAAACAAACTTTGCATACAATCAAACGAGAGTAATACTTTGATCAAACATCTTTCCACAATGAATCGAAAGATTGAATTTATTTCAATAACGATTACAATGATTGATGAATGAATGCAAACTCCCCCTCAGCCAGAGCTCAGTTGTTTGTTCGTGCAAAGAAGACGATGTTGCAAAAGAGCTGATAGAACAGTACAAAGTACTGAACTATTTATAGGCACTTGCAAACCACTGAGCATCTTAGCTGACGTCACCATGAAAGTGACATCTAACCTCCTAACAAACTCTAACCTCTGATCTATACAAACACTGCTATGTTAACTACTGCTATTATATTATATTATAAAACAGACTATAGATCAGCTGCTGCAACTTTCCACTGCTGTGAACCCAGCAGTACTTGTCCGGATCAGCAGTGCTTGACTCAAGGCAGTAGATAGAATCAGCAGGGCTTTAGTCTTTCATCAGGTCTTTACTTTGAGCAGCAGTTGTAGGTCAGCACTTTGCAAGATCAGCAGATAGGAGGTCAGCAGATATGAAACCACTTTCAAGGGGAGAGATTTGTACGTAAACATCTGCTTATTCAGGATCCACTGCTCTGATCCAGTTTTGGCTTTAATTATCTGTTCCTCTGATAGGGTTCAATCCCAACAATCTCCCCCTGGAACAGATAATGCCAAAACTCTTCATTATTGTGGAATTCTTTATTGCCTCATCAACAGTTCCCTTATCTGACCTTTAAATTGTAATTCAAAGTCTAGGGCATCTATATCTTCATCATCCCTGCTAAGTGGAAGATCAAGGAGATCCTGCAAATCTTCAAGACTCAGGCCAAGAGCTTGTTCCCTTGATATTTTCTCCACTTCTCTACCAGACCTGAGCAAAGTCAATACGCAGGTCTGTTTGTCAGTTTCCCACTTTTGTATTTTTTAGCCTGGTGGGTTTCTTGGGAGATGTTTATTTGCAGAGGTATTCGGTGAGGCTGGCCTATTCATGACTGGCTGAGCAGCACTTGCAGATTGTTCCAATTCAAGATCTTCTTTAATCATTACTTTCATGCCTGCTTTTACAACAGCATCCCCAGCTAATAGGTCTTGAATTGTTTCAATACTCAACTGGTTTTTGCTCCTTCTTTTGTAGATGGCAGCACCAGCTGGAGCAGTGGCTTTCCTGATTTGCAGCTTTGTTGGTCTTTTTGAAACCTCTGCTTCAGGATAGTCAGGCTTTTGAGGAACATTTGGATCTTTCTTTCTTAGTTCCTCCAACCTTTTGTAGGTGATCCTGTCCACATCTTCTTTCCATCTAGCAACTTGTCTTTTGTTTCCATATTCAGCAGCAACCAGTTCTTCTTTCATTCTTTTCAGTTCTACCTGTTTGTCAGGTACATTCTTTCTAAACTTTGCCCAGTCAGGAGGAGTGTGAGTGACTTTCCTTTTTATCATGCCTTGAATTCTTGCTGCTTCATTTTCCAGCTCAGGAACAGTCCACTCTTTGTACATGTATTTCTCTCCTTTGTACTTCTTGTGAGCCATGATGCTTTCAATGTAGTCTTTCTTCAAAGTTTCAGCTGCTCTTTCTAAAATTTGTTGACTGACATTTTTTGCAAATTGTTCTAGGGATCTGACCTGTGTGAGCAGATATTGATAGTTTCTTGAACTTTCTTTGTCAGATTTCCCTTTTGTGTTTCTTTTTGAGATATCCTCTGCTTGCTTGGCCTTGATTTACAAATATTCATCAACATTTTTAGGCCAGGGATATCCTTTTATTGATGGCAAACTCCTTTTGGCAGGGTCATCCTCATAGTAAAAAGATTTTATTTCTTCTCTAACAGCTGCTAGTTCAAGAGGAAATTGAACACCTGCAGGAGGTAAGGGCTTGTACATTGGAACTGAAGAGAGAGGAACAGGTTTTGGTATTGTGACAAGAGCTGAAGATTTTGAAGATGTTTGTGGTGGTGAAGTGTCATCATCTTTGAGAATTAGCCTTCTCCTCTTTGTTTGAGGAGTGGCTGATGATGTTTTGGATGGAACAGTGATGGTGGATGTAGTGGCAGTGGTTTGTGATTGACTAACAGTTGTTGAAACAACTGGTGTTCCAACCACTGTTGTCATTACAGCAGATGTTGTAACAACTACTGTCTTCTGCTTTTTGGCAGGAGGTGATTTTGTTTTTGGTGGTAATGGTGGTAAAGTAGTGGATTTGGTGTATGTTGAAGTGGTGTGTGTTGAAGTGGGAGCAGATGTTGAAACCACTGAAGTATCAACAGTTGTTGATACAACAGGAGTTACAACAACTGTTTTAGGTGGTGGTTTGGGAGCAGACTTTGAACGTCTGGTTGGAATGGATTTGGGTAGCCTTACTCTTCTTGTAGGCTTCTTCTTTTCATCAACAAGATTTTCATCATCTCTTGACCCTGAAGTACCTTGATCCGGATAATCCACCCTGGCTTTCTTTTTGGCCTCTCTATCCCTTTTTACACTTGCAACTGCTTCTGCCAGTGCATTTGTGGTCACATCAATTTTCTTGCTTCCATCTGGCAAAGGGATTTGTTTGGTCATGTTTGCATTTTCTGGTTCAAGGTAGAGACCATCCTCTATTCCCTTCTTTTTCCACTCCTTAATTTTCTCCCCCTTTTTGGCATTATCTGGGGGAAGTTGATAAAGGAAGCGAACTTTTGGAGGAGCAGTGCCAGTGGTGTGCAGGATCTGAGTTTTGAGAGCCTTTAGATTAGCCTGAGTGTTCTTGAACCTTGACTCCATTGCATTTCTCAGCTGTTGGACATGTTTTTCATGTTGCTGATCTGCTAATTGTGCTTGTTGATGGAGAAAAGGTTGAAACAAATTCCAAAGCTCATTTGTAGCAGGTGCCCTTTGTGGAGCAGGTGCTTGAGATGGAACAACAGTTGATTGTACCTTTTGTACTTGTAACACTTGTTGTAGCATATCTTTGAGTTCTGCAACAGAATTATCAAGCTTTTCAATACGATCCGTCAATTTCTGGTACTTTAAACCATCACCCAAGTTAATGGGATCATCTGATTTCCCACTAGCAGTGGTTTTATCAGTAGTTGATGTAGGGAGTGTACTCCAAACATTAACCACTGATGCCCCTTTTTCTTGGTACTGGGGTCTTCTTCCTTCAACACTTGACAACCTTTTGATGTTGCAGTAGGATAAATAAATCCACTGGTGGTTGGCAGAGGTGCTATAAAAGGAATTGCCTCCAAGGAAGTCTTATTGATGTAACCACTGTCCAACTGTAAACCAGTGAGTTCAACAGTTGTAGTGGCTTCTTCACTTGGACTACCACCAAGAGTTACTTGTAACTCAAGAGGTGTAACCTCCTCAGGTTGTGTTGGTGGGTTAGCAAAGATTGATTCATCAGACCCAGTCAGTTGTTGAGGTGTATTCTCATTGATAGGTGATTGAGAAGGACTGGTTAGTGCCTGGTTCAAATCAATTGCATCCAACAGCAGTTTAGTTGGTGTGGGAATTTTGGATGTGATGGGTGGTGTAGAAAGTGGATTTGCCCCGGGTATTGAGCTGTGGATGATATAAACAAATGTTTCCAGAGCATCATGATGTGGGGACCCTATTTGTACAACCTGTTCTTTTTGTGAAGAATCAGGAGGAGTTTCGGTTATGGGTTGAGATATTTGGACCAACTGCTGTGAGGAAGTAGCAGCAGTGGTTTCTTGTGACTTTTGTGTTGTCACAGGCATTTGCTCGGGTATCTCATCCTCCAGAGTTGCCTTTTTGATTGGTTTGTGGGGTTTTTGATTTTTCTTTTTGTGTGGCTTTTTGTGGATTGTAGGTGTGGGTTTCAAAACAGTTGGTCTGCTGCTTTGATCACCTTGAGCAGTGGGCTCAGCAGCAGATACCTGAGGAGTAGTTGTAACTGCTAAAATCTGCTCAGGCATCTCTGCTTGTGTTTTGCAAGGTGCTAACATTCTTGAAAAAGTTTCAGTTGTTAAACTGTTTATTTGAGTAGAATCACCTTGGTTTATTGCAGCTAAATCATTCTTACTGAATTTCTTTTCAAAATAGTAACTTAAAAACCTTGGAAACAGTAAGAATGATTTTGTTTCAACATTATTAACCAAATCTTTAAAAATTTCCCGAGAATAGTTAAGATTTTCTTCTTGAAGAATTGCATATCCCAGATTTTGAATCGTTAAAGGGATTTCATTGAAAGAAGTGGTTTTATTTGAAACACATAGTAGGAGGGTATGAAATAAAAATCTGGTTGCAGAAGGAAAATAACCTTTTTCTAAGGTAAGTTTCTTCATCATTGTGGCTTCATACCCTCTTTCAATGAAGTCAGTTTGCAACTCGTTTTTAGTGAAAGAAATTTTACCTTCTTGATCATCGAGTTGAAAGACCTCTGAAATGGACTGTGGCGTGATTTGGACAGCTTTACCCTTTTTTGAAGAGTGTATGGTGGTTGCAATGTCTCCTTGTTTTTCAAGGGTTGCATTCTTCCAAAACTCCCTTTGGGTCGCCAAATAGATTGGTGCATCGACAGTGAACAAAGTTTTGTACTTTGATTTTGCCATGGTGTTAATGATGGAATAAAAAACATTGGTGGTTCCTGGTTTAGTGAGAAGACCCAGGAGATTGTGAGATGGTTTATATGGAATTTCAGTGGAAATTGCCTTTTGAGAGGCTGTTGTCGATGAAGATTTTGATGAGGGTTTTGAAGATGACTTCGATTTTGTCATTTTGACGATGATGATCGAAGAAATTTGTGAAGAAATGAGATGAAAAACTGCTTTGAGAAGAGAATTTTTAAGAATTCAATTCGACAGTAAAACCCTGTTTTGGTGGTGAGTAGGGGATTTTATAGGGAAGGAAGTGAATACTGACATGGCAGCCGTTACAAAAGGTCTGACCACTATGTACTGCCCACGTGACAACCCCTGGTGAAAGTGAAGGACAGTACTTTTTATGAAAGTGACTGATGAAGGCAGTGGTATGAAAGCAGTGGATGATTTTCACTATCAGTGGATAGCATATCAGTGGATAAGACACTGCTTTTGAACACAGAGTTTATCAAAGGAATGAGAGAACAGGGGTTGACTTTCAGCAGTGGACAGGTTTTTTGAACAAAGCACTGATTAGGGTAAATGATATAGATTTGAAGGACAAGTATTTCAGCAGCTGTTTTGAGAATTTTCATTCAAGGTTTTGCCACATGTCAATTTTGAAGGACAGTGGTTTAGTATCCCAAATGATGAAAACTTTTTGCTAAGGCAATTCATTTTCGTTTAATATTCAATTAAAACATGAGTACCTTAGTAATTCAAGCACAGTTAGCAATCAACTCTTGATAAAAATTTTAAGAGCAAACCTGAGTATGACATGATCTTGACATATGTATCATTTCCTTTTGACCCATTTATGAGGACAATAATACCAACAAAAATAAGGTATTACATCCTGACAGGAACTGAAACTATTGCCCACAAAAACAAGCAAAAGTTCCAAATATATTATTCCCAAAAAAATGAACAATATATCCTGGTTATTCGAGAAAATCCTTTGTATAAAAATGATTAAAGGGTTTTCTGAAAATAGCATCAAAAGGATCTGGTAAAACTACGATAAAATATGTAGTCATATCATGCTCAAGTTTATGAAAAATAGTCAGTGGTTTGACAGCAGTTGGTAAAACATTCTGAGTACATTTTGACCACTGTTTGGTATAATTTTCTTTGTCAGTTGATTGCAAACATGAGGATTCATGGATAAATTTTTGAACATTTGTCTCATCCTCTTTGGAGTTCATTCATGGGAAACAAAACCTTTTCATGAACAGATAAATGCACATAGTTGCTTCATAACCATTATTACCCTAAACTTTAACTCATAAGTGTTTTATGTTTATACTCTTTTCTTTTGACTTCAAAAGTATTGAGACAAACACACTTCTGAGTTTTTGTGAATTTTCTTAATGTATTTTAACATAGTTGATTTTGTCCTTTTGAGGAACTCAACCTGTTTTCAACACATAAGATCTGAATGACTAAAGTTTTAATTTCTCTCCTTTTAGATTACCAAATACACTTATGTTTTGTGAACATAGGTTTTTGTTAATCAGAGGTTCATACTTTAGCATTTCAATAAGGTGACATCACAATTTTCGTAACAGCAATTGAAATCAATTTTGAAAATATGAAATAATCTCATAGTTTAACAGATATTGTTTCAGATCTAGAAACCATGAGTGTCTTATGCATGAAATCACTTGTTGTGTGAAATTTGTGTGTCATATGACATCTTGGTTGATGTACAGAGTTTTTGAATAACCATTTTGATCATGATTTACTCGTTACTCTGTTTTTCAACAGAATACAACCATCCTTAGTATCAATGAATTTTGAGCCGAATTGTTATGTCAAATTGATTGTTAGATCGAATTTGACTGTCCAGGCTCTGATACCAATTGTTGGATCTGAGTTTGTTTCTGATTGTATTTTGTGTTTGTAATTAAGATGAAAATGGATGAGTGTGCAGCGGAATTATGAAAACAAACTTTGCATACAATCAAACGAGAGTAATACTTTGATCAAACATCTTTCCACAATGAATCGAAAGATTGAATTTATTTCAATAACGATTACAATGATTGATGAATGAATGCAAACTCCCCCTCAGCCAGAGCTCAGTTGTTTGTTCGTGCAAAGAAGACGATGTTGCAAAAGAGCTGATAGTACAGTACAAAGTACTGAACTATTTATAGGCACTTGCAAACCACTAAGCATCTTAGCTGACGTCACCATGAAAGTGACATCTAACCTCCTAACAAACTCTAACCTCTGATCTATACAAACACTGCTATGTTAACTACTGCTATTATATTATATTATAAAACAGACTATAGATCAGCTGCTGCAACTTTCCACTGCTGTGAACCCAGCAGTACTTGTACGGATCAGCAGTGCTTGACTCAAGGCAGTAGATAGAATCAGCAGGGCTTTAGTCTTTCATCAGGTCTTTACTTTGAGCAGCAGTTGTAGGTCAGCACTTTGCAAGATCAGCAGATAGGAGGTCAGCAGATATGAAACCACTTTCAAGGGGAGAGATTTGTACGTAAACATCTGCTTATTCAGGATCCACTGCTCTGATCCATTTTTGGATTTAATTATCTGTTCCTCTGATAGGGTTCAATCCCAACATACTGGTTATATGTCTAAGTGGAAAAAGAATAATTTGTTGAGGAGGCGAAACCAACCAGTGGCCTCCGTCCATATAGGATGCACTCCATACTCCATAGGCTTTGATCATCCGAAGTAGAGAAATTCCTTTGTCGTACTTGTCCATGTGACAAATATGGTAATAGTGCTTGAGCTTCACGAGCTCCAACAAGATCATTAAAATCTCCATAGATGTCAAATAGAATGCAATGAGGGAGTTGTAGTATGGCTCATGCCATACTATCCTTTGGGACAAGACAAAGGTCAAGCGACGGAATTTATTGTATCCATTTCCAATAAATAAGATAAGGTGTCATAGACACCAAGGAACTAACTTATGTACAAGAATTCTAAAATGTTGAGGAAAAATCCTCCATGAGTGGCTAACAAGTTTTGTTTGTTTAGATGACTAGTCTTGAACAACTCGTGTAATAGATCGAATGTTAGGTGCGAACAATATGTATCGTCTTCCTGTATTGTATTGTAGGGTGTTATAGTAACCATCTCAGTTAGTGTTCTATTGGATAGAAACTTGAACAACTTAAGAATTTTGAATGGATAGTGATCACTAGCTTTGCCCGCAGAGTCTGCCAGAATTCCCATGCACTACAAGTTGTTATTACGTGGGCCCCCGTAATAATAAATTGTCTTGCATGGTCACCCTAGCATTCTCTCATTCAGAGCAGGCGATCAGTCAGAGAGAGGACACTATTGTCTGTATACCTTCAACATAGAAGGAGCCTTCATGATAGTTTACGTGTCAACGTCCGTTGTCATTACTCGCGGAACGACACGGTATTAGATGGAATAGAAATAGAGAGAATCCGTATCAATAACGACTGGAGGGGCACTGTCGCAACCCTCGCCCCCTATCTGTCCCGGAACGGGCGGCTGCGAACTCAGTGTTGGTGGTATCGGTGTTTATCAATTTGGCAGCGGAAATCACATCAGGACCGTAGTTAGGAAATATTTAATCAGAGTAAAACACCC
The DNA here is from genome assembly GCA_030545235.1 of Helianthus tuberosus. Taxonomy (NCBI): domain Eukaryota; kingdom Viridiplantae; phylum Streptophyta; class Magnoliopsida; order Asterales; family Asteraceae; genus Helianthus; species Helianthus tuberosus. Next base: position 66,370,414 of record CM060392.1, on the reverse strand, counting down.
TATTTTATATGAATAAATATATTGGGATAAACCCAAGTTTTCATTACAAACTGATTTATAGGGATAAATCCCATTTTATTAAAATAAAATGCCTTCTTTATTTAGGTAACTTTTGTAACCACTTTTCCAAGCCTTCAGTGCTGTCCAGCTGGCTTCTAGTTGGCTTTCACATTTTGTTACCTGAAACGCGTTTAAAAACATTTTGTCAGTGGGAAATACTGGTGAGTGAATCCCAGTTTAATCAAGAAGAGTTTTATCTTTAGACAGTATTGAGAGCGATTACAATGTTTATATCTTCACAATTACTCATTTAGTACTGTCAATCCTGACTAGTGGGTCATATTACACATTGGCTAACTCTTTGTCCAATGGTAACGTGTCTCACATTTTGTATACAAAACCCCAACATACCGGCAGTAATTGAAGACTACAAAGAGTCAATCACTGCTAATTATAATTTAAAATAATTAAGGTTTTGTAAAAACAGTTAACAAAAAGGAGATTACTCACATTATTGTCTTAGGTTTTCTGTAAGGGTTTCCTGGTGATTATCTATCATTTACACAAATGTACACGTGTTAGTATAATAACTCTTAATATTTACATTAGTAATACCCTCCCCGAGACGGCATTCCAACGACTACGTCGGGCAGAACCACGACAGCCATTACGGAACCCTGGATCAATCGGGCAACGTATCTAATACGTAACCGGGGTTATGATACTTACAACGGAGCAGAACTTCATTATTTAGGGGGGTATTATACCCGGAGATTATTTTATCTATGCAGAATTTAGAGAAAGAGATCGAGAATTGAACGATGGAAACTGAAGGCTGAGGGCCTTCTTATATAGGCGACTCTTCGCCTTCTCTCGCGGCCCGCGTAAGACGTAGCCAAGGGCTATGCGGCCCGTGACATAGAGTACTAGGGAGTAGGCTTGCTGATTCATCGAGTATAGGTTTGACGGGTGGCTGACACGTGGCAGCTCAGGGCTGCGCCTCGTAGATGAGCGCTTGCACCCCGCGTAAGATCCCTAAGTGGTCTACGCGCCCCGCGAGAGACCATAAAAATTCGGTTTTATTTAAGTTTTAATAAAATAAAGGTATTCGGGGCCCGTTTTCGCGTATGGGGTGTATTTTAAGACATATTGGGGTATTTTAATTATTATTTTTTAGGGTGTCGAAAATATTCAGGAGGGTTGTTATATCCTCCCCACCTTGTTTTAGAGCTCGTCCTCGAGATCTACTGGAACAAGTGTGGATATTTCCTTTGCATTTCTGATTCAAGCTCCCATGTATACTCTGGTCCTCTTTTGGAGTCCCATTTCACTTAGACCAGAACTAGTCTCTTGTGCTTGAGATTCTTGACTTTTCGGTCTTCAATCAGTAGAGGCCTCTCTATAAATTTTAACTGCTCATTTACCTCTATGTCCTTAAGAGGTACTACAAGTGATTCATCAGCTAAGCATTTCTTGAGATTAGAGACATGAAATACATCATGTATTCCTGCCATTTCCTCTGGCAGTTGTAGCTGATAGGCTACATGTCCTATTCTTCTAATAATCTCAAAAGGTCCAACATACCTAGGGCTTAGCTTTCCCCTTTTTAGGAATCTGACTACTCCTTTCCAAGGAGAGACTTTTAATAGTACCTTGTCTCCTACCTGAAATTCCAACGTCTTTCGCCTGTTATCAGCATAACTCTTATGTTGATCACGTGTTACTTTCAGTCGTTCCTTGACTTGACTGATCTTGTCGGTTGTTTCTTGTACTATCTCAGGTCCAGATAATTGCTTTTCCCCAATTTCTGCCCAACAGACTGGGGTTCGGCACTTTCGTCCATAAAGTGCTTCGAATGGTGCAGCATTGATACTTGTGTGATAACTGTTATTATAATAAAATTCTCTTAATGGTAAGTGATCATCCCAATTACCTCCGAAATCAATTACACAAGCTCTAAGCATGTCCTTCATTGTCTGAATTGTCCTTTCGCCTTGTCCGTCTGTTTGAGGATGATAAGTTGTGCTTAGATTTAATTTGGTTCCCATTGCTTTTTGGAAACTTGCCCAAAAATGAGAGGTAAAACGGCTATCTCTATCATAAACAATTGATAAAGGAATTCCATGTAATGAGACTATTTTATTTACATACAATTTAGCTAATTGTTCCATACTGAAAGTTTCCTTCATTGGTAGGAAATGAGCTGACTTAGTTAGACTGTCTACAATCACCCAGATTGTATCATTACCTTTTCTTGTTTTGGGTAATTTAGTAACAAAATCCATTGTTATTAATTCCCATTTCCATACTGGCATTTCTAATTGCTGCAATAAACCTGAGGGTTTCTGATGTTCAGCTTTAACTTGTGAACAAGTTAAACACTTAGAAACATAAGCTGCTATATCCTTCTTCATTCCTATCCACCAAAAATTCTTTCTTAAATCCTGATACATCTTATCATTTACAGGATGCCTTGTATACTTAGACTTATGGGCTTCTTCTAATATACGGTGGCGTAGGTTTCCTAATTTAGGTATCCACATTCTTTTCTTATGGAATCTCCAAATTCCATCTATTCCTTGTTCTAATTCCTTGATCATTCCTTTTAACTTTTCAGTATCATCCTTGATTACTGATTCTTGTGCTTTTTTAATTTGATCATTTAAATCTACTTGCAGATTTAACTTAAGAGAACATACCCTTTTTGGCTTTTCATGATACTTTCGACTTAAAGCATCAGCCACCACATTGGCTTTTCCTGCATGATACTGGATATTACAATCATAATCACTAAGTATCTCCATCCAGCATCTTTGCCACATATTCAGCTCTTTTTGCTCGAAAACATACCTTAAACTCTTATGATCAGTAAAAATGGTAAACTTACTACCATAAAGGTAATGTCTCCAAATCTTAAGGGCAAAAATTATAGCTCCTAATTCCAAATCATGGGTCGAATAATTCTCTTCATGATTCTTAAGTTGTCCAGATGCATAAGCTATAACCTTTTGGCGTTGCATTAACACACATCCATAACCTAACTTAGAAGCGTCACAATAGACTACAAAGTCTTCAGTTCCTTCTGGTAACGCTAGTATGGGTGCATTGGTTAGTCTTTGCTTAAGAATTCTAAAGGCTTCTTCCTATTTTGGTCCCCATTCAAACTTAACAGATTTACAGGTTAGCTTAGTCAAGGGAATGGCTATTCTAGAAAAATCTCGAATAAACCTTCAATAATAACCGGCTAATCCTAGGAAACTTCTAACCTCGGTTGGTGACTCAGGGGTTTTCCATTTAGTAATAGCCTCGATCTTGGTGGGATCCACATGAATTCCTTCATAAATGACTAGATGTCCAAGAAATTATACCCGTTCTAACCAGAACTCGCACTTTGAAAATTTAGCATAAAGCTTTTCCTTTCTTAGTAAACTTAGAAGTGCGTGCAAATGCTCTGAATGTTCCTCTTTACTCTTAGAGTAAATGAGAATATCATCTATAAAAACAATTATGAATTTATCCAAATATGGCTTACATATTCGGTTCATCATGTCCATAAATGCAGCTGGGGCATTGGTTAAACCAAATGGCGTGACAGTAAATTCATAATGGCCATACCTTGTTCTGAATGCGGTCTTAGGAATGTCCTCTTCCTGTACCTTTAATTGATGATATCCTAACCTTAAATCGATTTTAGAGAAAAATCGAGCTCCTTGCAATTGATCGAACAGATCATCGATTCTCGATAATGGGTACCGATTGTTAATCGTGACCTTGTTCAATTCACTGTAGTCAATGCACATACGCATCGATCCGTCTTTCTTTTTAACGAATAAAATCGGTGCTCCCCACGGTGATGAACTTGGCTGTATGAATCCTTTTTTCCAACAATTGGTCTAATTGTTTCTTCAGTTCCTGCATTTCTGCGGGTGCCAAACGGTAGGGTGCTTTGGCAATAGTGTTGTTCCTGGTAGCATATGGATTCTGAATTCAGCTTCCCTGTCCGGCGGTAGTCCTGGTAATTCTTCTGGAAATACATCTGAAAACTGGGATACTACTAGAATATCTTTTAATTCTTTTCCCTTAGTATTAGTGATTATGGAAATCAAATATACTATAGATCCTTTTCTGATATAACTTGCTGTTTTCATCACAGAGATGAATTTTGTGGATCTAGATGGCTTATCTCCTTTAATTGTGATCTTTTCACCCCTTGGTGAATTTACTTGAATTGACTTTTGATCACATAAAATACTGGCTTTATTGGCTATTAACCAATCCATTCCGAATACAACATCAAATCCTGCCAGATTCATTGGGTAAAGGTTTGCCATAAATTTTTGATTTAAAAATTCTATTCTTGCTCCCTGCAAGATTTCAGAAATCTTAATGGTTTCTCCATTTGCTGTCTCTACTAGACATTCTTGTTGGAGTTTAGTTAATGATTGATTTAGAAATTTGCAAAACGAAGTATTAATAACACTTTGGTTCGCACCAGAGTCAAATAATACTTTAGCAAAAACATCATTAACTAAAAACGTACCAGCTATCACGTCCGGAATCATCTTGGCTTCATCTACAGTCAGAACAAATGCTCTAGCATTTTTAGTGTTCTTGTTGTTCGTAGCTGGAGCTAGTTTCGAACAGTTTGGCTTGATGTGGCCTTGTTCTCCGCAAATGTAGCATATCCTGTTGTTAAGTTTCTTCCTGCAGTCTTCTTCCTTGTGTCCAGATATTTTACAGAAATTGCAATATACGGAGCATCTTCCAGAATGCTTCCTTTTGCAATATTTGCAGTAAGGTGCAGAAGTAGAACCTACATTTCTCCCACGGTTGGAATTTCCAGAACGGAATTCCTGGGTAAGCCTTTGAGCTAGGTTCCTCCTTTGATCCTCTTCCCGTGTACGCACTAACTCATCTATCAAGGTATTTGCTAGTTCTACAGCTTCCTCTATGGTTTGGGGTCTAGCTGCCTTGACTACATGCCTAATCTCCCCAATTAATCCCCAGATGTAACGGGAGATTAATACTGGTTCAGGTGATGCAAGGGTTGGTACTATTCTAGCATATTCAAAGAATGTAGTAGTATAACCCTTACTATCCACTCCAGTCATCCTAAGGTTTAGGAATTTATTTGCTATCTGTTCTTTTTCATTGGGAGGGCAGAATTTCCTTTCTACCATATTCTTAAATTCTTCCCATTCCATATTGTAAACCCTATCACTTCCTCTAGACTGGAGGATAGTGTTCCACCATTCTAAGGCTGAGTTCTTAAACAGATTGGAAGCAAACATTATCTTATCCTCTTCCGCACACTTGCTTATTTTCAAGACTGCCTCAGTCTTTTCTATCCAGCGTAGAGTTGCAATGGGTCCTTCATTGCCCGAGAATTCTATTGGTTTGCCGGACCAGAATTCTTTGTAAGAACAACCATAAGATATGGTTCTTCTTCTTTTGGGAATGGGCACTTGAAGTAAAGGTCCATTGTTTACGCTGTGTTCAGGTTCAGTTGGTCGCTTACTGCTATGCTTACTTTTATTATCCGCTTCTTTAACAGTTTGAATAATAAATGGCATTGCATCTATAATTCCTTGTGCCACTATGTGTTGGATTGCACTATTATTCACTTGATTTCCATTGGCTGGTTGGGAAATAGTGGTAGTGGTTGGAGTGCTATCAGTTGCTCCAGGTTAGGGTCGGCAGCAGTGGTTGCTAGGATATGGAAATTGGCTAAACTCCTATTAAGCATATCCTGTGTGTGGGCATCTGTCTCTCTTTTAGCGCCTGCTAAGACTCTGTGTTGTTGCAACTTTTTCATTCATTTCCTACGTTCATGCGCTCCCCTACTGAACCATCCTCTCTTTTTAGGAGGGAATGGCTCTTCAGACTGAGCCTTAAATACGAATATTCCTTCTTCATTATCAGCTGAATACCCTGAGAGGGCAGGCTGCGAAGAGGTGCCTTCGCTTCTAGGCGAGCTGGACAACTGACGAAACGCGTCGGATGGTCCTTGGGCGCTCATACTGTCAACTAACAAATAGTCAAATAACACACAACAATAAAATACAAATATGCACGTATTTCCGAAATTTATTTCCTAACATATTGAATAATATTTTGGTGTCAGCAGAACACTCCTGTGGCTGAATCAGTGGCTTAGCTCTAATACCACCTTCTGTCACAACCCCCGCCCCCTATCTGTCCCGGGAATAGGGGGCCGCGAACTCAGTGTCGGTGGTATCGGTGTTTATCAATTTGGCAGCGGAAATCACATCAGGACCGTAGTTAGGAAATATTTAATCAGAGTAAAACACCCTATTTTATATAAATAAATATATTGGGATAAACCCAAGTTTTCATTACAAACTGATTTATAGGGATAAATCCAATTTTATTAAAATACAACGCATTCTTTATTTAGGTAACTTTTATAGCCACTTTTCCAAGCCTTCAGTGCTGTCCACCTGGCTTCTAGTTGGCTTTCACATTTTGTTACCTGAAACGCATTTAAAAACATTTTTTCAGTGGGAAATACTGGTGAGTGAATCCCAGTTTAATCAAGAAGAGTTTTATCTTTAGACAGTATTGAGAGCGATTACAATGTTTATATCTTCACAATTACTCATTCAGTACTGTCAATCCTGACTGGTGGTCATATTACACATTGGCTAACTCTTTGTCCAATGGTAACGTGTCTCACATTTTGTATACAAAACCCCAACATACCGGCAGTAATTGAAGACTACAAAGAGTCAATCACTGCTAATTATAATTTTAAATAATTAAGGTTTTGTAAAAACAGTTAACAAAAAGGAGATTACTCACATTGTTGCCTTAGGTTTTCTTTAAGGGTTTCCTGGTGATTATCTATCATTTACACAAATGCACACGTGTTAGTATATTAACCCTTAATATTTACATTAGTAATACCCTCCCTGAGACGACATTCCAACGACTACGTCGGGCAGAACCACGACAGCCGTTACGGAACCCTGGATCAATCGGGCAGCGTATCTAATACGTAATCGAGGTTATGATACTTACAACGGAGCAGAACTTCGTTATTTACGGGGTATATACCCGGAGATTATTTTATCTATGCAGAATTTAGAGAAAGATATCGAGAAATGAACGACGGAAACTGAAGGCTGAGGGCCTTCTTATATAGGCGACTATTCGCCTTCTCTCGCGGCCCGCGACATAGAGTAATAGGGCGTAGCCTTGCTGGTTCGTCGAGTATAGGTTTGACGGGTGGCTGACACGTGGCAGCTCAGGGCTGCGCCTCGTAGATGAGCGCTCGCGCCCCGCGTAAGATCCCTAAGGGGTCTACGCGCCCCGCGAGAGACCATAAAAATTCGTTTTTATTTAACTTTTAATAAAATAAAGGTATTCGGGGTCCGTTTTCACGTATGGGGTGTATTTTAAGACATATTGGGGTATTTTAATTATTTTTTTTAGGGTGTCGAAAATATTCAGGAGGGTTGTTATAGGCACCTTCAAGATGAGTACTCCATTTTCCTTGCCTGGGCAGGAGTGTCATCAATCTTGATTAGTATGAGCCACAGGGACCTCGTCCCACTAATAGATTTGTTGTCCAAGGCTGCCACCTCTGCCACATCGTCACTACTGAAGTCAGGCATCTCAGCATCCGCGAGAAAGCAACCATCTTCCACGGGATCAATGCTTTATTGTCTCACTTAGGAACCGCGTTCGCCATAAGCTCTACAATAGACGTGGGGTCAATATTCTCATCGTGCGAGTTAAAAATAATAGTAGAATTCGAAGTCGAAGGTATTTCGTTCTTGTCAAAATATTCCGTACAACACATATATAAATATTTTTATATATAATCACATAAAATACTATCTAACCAGGATTTCTATCTTGTATAAGCTGAACTTGTAAACTGTTTATAACGCGCAAACTGATAATGTAATATGTCTACAGCATATAGTCTGTTAATGTAATGTGTCTATTTCTCATAGAGTTCACCCATGGAAATGACCTTGCTTTGTTTATATGAATTGAATTTTTGTTGTAGTGGACCACGAAAAATGTTTATACAATGAAAACCTCTTGTTCTTGTATAAATTGTTTTCGTGAGAGGTCCCTAGTGATTGTAGACTACACTCGAGAAAGAAGCCTGGTTCACTACAATCGATGCTCTGATACCAACCAGTCACACCCGCTCATAGCGGAAGCGCGAGGTGTGATCTGATCGGTTCTCATTGCATAATCAATATAAGTGAACATACTAAATGAATAAAACAAGCTCCAATGCCATTTCCATAATCATTTCAAAAGATGCGCAACATACGTTAATTGTATTGATTACAAACCATCAAATGAAAAATAAGTTGTCATAGTTTCATACATCAAAATGCAAGTTCTAAAATGTTAAGGCTTTGACCACTATATTGCCGCAAAGAGGCGGTATATAACAGGCAAACCCTTCAAAAGGTGGCATGGAGTCTTGATACTTGTTTTCTTATCTGAAATCCCCAACATGGTCCACTAATTCCCTGAAATACATGTTAAGTTGAAAACATCAACGAAAGTTGGCAAGTTCATGCAGTTTAGTTGTATAAGGTGTATCTGTAAAATGTGAGTTGTATAAAATGTATCTATAAAATGTGAGTTGTATAAGATGAATCTGTAAAATGTGAGTTGTATAAGATGAAAACCATTATGTAAAGATGTAGTATGTAAAGCATCAATTAAATCGTTGATCACCAATGTTTAGCAAGGACATTAATATGTGTGACGAAATAGGAAGCAATCCAAACCTAGATGATTTTGTGTCGACTACTATCGACTGGGAAACAAACGCTCTCTTCTGTATGGGTCCACAACCAAGAGTGGGACTCGCCAAAACCCATTAAATCTAACCCCTTGTACCTAGGTCTAAACTGGATTAATGGTGCTTAGTTGTATAACCCTATTCGCACATGATCTAAGGTGTTTCATTCCATGACTTATCATACTATGAACATGTATTTTCCCCGATAGTTGTAAAGTTGTAAAGCATTTAAAATGAATAGGGGACATGAACTCACTAAATTGCGTTCCGTAAACAGTGCATAGCTGTAACCTCACTTGCAGTCGTCTTGAATTGTATCACGACCTACAAAGGTCCTAGATTTGTTAGACACTTCGGTCTTTGTATTGACTCATGTACAAGTCTTTTATCTTGAAGATGTATTAAGACTTGTATGGATTTGTTATTCATTGAATTGTGTATTAGATGTATTAATTGATAAACTGTTCAATATATATTTCGCTAAATATATATATTCTTGTATCTTGTGAGTTGTATTATTGGATCAAGTCTTCTTGACTTCGTGTTTCGTATGAATAAATTGTATATGTATGAATGTGTCTCGTATGAGTGAACTGTATGTGTATGAATGTGTGTCATATGAGTAAATTGTATGTGTTTGAATAATTCCCATGTATGGGATACTTGTATTATGAGTACTTGTATACATAACTATGTATCTTTGATTAAGTATCATACTTGTATAATTGTATTTTCACCAAGTGTTGGTGGTGTAAGTGAATATATATAGTTGTACGTATAGGGAATACGTATATCCTCGTGTTCACTATACGTGATCTTGTATTCTTAGAATATCTATATTTATATATTCTAAGATATATTTCATATGAATATATAATCTATGTTTGGTAAAAGGTATGGAAATCATCTTAAAAATAATCTATTTTTAAGACTAATTCTAAAAATATAATTTTAGTCTTTCACCAAAATAATATATTTTAGATGTTGGGAAATATATATATATATATATATATATATATATATATATATATATATATATATATATATCTTTATACATTTCAAAAACAATACCTTTTTAAAAAAACCATGTGTAATATATTTTGTATACTTGTAAAATATATATATGGTCACTTGTTTAGTTTAGAAAACGTAGTTTACCAAGTCTTTGATATATTATATATTGTAGTCCGAAATACTTCCGTATGTCCGATTTGTCCATAAATTGTATCCGAATACCCGGATCGTCTGTAATTTGCTTTTAAGGTGTACTTATATGTAATCTTGTAAGACTTTAGTTGTAATGTGTCTTGTGTTTATTTATATCATTGTATTCAAGTTCCTAACTTTCATACATATAACTAATACAATCAAATAACACATAGCACATAAGTTGTTAAGATCACTAAATATATATTTTCTCAAAAATATATATTTATAACTAGTTTTGCTTTTATAAAAACCATTCTTTCAAATCTATTATTCTAGTAAAGATTTTGTCAAAAAATGATAGTTTTTATAACATATGATTTCCAAGAAAAATTGGCAATATTTCCTTTGAAATATGGACTTTGCCATGTTTAATAAAACATATCTTTTTCTATTCAAAATCACCAACAATTTACTCATAATCATGTTTGGTTTTGGTATGATCTTTACAAAAACATATGAGATTTATAACATAAACATATGAGATTTATAACATAAACTTAACAAGATGAACTCATAATCATGTTGGGTTTTGGTATGATCTTTACATATGTTCACTAGTTCAAAAATCATACTTTACTTCTAGATTTGTTAAACTTTTATACAAAACCCATCTTGTATGTTTCTTTTTATAAATCTAATGAAAGCATTATTTTTAGTGAAAAACTTTATTCACTTTAATAATATCAAAGATTATGATCATCCATTAAACATTATGTTTAACATAACCCTTTTAACACTTTCATGTACACTTGTTAGATCATGTTTTTAAACATCATCTAACAAGTTTTTCATATGATATTCATCATAACTAGATCAAATATGCAAGTAATAAGCTTTAAATCATAACATAAGCAATCTTTTATATCATGATTTTTAGCTTGCTTTTTGGTGTTTTCATCATATTCTTTCATGAATCTTTTATTTATAACTTGTTCATAAGATATATATTCATAAACAAGTATGGAAAAAAGATTAGAATGCTTACTTCTAGCACTTGTGGCTAGGATGATCTTGATGAAAATAAAAAGCAAAGAAGATGATGATCTTGATGGTTGAAAGCTTCTTGAATGGATGAAAATGCTTGCTTCTACTTGCAAATTCCTTAGATCTTCTCAAGTCCTATGATAATGTATCTTGATCATCAAGAAAGTGGCTTGAAAATGAAGTTGGTTTTGGGGTGTTCGTAGACGAAAATATGGAGGTGAAGATGAGAGGTTTTGTGTGTGAAAGTTAAGGTGTAAAGTGTGATGAATGAGCTTAGTTAGCTTAGATTGTAAGTTGTAAACTTTCACCAACATCATCAACTTTCAAGGCTTGGTGAAATATCTAGATATTTCACCAAGTGGCCAACTTGTGTGGGTCCCACTAGGGGCGGCCCATGTATGGGGGGGGGGGGGGTCTTGTTGTGAATTTTTTTCTAAGTGTTTCAAGTGTTAGATTTTGTAGCAACGTGATTATGAAGCTTAGATGTTTATGTAATTCAAGTGTTTTAAGATGTTAAGTGGGTATGACTACCCTTAAATTATCCAAATAATGTTAGATAGTTACTAAAAAAAGTTTAGATAATGTTCGGATATTCGTTTGGCGTTTGTTCTGTTAGTTGATAATTGAATGCTTAGCTTGTGTAAGATGTAGGAATTGATATGGTTATGGGTTTATATGATACCCCAAGGTATTCTCATATGAATTCAAGTTTATCAACACTTTTTCATATTGCATATAACTTACAATGCTGATTTCTGCTGAATTTCTGCAGAAAGTGCTGAATTTTGTGACTTATAGTGCTTTTCGGGCAGTTTTAGTGTTATTAGACTTCGGGAAGATATTAAACCAAACCCTTGCATTCCTAGTTAGGGTTTAATGTATATTCGATGTTGGACTTTCGTCTGAGTCCTAAATATGTCATTAAGATGGTTTCTGCGAATCCTGCGTTTCTGTCAGCACACTAGTTCACTAGGTACTATACTAGTTGTTTCGATGCATTGTTTAAACTGTTTCAAATGTAATCAATAAAAATGAATCATGTGCATCATAAATAAGTATTCCATGAGTATTCTAAGTGTATGTCATGAAATGTGCAGTTCAGATGTTCATAACACATAACTGTATAGCTAAAAATGAGTAATTTAAATGTACGAAAGTTACCGGAAAGTAGCAGTTGTCACACAATAAATATAAAGATACAATTTAGGATACATATTTTTCCAACTGTCAAGCACTATTCTAATATTAACAGTAAGTTACGCATATCTTAACTTTTGTTATATAGTACGAAACATTTAGTCTTCGGTCATCCCTTAAGTCTTTGGAAAATATCATTAATTTTCATTCCACATTTGGTAGATATGCTACCACATGTTTTACAATTTTTTTTATCTACTTTAGGTCTCGCTACTTTGGGCCCCTTTGGAGGGTACCAAGGCTCGTCTTGTGATACAGATGTGCAATCAGACTATCGATGCATATCCCTTTGGGGCTTTCTTTTCAAAGTGGGGTTTTAAATTTTCAATACAAAGGTCGCAGTCCAAATGCAAGACTTGTGAAGATGCGTTCGAAGGTTTACAATCATTGTGCAATATATAGAATTTGTGTTAAACTTCTAGTCTCTTCACTGTAGTCCAAATGCAGGCCTCATATGGGTAGACTTAAAAGAAGAAAAGTTGTCTCATAATACACATGGGCTTGATTCATATCCTATTGATGATGTATCCATTGAGCTTGTTTCGTAAAGTTATAAAGTTGTCCATCAAACTTCCCGAACAAAATACCATTTTTCTTGTACTCTTATGTGATGCCTACAAATGAACTAGTCTTCATGTGATCCTATGAAAAAGAACAACAATAAGGGCATAACTGGAAGAATCGGATTTCAACAGATACCAAACAGCATGTTGGTTAATTACTGTTTTACCCCTGCCTCACAAGTCGGTGATCAGGGGTGGATCCTACAGAGCCTAAAAAATCTGAATATATTTAATTGAATTGCTTGTAATTAGTGATAACAATTTAAGTAGGATTACAATTTTTCCATTAGAAGTAATCTATCATATATATATATATACACACACATTCATGGAATCAATCTTTTTATGTACGAGTTTTCTAATTAATACAAATTGCTAGTTAGCCAATTAGCATCGGTGTTCTTTTTATTGTTCCTGATTGTTAATCTTTGATATCGATTCACTTGAATTGGTAATATAGTTACGTTCAAAAGAAGGCATGATACATAGCAATCAGATCGAGTCGAGGATCCGGCTTATAAGAAATATTGTGCTTGCCTTCTCTCATTGAACATGTATAAATAATGTACAAACAGAATCTGCTATTGTTAAGGAGATATCCTATCATAAAGATTTACAATCAATTCCTAATATGTAAATATTCTATTACACCCCTGCAGTCGAAGCGAAGGGTGGCCGAATGTTGAGACTGGATCGGAAATCATCAAACAAGACACGCGGCAGGCCTTTAGTAAAAATATCCGCAATCTGATGTCGAGACAAGACATGCAACACGTGAACATTACCCTTCCGAATTTGTTCACGAACAAAGTGAATGTCTAGTTCTAGATGCTTTATACGTTGATGCTAAACAGGATTGCCGGACAAATATATCGCACTGATGTTGTCACAATAAACTAGAGTAGCACGCGAGATGGGATGACATAACTCGAGTAGAAGATTTCGAAGCAAGTAAATTTCAACAACGACATTCGCGACACCTCGATACTCGGCTTCAGCACTAGAAAGGGAGATTGTAGATTGCCGTTTAGACGACCAAGAAATCAGATTGTCCCCAAGATAAACACAGTAACCAGTGGTGGATCATCTAGTGTCTGGGCAACCTACCCAGTCAGCATCAGTGTAAGCCCGTAAGGAAGATGTGTCAGTCGCACCAAGATGAAGCCCCAAGTCAACAGTGCCCTATATATATCGAAGGACTCTTTTTAAAGCATTCTAATGAGCAGCTGTGGGAGAGTGCATATGCATGCAGATTTGTTGCACGGCATAGGAAATGCCTGGACGGGTGAAAGTCAGATACTGAAAAGCACCCGCAAGACTACGATAGGAGGTCGGATCATCATGAAGAGGTCCTGAATCGGCACTGAGTTTGGACTAAGTATCTACTGGCATGGTAACTGGCTTGCATGAATCCGTTCCAACTCGATGAATGATGTCCTTAGCAAAAGCAGACTGAGAGAGAAACAAATTGTCACCTGTACGTGTTACTTGAATACCCAAAAAATATGATAAAGGACCCAAGTCCTTCATGGAAAATTCTCCCGCCAGACAGTGCATAAGGCGTTTGTAAATAACATCCGATGAAGTGGTGAGAATAATATCATCGACATAAATAAGCAAGAAGGCAATGTCATGACCATGGTTATAAACAAACAAAGAGTTATTGGATTTACTCTGCTTAAACCCTTGTAAAAGCACGAAATCGGTGAATCGCTGGTACCATGCACGAGGTGCCTGTTTGAGGCCATATAAAGATTTCTTTAAAAGACAAGCATGGTCCGGGTATTCAGGACTACAAAATCCCATTGGTTGATACATGTAGACGGTCTCGTTCAAATTTCCATGAAGAAAAGCGTTGGTGACATCCAACTGATTAATATTCCATGATTGTGCCAATGCCAAGGACAAAACCAACCGAATGGTAGCCAGTTTGACAAACGGACTTAATGTCTCCCCGTAGTCTATATCAGGTTGTTGGCAGTGACCATCACACACAAGGCGATCTTTAAATCGCGCCAAACGCCCATCAGAATTGAATTTATTTTTAAACAGCCACATGCTACGTGTAATATTCATGTTCGGTTTTCGAGGAACTAACTCCCATGTCTTGTTTTTAAGAAGTGCACTAAACTCATCGGTCATGGCACAATTCCATTCGGGAATGGACAAGGCAACCTGTGGGTTTCGGGGTATGGGTGCAATGGTGGTTGTGTAAAGATTAATTAGCTGCTATAACGATTCCAGTCATTGAGCGGGTTCGAATGGTCCGAGGTGGGATATGTGGTGTTGGGTTAGGGGCTGGGGAAGGAGCCGGGTTGGTCAGAGTAGTAGCTGGGTGCGGGTTAGAGGTGCTGGGATGGGACGAGGTTTGGGGAGGAGAGTCAGTTGGGCAGGGTGCAGTTGGGACAGGTGAGGGAACTGGGTCGGGAATGTGGTTATGAGGAGCTGAAGGGGAAGTTGGAGTGATAGAAGGTGGACTGTTTAGTTGGGCCGATTGAGATTGAGGGGTGGTTATGGGGCTAGGCGAGGTAGGTGGAGAGGTAGTTTGGGCCGGTATGGAAAACAATTGGGCCGGTGTTGTGGTAGGTTAGACCGATGGGGAATATGTGGGGTGGGTTGGAATCGAGTCTGAAGGACCGGGTGGAGAAGAGGTGGAGGCGATGTGTTACTGTGTTCGAGGGAGGAGTGGAGAATTAAGGAAGTCATAGGACTGAGGTTTTGATGGTGATTGAAATTTGTAGGGAAAGATAGTTTCTTCGAAGTGAACGTGTCGTGATGTAAATATTTGGTGGGTTTGGAGATCGGGACATTTGTAGCCATGGTGATTTGGCGGGTAGCCAAGGAAGACGCATGGTTGGGACCGGTTTTCAAGTTTTTTTTATGGTGGTGGAGGGTAGGATGGGATAGCATAAACACCCGCAGACACGGAGATGTTCATATTCGGGTTGGCAATTATAGAGTAGAGTTGTGGGCGACAAGAAATCATGGTTTTTGCTTGGGAGGATATTGAGTAGGTACGTGGCGGTTTCGAGGGCATGGTGCCAAAGATTTGGCGGTAGGTTGGCTTGGGCTAGGAGAGTGCGGAGCATGTTGTTGATGGTGAGGATTTTGCGTTCCGCTTTACCATTCTGGGAAGAGGTGTAGGGGCAGGAGAAATGGAAGTCACCGTGGGCGTTGCAAAATACCAAAAAATTATTATTGGCATATTCCTTACCATTATCGCATTGAAACTGTTTAATTTTGCGTTCAAATTGGGTTGTGATGTGATTATAGTATTTGGGACTTTGTGGTGAGTGGAAATGTCCATAAAAATTAGTGTAATCATCAAGAAATAGGACATAATATCGATGGCCTCCCGTGCTTAGGACAGGGGAGGTTCATAGGTCGCTATGCACAATATCAAAAGGTAAACGAGTGCAATTAACATGATCATAAATTGGTAACCAAACACACAAGGTTCACATAATTTATTGTTTTGTTTGCCAAAAGTAATACAAGAAGAAACTTTCAAAGAATGCAATAAAGTGTCGCCAGGGTGGCCTAGGCGTCGATGCCAGCGATCTTGAGTAACAGCAGCAAAGGCAGAAGGTTGGGAGATAGTGGAGAGTGGTTGTGTCAGCGGGTAAAGATCGCCGGTGCTATTGCATCTAAGGATAGGCGCCCGAGTTTTCAGATCCTTCACAAGAAAACCAAAAGGGACAAACTCGATGGATACAAGATTATTGAAGGTAAGGCGGCGAACCAAAATTAGGTTTTTAATGATGTTGGGGGCAAAAAGGACATTGTTTAATTTTAAAGGTGGAAAGGGTGGTGGTAAAGTTTGGTTGCCTTATGCCAAAATCGGAATTGCCATGCCATTACCAACAATAATATTTTTGTCAGTGCATTTATTAAAATTAGACGGAGAGTAGATACCTTGTTCGTTTGCCAAGTGGGAGGTTGCGCCAGTGTCCATGAACCCATGATCTGGTTGGTTTAATACCATGGTGTACAATGCCTGCTCAATATCCGTAAGAGTGTAGGTGTTGGAAGTGTTTTGATCGGGTCGAGGGCCTAGTATCCCTTGTGAATTCGGGTTGGTGGTGTTCGGTTTGGAGGGGTACGGACAAGGTGGTGAGTTATGGGCTGATGGAGCTTGACAAGGAGCAGAGGATCCATTTAGTAATGAGGCCCATTGGTTTGCTGTCCAGTTACTTGGGAACACAATGTATGGGTGAGTTGGGGTGTTGGATTGTTGACCACGGTTATTGTAGTTGCGGTTGTTGTAGTTGTGGCCACGACCACGACCGTGTCCGCGTGAGCGACCACAGCCACGATCTGGAGCACTGTAGTAAATGGGCATTTGAGCAGAAGTCTGTGACGGTGATGAGACGGAGGCGGTGAGTGCAGTTGCGGATTGTTGAGTAGCGCGGGCGGTTTGACGCTTCTTTTTATCTTCTTCCATTGTAAGGCGCGAACCCACTTCATTAAAATCTGGAAGCGGGTCGCGATTTTGTAACACCATGGAAATACTATCATATTGTTCCGTTAGCCCTGTTAAAATCTTGATCACCAACATACTATCATCAACGGGTGAACCAACGGCTTTTAGTTGATCTTCAAGGTGTTTCCCCATTGACAATACTCAGCCATAGAAGAGAAATCATCAAGGCTGAGGTGCGCGAATTCCTGACCAAGGAAAACAACCCAAGTGGTTTTGTTGTCATTAAACTGGTTCTGCAGAGTTGTCCAGGCTTCGTAAGCCATTTGTCCGGGGGTTAAGATGATGTGAAGGAGAGCGGGGGAGATAGTCGCATAAATCCATTGAAGGACTATTGCATCTATGTGTTGCTAAAGAGCGGCTTCAACCGATTCAGCGGCCTTTTTCTCTGGATCGGTAGAGGAAGAAGCAGTGGCAGCAGGCCGAGGGCTGAGATGATCGAGGACCTTGAACACCCTGCCTTGGACCTTGAACAGAGTGGACCAGGTCGTGTAGTAGGCGGAGTCGTTTTCAAGGGTGATTGGGACGTGAGTTTTGATGTTAGAGACAGCGAGAGCCGGGTGAGTTTTGGTGTCCATGAGGGAAGGAAGGTGAGGCAGAGCGTAAAAAAGAAGATGCAGGAAGAGGGTTGAATCGGAGGGGATGGGAAAGAAGCTGGCGGCGGTCAAAAGGTAGGGCAGGATCGGATGGTGTATGATACCATATAAGAAATATTGTGATTGCCTTCTCTCTTTGAACAACATGTATAAATAATGTATAAACAAAATCTCCTATTGTTAAGGAGATATCCTATCATAAAGATTTACAATCAATTCCTAATATATAAATATTCTATTACGGCTGCAGAAATCAGAAGCTGTTCTGAGTTTGGCAGGTTCTGTTGGGATTGAACCCTACCAAAGGAACAGTTGATTAAAGCCAAAACCGGATCAGAGCAGTGGATCCAGAATAAGCAGATGTTTGTACACAAGCTTTCCCCTTGATAATGGCTCTAACATCTGATGGATTCAAACTACTGCCTTTCCTAACTGCTGTTGACTCCAAAGGACTGATAAAGACCAAAGTGCTGATGACTCAAACAACTGCCTTGTCTCAAGTACTGTTGAAGACTAGAAGCACTGCTGAAGCCTAAGCAGTGGAATGAAGAATCAGAAGTTTAGTTTATTTCTATGTAATATATTGTAATCAGTTGTTTGCTATCAGTAGTTGTAATAAGGGCAGTAGTTAGAGTTTGTTAGGAGGTTAGATGTCACTATCATGGTGACGTCAGCAAAGATGCCACAGTGGTTTGCTCGTGCCTATAAATAGAACAGTACCCTGTACTGTTCTATTAGCTCTTTCACCACTTGTCTTCCTGTACGAACAAATACTGTGAGCTCAGGCTGAGGGGGAGTTTGTTATACATGCATGCAAAGTTGTAATCGGTGATTGGAATAAATTCAAGCATTCGGTTCAATGTTAAACTTGTGTGTTAAAAGCATTTCTCCTGTTTGATTGTGTGCAAAGTTTATTTCCATTTTAATTCCGCTGCATTACTTATTCATCTTCATTATTTCTTAAACAAAAACACAATAAAAAAGAAACTCAGATCCTAACAATTGGTATCAGAGCTCGGACAGTCAAATTTGATCTAACAATCATTTTGACGTAAATAGTTCAGCTCACAATCCTTGATACTGATAGTTGTTCGTTTTTGTTGAAAAACAGAGCAAGGTTTAATCACCAACAAAGTTGATTAATCAGTGCCTGTAAAACAACTAGGATGACGTCACAATCACAAGATGCTAACAATAACATCGGTTCACTTTTCAAACCACCCATGTTGAAACAAAATGAATACAACATCTGGGAGAGAAGGATGGGTCACATCCTTGCTCAACAGAATATCGGATGTTGGAGATCTGTTGATTTTGGACCACATGTTCCTATGGTGCCAAGTGTGCTGAGGATACAAAGAAGTTCGAACCAAAGAAACCTGAAAACTATACTGAAACTGATTTTCAAAAATTTGAACTCGATGCCAAAGCATTTAGCATCATTGCATCAGCACTCCCCAATGAAATTTATGTTGGGCTGTTACACTGTAACAGTGCCAAGGAATTATGGGATGCACTTAAAGAACAATTTGGGGGAACTGAAGAAGTAATTGAAAATAACAGGGAAATTCTGAATCAACAGTATGAAACCTTTTGTCACATTAAGGGTGAATCATTAACACAACAGTTTGAGCAATTCAGTTGTCTCATTAGTGAGCTAAGACTTGTTAAAGTGGAATTTGCTAAATCCACACAAAATAGCAGGTTTCTTAGATCACTACCTGAAAAAATGGGATACAAATTGCCTTTGTGACCAGAAACTCTGTTGAGTTCAAAGATCTAACACTGACCCAACTTCATGGTAGACTCCTGACCTATGAAAGGGAGTTAAACCAGAAAAAGAAGTTGCAAGAGTCTGGCAAAGTTGCAGATGACTACTCATTTGGCAACACAGCTCTTCTGGGTCAAGAAG
The DNA here is from genome assembly GCA_030545235.1 of Helianthus tuberosus. Lineage (NCBI taxonomy): Eukaryota > Viridiplantae > Streptophyta > Magnoliopsida > Asterales > Asteraceae > Helianthus > Helianthus tuberosus. The sequence continues at coordinate 66,350,676 of CM060392.1, read as the reverse complement.
AGTCTGGCAGCAGTAAGGATCAGAGTCATGATCATTTTATTGACATAACTGTTGGTGGTAAAATCAACTCTAATCCTCACTCATCCAACTTTGCTTTCACAGCAAATGGAGAAAGCCAGAACTCAGATAATCTGTGCTTTGAACTCAATGACTTATGGCACTTTGATACAACTGATCTTGAAGAAATGGACATTTTGCATCAATTGGCTTTGCTTAGTGTAAGAACAAGCAGATTCTATAAAAGGACAGGGAGAAAATTCCCAGGGTTACATGGGAATTTAAAAGTAGGGTTGGATAAGTCAAAGATCAAGTGCTATAAGTGCAATAGGCTAGGTCACTTTGCTAGGGAATGTAGGAGTCAAACCACTGGTCCAATTATTACTCATCCTAGCTCAAACCTCTGTGCTTTGGACTCAATGACTTACGGCACTTTGATACAACTGATCTTGAAGAAATGGACATTTTGCATCAATTGGCTTTGCTTAGTGTAAGAACAAGCAAATTCTATAAAAGGACAGGGAGAAAATTCCCAGGGTTACATGGGAATTTAAAAGTAGGGTTGGATAAGTCAAAGATCAAGTGCTATAAGTGCAATAGGCTAGGTCACTTTGCTAGGGAATGTAGGAGTCAAACCACTGGTCCAATTATTACTCATCCCAGCTCAAACCCTAGACCACAAAACCAAAGCACTATGCACTATTCCCATTATACCCCTACAGCCCATGCTAACACTGCTTATTATGCTGCAACCCCTGTTCCTGTGCATTATGTTCAAACCACTGTTCCACAAATTCAGTATGTTCAAGCCCCTGTCCCTCAGGTTCAAGTGCAACCAGTTGCACCTCAACAAGCTGCTCCAACAGTGGTTCAACCAGATCAACAAAGCTTTTTCACCCAAGGCTTTGTTGACTGGAGCAGTATGCCTGATGAACTTGGTGATGAAAATTTTGCACTCTATTCTACTAATGATGCTTCTAATGATGAATTTTGTTTTATGGCATTAGAGTCAATACCAGAAGGGCTGGAAGCTGAAGAAGGACAGTAAAGTGATGAAACAGTGGACAAAGTTGCTGAAGCAGTGGTTACTGCAGTTGCTGGTGAAATACTGTTGGGAGAAAATTCAGAACCCCTGATAGAAACACTGTCTGACCCCTGGTCTGAAGAAGAAGAGAAGAAACATGGTAAGAAGGAAGAGAAGGTGACTGATGAGAAAGAGCATGCTTGTGACTGTGCCATGATGACTGCAACTAAGGTATCATCTCAGCTTCTTGAAAATCTGTGTTCAGACAAATGCATCATAGCATTCGCTAACATCAAAGAGGTGAATGAAAACCTTAGGGATAAAGTGTTAACTGATGAAGTCAAATTTGAGAAGTCTTTAAAAGAACTTAAAAACAAATAGGCTGAAAAGGATTAAGAAATCTGCAGTCTCAAAGAAGAGCATAGCATAACCAAGAACCAACTCCAAACTATGATAGAAAAATATCATGTTTGTAAAAAGGAGTTGGAGTCCACCCAAATCACTTGTGAAAGATGGGTGGAATCCTGCAAAGGTTATGAGGTCATGCTTGAAGAACAACTTGAAAGCAACGCAAAATTTGGCATAGGGTTTAGAAAATATGATGAAATTGAAAACACTGCTGGAAAACAAGCTGGTTCTGTTGAAATCACACCAACCAACAAGAATGGCCAAGAAGTTAAGATAACTAACAAACTTGGTAACAAAATCACTCTGGAAAGATCTGTGGGATCCTCAACCTTTGAAGAAATTGAGAAATGCCAATTTAAACCCGCATGGTCTGATGAGTGTGACATTCTTGAAAATTTTAAACCAATGGACTTCACAACCACGGATGGTGTAAAAGCTCCTAAAGCAAAGGTCATTCCTCTCAAAGACATCCCAACAGTGGTTCAAAACTCTGTTGCTAAGGAGTCTGAGAAGAAGAAAAGAAGAGAAAAAGTTAAAAACCTGTTTTGTGATTTCTGTGAAAAGAAGAATCATCTAACAAAAGACTGTTTTCATCTAAAAGCATATGATATCAACAAAACAAGTGTTATTGTACCTGCTGAGAGCTGCACCATATGTGGTAAATCAAACCACAAAACTCAGGAATGTGTGTATCTCAAATCCTTTGATGTAAAAAAGAATGAGTACACTGCAAAAACATCCTTGAGTTCATCAACATCATCTGTCAAATTCACCAAGAATCAACCACTGTTTGTGCCAGTTCAAACAGCTGTTACAAAATAGCTGAACCAAACCTCTGTTTAAAGAGATGTTCAGGTGACTGATGCACCCTCTGCCAACCAATACCGAAGAGGTAAAGGTCTGTTGGGATTGAACCCTATCAGAGAAACAGATAATTAAAGCCAAAACTGGATCAGAACAGTGGATCCAGAATAAGCAGACGATTACAGTTAGTTCATGCAAATCTCTCCCCTTGAAAGTGGTTTTGTATCTACTGACCTCCTATCTGCTGATCTTACTAAGTGCTGACCTACAACTGCTGCTTTGCATCTACTGACCAATGTCAAAGACTGATGGAAGACCAAAGCTCTGCTGACTAAATCTACTGCCTTGAGTCAAGTACTGCTGATCCGGACAAGCACTGCTGGGTTCACAGCAGTGGAAGGATGCAGCAGCTGTTTAAGTGTCTTTTATGCAAAGAAATGTAATAGCAGTAGTTAGTACATCAGAGTTTGTATAGATCAGTGGTTAGAGTTTGTTAGGAGGTTAGATGTCACTTTCATGGTGACGTCAGCTAAGATGCTCAGTGGTTTGCAAGTGCCTATAAATAGTTCAGTACTTTGTACTGTTCTATTAGCTCTTTCACCACATCGTCTTCTTTGCACGAACAAACTGCTGAGCTCTGGCTGAGGGGGAGTTTGCATTCATTCATCAATCATTGTAATCGGTGTTGAAACAAATTCAATCTTTCGATTCATTGTGTAAAGATGTTTGATAAAAGTATTACTCTCGTTTGATTGTATGCAAAGTTTGTTTTCATTATAATTCCGCTGCACAACTTTTTCATTTCCATCTTAATTTCAAACGAAAATACAATAAAAAAGAAACTCAGATCCAACAATTGGTATCAGAGCTTGGACAGTCAAATTTGATTTAACAATCATTTTGACGTAAATAGTTCAGCTCATAACAGTTGATACTGATCGTTTGTTCGTCCGTTGAAAAACAGAGCAAGGATTAATCACCATTAAAGTTGATTTCTCAGTGTCTGTAAAACAACAAGAATGACGTCACAATCTCAAGATGATAAAAACAACATCGGCTCACTTTTTAAACCACCTATGCTAAAAAGAAATGAGTACAACATCTGGCAGAGAAGGATGGGTCACATCCTTGCTCAACAAAGCACAGGTTGTTGGAAGTCTGTCATTTATGGTCCCCATGTTCCTTCAGTGCCAAGTGCTGAAGATGCTAAAAAGTTCGTTCCAAAACCAGTTGAAAATTATACCGAAACCGACTTTCAAAAGATCGAACTAGATGCTAAAGCGTTTAGCATCATAGCATCCGCGCTGCCCAATGAGATATATGCTGGACTGTTACATTGTAACAGTGCCAAAGAGTTATGGGACGCACTTAAGGAACAGTTTGGGGGAACTGAAGAAGTCATAGAAAACAATAGGGAAATCCTGAACCAACAGTATGAAACATTTTGCTACGTTAAAGGTGAATCACTAACGCAACAATTTGAGCGTTTTAGTTGTCTCATCAGTGAACTGAGGCTTGTTAACACCACTTTTACAAACTCAACTCAAAATAGCAGGTTCCTCAGGTCACTGCCAGAAAAATGGGACACTATAGCTTTTGTCACCCGAAACTCACCTGAATTCAAGGATCTGACCTTGACCCAACTCCACGGTCGACTCCTGACCTATGAAAGGGAGTTGAACCAGAAAAGGAGGTTACAAGAGTCAGGAAAAGTTACCGATGATTACACTTTCGGTAATACTGCTCTTCTGGGTCAAGAAGAATCTGGGAGCAGTGGTAAGGATCAGGGTTATGATCACTTCATTGACATAACTGCTGGTGCAAATTTTAACAACCCTGATCCTCACTCTGCAAGTTATGCATTCACTGCTAACGAAAAACAGATGTCAGATAATCTAAGCTTTGAACTCAATGATTTACAACATTTCGATCCCACTGACTTAGAGGAAATGGACATCCTACATCAACTGGCTTTGCTAAGTGTTAGAACTAGCAAATTTTACAAAAGAACAGGGCGAAAATTCCCAGGTTTGCATGGGAATCTAAGGGTTGGGTTGGATAAATCGAAAATCAAGTGCTACAAGTGTAATACGTTGGGACATTTTGCTAGGGAATGTAGGAGTCAAACTACTGGTCCCATAATTACTCATCCTAGCTCAAATCCTAGACCTCAAAACCAAACCACTGTGCACTATGCCCAGTATACCCCAGCAGCTCAAGTGAACACTGCTCACTATGCTGCTGCCCCTGTGCCAGTACACTATGTCCAAACTACTGTTCCACAAATCCAATATGTTCAAACCCCTGCTCCACAGGTACAAGTGCAACCTGTTGCACCTCAAACCACTGCTCCAGCAGCAGTACAACCAGATCAACAAAGTTTTTTCACTCAAGGGTTTGTTGACTGGAGCAGTATGCCTGAAGATCTTAGTGATGAAAATTTTGCACTCTATGCTTCTAATGATTCTTCTCATGATGAATTTTGTTTAATGGCATTAGAGACAATACAGGAGGGGGTTGAAACTGAGGAGGAACAGCTGTGTTTTGAAGCAGTGGATGAAGTGACTGAAGCAGTGGTTACTGCTGTAGCTGGTGAACTACTGTTGGAAGAAAGTTCAGGTTCCCTGATTGAACCAATGACAGATCCATGGTCCGAAGAGGACAAAGAAGATGAGAAGGAAGAAAAGGCTGGTGAAAAGAAGGTGAAAGCTGATGATGAGGAAGATCATCAATGTGATTGTGCAATGATGGCAGCTGCCAAGGTATCTCCTCAAGTTCTTAAAAAACTGTGTTCTGACAATTGCACAATTGCTTTTGCAAACATTAAAGAGGTGAATGAAAACCTTCGGGATAAAATCTTGTCTGATGAAGTCAAATTTGAAAGCTCTTTAAAAGAACTTAAAAACAAATTGACTGAAAAGGAAAAAGAAATCAGCTGTCTAAAAGAAGAGCAAAGCATCACCAAGACCCAACTTCAAACTATGGTAGAAAAATACCAAAGTTGCAAAAAGGAGTTGGAATCCACCCAGATTACTTGTGAAAGATGGGTGGAATCCTGCAGAGGATATGAGGTGATGCTTGCTAAACAGATTGAAAGTAATGTGAAATTTGGGGTTGGGTATAGAAAATATGATGATGAACACATTGCTTGTGAACAATCTGTTCAAAACACTGATGTAACCACTGAGTTCATCCCCACAAACAAGAATGGCCAAGAAGTGAAAATCACTGACAAACTTGGTAACAAAATCAGACTTGGCAGAACAAGGAGTTCCTCAACTTTTGAAGAACTTGAAAAATATCAATTTAAACCTACCTGGTCTGACGAGTGTGATATTCTTGAAAATCTCAAGCCAATGGACTTTACATCAACTGATGGTGTTAAAGCTCCAAAAGCTAAAGTCATACCTCTCAAGGACATCCCAGCAGTGGTTAAAACCTCTGCTGCAAAGGAGTCTGAAAAGAGAAAGAAGAAAGAAAAAATTGACAACTTGTTTTGTGAATTATGTGAGAAAAGGAATCATCTAACAAAAGATTGTTTCCACTTGAAAGCTTATGATTTAAACAGAACAAGTGTCATTGTTTCAGCAGAAAGTTGCATTGTTTGTGGTAAAACAAACCACAAAACTCAAGCATGTGTGTACCTCAAAAACTTTGATGTGAAAAAGAATGAGTACATGGCTAAAACATCCTTGAGTCCATCATTACCATCATCATCTGTCAAATTCACCAAGAAACAACCACTGTTTGTGCAAGTTCAAACAGCTGTTACAAAACAGCTGAACCAAACATCTGTCAAAAGAGATGTTCAGGTTACTGATGCACCCCCTGCCAATCAGTTCAGAAAAGGCAGAGAAAAACAGTCTTACCAAAGGATTCCTCACGTTTATGAGGCCTACAAAAGGCCCTCTAAACCCAAAGTGAACAAGCATCCTTTTGGTTACCAGCAGATGATTGGTCAGGACCCACAACAGTGGTTAGAGAAACACTGTCCTAAAACAGTTCAAACTCCTGACCTAACCACTGTCCATCATTCTGCCTCCATCCCAGACACTGTTGAGACCCCATCCAAAGCCTTGTTGGCTTTGGAGACCGTAATGAACTAACCCTTTTACTTCATGTGCAGGGAGCTTCTGCATGTTTTGATAGTCTTTGGTATGTAGATAGTGGAGGCTCCAGGCACATGACAGGATGTAAAGCCCTCCTCAAAGACTTTAAAATCCATGGTGGGGGTGATATATCCTTTGGGAATAATAGTAAAGGGAAAGTTCTGGGGTCTGGAACAGTGCAATCTGGAAATGTAAAATTTGAAAATGTCAATCTAATAGACAATCTAAAATTCAACCTTCTGAGTGTGTCCCAAATGAGTGACAAGGGATTTGGGTCATTCTTCACAAAAGACTGTTGTAGGATTGTTGGACCAGAAATGGTCAAAAAGATTGAAGCAATAATCAACTCTGGTCAAACTAAACTTGTTGCTCAAAGAAGTGGCAATGTTTATGTTGTTGACATGTCAAAAGAGTATCCCAGAGCTGATGCCTGTCTGTTCTCAGCTGCCTCTAACAAAGAGACAGAACTTTGGCACAGAAGGCTGGGACACACAAATCTTAAGACAATCACAGAAATTTCAAAAAATGGTTTGGTGAGAGGCTTACCACAAAAATTGTTTTCATGTCCTGAACATTGCATTTCCTGTTTAAAAGGAAAACAGCATAAAAGTTCTTACAAGTCCATTGAAGAGTCCAAAACAACCCAGTGTTTGCAAATGCTACACATGGATTTGTTTGGCCCAGTTCAAGTCATGAGCCTCAAAAAGAAAAGATATTGTTTGGTTATTGTTGATGACTTTTCTAGGTTCACATGGACTTTCTTTTTGCACTCAAAAGATGAAACTGCAGGCATTTTGCAAGACTTTGTAATACAGGTTGAAAAGCAATTTGACCTTCCAGTGAAAAGCTTCAGGAGTGACAATGGCACAGAATTCAAAAATAGGGAGTTGGATGCCTTCTGTGTGAAGAAAGGGATTGTAAGGCAGTACAGCATCCCAAGAACACCAGAGCAGAATGGGGTAGTGGAAAGGAAGAACAGAACTCTGATTGAGGCTGCCAGAACCATGCTTGCAGATTCAGGTTTGCCATTAACTTTCTGGGCAGAGGCAGTAAACACTGCTTGCTATGTTCAGAACAGAGTTTTAATAAACCCCAGGCACAAAAAGACTGCCTATGAAATTATGTATAAAATTAAACCACTGATCTCATATTTCAAAGTGTTTGGCTGCCCATGCTTTATTTTAAACTTAAAAGATTCCATTTCAAAATTTGCAGCCAAAATTGATTGTGGTTATCATCTGGGATACTCAACCACTGCCAAGGCCTACAAAGTGTTCAATACACGAACCAAGGCAGTGGAGGAGACTTTGAATGTTAAGTTCAATGAACTTTCATCAATGAAAATCCCAGCAAACCCTGCAGATCTGTTTGATCTTGAAAAATTCACTTTTGAAAATACTGCTGTCAAGACTAACAGTGCAGGTCCATCAGAAGATACAACACCAGACTATGGGTATGAAATCATAATCCCTCAAAGGTCTGCCACAAAGGGAAAAGCACCAGCTGTTCAAAACAGTTGTCAAAGCTCAACCACTGCTACCTCAACAGTTGTTGACCAAAGTAGCCCATCAACCACTGCTTCCACATCCTCAAACACTGCTGACAAAAGTCCTCAAACAGTGGATAAAAGTCAGCAGTTGTCCACTTCATTACCTCCTATACCACCACCTTTTGAAGCCACTGTTGGATCATCAAAGTCCCCAGTAGTGGTTAGCTCAGATGATACACATTTGCAGCCTTCACCAACCAATGCCATCATACCATATCAAGGAGATTTAATCTTCTTGAGATCTCATCCACCTGATCAAATCATTGGCAACATAAATGAAGGGGTACTCACAAGAAGTCAAACCCAAAACATTTATCTTTTTGCTGGTTTTCTATCACTCCATCAGCCAGTCAAGTACCAAGAGGCACTGAAAGACAACAGCTGGGTAGAAGCCATGCAAGAGGAACTCCAACAGTTTAAAAGACAACAAGTATGGGAGCTTGTACCACTGCCAGAAGAGGTTAGTCCCATTGGCACAAAGTGAGTCTTCAAGAACAAAACTGATGAAAGGGGTATTGTTGTCAAGAATAAAGCCAGGCTTGTGGTTCAAGGTTACAGACAGGAAGAGGGGATTGATTATGATGAAACATTTGCCCCTGTTGCAAGATTGGAAGCCATTAGACTGTTCCTGGCCTTTGCTGTCAACCACAATATGAAGGTGTTTCAAATGGATATCAAAAGTGCTTTCCTCTATGGTACAATTTAAGAAGAGGTATATGTTTGTCAACCTCCAGGTTTTGAGGATCCATTTTATCCAGATCATGTCTACAGGCTAAACAAAGCCTTGTATGGCTTGAAACAAGCACCAAGGGCCTGGTATGAAACTCTTTCAAATTTCCTACTCTCAAATGGTTTCAAAAGAGGTACCATTGATAAGACATTGTTTTTAAAATGGAGAGGGAAGAATTTAATGATTGTCCAGATTTATGTGGATGACATTATTTTTGGAAGCACATGTAACTCAATGTGTGAAGAGTTTAGAGAACTCATGATAGCTGAGTTTGAAATGAGTGCTATGGGTGAGCTGCAATGCTTTCTTGGTCTCCAAGTCCAGCAATTGCAAAATGGAACTTTCATTCATCAAAACAAATATGCTAAAGAACTTTTAACCAAATTTGATATGAATGACTGTAAACCATGCAGCACACCCATGGCAACAAATAAGCTGGTCATGTGTGATGAAAAGGATGAGCTGATCGACCAAACACTTTATAGAAGCATGATTGGGTCTTTATTGTACCTAACTGCATCTAGACTAGACATCATGTTTGCAATATGTGTCTGTGCAAGAAGTCAATCAGCTCCCAGAAAATCAAATCTCATTGCTATAAAAAGGATCTTCAGATACATAAAAGGTGCTCCCACACTTGGTATCTGGTATCCAGCTAATGGGAACATCAAGCTCTCAGGTTTCTCAGACAGTGACTTTGCTGGATGTCACACCACAAGGAAGTCCACATCAGGAGGGTGCCAGTTTCTAGGTGATTGCTTAGTTTCATGGCAAAGCAAAAAGCAAGCAGTTGTTTCAACATCCATTGCTGAAGCTGAATACATTGCTGCTGCAAGCTGTACAGCCCAACTCCTGTGGCTTCAAAATCAGTTGCTGGATTTTGGTATCACTGCCTTAAGGACACCACTCATGTTGGACAGTCAGGCAGCAGAAAATATCATCAAAAATCCAGTTTCCCACTCAACCACCAAACACATTGACATCAGACATCACTTTGTGAGGGATTGCTATGAAAAAGGTTTGATTTCTCTGCATCATGTCCCAACTAAAGACCAGCTGGCTGATGTGCTCACAAAAGCACTTGATACAGCCACTTTTGACAGTTTGGTCTCTAGGATTGGGATGCTGAACATGGAATAACAAGCAACATCTTGTTTTTCTATGAATAAAAGCAACAAAATGTTTTCAGAAAATCAAAACTCCATCCTTAAAAATAGCTAAAAATGAAAATTTTTCATTAAAGTCCTTAAAAGTCTGCCATTAACCACTGATTGTTCAATAGTCTGCTCTACTTCAAAAGTCTGTCCACTGCTGAAAGTCAACCCCTACTCTCTCATTATTTTGATAAACTCTGTTGTTCAAAAGCAGTGTCTTATCCACTGATATGCTATCCACTGATAGTAAAAATCATCCACTGCTTTCATACCACTGCCTTCATCAGTCACTTTCACAAAAGTACTGTCCTTTACTTTCACCAGGGGTTGTCACGTGGGCAGTACATATTGGTCAGACTTTTTGTAACGGCTGCCACCTCAGCATTCACTTTCTCCCCTATAAAATCCCTCATTCACCACCAAAACAGGGTTTTACTGTCGAATTGAATTCTTAAAAATTCTCTTCTCAAAACAGTTTTTCATCTCATCTTCCACAAATTTCTTCGATCAATCATCCTCAAAATGACTAAATCAAAGAAATATGCAAAACCCTCATCCAAATCTTCATCGAACACAGCCTCTCAAAAGGCAATCTCCACTGAAATTCCACACAAACCATCTCACAATCTTCTTGGTCTTCTTACAAAACCCAGTTCCATAAAGGAATTCGATTCTATCATTGATATCATCACCGCCTCAAAGTACAAAACTTTGTTGACAGCGGATGCACCAATTTACTTGGCAACCCAAAGGGAGTTTTGGAAGAATGCAATCCTTGAAACACAAGGAGAAGCTGTAATAGCCATTATCTCTACTTTAAAGGGAAAAGAAGTCAAGATTACACCACAAACAATTTCAGAGGTCTTTCAACTCGACGATTAAGAAGGTAAAATTACTTTCCCTAAAAACGAGTTAAAAAATGATTTTCTGGAAAGGGGGTACAATGCAGAGGTCAAAAAGGACACCTTAGAAAAAGGTTACTTTCCTCCTGCAACAAGATTTTTATTTCACACCCTCTTAAAATGTGTTTCAAACAAAACCACTTCTTTCAATGAGATACCTTTAAAAATTCAAAAACTGAGATTTGCAATTCTTCAAGATGAAAATTTTAACTACTCCCAGGTAATTTTTAATGATTTGGTTAAAAATGTTGAAACAAAGGCATTCCTACTTTTTCCAAGATTTTTAAGTTACTATTTTGAAATGAAACTTAGAAAGAAGGATGCTGATGAAATAAAACAAGGTGATTTCATTCAAACAAACTGCTTAACTGCTGAAACTTTTACAAGAATGTCCACACCTTGCAAAACACAAGCAGAGATGCCTGAGCATATTTTAGCAGTTACAACTGCTCCTCAGGTATCTGTTGCTGAGCCCACTGCTCAAGGTGATCAAAGCAGCAGAACAACTGTTTTGAAACCCACACCTAAAATCACCAAAAAGCCAACAAAAAGAAAACCACAAAAACCCCCCCAAAACCATCAAAAAGGCATCTCTGGAGGATGAGATACCAGAGCTCCTGCCTGTGACAACACAAATGTCACAAGAAACCACTGCTGCTACTTCCTCACAGCAGTTGGTACAAATATCTCAACCCATAACCACAACTCCTCCTGATTCTTCACAAAAAGAACAGGTTGTACAAATAGGGTCTCCACATCATGATGCTCTAGAAACACTCGTTTCTATCATCCACAGCTCAATACCCGGGGCAACTCCACTTTCTACACCATCCTTCACATCCACAATTCCCCCACCAACAAAACTGCTGTTGGATGCAATTGATTTGAACCAGGCATTAACCAGTCCTTCTCAATCACCTATCAATGAGAATATGCCTCAACCACTGACTGGGTCTGTTGTATCAATCTTTGCTAACCCACCAACACAACCTGAGGAGGTTACACCCCTTGAGTTACAAGTAACTCTTGGTGGAATCCAAGTGAAGCAGCCACTACAACTGTTACACCCACTGGGTTACATTTGGACAGTGGTTACATTAATAAGACTTCCTTGGAGGCAATTCCTTTGATAGCACCTATGTCAACCACCAGTGGATTTATGTATCCTACTGGCAACATCAAAAGGTTGTCAAGTGTTGAAGGAAGAAGACCCCAGTACCAAGACAAAGGGGCATCAGTGGTTAATGTTTGGAGTATATTTCCTACATCAACTACTGATAAAACCACTGCTAGTGGAAAATCAGATGATCCCATTAAATTGGGTGATGATTTAAAGTACCAAAAATTGACGGATCATCTTGCAAAGCTTGATAACTCTGTTGCAGAACTCAAAGATATGCTACAACAGGTGTTACAAGTTCAGAAGGTACAAACAACTGCTGTTCCACCTCAAGCACCTGCTCCACAAAGGGCACCTGCTACAAATGAGCTCTGGAATTTATTTCAACCTTTTCTCCATCAACAAGCAAAACTAGCAGATCAGCAACATGAAAAACATGTTCAACAGCTGAGAAATGCAATGGAGTCAAGGTTCACGAACACTCAGGCTGATTTCAAGGCTCTCAAAACTCAGATCTTGCACACCACTGGCACTGCTCCTCCAAAAGTACGCTACATTTATCAACTCCCAGAAGATAATGCCAAAAAGGGGGAGAAAATTAAGGAGTGGAAAAAGAAGGGTATAGAGGATGGTCTCTATCTTGAACCAGAAAATTCAAACATGACCAAAAAGATCCCTTTGCCAGATGGCAGCAAGAAAATTGATGTGACAACAAATGCACTAGCAGAAGCAGTTGCAAGTGTAAAAAGGGATAGAGAGGCCAAAAGGAAAGCCAGGGTGGACAGAATGGATCATCCTGATCAGGGTACTTCTGGGTCAAAGGATCATGAAAATCCTGTTGAGAAAAAGAAGAAGCTTACTAGAAAAGTAAGGCAACCCAAATCCATTCCAACCAGACATTCAAAGTCTGTTCAAAAATCACCATACCAAACAGCTGATGCAACAGGAGTTACAAAAACTACTGTTTGCCAAACAGTTGTTCCATCAACACACACCACTTCAACACACACAACATTCACTGCTTTACCATCATCACCACCAAAAACAACACCTGCTGACACACAGCAGAAGACAACAGATGTTATAACATCTGTTGTAATGACAACAGTGGTTGAAACACCAGTTGTTTCAACAGCTGTTAGTCAATCACAATCCACTGCCACTACATCTACCACCACTGTTCCATCCAAAACATCATCAGTCCCTCCTACAAAAAGGAGAAGGCTAATTTTAAAAGATGATGACACATCTCCATCACCAACATCTTCAAAATCCCTGTCAACTGTCACTATCCCAAAACCCATACCTCTCTCTTCAGCTCAAATTATGCAATCACTACCTCCTGCTGGTGTCTCATTTCCTCTGGAACTCATCGCAGTCAGAGAAGAAATCAAATCTTTTTATTATGAAGATGACCCAGCCAAAAGGAGTTTACCATCAGTTGCAGAATATCCCAGGCCTAACAATATTGAAGAATACTTGAAACTCAAGGCCAAGCAAGCAGAGGATATTGCACTCAAAACCAGAAGAGGGAAATCTGATAGAGATTTTCAACAAAACTATCAGTTTTTACTCTCACAGGTCAATACTATGGAGCGATTTGCTAAAAATGTATGTCAGAAAATTTCAGAAAGGGCAGATGAGTCCTTGAGAAAAGACTACATTGAAAACATCATGACCTACAAGAAATACAAGGGGGAGAAACACATGTACAAAAACTGGACCATTCCTGAGCTTGAAAAAGAAGCAGCCAGGATTCAATACATGATAAAAAATAAGGTCAAGCAGACTCCTCCTGAAAAATTCAAACAATTTGAAGCTGAAAAGATGTTAGAGTTGAGGAGAATGAAAGAGGAGCTGATTACAGCAGATTATGGGTCAAAGAATTCAGTGTCAAAGTGGGGAGAAGATAGAGTCAGGGCAACTTATAAAATATTAGAGGAACTTAGAAAGAAAGATTCAAGAGTTCCACAAAAGCCTGACTATTCCAAAGCAGAGGTTTCTAACAGACCACCAAAGCTGCAAGTCAAAAGAACCACTGCTCCAGCTGGTGCTGCCATCTACAAAAGGAGCAAAAACCAGTTTAGCATGGAAACAGTTCAAGATCTTTTAGCCGGAGATGCCATTGTAAAAGCAGGCACGGAAGTAATGATAAAAGAAGATCTTGAATTGGAACAATCTGCATGTGCTGCTCAGCCAGCTATGAACAGGCCAGTCTCACCAAATACTTCTGCAAATAAACATCTCCCAAGAAACCCACCAGGCTCAAAAATACAAAAGTGGGAAACTGACAAACAGACCTGCGTATTGACTTTGCTCAGGTCTGGTGGAGAAGTGGAGAAAATATCAAGGGAACAAGCTCTTGGCCTGAGTCTTGAAGATTTGCAGGATCTCCTTGATCTTCCACTTAGCAGGGATGATGAAGATACAGATGCCCTAGACTTTGAATTACAATTTAAAGGTCAGATAAGGGAGCTGTTGATGAGGCAATAAAGTTTTCCACAAATAATGAAGAGTTTTGGCATTATCTGTTCCAGGGGGAGATTGTTGGGATTGAACCCTATCAGAGGAACAGATAATTAAAGCCAAAACTGGATCAGAACAGTGGATCCAGAATAAGCAGACGATTACAGTTAGTTCATGCAAATCTCTCCCCTTGAAAGTGGTTTTGTATCTACTGACCTCCTATCTGCTGATCTTACTAAGTGCTGACCTACAACTGCTGCTTTGCATCTACTGACCAATGTCAAAGACTGATGGAAGACCAAAGCTCTGCTGACTAAATCTACTGCCTTGAGTCAAGTACTGCTGATCCGGACAAGCACTGCTGGGTTCACAGCAGTGGAAGGATGCAGCAGCTGTTTAAGTGTCTTTTATGCAAAGAAATGTAATAGCAGTAGTTAGTACATCAGAGTTTGTATAGAACAGTGGTTAGAGTTTGTTAGGAGGTTAGATGTCACTTTCATGGTGACGTCAGCTAAGATGCTCAGTGGTTTGCAAGTGCCTATAAATAGTTCAGTACTTTGTACTGTTCTATTAGCTCTTTCACCACATCGTCTTCTTTGCACGAACAAACTGCTGAGCTCTGGCTGAGGGGGAGTTTGCATTCATTCATCAATCATTGTAATCGGTGTTGAAACAAATTCAATCTTTCGATTCATTGTGTAAAGATGTTTGATAAAAGTATTACTCTCGTTTGATTGTATGCAAAGTTTGTTTTCATTATAATTCCGCTGCACAACTCTTTCATTTCCATTTTAATTTCAAACGAAAATACAATCAAAAAGAAACTCAGATCCAACAAGGCCAACCACCATACCAAAGGATCCCACATGTTTATGAGGTGTACAAAAAACCCTTTAAACCAAGAGTAAACAGGCATCCATTTGGTTATTAGCAGATGATTGGGCAAGACCCCCAACAGTGGTTAGAGAAAAACATTCCCAAAAATGTTCAAACCCCTGAGCTAACCACTGTCCATCCACCTGAACTTAACACAGACACTGTTGAGACCCCATCCAAAGCCTTATTGGCTTTGGAGACCCTAATGAACTAATCCTTTTACTTCATGTGCAGGGAGCTTCTGCATGCTTAGATAGTCTTTGGTATGTAGATAGTGGAGGCTCCAGGAACATGACAGGATGTAGAGCCCTACTCAAAGATTTCAAAATTCATGGAGGGGGTGATATATCCTTTGGCAATAATAGTAAAGGGAAGGTTCTGGGGTCTGGTACAGTTCAATCTGGTAAAGTTAAGTTTGGAAATGTCAATCTAATAGACAATCTAAAATTCAACCTCCTGAGTGTCTCTCGAATGAGTGATAAGGGCTATGGCTCATTCTTCACAAAGGATTGTTGTAGGATTGTTGGACCAGAAATGGTAAAAAAGATTGAATAAATAATCAAAAATGGAAAAACCCAACTTGTTGCTCAAAGGAGTGGCAATGTTTATGTAGTTGATATGTCAAAAGAGAGCCCCAGGACTGATGCATGTCTGTTCTCAGCTGCCTCTAACAAAGAGACAGAATTATGGCACAAGAGATTGGGGCACACAAATCTCAAGACAATCACTGCTATATCCAAACAGGGTTTAGTAAGAGGCATACCTCAAAAACTGTTCACCTGTCCTGAGCATTGTGTTTCCTGCCTAAAAGGAAAACAACATAAAAGCTCATACAAATCAATTGAAGAGTCCAAAACAATCAAGTGTTTGCAAATGCTCCACATGGATTTGTTTGGCCCAGTTAAAGTCATGAGTCTTAGGAAGAAAAGATATTGTTTGGTTATTGTTGATGACTTTTCTAGGTTTATATGGACTTACTTTTTACATTCCAAAGATGAAACTGCAGGCATTCGGCAAGACTTTGTTACACAGGTTGAAAAGCAGGTTGATCTCCCAGTAAAAATCTTTAGGAGTGACAATGGCACAGAGTTCAGAAATAAGGAGTTAGATGATTTCTGTGTGTCAAAATGAATTGTAAGGCAGTACAACATTCCAAGAATACCAGAGCAAAATGGGGTTGTTGAAAGGAAAAACATGACTTTGACTGAGGCTGCCAGAACCATGCTTGCTGATTTAGGTTTGCCATTAACTTTCTGGGCAGAGGCAGTAAACACTGCTTGCTATGTCCAGAACAGAGTTTTAATCAATCCTAGACATCAAAAGACTGCTTATGAACTGCTGTATAAAATAAAGCCATTGATTTCATATTTCAAAGTTTTTGGCTGCCCATGTTTCATTTTAAACTTAAAAGATTCTATCTCAAAGTTTGCAGCCAAAATTGATTGTGGTTATCATCTGGGATACTCAACCACTGCTAAGGCCTGCAAAGTGTTTAACACAAGGACTAAGACAGTGGAAGAGACTTTGAATGTAAAATTCAATGAACTTTCATCAATGAAAATCCCAGCAAATCCTGCAGAATTGTTTGATCTTTATAAATTTACTTTTGAAAATACTGTTGTCAAGACTAACAGTGCAGGTCCATCACAAAGTTCACCATCAGACTATGGATATGAAGTCATCATTCCACAACAAAAGTCTGCATCAAATGGAAGAGCAGCAGATGTTCAAAACAGCTGTCAAAGCTCAACCACTGCTACCTCAGAAGTTATTGACCAAAGTAGCCCATCAACCCCTGCTTCCTCATCATCAAACACTGTTGATAAAAGTCCTCAAACAGTGGATCAAAGTCAATATGTGTCCACACCATTACCCCCTATTCCACCTCCTTTTGAAGCCACTGCTGGATCATCAAAGTCACCAGCAGTGGTTAGCTCAGATGATTCACATCTGCAGCCTTCACCATTAAATGCCATTGTTTCATACCAAGGAGATCTTATCTTCTTGATATCTCATCCACCTGACCAAATCATTGGCAACATCAATGAAGGGGTGCTCACAAGAAGTCAATCCCAAAACATCTGTCTTTTTGCTAGTTTCCTATCTTTCCATCAGCCAGTCAAGTACCAAGAGGCACTAAAAGACAACAGCTGGGTAGAATCCATGCAAGAGGAGCTCCAACAGTTTAGAAGACAACAAGTATGGGAGCTTGTACCATTGCCAGAGGGTGTGAGTCTGTTGGATCGGTTCTGTGACCCTAAACAGTCAGTAAAGGCAGTTCATCATCAATTACTAAGGCGGAATCAAAGTAAACAATGTCACACAGCTTGTTCCTTTTAACTTTCTTTCTATTACTTCTTATCCGAGCCTTTTACAATGATTTTGACAAAAATCCGGCAGCACCTTGACTCATACACAAGATCAGGTCTGCTCAAAATGACAACACACAACATCTATATATAGGCTACAGGATTTCGCTTGACGATGTCACATACTTGTTCAAGCGAAATCACATGTGTTGATTTCGCTTGAACTGGTCAATGTCACCTTCAAGCGAAATTACATTCAAACATGTAATCTAACCCTAATTTCAACCCTGTTGTGCACTCGTTCATCCTATCTAGACATAAGACTCGATTAAGACAAAGTTAACAGACACTAGGTGCACCAACAGACTCCCCCTTGGATGTTGACGAAGTCTTTGGCGTCGAGTCTTTAGTCTTTGTCTTTTTCCAAATTTTCTTCACATTGTAAAAACTTCTTCAATCTTTATCTTCAAACTTTAATCTTCAAACTCCCCTTTGAGTGTTAATCTAGAATCTTGACACCCCCTCTAGCAGACTCCCCCTCTCGATAAGCTAGGATTCTAAATTTTGGTTCAAACTTTAACATTTTGTTGCCATGGGGAACTTAATTCCTGTACAATCTCTACCCAAATATAAGATATTATGACAATAACAGTTTCAATTCAAAACTTACTATTCACTCTCAGTGTTAAGCAATCCACTTAAGTATTCAGGTCCAAGTTAATGACCCTGATTACTCAATTAATCTACCAAGTTCAACTTAATGACCTTGGTTGATCAGACATAAATCACACTGACATTTTGTTCTACTTTTCTGAAAAATTACAAGTTTCAAGTTAATGAACTTGCTTTAACTTTCCGACGTTCACAAACTTATCAAGTTAAGCTCACGACTCATCCTCCAGTCCAGAAACTTCCTGCATCTGCTTCAATTCGAATCTGAAGATCAACTCTCCACTTTGGTTTGTCAAAAATAAAGCAGAAATGTAAAATCCTTTTGGATTTTTAATAAAGATTCTAAACTAGAAATGAAATACAGAACTAAAATACAGTAAAAGTAAACTATTTACAAACATATTTTTGGTGAGCATGTTAGGGAATCATATCAGCTATCCGACAAGTCACAAGTACCATTAAGCTTCAATTACATACTCAGAATTAAACAATTCGCTTAGATTGTCGATATACTGATCCACTTAAATTCTCACACAATTTTCAATTTGTCCAGGATACGGATTTAGTGTTTTATAGACTTAAACTTATACGTGTGTCCCACCTCTTGAATATACTCCCATATCCAAATCCCAATATTCAGTCTTACAGGTGAGTATACCACAGATGATATCTGTAAGGGGTTAAATTGCGAAGAACCGTGAGAGCTCAGGTCAGAACTTCCGTTCAGCAGAGAGATGGCGGCTTCGACTTTGATGTGTCCCCTTTAGAGGATCTTTTTTACAACAGCATTGATTAGCAATTTTATTGTCTCGTCATTTATGCTGAGGGCGGCGCTATGTTTCAAGCAATGCAGAAAGTATTATTCGGGGACTAGGCCATTGCTTCCGCATTATCAGAAGTCCCGGAATAATACCCTAGATATCACTAAGTATAAAGACCTAGTATCTCAGAAAGAGGGATTTTTCAAACGAGATTTCAGGGGTTACCTATATATCCAAGTAGTGTTCCCCACGAAATAAGTAAGTAAAGATTTTAGGTTTATATCCCGAACAAACCTACTAAATGTGCAAAAACCTATCGGCACATCATCAGCGAGACTGTTTAACCTTTTAAACATTACATATCTTTAGCATACCGTAACTGTCAAGCCGATGTACTATCATTTTCCCTTTTTACACAAGCTCTTTTTCAATTTTCTATTGTTTTTGGATTTTTGAAATTTTTTTACTGTTTTTGTATTTTCTGAAAATATACCCTATACTCTCCCCCTAAATACCAAAACAAGTAAAAAATCGACAAACCATTGCAAATTGCTTCTCAACATCATCTACAATGTCTCCTTCATCAACGCCAAGAATCTCCTCCAACACCGATAAAAGCTTCATACCGTTCAATTTTAGCAAATATTGAAAACGAGTTTTGTCAAATGCTTTGGTATGTATATCAGCTTTTTGCTCGTCAGTGTGGATTTTCTCAATTCGTATCAACTTCTTCTCGAAACAATCTCAGATGAAGTGATGAGGAATTTCAATATGTTTCGTTTTAGCGTGATGTACTGGATTTTTAGTAATGTTAATCGCTGCCTCATTATCAACAAAGATAGGGGTGTTTAGAAATTGCAAACCGTAGTCGCGCATCTGTTGCTGGATCCACAAGATCTGTGAGCAGCAGCTGCTAGCAGATACATACTCCGCTTCACATGTGGATAAAGCCACAGAGGTCTGCTTTTTGCATTGCCAGGTGACCAATCGTGATCCAAAGAACTGGCACCCTGCTGTTGTTGATTTAGCGTTAACTTTGCAGCTTCCGAAATCCGAATCGGAATATCCTTCGAGCATAAAGTCGCCATCTTTTGGATACCACAACCCCAACGATGGAGTTCCTTTAAGGTAGCGTAATATCCTTTTGACTATAACCATGTGCGATGCTCTTGGATTAGATTGAAATCTTGCTGCGAGGCAGGTTGGATACATGATATCGGGTCTTGAAGCTGTCAAATACATCAGCGATCCGATCATGGAATGATACATCGTTTCATCTACCTTCTCTCCGGTGAGATCAGGGTTTATCCCATGATTCATTGCTAATGGGGTGGAGGCTGGAGTAGAACCTGACATCCCGAATTTCTCCAAGATATCATGAACGTACTTCGTTTGATGTATGAAAATTCCCTTAGGCAGTTGATCAACCTGAAGTCCCAAGAAGAATTTCATCTCACCCATCGATGACATTTTGAATTTCTGCTTCATAACTTGTTCAAAATCTTTGCACAAATTTTCATTTCTTGACCCAAATATGATGTCATCCACGTATACCTAAACAATCAGAAGATATCCGTTGACCTCTTTGGTGAAGAGAGTGGCATCCACTTTTCCACGAATGAAACTGTTGGCAAGTAGGTGTTGAGACAATGTCTCATACCAAGCTCTCGGGGCCTGGTGTAAACCATACAGCGCTTTGTCTAGCAAATAGACCTTGTCTTTGTGGATTGGATAGGTGAAGCCCGGTGGCTGTCCGACATATACCTCCTCTTTTACCTTCCCATAGAGAAACGCAGATTTAACATCTAACTGATATACTTTGAAATTTTTCCAAGATGCAAATGCTAGGAAGATTCTGATCGCTTCAAGTCGAGCAACCGGAGCATATACTTCAGTGAAATCTATACCCTCCTGCTAACTGAAACCCTGGACTACGAGTCGAGCTTTGTTACGAACCACAACTCCTCTATCGTCTCTCTTACACTTGAACACCCACTTGGTGTTTATCTTCCTCTGACCATCAGGCAAGTCGACTAACTTCCACACACCTAACTTCTCAAACTGACTCAACTCTTCTTGCATAGCATTGACCCAAGAATCTTCAGTTAGCGCCTCTTTGTATGTTCGCGGTTCGATCTGTGAAATAAAACAACTAAGTGAAAACTCAGTTTGTAAAGGTGCTACTGTAGAATAAAAACAAGTAAGGCCTTGGCCAATTTGACGTCTAGTGCGAACGCCTGATTGCAATTCTCCAATGATCAGCTCCTCTGGATGGTATGAAAGAGTTCTTGGCATCACTTCGCCTGAAACATCTACCTCGCCTTCCAGATTAGTAACATTCTGATTTGCACCTTGTTCACTGACTGGGTTTGTTTGACTTGAAATCTGAATATGCTCCCCCTCAGAATCTGAATCACCATGATCAAATACTGGCATGTTCTTAGATTCTTGATTATCATCCTGTGCCGTCTGATTATCTTGAGCAACTTCATCTTGTTGGACATCATCATGCTCACCAGCATTGCTTGGACATGCTTCATTGTCATTTGAAGTTTGTCACCTTGAATACTCGGCTGGGAACCTTTCCTGCGATGACTCATACTCTCGCAAAATATCCAACTCATCAAAGAAATCTTCTTCTTCTTCTGGTTCTTCCATCATGTCAAACGAATCCCACAATTTATCATAATGATAACGCCATGAATCTCCAGGATTCTGTGGCGGCATTGTATAACCTTGACATTCAACATTAGGAGCTTCAATAATCCGCTTCAGACTTGGAATGAAGACTCGTCGTAATGGACTTGCATAACCTATGAATATCCCTTCAATACTCTTCGGACCAAACTTTCCAAAAGGCTCTAGAACAGTACCGGGTGACCCAAACGGTTCAAGATACTTCAGATTCGGTTTGCGGTTATTGATCAACTCAAAACACGTTTTGTTGAATTTCTTGACAGTGAGAACTCTATTGAGCGTATAGCATGCGGCGGAAACAGCTTCTGCCCAAAAATTTATCGGTAACTTTGAATCAGCAAGCATTGTTCCGGCCGTTTCGATTAGCGTCCTGTTTTTACGTTCTGCAACTCCATTCTGCTGCGGAGTGTAAGGAGCACTAAACTCATGCAGTATACCTCTTTCATCACAAAATTCTTCCATCTTGTTGTTCTTGAATTCAGTTCCATTATCACTTCTGATTCTTTTTGTATGCCTTTGATACAAATTTTCAATCTTTCTGAACAACGCCATCAAACTGTCAAACGTTTCATCTTTCGACTTCAAAAATGATACCCACGAAAATCTGGAATAATCATCAGTAACCACAAGACAGTAAAGATCTCCTGTAATACTTTTGACATTCACAGGACCAAACAAATCCATGTATAGTCTCTCCAGAGGTCTTGAGACTGAATTGACTTGCTTTTTAGGGTGTGACTTTTTCTTCTGCTTGCCTTTGATGCAACTAATGCACTCCCCTTCCAGATGAAAACCTTTAATGTGAACACCCAGAACTAAATCATTATGTACTAGATGATTCATTTTTCTAAGATGAATATGCCCCATTTTTCTATGCCATAACCGCGACTCTTTTTCCGTTGCTTTTGACATGAAACAGTGTGCCTGACCCGTGGTAGTAGTTGCTACACTCATGTCCAACACGTACAGATCATTCACTCTGGGCGCTCTCATGATAATCCATTCTTCAGGGATAACAAATCCTGGTTTCAAGATCAAACATTCTTTGTCTGTAAAGTGAGTGGTATACATCCTATCACAGATCTGAGATATGCTCAGAAGATTGTTTTCAAGCTCGGCGATGTAATTAACTCTTTCAAACGTAACAATCCCATTGGATAACGTTCCTTCACCAACAATTCTACCACCTTGGTTTCCCGCAAATCCCACATAACCTCCATTGAAATTTCTAACATCATACAACAATGCAGTCTTCCCTGTCATATGTCGAGACACTCCACTATCCATAATCCATCGTGAAATAGCTCTCGGAAGTTCCTGCACATATCACAAATTGATTTAAAAACACATTTCAATAAAGATGCCGATTCATGCTTCACGATTACCAACTAGGAAACTCCGGCAAGTCCAAAATTTTTAGTGAGATTTTGATGCTACCCAAGCCTCTTTCGACTCAGGTAACTGGACTTTAATGTGAGATTTTGTAGTATAAAGTGGCGGAAAGTTTTTATCATTCATCTTTAAGCTCTCTGCAGACCCAACCTCAACCTCTTTATATAAGAAAAATTCGTCTTTTTGAGGTTGACCAGATGGTTGATCTTTCTTCAAAACAACCTTCTTCTCAGAAGTAATAGCCTCTTTTGAATCAAGTTTCTCATAGTACTCCAAAGGAACATCCATCTTCACCGGTGTGGTAGAAGACGATTGTTTTTCTGACTCTGAAACCTTTGGTTTTAAAACACTTGATTTCTTTTCAACCACTTTTGGCTTCCATGTTTGTTGAGATGATGCAACCCGTTTGTAAAACTTGTCATTTTTAGTTACCACATTTTTAACAGGTTCAGTTTTGAATTTTGTTTTCTCATTTTTCAAAATTTTCTCAACAACCATTGGAGCTTTTCCCTTCACATCAACTTTCTTCTTTTGACTCTCAGCAATTTCAGACTTAGGCTTAAAGTTGGTACACTTTCGTGCAATATGTCCAACTTTGTTGCATCTGAAACATGTACGAGTATCAACAACTCGACTTGTGCCTTTAGTCTGAGATTGTGAGGCCTTCTTTGCAAAAAATTCTTCATTTGATTTCGAAAAAATCTCAGATTCTTCATCAGAAAGTGAACTTGAACCGTTCACAAACATCTTTTTCTCAGCAAACCTTTTGTTTTGAACATTCTTTTTCTGATAATTCTTACCACCCTGATAACCACCCGACCAATTGTTTCGATTGTTGTTATAAAAACACGGTGGAACAACAGGCTTTTTGTAGTAAGCTTTATCTTTCTCAAAATTCATTTGCCTTTTTATTTGTTTTAAACTTTTTACTTCAGACAATTCGATTTCAATCATTTTGAACACATTTGTCAGTTTAGCAACATTCACATTCTCAATTGGAAAATCAGAATCCGAATACAACTTATCCGATCCTGACATCCTGTACATGACAAGTGTCGGTCCTTCATTTAAGTTGTTTTTGGACTTTGATTTTGGAATGTATTTGTCCAAGAAACATTCATTTTCCTCAGTAGTGTCACTTTCAGATTTTAAAACATTCTCAACCACACTTTTTACCACTTCAGTTTGGACACTATCTTCATCAGAAGATTAAGTGAATGTGACATCAATTGTGTCCGGAAGTTTCACTTCATTATCATCCTCAACATCAACCAACCCAAACTGTTTTTTTGAATAATTGTCTAGAACTGGTGGTGGAACTTGATGAAAACCCACCCCGGTTCCATCCGAAAAGACATCTTCGCCAGCTTTGTTTTTGCCTATAGGTTTTGGAACAATGTGTTGCAAAACAAAGCTTGCGGAGTTGTAACTTTTTAATTTCAACTGGATTCGTTCATTCTCAATCTTAGCTTCTTCAAATTGAAGCTTCAACTTAGCAATCTCATCAAGTTGCTTGTTGATTAACTCTTCTTTTACCCGAAGCACTCCCGACAAATGCACATTTTCTTTAGATGTTTTACCATTTCTGTCATCATTATCTTTAACTGTTCTTTTAAGCTTCTCAAATTTTTCAGTAAGCTGACGATTTTCAAGAACTATCTTCTCATTTTCTTTCCTAACCTTTTCTTGGTCAATTTTATCATTTTCAATTTTGTTAGTTAATTCTTTTAATCTGTCAGTTGAAGCTTTCAACATTTTATCACGGTCAAGGATCTGATCCTCAACACTTCTGACTCTAGCAGTCAGATCATCAACCTTTTTACCATTGAGATAGGTAATTGTACTACAAACTTTGCATTCTTTGATGCAATTTTTGCAGTCAGCATCACCATTGACTTTCTTACCTGACTCAGTCATTGACGCATTTGTACTGACCTGGCTTTTAGACTCAGATATAGACTTAGAGTCTACCTCAAGTGCCTTAGCAGCTAGCACCTTGTCAGCCATCTTTCCCATGTTTTCAGCATTCAACTCTTGTGATGTATCAATGATCCCATCATCAACCTTCTTTGGCTTTTCTTCTTTCTCTTTCTCTTTCTCTTCTCCACTTCCCCACCATTTTCTTTGCCAATACTCATCTTCATCAGCCATTTCTTTAATTATGGTTTCAAGATCAAGAGTGTTACGGTCAATAGCAATGTTTCCCTCGGGGTCAAGATAACATTCTCTGTCTGGATCCCATCTCCTCGCTCTTTTTGCTTCAAGATAGATACCAGATATTCTGATCATTCTTTGCTGAGCTATCATCTTTCTATAACCATACTTCTGTTCTTCAGTTCTGTTGTCTTTCCAAGGAACAGGTTCAGCAGATTTTGCCATGAAAGCATAACCAACCGCATCCTCCTCAGGTAACAACTCGCTCCAGTCGAAACCTTCATCGTCGTGAATCACAGCAAGAGCTCTAGATTTCTCTTTGTTATCCTCAAGCTGCTTCATTCTTGGCGATTCTGATTTATTCTGATGATAAATTGCTTTCTTGTAGTAATCTTCTCTGAACGGGTTTTCAGACTCATCAGCATAAGCATTTCGGCATTCACGCTTAAAGTGACCTTTCTGTTTACACTTGAAGCATGTCACTTTAGACTTGTCAAAGCCTAGCTTGGTAGATGGTCCACCAATCGACTTTCTCCCAGTTATCTCCATGAAACGCTGTGCTCGACGAACTGCACTGGCCATGCACCACCTTATGTCGATCAATTCCATCTCCTCAGGATCTATCTGATCGTAATCTTCTATTGTCAGGTTGGTGTTGCCAATCTTCCCTGCCACTAGACTTTCATATGATTCTAGCACAGAAGCGAGAAAAACCATCTGTTGCTTTGCCGACTCCTCGCTGAAGTTTTGAGCGTTCTTTAAGTCTACAGCGATATTGCATTGAAATAGGCTCTTTGCATTAGACTGGCTTGAATGTGATGAAGAACCACTGTGAAATCCACTGCTTTGACTTTCTTTGTTTGATGTGTAGGAATTTTCAGCAGAAAATGCAGTCTTGGGAGATGTATTCTTTGGCATCATGCTTTTTGGATAATACAAATCCAAGTTCTGTTGATATGACGAGTGATTGACTTTGTGCGTTTTCTTTATCTCCAGCTCGTGACTCTCTAGTCTTTCAATCAACAGATCCACCGTAAGCTCCTCAGACTTGATCGTATTCTTCAACATCAAAGCATAATATTGCCAATCCATCTCATCTGGCAATGAATCAAACAATTTGTCGATTAGCTCTTCTTGAGAATAAAAAATTTCATGTCTCGCCAGCTCCAGCTTCAGGTGCCCAAACCACTCAATCATTTTACAAACTGATTCATTCTTTAAACAACCAAACAAATCAAACTCTTTTCTTAGTAGTTTCTTTTTGTTTTTCACTATTTCTGCACTTCCTAAACATTTAACTTTCAACTTTTGCCAGAGATCTTTAGCATTAGTGTATTCGATCAAAGATATTATATCTTCTCGGACAGACTGAAATAGCAGTGCTATGCATTTTTGCTCAGCAACAAACGTTTCTATTTCTTCAGATGATGTCAAACTTTCACCAGTTTTGCCTCCATCAATATATCTGTTCTTTAGACTCTTCCAGCTAGGATACGCAAAGGCCTTCAACCATTCATCAAACTTCTTAGCCCACCGACTGTACTCTTCGATAGCCATCAACTTCGGGGGTTTGTTATATGTTCCAAAAGCACTATCAACTCCCAAAGCATCCGATAAGCTTTTCTTTGTATTCGGCGTATTCTCATTGGTGTTGTTTGTCATGTCGTTCGAATTATCATCTCCACCGTTTCCAGCAAAAGCAAAGATATCACAGAACGGATTAAAATCATCCATCTTGCACGTACCTGAAAAATCAGCAAACACTTAGAAAATTTTTAAGTTTTGAAACACAGCAAGTTCAAGCGAAATCACTTGAAGCGGAATCAGCTTCAAGTGGAATCACTAGAATTTCAAGCGAAATCAGATTTAACTTTCAAGCGAAATCTAATATTGATCTAATTTCGCTTGAAATAACACACTAAGGTTTTCAAGCGAAATCACAAGCAATGTTCAAGCGAAATAAGGATTTTAAAGGGTTTCGCTTGAAAAGTTTCAAGCGAAATCTGATTAAATGTACTTTTCAAGCGAAAACAGCAATATATTCAAGCGAAATCACGATGACATCATCTTTTTACGAACAGTTTCAAGCAAAAATACGTTTTTGATCAAGTTTTAAGCCGTATTTTAGTCCAATTCTTTCAAGGATTAGTTAACACTCTATTTCGCCTGATATATGTCAAATTCAGGCCATTTCAACCGTAAAATTATGTCCAAATCAGAAAAGAATGAGTACAAGAGTGAGAATCCGATGATTTCAAGTTGTAATGGTATGAACTCCTCGTCCTAAGCTCTGATACCACTTGTTGGATCAGTTCCGTGACCCTAAACAGTCAGTAAAGGCAGTTCATCATCATTTACTAAGGCGGAATCAAAGTAAACAATGTCACACAGCTTGTTCCTTTTAACTTTCTTTCTATTACTTCTTATCCGAGCCTTTTACAATGATTTTGACAAAAATCCGGTAGCACCTTGACTCATACACAAGATCAGGTATGCTCAAAATGACAACACACAACATCTATATATAGGCTACATGATTTCGCTTTAGGATGTCACATACCTGTTCAAGCGAAATCACATGTGTTGATTTCGCTTGAACTGGTCAATGTCACCTTCAAGAGAAATTACACTCAAACATGTAATCTAACCCTAATTTCAACCCTGTTGTGCACTCGTTCATCCTATCTAGACGTAAGACTCGATTAAGACGAAGTTAACAGACACTAGGTGCACCAACAGAGTCCTATTAGCACAAAGTGGCTCTTCAAAAATAAAACTGATGAAAGGGGTATTGTTGTCAAGAATAAAGCTAGGCTTGTGGTTCAAGGGTTCAGACAGGAAGAGGGCATTGACTATGATGAAACATTTACCCCTGTAGCAAGATTAGAAGCTATCAGATTATTCCTGGCCTTTGCTGTCAACCACAACATCAAGGTGTATCAAATGGATATCAAATGTGCATTCCTCTATGGTAAGATTCAAGAAGAGGTTTATGTTTGTCAACCTCCAGGCTTTGAGGATCCATTTAATCCAAATCATGTCTACAAGCTAAATAAAGCTTTGTATGGCCTGAAACAAGCACCAAGAGCCTGGTATGAAACTCTTTCCACCTTTCTACTTTCCATTGGATTCACAAGAGGTAAAATAGATAAAACATTGTTTTTAAAATGAAGAGGGAAAGATTTGATGATTATCCAGATTTATGTGGATGACATCATTTTTGGAAGCACATGTAATAAAATGTGTGAAGAGTTTAGGCAAACTCATGACAGCTGAGTTTGAGATGAGTGCAATGGGTGAACTCCAGTGATTTCTTGGTCTCCAAGTAAGGCAACTACAAAATGGCACTTTCATTCATCAAGGCAAATATGCCAAAGAACTTTTAAAGAAATTTGAGATGGATGATTGTAAACCATGCAGTACACCCATTGCAACAAATAAAATAGTCATGTCTGATGAAAAGGATGATTTGGTTGATCAAACTTTATATAGAAGCATGATTGGGTCTTTATTATACCTAACTGCATCTAGGCCAGACATCATGTTTGCAACATGTGTTTGTGCAAGATCCCAATCAGCCTAGAAAGTCAAACCTTATTGCTGTAAAAAGGATATTCAGATACCTAAAAGGTGCTCCCACACTTGGTATCTAGTATCCAGCTGATGGAAATATCAAGCTTTCAGGTTTCTCAGATAGTGACTTTGCTGGATGTGACAAGACAAGGAAGTCCACTTCAGGAGGGTGCCAATTCCTAGGCAATTGCTTAGTGTCTTGGCAAAGCAAAAAGCAAGAAGCTGTTTCCACATCCACTGCTGAGGCAGAATACATAGTTGCTGCAAGCTGTACAGCCCAACTGCTTTGGCTTCAAAATCAGTTGCTGGATTTTGGTATCACTGCCCTAAAGACAGCACTCATGTTGGATAGTCAGGCAGCAGAAAATATCATCAAAAATCCAGTTTCCCATTCAACCACCAAGCACATTAATATTAGACATCACTTTGTGAGGGCTGCTATGAAAAAGGTTTGATTTCTCTTCACCATGTACCAACTAAAGATCAGCTGGCAGATGTGCCAACCAAAGCATTAGACACATCCACCTTTGAAAGCTTGATCTCTAGGATTGGCATGCTGAACATGAAATAACAAGCAAAATCTTGTTTTTCTATGAATAAAAGCATTAAAATGTTTTTAGAAAATCAAAAATCCATCCTTAAAAATAGCTAAAAATGAAATTTTCATTAAATCCTTAAAAGTCTGTCATAACCACTGTTTTGTTCAAACATCTGTTCTACTAAAAGCTGTCCACTGCTGAAAGTCAACCCCTGTTCTCTCATTTCCTTGGTAATCACTGTTGTTCAAAATCAGTGTTTTATCCACTGATATGCTATCCACTTAAATAGCTAACGTCACACAGTGCTTTCATTCTAACCGTTGCAACCACTGATCTTATTCCATCAGTGGTTTCCATAAAACACCTGTCTTCCATTATTCATCAGGGGTTGGCACGTAGATAGTACATAGTGGTCAGATCTTTTTGTAACCGCTGCCACGTCAGCATTCACTTTTTCCTGTATAAAACCCTGAGAAAAACCCCCAAACAGGGTTTTTAATGTCGAATCGAATTCAAAAATTCCTTTCTCAAAGCCGTTATCATCCATCTCTCCCAAATCATTCATCCATCTTCTTCCTCAAAATGGCTAAATCACCATCTTCATCATCTGAGAAAACCACTCAAAAAGCCATAGAAATCCCATACAAAGCTCCTCACAATTACTTGGGTCTACTCACAAAACCCACTAACACTAAAACCTTATATTCCATCATTGACACTCTTTCGTCTTCAAAGTACAAAACTTTGTTGACTACTGATGCTCCAATTTACCTGAAAACCCGGAGAGAATTTTGGAAGAATGCCACACTTGAATCTCAAGGTGAGACGATCATAGCCATCAATTCCTCAATAGTGGGTAAATCAGTTAAAATTACACCACAATCCATTTCAGAGGTATTCAAACTCGATGATCAGCAAGGTAAAACTTCTTTTCCTAAAATCGAGTATCAAACTGATTTTATTGAGAGGGGGTATCCTGAAGAAATGAAAAGGGACACCTTACAAAAAAGTAACTTTCCTCCTGCAACAAGATTTTTATTCCATACCCTCTTGATGTGTGTTTCAAATAAAACAACTGCTTTTAATGCAATACAATTGAAGATCCAATACCTGGGTTATGCTATTTTACATAATGAAAATTTTAACTACTCCCAGGAGATCTTTGATGACTTGGTCAAAAATGTTACTAGAAAATCATTTTTATTATTTCCAAGGTTCATGAGCTTTTATTTTCAAAAGAAATTTGGAAAGGATGATGCTCAGGTGCTCATCCAAGGTGAACCTTTTCAAATAAATGGCTTAACACCTGAAACTTTTACAAGATTATCAAAGCCTTATAAAACAAAAGCAGAGGCTCCTGAGCAGAATTTAGCAGCTACCACTACTCCTCAGGCACCTGCTGCTGAGCCCACTGTTCTAGGTGATCACAGCAGCAAAACAACTGCTGTGAAACCCACACCTAAATCCACCAAAAGACCAAAACAAAAGAAAACTAAAAAGCCCCCCAAACCTACAAAAAAGGCAACTCTGGAAGATGAGATCCCAAAGCAACTGCCAGTGACAACACAATAGTCACTAGAAACCACTGCTGCTACTTCCTCACAGCAGATGGTAGAAAGATCTCAACCCATGCCTCAAACTCCTCCTGCTTCTTCTCAAAAAGAACAGGTTGTAAGAACAGTGACACCACAATATGATGCTCTGGAATCACTTGATTCCATCATCCACAGCCCACTGCCCGGGGCAAATTCTCTTTCTACACCTATCCTCACTTCCCAAATCCACCACAAACAAAACTTTTGTTGGATGCTATTGATTTAAACCAGACACAAATCAGTTCATCTCAATCACCTGTTAATGAGATTATACCTCAGAAAGTGACTGAGTCTGGTGTATCAATCATTGCTAACCCACCAACAACACCTGAGGAGGTTACACTGCAGGATGTACAAGTACTTCATGTCAGTAGCTCAAGTGAAGCAGCAACTACAGGAGTTGGATCCACTGATCTACACCTGGCCAGTTGTTTCATTAATCAGACTTCCTTGAAGGCAATTTCCTCTCCAGCAACTCTGATAACCACTGGTGTGTTTGTTCCAACCACTGGTACATTTAAAAGGTTATCAATTGCTGAGGAAAGAAGTCCCCAGTACCGAGAACAAGGGGCATCATTGGATGACTTTTGGGAAGATTTCCGTAAGACAACCACTGATACAACCACTGTTAGTGGGAAATCAGATGATCCCATTAAGTTGGGTGATGGTTTAATGTACCAAGAATTGACGGCTAGAGTTGACAAACTTGATACTTCTGTTGCAGAAATCAAAGAAATGTTGCAACAGTTGTTGAAAGCACAAAAGGTACCATCCACTGCTGCACCAACTCCAACAGCTGCTCCATCATCTGCTTCTACTCCAGATGAGCTGTGGAATTTGTTTCAACCTTTGCTACACCATCAAAGAGAATTAGCTGATCAGCAACATGAGATACAAGTTCAAAAGATCAGAAATCTCATGGAAGCAAGGTTTAAAGACACCCAGGCAGATATCAAGGCAATCAAGGCCCATATACTGAACACCACTGGCACTGCTCCTCCCTCTGTTATCTTTGTGGATAACCCACCACCAGATAATCCAAAAAAGGGGAGAAATTGAAGCAGTTGAAAAAGAAGGGATATGAAGATGGTCTGTATATTGAACCACAAAAAGATAGTATGCTTGCAGACATCCCCTTGCCAGATGGGTCCAAAAAGATTGATGTAACCACAAATGCCATTGCTGATGGAAAAGCAAATGTAAAAAGGGGTTTGGAAGCAAAGGATAAAGCAAGGTTTGAACAGGAGAAGAGAGTTTTCATGGAACTGAATGAGCAGGGTATTTCTGAGCCAAATGATGATGAAAATCCTGAGCCAAAAAGAAAGAATCCCACTAGAAAAGTGAGGCAACCCAAACACACACCATCCAGATCCACAAAACATACTCCCAAACCTCCTAAAAGCTCCACACATCAATCTCCCAAACCAACAGCTGTTGTAACACCTGTTGTATCAACAACTGTTGGTACTTCAGTGGTTTCAGCAGTTGTTAACCCAACAACCACCACTTCAACTACAACAACTGCTCCCACTTCAACCAGTTCCCCACCAAAAATACCATCACCACCAAAAACAACTTCATCACCACCATCACCTCCTGCCAAAAAGCAGAAGACAGCTGATGACACATCATCAGTTGTAATGACAACAGAGGTTGAAACACCAGTTGTTTCAACAGCTGTTAGTCAGCCAACTTCTACTTCAATCACCTCCACTCAAATCACCATTTCACAACCATCCAAAACACCACCAGACTCTCCTAAACCTAAAAGGAGAAGGATAATTTTAAAAGATGATGATTCTTCACCACCACCAACAACTTCACAACCTTTGTCACTTGTTACTATACCAAACCTTGTTTCTCTCTCTTCAGTCCAAGTTCAAAAACCAAACACTGCCATCACTCCTGCAGGTGCTTAGTACCCTTTAGAGCTTATAGCAGTTAGAGAGGAGATCAAATCCTTCTATACTGAAGATGACCCTGTTAAAAGGAGTCTACCATCTGTTCAAGGATATCCAAGGCCTAATAATATTGAAGAATACTTGAAGGTCAAAGCTCAACAAGCAGAGGATATCTCTAAAAGAAATTCACATGGTAAATCTGACAAGGAAATTCAAAGGCACTATCAATTCCTGCTCACACAAGTCAGAACTTTGGAGCAGTTTGCAAAAAACCTTTGTCAGCAATTATCAGAAAGAGCAGATGAAACCTTGAGAAAAGACTATCTTGATAACATCATGGATTACAAGAAATACAAGGGAGAAAAGTACATGTACAAAGAATGGACCATTCAAGAGCTTGAAAGTGAAGCAGCCAGGATTCAAGATATGATCAAAAACAAGGTTAAACATACTACTCCAGATTGGGCAAAATACAAGAAGAATGTACCAGATAAAGTGTTAGAACTGAAGAGAATGAAAGAGGAACTTATCACTGCTGATTTTGGGTCAAGAAATCAGGTGAGAAGGTGGAAAGAAGACAAAGTCAGGGCCAGCTACAAAAAGTTGGAGGAATTAAGGAAGAAAAATCCAAATGTTCCACAAAAGCCTGACTACCCTGAAGCAGAGGTTCCAGTTAGACCACAAAAACTACAAGTCAGGAAAGCCACTGCTCCACCTGGTGCACTCCTTTATCAAAGAAGGAGACAAAAACAGATGGATGCAGAAACACCAGAGGATCAAGCAGCAGGTGATGAAGTTTTAAAAATGGTCCTCAAACAATTGATAGCTGAGAACCCTGAACTTGCTAAAGCTCAAAGCACTGCTCATCCAGTTATCACAAGGCCACCATCTCCAAATTCCTCATCAAATAAAAATCTCCCAAGAAACCCACTGGATTCAAAAATACTAAAGTGGAAAACTGACAAACAGCCCCACGTATTGACTCTGATCAAATCCAATGGTGAAGTGAAGAAAATATCAAGGGAACAAGCACTAGGCCTGAGTGTTGAAGATCTGCAAGATCTCCTTGATCTTACACTATGCAGGGATGAAGATGATACAAATGCCCTGGACTTTGAGTTACAACTTAAAGGACAAATAAGGGAACTGTTGATGAGGCAATAAAGTTCCACAATAATGAAGGGTTTTGGCATCATCTGTTCCAGGGGGAGATTGTTGGGATTGAACCCTACCAAAGGAACAGTTGATTAAAGCCAAAACCGGATCAGAGCAGTGGATCCAGAATAAGAAGATGTTTGTACACAAGCTTTCCCCTTGATAATGGCTCTAACATCTGATGGATTCAAACTACTGCCTTTCCTAACTGTTGTTGACTCCAAAGGACTGATAAAGACCAAAGTACTGATGACTCAAACAACTACCATGTCTCAAGTACTGCTGAAGACTAGAAGCACTGCTGAAGCCTAAGCAGTGGAATGAAGAATCAGAAGTTTAGTTTATTTCTATGTAATATATTGTAATCAGTCGTTTGCTATCAGTAGTTGTAATAAGGGCAGTAGTTAGAGTTTGTTAGGAGGTTAGATGTCACTATCATGGTGACGTCAGCAAAGATGCCATAGTGGTTTGCTCGTGCCTATAAATAGAACAGTACCCTGTACTGTTCTATTAGCTCTTTCACCACTTGTCTTCCTGTACGAACAAATACTGTGAGCTCAGGCTGAGGGGGAGTTTGTTATACATGCATGCAAAGTTGTAATCGGTGATTGGAATAAATTCAAGCATTCGGTTCAATGTTAAACTTGTGTGTTAAAAGCATTTCTCATATTTGATTGTGTGCAAAGTTTATTTCCATTTTAATTCCGCCGCATTACTTGTTCATCTTCGTTATTTCTTAAACAAAAACACAATAAAAAAGAAACTCAGATCCTAACAGGTTCGAAGCAATTTTGTTTAAAGTTGCTAGTTGTCCTGCCATCTGAAATGATTGAAAAACAGAGGTTGGAAGCGGCTGGTTTCAGTAGTGGATTGACTTGCTAATTTCGTTCACAGAAACAACCTTCGATTTAGAGTTTTGAGACAGCCAAGAAGGTGTGTTAAAGTTACATTATAGATCCATTGATGCTCTAATTTGACCATTGATGTTCCAGAAGCCGGTTAACTTGAGAAGCAAAAATGAAAGAAATAAAAAAGATAAGGAAACAACAGGATTCGAAATTGGAACAGCCTACTCTCAAGTGAATTGCCGCATCCACTGAGCCAAGAATGAATTTCAATATATTTTATTGGGTAAATTACACTTTCTGTCCTTTATGTTTGTACCGGATTGCAACGGATAGCCTTTAACTTCAATAATTACAGTCACAATCCTTTATTTGCAAAACCCATTAGACTCTACGTCCTTTAGTACTAACCAGCTTAAAATTTTCAGTTAAGTTTATTCACTTAAGGGTATTTTGGTCAATTCATGTCTTTATTTAAATGTTTAATAAATAAAACCAAAAAAAATTGCATATACATGTCATCTTCCCCAATTTCCTAACCCTAAAACCCTAACCACCACATCTTACCACCACCTCATCTTGCCGCCACCACCACCACATCCTATCGCCACCACTCCGGCGACACCCACCGCCAAAACATTAACATTAACAATATACACAAAACATAAACCCATAGTACACAATCTCTCTCTTTCTCTCTACAATATGGTTTTCCACCTCTACCGCCATTGCACCACCACAGAACTGCAATAACCATCATCACCATCAAATGCCGAAAATCGCCAGAACCCTCTCTCCTTCTCTTCTCCATCTCGCTCTTTTCTCCATAGCCACAACCTGAAACCGCCTCTGGCCGGAAACCACCACCTAAAACAGACGCTTTCTAGATCTGTTTCGCCGCCACCGAAAACCGAAGCTCTCTCTTCTTCATCATTCTTTCTTCTGCCGCCTCCTAATTTGGCCAGATATGTGACACCTATGAACTCGTTGGCCGACCGACCACCACCAAACCCATCACCTCCTTGTTCATCCCAGATAAACACGGTATCATTCCTTTCTACTTTCTCTCTGATTTTCCTGCTTCAAGTTCCGTAATTGTTGCTGATTTATGATATTTGATCTTTTTTTGAGGAAATTTGGCGATACTGTTTTAATTCACTATGAATGATACTAAAAGAGCAAACTTGGATTTCTGTTGTTTTCAAAATTTGGTTTAACTAAATATGATTCAGGTTTTTAGATAAAAGAACACATTTGGATTGTTTAGGAAAGATTTTATGTATGTTGGTTTTGAGATAAAAGAATAAACAACGTACGATTTCAGATTTTGGATTCTTGATAAAAGAACAAACTTGAAAATGTAGCTTATTTTTATATTTGTAACAAGATCCATAAAGATATGGGCAGATCTAGAAAAACGATGGTGGATGGGATGATGGTAGGGGTTGGCTAGAGAGAGAGAGAGAGAGAGAGGTAGTTGTTTTAATATATTTTATTTATTAAACATTTAAATAAAGACATGAATTGACCAAAATACCCGTAACTGAATAAACTTAACTGAAAATTTTAACCTGGTTAGTATTAAAGGACGTAGAGTGTAATGGGTTTTGCAAATAAAGGATTGTGACTGTAATTATTGAAGTTAAAGGCTATCCGTTGCAATCCGGTACAAACATAAAGGACGAAAAGTGTAATTTACCCTATTTTATTCTATAATAAGTTTATATATAAAAAAAAACTTATTATCTTTTTAAACAATCTTGGGCCCCTATATATTTTGGGCCTTGTGTGATGGCATCTCTCACAAAGGCCCAAAACCTGCTCTGTCTGGTGACTTGATCAGGCTGGCAAAATCTGCAGGAATCTATTCTAAGCTCAACAAATGGAGAAACACCTTGACCCAGATTCAAGCTGTGCTTGTCGATGCAGGCCAGAAGCACATAAGAGGCAGATTGTTAATAATCGAACATGCGAATCACAGGTTTGAATATAAAAGAATTAAGAATCAAAGAACAATAAACTTTCTTGTATTGAATGAAAAGTGATGATTACAATTGACATACATGGACCCTATATGTACTATATGAATAGGTGCGATGAATGGTTACGTCTCCTCATGAATCGACGTGTCTGATGATGAAGCATCGCGTCTTCTTGATGATTGCCGCCCTTTCTGAAGAGTCACGTCCGTAGGAGATGTCGATCCCTTTAGATGTAGGTTTCAATCTTTCACTTTGTCGCATCCGGTCCTCGCACTTACTAACTAATCTAATTATAACATAAACTAACTATCTACTAATTACAGAATGACCCCTATATTTAGTTTAAACATCAATACTCCCCCTTAAACTAAATATAGTTTAATGAAGGTCTTCAACTTGCTTGACTTGCAGTAGCATTGGTTCCTCTTCCAATGCGAGATTTGCTTCTTGCTGCGTGTCTTTCTCCTTTTTCCTTCCACTTGGTGCAATCTTTTGCAAAATGACCAAGTTCTCCACAATCATAACATCTGAACTTGCTCTTGTCTTGGTTTCTTGGACCCATAGCTTTTCCACGTCCTCTTCCTCCTTTGAAAGATCCTTGTCCTTAACTTCTACCATGGTTTTGAACACCACGACCCTTTCCATGATGCAAACTTTCAAACTGATTATTTGCACTTGCCATCATGAGTCCTCCTTGATTATTATCTTCTTGCTTGTCTTGAATTTTGAGACGTTCTTCAAAAGCTATTATTCTTCCCACTGCTTCTTCAAATGGCATTTTGTCTATTTCTGAATATTGTTCGATATTTGCCACGATGGGTAGAAACTTCTTCGGAACGGAGATAAATAATTTCCTTACAAGTTTCTTGTCTTTAATGGTGGTACCGAGAGTTTTAAATTTGGCTTTTATACTGTAGGATCGTTGTGCGACCTGAATGAGTCGTTCAAAAGAGCTTATATCCGAATCTAAGGCGGAATTCAGAGAAACGGACTTGTATACAGCTTGATTCAATATAAATGTCTCTATTATTGATTTAACAGCAATTTACAACCTGGAGACAATTTGGCAGCACTTCGTTACCAAATTAGAAAAGTTACAAATGAAGACCAAGACCTAGGTATATATAGGGATGTAATTTCGTGCGAAATAGGCAAAGGTAATTTCGTGCGAAATTACCCACTTGTAATTTCGTGCGAAATAGCCTTTGGCTATTTCGTGCGAAATTAGCTTTCCACACTCAATCCCTAATATTCTCGTACAACGAGCCCTGATCTATCATTCTAAATACAGTACTTGATGCAAGACGAAGTCAACAGACATAGTGCACTAACAGACTCCCCCTTGGATGTTGACGAAGTCTTCAGTGTCTAATCTTTAGCATGACACATCTTCAGTCTTGATCAATCTTCAAACTCTTTCCAAATTGTCTAACATTGTAAGCATCCATCAATCTTTATCTTCTACGATCAGCTTCTATCTTTGAATGTTATACCATAATCTGACTCTGGCTCTTTCATTAACATCTTTTAGAAACACTTTTCTCAGGCTCCCCCTTTCGTCAAGCTTCCGTGCTTTAGGGATCGACACCTTGCTTTCTGGTTACAAACTCCCCCTTGCTTCGAGTTTGTCTTCAGACTCCCCCTTAGACTCAGCTACCGGGATCATAGTCTGGAATCACATCTGCATCACTCAAACATTCATAAGTAACAATCTTTAAAATATCCAGGATCGAAAACCCTGGCTCTATTAGCAGAATCTAACAATCTAGAAATCAACTCCCTCACAGTTAATCATCCAAGTCCAACTTAATGACCTTGGAGATATCACAAACTGTTTTTTGAATTTTTGATTTTAAAATTTCATGATTCAAATTAATGAACTTGTTTATTTTCAGAAACACAATCAGCATACTTAGATTTTGAAACTCAGTTCTCAGACATCGGTTGTCGAAAATAAAATAGAATCAAAATCTTTTTGTATGTTTTTTAACATAAAACAGTAAAGAAATATTTACAAACATATTTACAAGCAATATTTTTGTTTGAGTATGCGTCAGAGGATCATATCAGTTTTTGACAAGTCACAAGTACCGTTGAGCTTAGTTACACATTAAGAATTAAACAATTCACTTAGATTGTCGATATACTGATCCACTTAAATTTTCACACAAATTTCAACTGATTCAGGATACGAATTAAGTGTATTAAGAACTTAAACTCATTCATGTGTCCCACCTCTTAAATATACTCCCGTATCCAGATCCCAATATTCAGTCTTACAGGTGAGTATACCTAGATGATATCTGTAAAGGGTTAAAATACGAGGGCCGTGAGAGCTCAGGCTATTGCTTCCGCAAAATCAGAGAGATGACGGCTTCGACTTTAGGTGTGTCCCCTTTTGAGGATCTTTTCTTCAACAGCACATGATTAGCATTTTTCAATGTTTTATCATTTTTGTACTGAGGGCGGTGCTATATTTCAAGCAAGCAGAAAGTATTATACGGGGACTAGGCCATTGCTTCCGCATTATCAGAAGTCTCGAATAATACCCCAGATATCACTAAGCATAAAGACCTAGTATCTCAGAAAGAGGGACCTTTCAAACAAGATTTCAGGGGTTACCTATATATCCAAGTAGTGTTCCCCACGAAACAAGCAAGTTTGAATTTTAGGTTTATATCCCGAAAAAATTTACTAAATGTATAAAAACCTATCGGCATATTATCAAACAAGATTTCAGGGGTTACCGATGCTGATAGCTTTGTCTCGCCATCCATTTTCTGCTTCACATGCTCTGTTTTGCAGAAAATAACATACCCCCATGATTTACAACACATTGATATTTTACAGTTTGAAAACCGTTTTTCAATCTTGTGAAATTAATCATGTTTGTTCCGCCGCAAGGGTTTCGGCATATTCAAGGAACATATTTTTGATTTTTCAAATTTTGATAAAATAAAAACATATTTTTGGTTTTTTAAATTTTTAAATTTTTAGGGTTTTTGAAATATTGTTTATTTATGTACAGAAATCAAACAAACTCCCTGTTTTAACCAACACAGGGTTCAGCAGCCTCCTCTTCCCGTCATGCCAGGCTGCTCCGATTTCCATTCTTACAATCTTCAATTTTCTTGAGCACCTGAACTTTCAAACTATTTAATCACTTGAACAATTTAGCCCAGGTCTGTTGAACCTTAGGCATTTCAACACAATATGCTTCATTCAACTTCGGAAAATCTTTGTCATTCTGAACAAAGACTTTTTCAACTTGAACATCTACTTTTTCATCATTTACCGAAGCTATTTGTTTCTTAACACTCCATGTTTGACCTTTAGGAGTACCTCTTTTATAAAAATTTGAACCTTTTTGAACATTTTGATTTTGAGCAACAACTTTTGGTTTCCAAAACTCGCTTGGTTTTGTTGTGTCAACAGTTGTTTTCCAACTTTGTGTAGTTCTCAATCTGGGTGTATGAGAGTTCCAGGTCTGTCTCGACTCAAACCTATTCGGGTTTGATTTCCAAGGTTGTTTTGAATCAAATCTGGTTGACCTTTGTTTCACATCCTCAGATTTTTGTTTTTGAACATTATCAGACTCATTTTTCTCAACATCAACAGGTTTCAGATTTGGACACTTGCGTGCGAGATGTCCAATTTGATCACACTTAAAAGATGTTCTCTTTGAAACATCTTTGACCTGTGGTTGTTGTTTTTTCTTTTGAGCATAAAACTCTTCATTAGACTGTCGTCTAAATTGGAGTTCTTTCTCTTCTTCAGAACTTGTTCCATGAACAAAATTCATCTTTGCCTGAAAATTTGGCATTTCATTTCTTTTCCAACTTTGTTTCTTTTTATAACCCAACCCAGCCTTCATGTTTTTCTTCTTATAACCAGGTTTGTTATAAAAAGTTTTATGATATTTTCCAGCAAATTTTGAAATTTCAGATTTTTCAATCTCAACCATTTTAAAAACTTTATCAATCTTTTCTGAAATCACATTCTGAATCGGAAATACAACATCTAAAAATAATGTGTCCGATCCAATCATGGTATAAACCAATCCTTTTGAATCATCATTCAAATTTTTCTCAGATTTTGAGTTTTTCAGATATCCATCATGAAAATTACCTTCATTTTCATCCTGTGATTCAGATTTACCTTTTTCAACCGACTCTTCTTTCAACACACATTCAACGACCTTACCTACCACCTCTGAATCACTAGAATCATCAGATTTGGAATAGGTTACGTCAATGTTATCTGGCAATTGATCTACCATGTTGAAAGCTTTTTCGACTTTTTCATCATCATAAAATGAAAACTTTTCCGGTGGTGGAACTTGATGAAACTCTGAACCAATGCCCTTTTTGTTTTGCTCAGAATCTTTACTTTCCGGTTTTATGTTGAAAATTCTTTCAAGCACATATGATGGACGAATGATAACTTTTTAACTTGTTATTATCCTGTTCTAAATCAGCAATCTGACGCTTTAGCTTAGCAACATCCTCAATGTAAGAATTTACAACTTGTTGCTTTATTTCATAATTTCGCTTAAACGTATTAGTTGTTTCAGAACAGTAATCCAATCTTGATTGAACAAATTTCATTTCACTTTTCACCTTTTCATATGACTCTTTTGTAATGTGATAAGCCAATTTTATTGAATCATATTCCTTTTTCATTTCTTGAAAAGCATTTTCTTTTTTATCACATTCTTCTGTCTTTTTCAAAACATTTTCTTTCAAAACTTCATTTTCTTTTTCTAACTTTTCACATTTTTCCAAAAGTTTTTCGTCATTATCTTTCAAAACTTTCTCATTTTCTAACATTTCTTTGTATTTATTTTTAAAAACATTTTCAATTTTTGTGAACTCAAGATCTCTTGTTCTGAATTTTTCATCTTTTTCAGTACAAGCACTGCATGGTCTCATGCATTTCCTGCACTGTTCAACAGTTTCATTTAAAATTTCAGAATCAGAATTTACCTCAGTGATTGGCACCTCGGTGTTCTCTGCTGCATCTGTCTGATCAGCATCTTTCTGCTTCAGTTCAGTTTCACTCTTCTTTTCTTCACCAGTACCAGCATCACTAACAACCTTCGAAATCTCATCCTTCACTTCAATCGAATTTTCAACTTTCTCCTCAGCTTTTTCAACCTGCCGTTGTTCAGTAACAGCTTCTTTTTCAACAACCTTTTCTTCTACTTTCTCTTTCTCAGCAATCTTCACATTTTCAACTTTTACATCCTCAGCAACTTTCTTCAAATCTTCAACCAAAATCTCAACATTTTTCTTCAATCTTTCTTCATCCCTTTTCCTCAAACATGATGTCATGACATATCTTATGTCTTTTTCATGCCTTTTCGCATATGTATTATCTTTTGTTACATTTGTATAGTATTCGACAGATCGAGGAATTATGAGAAGAACATCATCAAAAATTATGTCCTTCTTGGGAACAACTGGCTCAGCTTGTCTGTTGACATAACACTCTCGCTTCTTATCCCATCTCTTATTGATCACTGCTCTTTCATACTCTTATTGCATTTCACTAATTCTGTTGCTAGCAATGTTTCTTTCTCTGTACGTTTTCTCACTCAGAATCTCTTCTCTGGTTTTCTCTTTGACCTCAGCAACAAAAACATAATGTCTGCTCTTTGATGAACTTCTGCCATGAGCTGTAACTCGATTATCAACACGATCTTCTTCTGGTAGAATCTGACTCCAGTCATATCCTTCGTCATCATGAATAACTACACAAGCTCTTGATTTTTCTCTGGGATTATTTTCAATCATCTTCGGTTCTTCTTTGCTACGGTGGTAGATTGCCTTTCGGTAATAATCATCATTGAAAGGATGTTCATTTCCACCAACTACAAAATTGTTGCATTCTCTCTTGAAATGACCTTTTTATTTGCATTTGAAGCAGGTCACTTTGGATTTATCAAATCCAAGCTTTGTTGATGGTCCACCGATGCACTGCTTTCCAGTAATCTCCATATATCTCTGAGCTCTGCGGATGCTACTTGCTAAACACCAGCGAATATCAATGAGTTCCATTTCTTCCGGATCAATCTGGTCATAGTCTTCTTTGGTTAACTCTGAGTTTCCAATTTCACCAGCTACAAGACCTTCATATGATTCCAGAACAGATGCTAGGAAGCTTATTTGCTGTTTAGCAGCATTGATGCTCATTGTAGGAGAATTTTTCAACTTGAGATCAATGTTGCACAGTATCTCCTCTGATTCTTCAGAATTAGCTTTTGAAGAAAATGAATGATAGCCGGATCGTAACTTGATGAGCTTTTCTGAGGTTCTTTTGTCCTCTCACCACTGAATGCTGTCTTTGGTGATTCACCAACTTTCATCGAAGGTAAATTACCTTTGTAATACAGACCAACATTCTGTTGATGTGAAGAACTGCTCATCTTGTTTTGTTTCTGCAATTCAAGCACATGAGTTTCAATCTTTTCAATTAACACATCGAGAGAAATTGTTTCATACAAAGCATCATTTTTCAATATAAACACAAACGTTTGCCACCGATCAGCTCGTGGTAACGCTTCTATGATTTTGTTAATTATTTCTTCTCGAGTTTTCTCAATCTTAAATCTTTCTAGTTCAATTTTTATATGACAAAAACGTTCAATCATTTGTCGAACTAATTCACCGTTAAGACTGTCAAACAAATCAAATTCTTTCTTTAACAAAGCAATTTTATTTTTCTTGATTTGTTTACCCCCCTCAGCTTTAACCCGTAAGGCTTCCCAAACAGATTTTGAAGATCCATCATGTTGTAATAAAGCAAACATGTCATTTCTGATTGATGACTGGATCAAGGCAATCATTCTCTGTTCGGCTGCAAATTCGGATTTGTCTTCTTTAGATAAGTTCTTGAGTGGAAGATTTTCTCCTTTATCATCTTTTGGTCTTTCATATCCGAACTCAAGACAGAACCAGCTTTCATGTGCATAAGCTTTTGCCCAGCTAATAAAACGTTCTTTCCACCAAGTATAGTCTTCAATACTTTCGAGAGTTGGTGGTTTT
Organism: Helianthus tuberosus; assembly: GCA_030545235.1. Lineage (NCBI taxonomy): Eukaryota > Viridiplantae > Streptophyta > Magnoliopsida > Asterales > Asteraceae > Helianthus > Helianthus tuberosus. The sequence continues at coordinate 66,306,916 of CM060392.1, read as the reverse complement.
GAATGTGTGCCATAAAAATTATCATGTTTAATGTTTTCATTGATTGCTTTTGTTATGGTTTTTGTTGTAACAGTTGTACTTTCGGATGATTTGGACGTGAGTGCATTGTAGAACGTATTGTAGAATTCTTCAGCCATGATGAGAATTTCTTAAATTTCCTGGAAACAACAAGCAAACACAATCAGTCTAAACAATATCAAACAAACTTGAAACAAACTAATACTCGGTTGATACGAAATGATATTGATGTGAAAAATCCACTTTGAAGCGAAATAACCCTTTCAAATGAAATAAAGATCTTCAAACGAAATAGCAATTCAAGCGAAATCACTTTCGTGCGGAATATCCTTTCAAGCAAAATACCAACTTTCAAACGAAATAGGTGATTTCGTACGAAATACTCAAACGAAATTCCACTTTGGTGCGAAATAGCTAATTTCGTGTGAAACACCCAAACGAAATCTGATTTCGTACGAAATTACCAGCCATTTCAAACGAAATTAATCTCAAAATGTAATTTCGTGCGAAATTAAAGTGCTATTCCACGCGAAATTATGATGACATCAGCATTTCGATCCAATTTTTGTCCAATTGATCCAGTAAAAGGTCGAATTCTGATCTGAAACTTTCAAGGATTCATTAAAACTGTATTTCACATGTAATGTGTGAAATTCAATCCATTTTGACCGTAGAATCTTGTTCAATTTGAAAAAGAAGGTGTAGAAGTCAGAAAACTGATGAAATCAAGCTGAACTCTTCCTCCTGAGCTCTGATACCACTTGTAGGATCATTGTGCGACCTGAATGAGTCGTTCAGAAGAGCTTATATCCGAATCTAAGGCGGAATTCAGAGAAACGGACTTGTATATAGCTTGATTCAATATAAATATCTCTATTATTGATTTAACAGCAATTTACAACCTGGAGACAATTTGGCAGCACTTCGTTACCAAATCAGAAAAGTTACAAATGAAGACCAAGACCTAGGTATATATAGGGATGTAATTTCGTGCGAAATAGGCAAAGGTAATTTCGTGCGAAATTACCCACTTGTAATTTCGTGCGAAATTACCCACTTGTAATTTCGTGCGAAATAGCCTTTGGCTATTTCGTGCGAAATTAGCTTTCCACACTCAATCCCTAATATTCTCGTACAACTAGCCCTGATCTATCATTCTAAATACAGTACTTGATGCAAGACGAAGTCAACAGACATAGTGCACTAACATATACCACCCAACTTGCTTGCGAAACTACTTACTGTTTCGTTCTCATCCATCTTTAAAACTTCTAATTCGCTCCTCAAAGTTTGTAGACGTGCTTTCTGAACCATATCTGCTCCAAGATAACGAACTTTGATTGCATCCCATACTTCCTTTGCTTTTTCGTATTGCGCAACTTGCATCAAAACATCTTCCGGTAGTGTTTGGAAGATAATTGTTTCCCAAAGACTATATGCCTTCAAGATTGTTTCCATCATAACTTCCCATTGGGTGTAATTCGCCTCTTTCAATTTTGGGCATTGAAGAGACACATTCCCTTGCTCGTGGGGTGACGTTGATGCACTTCCTTCTTTTTCTGTCAAGCCTCCTTTCTTTCTTGCTTTGTTTTTCTTGCCTATCTTGCTTGTGATCGGATGATCCTTTTCTTGACCGTGTAGATCAAATTTCTTACTTAGTACTTGCGTCTGGCCAACTTGCTAACCAGGTTCTTGCGTTTCTGACCGACTTGCTAATCAGATTTTTATGTACCCTGGTTCTGACCGACTTGCTGATCAGATTCTTGCCAACTTGCTATTGCGAGTGAGATCAAAACTATCCAACCAACTTGCTAATTGGACGTAATTTTGATCGACCCGTTGTACTTGCTTTTTCTTGCTTTGAATCGTGATGATTCAACGTGCTACTTGCTATTTTGAACCAAACAATCCGGGACTTGCTATTTGAACCAAGAATCGATTTGACTTGCTAGGAACCGATACGGGTTCGATTTCTTGCTATACGTTTATGGTTTGATTTTGACTTGCTTTGTTCTAAAACATGCTATTATAATCCCCTTTTGAAGTATAAAACTTGATTTCTTTCTTAAAAAACATAAACTGGTGATGGGAACCAATTTCTTTCTTTCAATACTAAAATAAGATGTTAGAAAACTTTATTTGTAAGTATTGAAGAAAAACACAATCAACTGGATCTATGAAGAGATCACAGTCCTGAAGATCACAACAAGAAAAAGAAGATCAGATAGGACAACTGAAATGCATAACATCTACTTCAAAGAATCACAAGTTGATCAAGAGCTGAATTGGATTATCAGAGAAGGTCATTTCTGATGGATCTGATGATATTTCTGATGAAATATCATCAGTTTCTGACGATTCTGATCATCAGGATTTTTCTAATGATTTGTTCACCAGAATTTCTGATGAAGTGGTTTATTAGAAATTCTGATGAAGTACCACACTTGTCTGAAATCAGCTCTATCCTGCCACAATTACCGAAGCAAGTTGACATTATTGGATATCATGATGAAAAAGTCAACTTGAACGTTGGATTCAATGAATATGTCAATTGGCCACTTTTTGCAGGACTTATTGCATGAATAAACTATTGTTTATTCATGCACCCGGCCTTCTATAAATAGAAGGCCTAACCAGCAGAAGACAATTGAGTTTGAAGCTTAGCATTCACACATACATCAAAACTCCATTGCCCTCTCACCCACATAATTCAAGATTCATTTGTACTAGATAATAATCTTACAATCACCTTGTAAACCATTTTGTTTCAAAGTGATATAAACTTGATAATTCTGTAGGTCTTGTTTCTGAAAGTCTGATTTCCATTTCCGCACATCTTTTTCACATCTACTGAAATCACTTGCCATATTACGTGAAAAGAAGTTGTTTAAGGCCATACTGGGTCCAACAATTGGTATCAGAGCAGGTTGAATAAATTATTTTCAAACGATCAATCGCTCATCTTCTTTTCTCTAAATATGGCCAGCTTTCAATCCTGGAATAATGCTTTTAACATTGGTTCTATGTCCAAACCTCTGACTCTGGTCAGAGAGGAATACCCCCAATGGAAAATCAGGATGGTCAATTTCCTTAATGGTCATGACCGATCTCTGTTTCAATCCATTGAAAGGGGTCCACATATACCAATGACTGTAATACCAGCTATTCCAGCAACTGACCAATCACCTACTATCCCTGCCTCCCAAGCTCCCAAAAGTGAAATACTTTGGAGTGAGGAAGACAAGGAAAAGGTGGCTGGGGATGAAAGGGCAAAGTAACTTTTAATTATGGCCATCCCCAATGACATATTTTCACAAGTTGATGCATGTGCATCAGCCAAGGAAATATGGGATCAGTTGGAAAATCTTTGTGAAGGAGGAGAAAGGATGAGAAGAAACAAGAGAACAAACAATGTCTCATCTTATGAAAGGTTTAAAAGTTTTCCAAATGAAAGATTAAATGATACATATCAAAGATTTACAAAACTTTTAAACGAGCTAAAGAAATTTGGAATAACTAAGTCAAATGATGAAAGAAACATAAAATTTCTTGATGCCCTTCCTAGAGAATGGAGAAGTCTAACCATGACTTTGTCCTCAACCTTAGAACTAGGAAATATGAGTCTCCATGACTTATACAGCATCTTGGTCCCCAGAGAGGAAGAAATATTTGAAGAAACCATTCAAAGAGGGGGATCTTTAGCTCTTATCTCAAACTCACAAAGATCAACAATTACCAATGATCCACAACCATCAAACAGCCAAAATCTTGAAATTTCTGATACATCATCAGACTTTTCAGCTTTTGCTGAAGCAATAGCACTGCTCACCAAAAAATTTGAGCTGAGGTTGAGGGGAGGAAGCCAGAGATACCAGAGAAGTGACAGAGGAAGGATGGATGGGAGATCTAAAGAGGAAATTAGATCTAAGGATAAAGGGAAAGCTGAAGTTGTGTGTTACAAGTGCAAGCAGAGAGGTCACTATGCATCAGAATGCAAGACCAAAAAGCTTAAAGATGTTGCTTACTATGAGAAAAAGCTTGAAAAAGCAAAGAAGCAGCAACAAGTTAGCTTAATTGCAGGAAAAGATACATGGTTATCTGATGATGAAGAAGAAGAATTGGCAAATTTCTGCCTCATGGCACTTTCTGAAGATCTACCAGAAACTTCAGAACAAAAGGACCATCATGTGCAGCAGATCTGGTACTGCGACTCAGGAAGCTCCAAGCACATGACTGGGGACAGGAGCTTACTCATCAACTTTGTTTCAAAGTTGGGTAGAATGGTAAATTTTGGAAATTGAGTGAAAGGGAGGATCATGGGATATGGATGCATAAGGTATGGATGTTTGACCATAGAGAAAGTAGCCTATGTTGAAGGCTTAAAGTATAATTTGCTGAGTTGTGGTCAATTCTGTGACAAAGGTTTTCAGGTAACCTTTTTACCAGAAAAATGCTTGTTAATAGGTATAGATGATAATAAAATCTATTTAAGTGGGAAAAGAATAAGAAAATCAATTTACTATTTTGATTTCAAAGAAGAAAGTGAACATCCAAAACTATTTTTATTTTCAAAAATCAACAAAGGTAGTAGTTAGTTATGGCACAAAAGGCTAGCCCACTTAAATTTCAAAAACCTAAGCAAACTAGCAAGCAAAGGACAGGTAAAAGGATTACCTTTGATATCCTCAAAGAAGGATAAAATTTGTGAAGCATGTGAGATAGGTAAATCCAAGAGAAGCTCACATAAATCAATTTCTGAGACTTCTATTTCACAAAATTTGGAACTTTTACACATGGATTTGTGTGGACCCATAAGTACAGAAAGTTTTTCTAGAAAGAAATACATACTAGTAATAGTAGATGACTTTTCCAGGTACATATGGGTAGAATTTTTGAGAAAGAAAAGTGAAACTCCTGATCTTATCATTAATTTTATCAAGAAAATTGAAAATCTGTTAAAACTAACAGTCAGAAGGATTAGATCAGACAATGGAACAGAGTTTAAGAATTCAAAAATTGAGAATTTCCTTGTAAGTAAAGGAATTTCTCATGATTTTTCTACTCCCAGAACACCCCGACAGAATGGGGTGGTTGAAAGAAGAAATAGGACCTTGGTAGAAGCTGCCAGAACCATGCTTGCTTATGCTAAGCTGCCCACTACTTTTGGGCAGAAGCTATAGCAAATGCATGTTTTACCCAAAACAGAACCATAATCAACAAAAGGCACAACAAAACACCTTACAACATTATCAATGGAAGAATTCCAAGTATAAATTTTTTACATACATTTGGTTGTAGATGTTTTGTTTTCAATGATTTTGAAAGCCTTGAAAAATTTGACAGAAAAGCAAAAAAAGGTATTTTTCTTGGTTACTCCTTGTCACAAAAGCATATAGAATTTTTATTCTCAACACAAGGACAATCAGAGAAAGTCTGTATGTTTTATTTGATGACTCATCAGAAACAGAGGTTTCTGATGAATACATGAAAGAAATAAATTTTTCTGACAAACAAGAAAATTATGAACATCTCTTTGAAATGATAAATGAAGATTTCCTAGAACATGATAATTCTTTCAAAAACAAATCAAAAGATTCTTCATGTACAAACTCTGTAGAACAAAGGTGTAGTACATCAGAAGCTCAGAATTCTGATATCTTACACACAAATGAAGCACCTGTTCAGGGGGAAACTTCAAATCCATCAGAACCAACAACTTTCCACAACAAGTTAAGATGGATCAAAGGACATGTTTAGTCTGACATCATTGGCAACCCTGCAGATGGTGTCAGAACAAGATCTGCAACTGCACATGAGTGTGCATTTTCTGGGTTCTTAAGCAAGGTAGAACCTAAATCTATCAAAGAAGCTCTAAGTGACCCAGACTGGATACAAGCTATGCAAGAAGAGCTTGATCAGTTTGAAAGGAGCAAGGTATGGGATCTGGTACCCAAGCCAAAAGACAAATCTGTCATAAGCTCAAAATGGTTATTCAGGAATAAATCTGATGAGAATGGCATAATCACCAGGAACAAAGCATGGTTAGTGGTCAAGGGTTACTGTCAACAAGAAGGTATTGATTATCACGAAACTTTTGCACCAGTAGCTAGATTAGAAGTTGTAAGAAGTTTTCTTGCTTATGCTGCATCAAAAGATTTCAAAGTTTATCAAATGGATGTAAATTCAGCTTTCCTGAATGGTGAAATTGAGGAAGAAGTTTATGTGCAACAACCAGAAGGCTTTGTTGATCCAAAATTTCAAAATCATGTTTACAGATTAAACAAAGCTTTGTATGGGTTGAAGCAAGCTCCTAGAGCCTGGTATGAAACTTTATCAAACTTCTTACTCAATTCTGGGTTTACCAAAGGTACTATTGACACCACACTTTTCCTCAAAACACACAAAGGTCATACTTTGTTGGTCCAGATATATGTTGATGACATTATATTTGGATCAACAAATGAAAAATTTTGTAACAAATTTCAAAAGTTGATGACCAGCCACTTTGAAATGAGTATGATGGGTGAGTTAACCTTTTTCTTAGGGTTACAAGTTAAACAAAGAATTGATGGAATATTTTTGAGTCAATCAAAATATGTGAAAACAATTCTACAAAAATACTCACTTGAAAACTGCTCTGTTTCAAAAACTCCCATGGCAACAGGGAACAAGTTAGATTCTGATAAGGATGGAATAAGTGTAGATATTTAAACCTATAGAGGGATGATAGGATCACTGTTATATTTAACTGCAAGCAGACCAGATATCATGTTTGCAACATGCTTTCTGGCCAGATATCAATGTGATCCCAAAGAATCCCATCTAAAAGCTGTAAAAAAGGGTTTTCAAATATCTTAAAGGCACATTAGAACTTGGTCTCTGGTATCCTAAGGATACAAACCTTGAATTAATTGCATTCACAGATGCAGATTATGCAGGGTGCAAAATTGACAGGAAAAGCACATCTAGTGCCTGTCAACTACTGGGAGAAAAATTGGTATGTTGGGCAAGCAAGAAACAAAACTGTGTTGCCACATCAATAGCAGAATCAGAATATGTAGCAGCAGCAAGTTGCTGTTCACAAGTGTTGTGGATGCAAACTCAACTGAAAGACTATGGAGTAACTCTGACAAGAATACCAATTCTACGTGACTTAAAGAGTGCTATTGCAATAACAGAAAAACCAGTTCATCACTCAAGAACCAAACACATAGATGTCAGATATCACTTCATAAAAGATCACGTGGAGAAAGGTAACATAGAAATGTATTTTGTTCCAACTAAAAACCAAATTGATGATATCTTTACAAAGCCTCTTGATGAAAAGAGACACAATTTTTTTATCAGTAAACTTGGCATGGTTAATCTAAATGATGAAGATTTTTCAGAAAAGACAAGGACACAAATTGAAAACCAAATTGATGATCATCAAAGTTCTGATAATCAAAGAACAAATCAACTGGTTTCTGACAAAGCAATCCATCAATCTGATGAATCATCAATAAATGATGATTTATCAGATAATCTGAAGAAATATCAGAATATCTGGTGAATTCACCAGAAGTTCTGATATAAGATCAGAAACCAGGTTGAAATATCAGAATAATTTGTAATCATCATAATCATCCATCTTCATGCATATCCCACACATTGTATATATTCATGTATGTGTATTATTTGTTTTTGTATTTTTTTTTCTCTTTAAAAAAAACACAATAAGGGGGAAAAGTAACATGCATAAAGATAAAATTCTATATTGCTGAGAAAAATAACCGTCTCAAATTCTTTTTCCAGATTATTGAATTTCATTTTTTCTGTCAATGCATGCAACGTCATTTTTTCATAAGAAACTTAAGTGACACGTAGGCACTAAAATGATTAGGAGCTATCAAAGTAGCCGCCTAGTCATTAAATGCTTACTCACACATGGGGCTTAGTAGACTGTCACATTCACTGTTACATTCACTGCAACAGATATCGTCTTAATTGAAGAGATGAAAATAAAAAAAAATTTGGCTGTTAATATCATTTATGAAGAACTATCACTTTCATCTATAAATATTAACAACATGAAAAGAACTTTCTTCACACAAAAATTATCTCTTCAAAAGCCCTTCGACAGAACTTTTCTTATCTTAAAATGGGTCGCCCAAAATTGATGAAGGCTACTCAATTTCCTCTCCCATTTCACAGACTTCATAATCTTAGATTAAGATCCAACTGGGAAGGACCTGCATGGGAGGACTGCAGGTTTGTGTACAATATGATCATGCGAAGTCCTTTCGGCTTTGCTGTATCATCACATGTCACCATTTATCCAAAACTTCTTCAAGAGTTCTGGTGGAACTCTGAAATCATTTTTAGTGGTACTTCCATGTGGATTGAGAGTGAGGTTATGGGGGTCAGTATTACCCTAAAAGAGGAAACAATCAGAAATGTCCTCAAACTAGGTAATGGTCAAGGAATCGAATTCCTGGATAAGGCAGATGTGCAACAGACCTTGACTGAAATGGGCTATCATACAAACAACTCGTCAAGGGCTGTTAGCAAATCTGGGTTTATACCACCTTTCCAGTTTTTGGTAACACAGCTTAGTGTCTGCTTCTCCAAGAAGATTGGACACTTCAACGAGCTGTCCCATAGGATGATGGAAGTGGTTCATGCTGTTGTACAGGAAAAACCTTACAACTATGCTAAGTTTCTCATGAGAGACCTAGTAGCAAACATCCATGACCGTCAACCTTTTCTGATCTACCCTCGATTCGTTACCAAGGTGATCACCAGTCAGCTAGACTTCGGAGGAGTGAGAAGCTGCTATCCAAGGGCAGAGCTGGTACTTCAAGAAAACATAAGTGAAGCCACCCTGGTGCCATCAACGAATCACACCGGTCGAATAACCAGTCATTGGTTATATGTGAAGTGCATGTACAACGTGTTGGAGGAGGAAGAGGGGTAGTTGTTGTTTGTTTTCTTTGTTGTGTGTTTTATGTTTTTTTTTCTTATATATCATGGTTGCTTTAATTTCTTTTTACTCAAAAAAATGTGTCAATAGATCTAGGGGGAACTAACACAACATGTCTGATAAAAACAAAGAACTGGTGGAAATTCAAATGAAATCTGACAGATTTTGGAGAAACTCAGAAAATTTGATAATCAATCAGAAAATCTAGCATTTATTCAGAAAACTCATCAAGCCACACGAATCTGTTCTATTCACCAGAAAATTGTGACAACTGTGTTCTGTAATCGATGTACGATGTAAAACAATGATGTTTATTAATAAAACAATGTGATTTGGTGTTATTATATGTGTTTTGATGTTTCTATGTGTGTATTTGTGTTTGGTGATTTTTCAATTCGATTCGATTCCGATTGTAAGCTTTAAATCGCGTTCTGGAAGGTTATACGCAAACTGGTGCGTAAACGCAGTCAGTATAACGCGACAAACAATCCGGAATAGTGACATAGGCTTAACATACCTTAAATAACCTCCACATAACTTAGAAATAAGTTTTGAATGGTTTGGTGTGTCGAAATCAACTTTGTTCGATCGCAGGGACTATTTGTGTCAAACTGCGAAACTATGCCGATTTGAACTGTAACGAACAATCCAGAACTTGATCATAAGTTAAACATACCCTAAATATCCTTTACATAGCTTAGAAATAGGCTTTGAGGGGTTCGGTGTGCTAAAATAAACTTTATGCTCATTCAGGGACTAAAAGCGTCAAAAAGTGCACAAGTTTGCATTTTCACGCATATCTTACGTTCTGAATATATCCGGACCTCCAAAAAATTTATGTAAGCATTAAAATATTTTATTTTAATGTTTGGCATAATAAAAATCCATTCGTCGCGCAATTTGGACCGTTTTTGCGTCCGTTACGACTTCCGTCGTAATTAACCGAACAACGCAACCGTACGGCCAAACGAACCGACATCCGAGATAATTTTGAGCATGTTTCTTGTTCCCTATGCTTTAACATCCTTGTGAAGCTTAAAAATGGGCTTGACGGGTGTTAGAAGTGCCAAAACACGACCATACGCGCACAGGGACCAAAACTGCCAAAACTGAAACTTTGCTGGTCTGCAGGGTCCTTACGGACCGTAAGGGTGACGATCATACGGTCCGTAAGCATGTCCCAGAACATCAGAAAGCTGTTTCCAGCCTGTTTCCAGCTGTTACACACTCATAACTCCCTTGCACATATCATTTCCTGATGATGGGGGGCCATTTTGATGCACATGGGGTTGTAAACAAGTGTAGGGGCGAGATTGAAGCACGATTTTCGATAAACGATCTTAACGACTCTTTGAAAACTATAAATACCCAACCCCCAATTCTTGCAAACCCACATTTGATCAAAGTTTTTCTCTAAGTGGTTGTGATTACTCACTTCCTACCTGAGATTACTTGGAATCAAATCTTGCGGGGACCCTTTGTAAGTGTTCTTTCGTTCTTTTCATTCGTTTTAGCGTTAAAGTCAAACTGCGTTTGACTTTCTGCATTGACCAGTTTATGGTCAATGTGAAGTTCGTTTGAACTTCATAACGTGATAGTAATCACGATGGTTATAGCCCCTAGTGACTATACCTACTGATTACCACGTTATCTAGGCTCAGTGACGAGTCGAAGTTTCGGCCAAAATGCGTATTTACACGTATTTTGTAACCAAACTACTTTAGGATATCAAAACCATTTGTTTTGATATCAAAACCTGTTTTCTAACTTAGTTAAGCATGTTTTAACATGCTTAGCTCGTCACTTTTAGTTTAGTGCTTATATAGGGTCTTAAAGGTAAGCGATCTAATCAATCGCTTATACTTTCGAACCCGACCCGTTTGGTCAATCATTAGGATCCGACCAAACACATTAGGTGACCATAGTGTATAGGGAATAACCTTCCAAGGTTATACCTTATGGTCGCTTCGTTTAAGTAGTTTTATGATAGGTAGTTTATATGCCTTAGGTAAATTACCAAAAATGCCCTTTTTACGCCAAAATTCATTTTAAGCATATGTAACCTAAACTTTTGTCACATAACTGATTATACAATATGATTAAACTTGTATAGGCATATAATACTTGTCATAGGACTAGTTAGACGTCTCGAACGCGCGTTTGCGCGCACGACGCGTTAAAGTAGCATAAGCTACCTTAATGGGTCGCGATGGGTCGAAAGCACTTAGGTTAGGTTCCGATTTAGGATGTAGGCTTTGTTAAACCATATCACATGAGTTCCAACACTCATTTTGGTTGCAAGACCTCATTCTGTCTGATCTTCCGATTTAGGCGTCTATTGTTTGACTAGTGGTTCGATTACTAGGTGCTGCTTGATTTCTCTGGTTTACTCGAGTTTGTTGAAGTACTATTGATTGAGGATACCTTGCACTACATGTGATTACATAGTTCCCCTATTTTACTGTTTTCAAATGTTTTGGGGTGATTCATATGTACATAATGTTTTCAAGGTATTAACGATAATTTCAAAAACAATTAAAACGATTTATACTAAACTAATAACGATTTCGATAATGTGAACGAACTTGTTGGTTGTAGTTACATAACGAATGACATTCATTAATTTTGGCCGAACCGACCAGTATTAGGTTATGGTACCATAGGATCTGACAAATCCCGTTATTTCACTATACCCAAGGTTATGTGTGGGTGTTGTGGGTAACGACTGAATCTGTAATTATTAACTTATCCTTTGGGGGTTTGTTAATACGAGAAGCGAGGAACGAGGTAGTCGAGTCACGAAGGTTTGAATGTTATTAGCGAGACGACTATGTATAAGTTTTCACAATTAAAACGAGGATGATTTAAACGATTTAAACGAGTAAACGATTTGGAAACGATGTTAAATGATTTGGGTAAACGATTGGTTTTTGGCTAGTGTTTAGATAACGGGACGGGTGTAATGTGGTGAAAACATGGTAGATACGCCGCTGGTACTTCTTATATATAAGTGTTTTCAACATATTATATACCGTGGCGTTATTTAGTTCACTTGGGTAAACGATATTGAAATGATGTCACACAACGATGATTTTGAAATAATATACGAAGTTTTATTAACGAGTTTATACGAGATGTTTTACAAGATGATTTTCTAAAACAAAAAGCTTTTGGGTTAAGAATCGTGGCTACGAAATTTTATAAATTATAACCATCTTGATTTGAGTTGGTTAATCATGTTGCAATATTATACACTTTTTAAAAACAAGGTCTTCGAGGTACTGCAATATATGTAAACAAGCCATGATTCTGATACTCTTATAAAACCTATGTACTCGCCAGCATTTATTTGTTGACTTTGTTTTTACATATGTTTCAGGTGTTGTTGCTTGATTGACGTTCTAGGATGCATGCGTCACATAGGATCTGGAAGAGGCCTTAGTGACATAAAACGATGATAGTTGATATAAAACTTGTTTGTTATGTGTTAAAACAATGTTAATGCTTAATATTATCAATAAAACGAAACACTTTTTGTATCCATGGTTATGAAATGATAATTCTGTTACAACACTCCCCGACATTTCCGCCACGCTTTGTTGTTTTACGTGGTCGGGGTGTGACAAAAATTTTCAAAGTAACCAGAAAATCTGACAATAAATCAGAAAATCAAATGTTTTATCAGAAAAATATCTTGAAAGCCAGGAAGTTTGACAAATCATCAGAAAAACAGTGCCTTTTAATCAGATTTAAAGAAACTTATGACCATCTAAATTTTTGAAATAAGTTTCTTTCAAAATATTTTTTTTCTGAGGACTGGAACAAGCTGTATGAAATATACTTCCTGTATATCAGAACAAATGTTGGTGCATCCGTCTGTCGTCTACGTCTTGTATAGAATGTATTAGATCAGGGCACGAAAAACGAGATAGTGGTTTTTAGGAGTGATTCCGCTCGAAATGAAACCTTGTCATTTCAAGCTAAATCACATAAAAACCTGATTCAGCTCGAGTTGTAATGTCTGATTCCGCTCGAAAGTTAATGTTCTTATTCCGCTCGAAATGACACCTTGTCATTTCAAGCTAAATCAGAATCCCTATATAAAGGGTCACTTGGAGCTAAATCAGAAACAAGTCCTTCCGGTTTGCAACGAAGTGCTGCCGAAGTGTCGAGTCATTGTAAAAGTCATTCAATCAATACAAATCGACAGTTTAAAGTGTATACTCGCTGAATTGAACTCAGTTTGTTTGTTTCCGCCGCTCAAACTAAGAAAAGCTCTTCTGATAGACTCGTTCGGGTCCGCATACGATCCTACAAGTGGTATCAGAGCTCAGGAGGAAGAGCTCTTGCCAATTCAGCTGCGAATTCTGTTTCTACACCTTTCTTTTTCAATCTGAACATCATTTCACGGTCAGAATTGGCTCAGATTTTCACACACTGCTCGGAATTGATAATTAACAAAGCCTTAGAAGTTTCAAGTCCAAATTCGAACTAAAACTGGTCATTTTTAAGGTTCCGCTTGAAATCACTCGAGAGAAACATGACGTCACAGTGATTCAGCTTGAAATTTGGTCTTGATTCCGCTCAGAATTGTGATTCCGCTTCACATTTGATCTTGATTTCGCTCCAAATCAGCTTTTTGTTTGAAATCTTAGTTGATTCCGCCTGAAATTGAGATCCCGCTTGAACTTACTTGGTGATTCCGCTCCAAAGTACCTAGTGATTCCACTTGAAAACTCAGTTTCTGATTTCGCTCGAACTTGGTATCCCGCTTGAAAAACTGTTGACTGATTCCGCTTGAATCAGGGGTTTCACTTGAAATCAGTGACATTGTTGAACTTGGTTATTTCGATCCAAATTAATCTGGGATTTCGCTTGAGGAAGTTTTGTGATTCCGCTCAAAACCATCTTTCACTTGAACAAGTTTTAACTGATTCCTCTTGAATCAGTATTTAGTGATTTCGTTTGAAAAGTTGTTGGTTGAACTTGGTATTTCGCTTGAAAGGACTGTTTGTGAAAATTTGTTGAAAACCGAATCATGGACGAGGAATTTTATAACGCGTTCGCTACTCCGGTTACCCCGATCAGTATTGCACAGAACACGATGTTGGAAAACGAAACGGGAACAATGCAAAAACCGCCCAAACTTATGAACATCGAGGAATATAAAGGATGGGAAGGTCGTTTTGAAAACTGGGTACAAGCAAATTATCTAGATGCTTGGGAATGTGTTGAAACGAAGTATGTGAGACCGATGAATGATGATGAAGAAGTGATTGCTATCAAGGATATGAGTGCAGATGATAAGAGGAAGTACAAAATGAGAAAATGATGCTAAGTCTTCTACAACAAGCTGTGAAAGAAGACATCATAGTATTACTGCAACACAACGGGAGTTCTTATTCGATTTGGAAGGCTCTAAGATCAAAGTTTCATGGAAGTCAAGAGATGGTCAAAAACAAGAAATCACTTTTGAAGAAAGAGTTTGATCTATTTCGTGGGTTGAAAAATGAAAGCACAAGACAGATCATAGAAAGATATTGTAATTTGCTAGCCAACATGAAGAGATTGAGCATCTAGAAAGATAATGAAGAGTTAATCGAGAAGCTTGCTGATGCTTTGCCACACGAAACTTGGGGCACATATCTGATGATGCTCAGAAACAAGAAAGGATTTAACACGCTCACTTTGAGTAAATTCATCGAGAAGTTGGAAGCTCAAGAGATGGAACAAAGAAAGATTGTTCGAATGAAAGATTTCGATGGTGAACAAGACATCGGGTTGTATTACAAAGCAGGGGTGAATGAGAAAACCACAAATTTTTCTCCAAAAGTAGAAACTGCTTACAACGCCAAGAATTCAACCGGAAATTCATCAAAAGGATCAAGCAGCAACACAAGTTTTTCATCATTTCCATCATTCGATCCGAACATATCAGCAACAAAGAATGGGAGAAAACTTTAGTGTAACATTGTACTAAATCTTGAGAATGATCAAGATTACTCCGAGGAAGTTGCTAAAAATCACATGTCTTTGTTAGGAATGGTATTGGAATCTTATAGTAGTTTTGTTGCAGGAAAGATTGGGAATCCTATGTTGACCAAAGAGGATTACGATCAAATAGATGCTGAGGAGATGGAATTAATGGACATCAAATGGTGTTTGGCCAGTGTGTTGAGGAGAGCTGAGAAATTCAAGCAGATCACTGGAAGAAATGATCTCCGTGAGGCTAACATTTCTACTTTAGGTTTTGATAAATCTAAAGTCACTTGTTTTCGGTGCAGGGAGAAAGGACACTTCAAGAGGGAGTGCACCAATCACGAAGCAAGTGGAGCTCAAAATCCTTTCAACAACAACAATGATTACTACCGAAAAGCCATCTACCATCAAGTTGCTCAACAACCACCTCAACAACTTCAACATCAAGCACAAACTGCACATGGAAGGAATGTGATTGAAGAATCTTCAAAAAGAGCTTGTGTGGTGAATCAAGATGAGAAGTTTTCAACAGCATTCAACTGGAATAAATATATATCAGCTGATGGAAAAGCTTGTGTGATTGATCAAGATGATGAAAAGATGCCTGAAGGGTTTAGCTGGGAAAATTTTACATGGGATGATTATATTCCAGATCAAACTCCAGCTCATACAGCTTTTGTAGCTCGAGTTGAAGAAGATAGTGATGATGATCGTGAGTATTGGTAAAGAAAAATGGCAGATCATTTGAAAATGATGGCTGAGAGTGACAGTGAAGATGAGAAAGCAAAGAAGAAAAAGAAAAAGGTAAAGACACCAGTTAGCAGTGACGATGAAACAGTACCGGTGGTAAGAAGGAAAGTAAAGGTTGAAGTTCCAAAGTTCAAAGTTGATGAAGAAGTTGATGCTAAAAAGATTCCTGTGAAGTGTGACACTTGTGAAGCTATAAAGAAGCAGAACAGCACATTGATTTATAACTTGAACAGTTTGAAGGAATCTTATGATGTTCTGAACAAAGCTATGAATCAATACAATCATACAAGTGAAGAACAAGCAACAGCAATGAAGACACTTCAAGGAGCGTTCATGATCAAGCAGAAAGTTGTGAACAATTACATCGAGAAGTGTGCTGCTCTTGAACAGAAACTGGAACTTCAAAGAATCGAAACTGAAAGAGTTAATCGTTTGTTGAAGAGTTACTCATGTACTTCTTATGTCATTGATAGGATTTATCCAACTGTTGAAGGCATGAAGGCATTTGAAGAGGATGAAGTAACTGAAGAAAAGAATGATGATGGAAAAGTGGCTGAAGAAAAGACTCCAGAAAAGAAGAACAAGAAGAAGAGTGACACAAAGAAAAAGACTGACAAGAAGGATTCTGGTAAGAAACAAGATGTCGGTTACAACAAGTGTCCACCCCCGCTAGAAAATGGATATTTGCCCAGAAATCCAAATCAGGAAAGAGTCGAAAAAGCAACAAATTTACAGTGGGAGTCGGAGTCCTCAATCAATTTGCCAGAAAGTATTGATGTCGTGTTTACATCGTCTGACACTGATCATGAGTCCGAGTTAATTAAGAAAGTGGTCGATCAGGTGTTGGATAAAGATGAGATTGAGGAGTCAAAGTTGGAGTCAAACTCAGAGTCAAAGTCAGAGTCAAAGTCTGGTTCTGAAAGTTCGAGATCGACAGTCAACAGTCTAAAATCTTCGGTTAAAAGGGTTTACAACAAAGAATTCCTGTTATCAAAGTCTAATTTGAATGACGAAACATTTAAAGTTGCATATACTTTGAATGATTCTGACAAATTATATTTTGATGAGGAATTTCCAATAAGAGGTGTCAAAAATGAACTGATAAAAAAGGTTTTCAAATTAACAGAAATTAATATTTCTGAAATAAAAGATTTAAATCTTAACGAAAAACCTAAAAAATACACCTCAAGAGTTCAACAACGTTTAAACAAGAAAAAGGGTTACAGTTCTGGTTCTGTTTGGCAAAAGAAACCAAACCAAAACCGTAATTTCAAAAAGAAAGGTCTTGGATTTAATCCAACAGAAAAACAGAAAAATGAAAAATATGTTTGTGATTTTAAATCAAAGATGATATTTGTTTCAGGTACCTCAGCAGATGAGGAAGAAAAGAAAGAATTCTGGAGGCAGTCAAATAGTGAGTTCCTTGCAAAGAAGCAAGAAGAGATGAAGTTTGTTGTATAGAGGAAAGATACGAGAACCTGTTTCCAATGCAACACTGTTGGACATATTGCCAGAGATTGTTCTAAGGCAATATCATCAAAACAGGGAGTTTCTCGTAAACAGAAAGAGAAAGTGATTGAGTTTGAACCATCAATTGACAGAACAAAGTTATTCAAAAATTCTACTTTTGAAATTGGTGAATGTTCAAACAAGTTTTACAAGAAGAGAGCTAAAAATGACAAACAAAAATGGGTGGTTAAGAAGTCTGGAGGTAGTTCTAGCGATGATTCTGATGGGTCAAAATCAGAGGAGCTATCTTCTGGCGATGAGTCTGATTCCACAAAATCAGTTTCGACTGTGGATGATGATAATTTTCCACCACTTCGGGCTGAAAATTTTAAAAAGAAAATTGGTAAAGTTGAGATATCAAACCAATTTTATGATGATAAAAAGGTTTTTGATGTTGAAAAAGCTTTTAACCCCACTGTAAAACATATTTTTGAAAAAATGATTGATCGAAAAGTCAAAGGGGTTAAAGAGTTTTATGAGAAGAAGATGAAGAAAGATAAAGTTGAACCATCCCTGGTTTGTGACTGGGATGGTACATATTACGAACAGTAAGTCTCTGGACTTGCCGGAGATCCCAAGTTGGTAATCGTGGATCAGGAATCGGCATCATTCATAAAAATTGTTGTTTGTGAAATTTTTTAAAAAGTGGTTAAATGTATACAGGTGATGGACTATGCTGGAACTCCCAGGTTGGTAAGTGTGGAGTAGGTATCGGCATTTATTTTGAAATTTACTTTGATAAGTTCATCGTACAAGTGATACAGAGGTTTGTTTTGACATAGTGATTACTCAAGGTCATTAATTTGAACTTGATGTAATCTTCATACAAGTGGTTGAAAGACAATATGATGAACCATGCCCCTACAAGTGGTAAAAACGAACTTATTTTCTGAAAAAAATCATTTTGATTAAAACAAACTTAAGTGTTTTGAAATCTAAATGAGAAAATAGTTTGTTGAAAGGGGGAGTTCTGATTGTTTATGCCAAGTGAATGGCGAATTGAAGTGATTCGATATCAGTTGTTATTTCATTGTATAGTTTATTTTCAAATTTTCTAAAATGTGTTTGCATTTTAGGGGGAGTAAGAGTTTTTAGAAAATTCAAAAACATTTGAAAATTTGAAAAATCCAAAAACATGATAAAATGAAAAATGAGTTTTTGTGTCAAAGAAGAGGAAATGATAGTACATCAGTGGACGAAAACGGCATGCTAAAGAAATGGAAAGTTAAAAAGTGATAAATGGTCTCACTAATGATATGCCAGTACGTTTTTGCACATTTAGTAAATTGTGACGAGATATAAACCTAAAATTCAAACTTGCTTATATCGTGGGAAACATCTCTCGGATATATGGGTAACCCCCGAAATCTTGTTTGAAAGGTCCCTCTTTCTGAGATACTAGGCCTTTATACTCAGTGATATCTGGGGTATTATCCCGGGACTTCTGATTTTGCGGAAGCAATGGCCTAGTCCCCAGAGAATACTTTCTGCTTGCTTGAAATATAGCGCCGCCCTCAGCAAAAATGATGAAACAATAAAATTGATAGTCATTGCTGTTGTAACAAAAGATCCTCTAAAGGGGACACACCAAAAGTCGAGCCGTCATCTCTCTGCTGAACGGAAGTTCTGACCTGAGCTCTCACGGCCCTCGCAATTTAACCCCTTACAGATATCATCTGTGGTATACTCACCTGTAAGATTGAATATTGGGATCTGGATACGGGAGTATATTCTGAGGTGGGACACGCGAATAAGTTTAAGTTCTTAAGACATTAATATCGTATCTCGGATTAGTTGAACTTTGTGTGAAAATTTAAGTGGATCAGTATACTGACAATCTAGGTGAATCGTTTAGAACTTAAAATGTATGAAGCTTAACGGTGTTGGTGATATGTTTTATAAACTGATATGATCCTCTTACACAAACTCACAAAAATATTGTTTGTAAATATTTCTTTACTGCATTTCTGTATTCTAAAAAAATCAAAAAGATTTTCGGTGAGTTTTAGCATAAATTTTTGAAAAATTCAAAACGATTTTCGACAACTGGTGTTGAGGAGCTGATTTTCAAAATTCAAGTACTAAACATGATGAAATTTGGTTTGGGAGAGTGTGTTTACGAGATTATATCTTACAAGTGGTTATCAAAAGTTTTAGTTGAGAAAATGTTTCTACAAGTGGTTCATCAGATGCTATAAATGTTAGATCAATTTGTGATTGTTTACAAGTGGTGTCTGAATGAGTTAAAGTTTGTTTTTATAAAACTTATGTTTAAAGATTCAACATTTGAGAGGGAGTGTATGTTGGAGCTTATATATAGAGAAAACGTTAACATCCGAGAGAAGATGAAAGAGAAAGAGAAGATAGAGATTGAGGATGCTTACAGCGTCAGATACTTTAAGAAAGAGAAGCCCAAAGACTGATAAAGACTGAAGATGCGAAGACTCGACACTGAAGACTCCGTCAACATCCGAGGGGGAGTTTCTTGGTGCATCCGTCTGTCGTCTACGTCTTGTATCGAGTCTTGTATAGAATGTATTAGATCAGGGCACGAAAAACGAGATAGTGGTTTTTAGGAGTGATTCCGCTCGAAATGACACCTTGTCATTTCAAGCTAAATCACATAAAAACCTGATTCAGCTCGAGT
The DNA here is from genome assembly GCA_030545235.1 of Helianthus tuberosus. Classification (NCBI taxonomy): domain Eukaryota; kingdom Viridiplantae; phylum Streptophyta; class Magnoliopsida; order Asterales; family Asteraceae; genus Helianthus; species Helianthus tuberosus. Next base: position 66,287,051 of record CM060392.1, on the reverse strand, counting down.
TGTAATGTCTGATTCCGCTCGAAAGTTAATGTTCTGATTCCGCTCGAAATGACACCTTGTCATTTCAAGCTAAATCAGAATCCCTATATAAAGGGTCACTTGGAGCTAAATCAGAAACAAGTCCTTCCGGTTTGCAACGAAGTGCTGCCGAAGTGTCGAGTCATTGTAAAAGTCATTCAATTAATACAAATCGACAGTTTAAAGTGTATACTCGCTGAATTGAACTCAGTTTGTTTGTTTCCGCCGCTCAAACTGAGAAAAGCTCTTCTGATAGACTCGTTCGGGTCCGAATACGATCCTACAACAAAGGTGTGGAGTTCAGAACTACAGAACAGCAATGTAAGTAAAAATCTCGAAACTCTACTTATTCCCTCTCATCTCAAAAAAAAAATCTGATGATTCATCCTCTGTAAATGAATCAAATGAATTCTGATGATATATGAAGAAAATACAACTCTCAAAAGTTTTATTCAAAATTTTCTGACATATATCATCAAAAGGAAAATCTGGGAAGACACACAAACTCAGAAAAGGTTTCTATTGGGCCTTTTTTAAACAAAAGGGGTACCACAAAGAGAAAAGGTGCAAGTTGGACATTAGTGTTTATCCGCAAAATCATTGGCATCTCTAAGTCTCTTTAAAGGATTTACATTAAGTTAGAGATAAATCAAAGGTTTTTCAAAAATGGTTGTTTCCTTAAAGGATTAAAACATCATAAAGGTGTCATTAACCACCTTGAATACAAACAACCCACGACAAACACTCAAGAATCTCTGTCTGTACACAGTATAAATACCTCATTCAAAAACAGAGCCTTCCATCTTCAACCTTCAAATTCGAAACCCTAAAACCATTTTCCGAAACAAAATCCCAAATTCTCAACGGCAGCTATCAACATCAACATACCACCAACTGAACACTCGGTTAACTTCATCACTAAAGCTGAATTTCTTCCATTAAAGAGCAACAATGAAGAAATGAATGATAACATTGAAGAGTATGATTTGAAATGTCAAATTTTCATTGAATTCCTAACCAGATGCCCTTTAGCACAAGCCTTCACAAAGACCAGAGAGGTACCAGAAGAACTCATACAACAAGTTGTAAAAACTCTCAAAGTCTCAAATCAACTCGAGCTAACAGCACATGTGTGGGGAAATATCTTTATTACAATCTCACCGGAGAAAATAAGGGAATGTTTGGAACTACCCTTAAACCAAAGCTATGAAGAAGCACCAGAAAAAGAAGATATGTTCTCACAACCTGATGCTGTAATAACCAACTGGGGTAGCCCAGTTGGCCACCGACACCCACCTCTTCCCAGAGGTACCGGGTTCGAGTCTTGGGAGTGGTATATGTCGCCCAGGGTAAGAACTCGGCATGGGGAAGTCACCGCGGAGCTAGCTTGGTCGGGTAGCGGCTCCCGGAGTGAGATCACTCTGGCGGTGGGGAGGACCGTGCACTATCCCCCCCCCAACCTGATGCTGTAATGGGCTACAAGAAAAAGATTTCAAAAATCAATGAATTCAAGAGAAACAAGCTACCTGCCTTCTGGCAAGTTCTAATGGAAATTCTGAACAAGTGTCTATCTTCAAATATTGGAGGTACAGATCAGATAAATAAGAATATTCTAACAATCATGTTCAGTCTCATTAGTGGGTTGAACATTGATTTTGGAACAGAAATATTTATTCTGATCAGAAGATCAATTCTGGCTAACACTGGAAGGATAGATTCACATCTACCCTTTCCCAGATTTCTGTCAATCATAATTTCTGAAGATTTTTCTGAAAGGAACCTAGAAATTCCAGCATCAGAAAATATGTGGAAAACAGAAATTATGAGACCTTGGACTGCCATAGGATCTTGGAAGTCAGATTATGATGTGCCTGCTCTATCAGAAAGAATGATGAATCTTATACCAGAAGATTCACCATACAGAGAAGAATATCTGAAGATGTTGAACAAGAGGCCAGAAAACAAAGAAGTTTTTGAAAATGTGTCCCCCATGGAGCATGATGCACAAGAGTCAAGCACACCAAGAGTGGAACAGCAGGGTGAATCTGATCCTCATCCAGCTGATAAAGATATGAATATGAGTCCTGTGGCAGAAGAACATCATGCTGAAATCTCACATATGGGAGAAACAGGTGCACAACACTCCAAACAAAACTTATTTCATTTTTCTGAGAGTGATTCTGATGAATCAATTCAAGGAAAACATGAAATTTTACATAGAGGCACTATTTCTGCAAAACAAAGTGTGAGTAAAACCAAGGACCCATTTTCTGAATCAGATTCTGAGGAGGAAAATGTGGTGGCAACAGGTGGAGATCAGTCTGCTGATCAAGGAAACCTGGATGAGAAAACTAAGAGTTTCTCAACAAATCATGGAGAACCTGAAAAGGTTAAAGGATATGAGGAAAACCAGAACTTGAATGTGTTTCAATTTTCTGGTGAGGATACAGAGAATTTGGAATCTACCAATCCTCTTAACCTCAGAACAGCAGAGAATGTGTTTTCTGCTGGTATTAGAAGGGGAACATCTGTTGTTTCTCCTATTTCCCAAGGACATTAATCTATGTCCCCTAAACAACTTCACAAGGAACTTGAAGACACAACTGCTACTGTGAAAACAGCCACAGAAAGAAAACTTGATCTGATACTGGAAGAAATCAGAAATCAAAAGTCAGATATCAAGGTTTTATCAGAAACTGTCAAAGTTGTGTAGAAGCAAACAAAAGACAATGTTGCAGCTCTCAACAAACTGCAAAAGTCATCAGAAAAAAGAGAGAGCTCATCAGAATTAGAGAAGGCTCTCAAGGAACTGCATGATATCAAGAAAAAGATGGCTGAGGTTGCAACTGCAGGAGAAAGCTCAAGTTCAGGGAAGATTCTTGAAGAAATACAGTTCCTCAGAGCCAACAACAGCAGCATGGCTGAGGCTTTTGAGAAGCTGTTGATGGATTTGACTACACAAAGAAATCAAGAAAACCAAGAGTTTCAGAAAATGAAGAAACAAGAAGAAACAAATACTAAAATTCTCACTAATGTTCATTTGTTAGTAGAGAGATTGCAGTATAATGTTGCCAGACTAGCAAAAGTTGATCTTCATGAACTGAAAGCCTCAATTCCACAAGAAAGACAAGCAAGAGGATCAGAAACTCCTCAACAACAACAATCAGAAACCATTCAACAAGATCAAACCAAACAAACAGAATCTTCAACAGCTCAAAAACAGAAGCAACCCATGGGTCCACCTCCAGATAAACAAAAGTTACTCATGGGTCCTCCACCAAATGTCCCAAAGCCAGACACATCAAGGGTCCAGCAGAAATACCATGTTCCAGTTCAGTCATCTTCTACGGCCATCACAGGAGAAACAGAGTTCAGCATAAAGATGGATACAAAAGAGAAGAGAAGAATGGAACATGAAGTGACTTCCTCAAAAAGGCCAAGAAAAGAAATGATAGAAGATTCAAAAGGGATCATCAGAGAAATGGATGTGCTGAAAGGTGATTTACACACTATTATGTACCCTGAAGAACATCTAAAGCATTACTATTGGAAAGGTCCAGAAGACAACCCAAAGAGACCACTCTCTCCATTGAGTAAAGGTATTGTTGAAAACAGAAACAATGAAGGTTGGGTAATTCTACACAAGCACATGACCAATCCAATAGTATCAATTGAAAGAATTGATACTTTGACCACTGGAGGAGGTATCTTAGGTTATGAAGCACAAAACAAGTATACCCTGATTAGAAAAGATAACAGTGAACAAAAGGTTACTGATGCAAATCTGGCTGATGATATTCACCCAATGGGAATAGTCAAAATGAAGAATATCATTGATGAAGAGAAAGGTAATTCAGTTGTGATCAGAAGAGCCCTTGAAAGCCTCAAAAGTGCAGGAGCAAATCTATACAAAAGGGTTGCACTGGAAGACTTTGATCTATGTATCAATTTTGAGTACAGCAACAAGGTGCTAATACCTCCTCCCAACACTTCAATTCCAGCTGAAATCCCTTCCAAACTTGTGAGAACTGGAGCAATCTTTGACCAACCAGAAATGTGTGTAGTCTTCAAAGATGCTAATGATGAGAAAGCTCTATTCAGAATCAGTGAAATATGCAGGTATTCAAATCAAACTCTAAAATATATAAGGAACTGCATGAATGAAAAACAAGAGCAGCTCAAGAAGAAGGGAAAGAACAATGAACAGCTGAGAAAAACAATTGAAGAATGCATTGAAAACTGGATGGAAGCAAAAGGATGGTACAAAGAAATGTACAAAGAAACTCAAAAGGCAATTGATCACAAGAAAAGGTTGAAACCAGGAGACAAGTACAAAAGTGGAGTGAAGATCAATTAATGAATTGATGAGATTAAATTTCTGTTTTTGAACAATATTTTATTTTTGTCTGATTTATGGTTGATTTGACTATGTTCTATGTTTCTGAACTTAGTTGGTTTTAAATTTTTTCTTTCAAGAAGCAGTTGAAAGTTGTTTTTGTTAGATATAGAGATAGTTCATTTTCTTACAATACTTAGGGGGAAACTGTTAGGAAACTTTATTTGTAAGTATTGAAGAAAAACACAATCAAATGGATCTATGAAGAGATCACAGTCCTGAAGATCACAACAAGAAAAAGAAGATCAGATAGGACAACTGAAATGCACAGCATCTGCTTCAAAGAATCACAAGTTGATCAAGAGCTGAATTGGATTATCAGAGAAGGTCATTTCTGATGGATCTGATGATATTTCTGATGAAATATCATCAGTTTCTGACGATCTGATCATCAGGATTTTTCTGATGATTTGTTCACCAGAATTTCTGATGAAGTGGTTTATCAGAAATTCTAATGAAGTACCCCACTTGTCTGAAATCAGCTCTATCCTACCACAATTACCGAAGCAAGTTGACATTATTGGATATCATGATGAAAAAGGCAAGTTGAACGTTGGATTCAATGAATATGTCAATTGGCCACTTTTTGCAGGACTTATTGCATGAATAAACTATTGTTTATTCATGCACCCAGCCTTCTATTCCAACCAGCAGAAGACAATTGAGTTTGAAGCTTAGCATTCACACATACATCAAAACTCCATTGCCCTCTCACCTACAGAATTCAAGATTCATTTGTACTAGATAATAATCTTACAATCACCTTGTAAACCATTTTGTTTCAAAGTGATATAAACTTGATAATTCTGTAGGTCTTGTTTCTGAAAGTCTGATTTCCATTTCCGCACATCTTTTTCACATCTACTGAAATCACTTGCCATATTACGTGAAAAGAAGTTGTTTAAGGCCATACTGGGTCCAACATAAGACTTATCTTTTTTAAATTCTTTGAAAATTGAAAAAACAATCAGAATCTTTTTGACGTTTGCCTTTAATCTCGAAGTATGTAAACAATAAAGAACTCAAAAATTTAATTTTGAGAAGAGTAAAACCTAACCAACAAACGTATTTTGAAAAAAATGATTCCTTTCTTGTGGTTCGATTAAGTCAAAAAGAAAAACGCACTTACGAAATCGAACACCATCGCCCGGTTCTCTGATTCAATTGGCAAACCCAGATTATCGTTTCTTGCTCGTAATCTTGCACTGAGATTTTTCTTTCCTGCTTCCTCTTGGATCGATTAACGTGGTGCTCTGATACCACTATTAATAATCGAACATGCGAATCACAGGTTTGAATATAAAAGAATTGAGAATCAAAGAACAATAAACTTGCTTGTATTGAATGAAAAGTGATGATTACAATTGACATACATGAACCCTATATATACTATACGAATAGGTGCGATGAATGGTTGCGTCTCCTCATGAATCGACGTGTCTGATGATGAAGCATCGCATCTTCTTGATGATTGCCGCCCTTTCTGAAGAGTCACGTCCGTAGGAGATGTCGATCCCTTTAGATGTAGGTTTCAATCTTTCACTTTGTCGCATCCGGTCCTCGCACTTACTAACTAATCTAATTATAACATAAACTAACTATCTACTAATTATAGAACGACCCCTATATTTAGTTTAAACATCAATACATATCTGTTCAATTGTGGCTAAACAAGCTACAACATCTGGCTTATGAAATAGATGATGTGCTCGATGATTTGTCTATGGAAGCTATGCGGAGACAGTTAAATCAAGAATCTGATGCCAGTACCAGCAACAACCCAAGTAAGGTATTAAAGTTCATTCCCACCAAATTCTATGCTCTTAAGTATGGTCGTAAGATGAGTTCTAAGCTAGATGAGATCACAGCCAAATTGCATGACCTCGTTCAGGAGAAAAATATTTTGGGTTTGAATGATACTGTTGAAAGGCCACATAGACCAAGTAGACGGTTGGAGGAAACTTCACTAGTTGATGAATCCAAAATTGTAGGTCGGGAAGGTGATAAAGAGGCATTGATAGGGATGTTGCTAGACAAAGAATCTTCAAGTAGTTAAAACATAAACGTGGTCTCCATCGTTGGCATGGGTGGGATCGGCAAAACCACTCTTGCACAACTTTTGTACAACGATAAGAAAGTGAAGGATCAATTTGCACTCATGTCATGGGTTTGTGTTTCTGATGACTTGGATATATTTACAATTACCAAATCCATTTTTAAAGATATTGGCCGGGAAAACAAAAAATTTGAAACTCTAAATCAGCTTCAAGTTGCCCTTACTGAAAAACTATCAAAGAAAAGATTCCTCTTTGTTCTGGACGACGTCTGGAATGAAATTTCCAACGACTGGGATCTTCTCCAACGCCCGTTTACTGTAGGGGCTCCTAGTAGTAAAATTCTAGAGACAACACGGAAGATTAAGGTTGCATCGGTGATGGACTCTGTACAATCTTACTCTCTCAAAAATTTTTCAGATGAAGAAGCTCTATCTTTATTTGCTCAGCATGCGTCAGGTAAACAAAACTTCAATGTTAGCAGAATACTGAAACTGCATGGTGAAGATATTGTCAAGAAATGTGGTAGATTGCCTTTGGCGTTGAAAACTCTTGGGAGGGTATTTAGAACAAAACTCAATGTTGAAGAATGGGAGGAGCTCTTGGAAAGTGAGATATGGGATTTAGATAATGGAAGTGAGATCCTTCCTGCGCTAATGCTAAGTTACTATGATCTCTCACCACATTTGAAGCAAATGTCATTTGTGTATTGTTGCTTATTCCTGAAAGATTACATATTTGACAAGGATAAACTAGTACTCCTGTGGATGGCTCAAGGTTTTGTGTACGTGTCAGATAGAAACAAGTCAATGGAGAATTTTGGTCGGGGGTGTTTTGAAGAGCTAGTGTCCAGGTCGTTTTTTCAGCATTCAAACAGATGTAAATCATGATATATAATGCACGACCTTATACATGACATGCCAACCAGTGTTGCAGGAGAGTTCTTTCTTCTGTTAGATGATAAAATGGATTTTTATGACAAGCATGGAGATTTGGAGAAGAGCCACCACCTTTGTTTTATCCATGATGAATATAACGCATACAACAAGTACAAAGGATTACAAAGCGCTAGACGCTTGAGAACTTTCTTAGCTGCTTCAGTTAGAGTATCCTACACAATAAAAAAGGTTCCTAAAGAGCTAGTTCCCCAACAGAAATTCTTAAGGGTGCTAAGCATGTCACACCCCTTTCCGCGGTGGAAGCACGAGGTGTGATCATGAAAGGTTCTCATTGCATACGAAAGGTAAACATACTACATGCTCATAAAATAACTTCAAAATGCCAAACATTACATAACCGAAAACATGGTTTAAGTGTTTACATCACAAGACAGCATTTTGTCTGATAAGTTTACAACTTTATTCAAAGATAAACAAAAGCGACATACAAGAGCATGAGTAAAACCGCGCGCACATCCACTAGTTAACTGAAATACATGTGAGTTTTGGAAAAACGTCAACATAATGTTGGTGTGAATTCATGCAATTTTTGTATCTCACGTTTGTATACTTTGTATGAAAACATAATTTGTATCTTGTATAAATCAAGTCTTTTGTGGACACCACGTACTAATGTATAAATCAAGTATTCTTGTATAAATCATGTATTTCTGTATGTATCAAGTGTTAATGGGTTGCAAAGCCATTAACATGTGACACGACATAGGAAGTCACCAAACCATAGGCATTTTTCTAGTAGTCGATTCACGACTGAGACACAAAAACACTACTCGGTTCTAGTGGTCACCAAGAGTGGGGCTGCCCTGAAACCCATTAGATCTAACCTTTTGTTCTGCGGTCTTGGTATGTACACGATTAATGGTGCTTATGGTACCCTATTCGTGACACGATTTCTCGTATCATTCCTCAATTCTTGTATACATCATACCATTTGTAAACATTGTAATATTTGTAACATGTATTTCACCCCCGAAGTTATAAAACTGAAAACAGTTAAAAGAAAAGGGGGAGCATGAACTCACAACTTTGCGTTCCTTGCGTCGTAAACTTCACCGGATTTGCTTAATTAACGTCGTGACCTATACGTGTTTTCTTAACGTTAGTCACTAGACTTGTATCGTACAAGTACAAGTCACTGTCTTTTATGTATATGTTTTCTCGTGTTAAAAATAATTCATATTTTTAACTAAGTGTCTTACTTATATTATTTTCTCAAAAATACATATAAGTTTCTTGTATTTTGCACTTTGCACCCGAGTTATGTATCGTGTATGTTGTATGTGTATTTTTGTTACAAAAATTACGGCGAGGTTTATATTCGAAAAGCATAGTTTAGAACACACTAGCAAACATTTGTCTAGAAAATATTTACTAAGTGTTAGGATTTTCAGAAAATTTCGCCATAGTCTCCTTTGTAAATGGAGGTGTCCATGCTAAGTAGCATATCATTTTCTTTAACCTATAACACGTTAGGTCGTTCTCAAATAATCAACCCGACATTCTGACATGCAAGATACTACTTTTGTCGTTTCAGTTTTAATATATAAAACTGGACTGTTTTCGGACATTTTTATAAAATGGTTATCTTATTCCAATAATTCCCAAATTTTTACAGAATGTCTTATACGAATCAAATATTATTGTGTAAAAATATCGGGGTCCAGTTCATTATCAGTATTTTATAGAAAATCATTTTCCGAACTGCGATCAGATTTGTTACTTTCTGACCGCAGCCTACGGAATAATTCGTTTAAAATTCATCGTAAGTCCGATTTACGAAATTCCAGTGGGAGAATTACTACGATAATAGTGGTCATCTACAGTACAATTTTCGTGAGCTGATTCAATATGGGTTTCAAGTTATGACTAAAAACATATCACCCATTTACTGCAGTAAAAACTCAGCTTTAGCTGCTGTTACAAAACGGGTCTTTAAAAATAGTAAACGACTTCGAAAAATTACGATTCCAGTGCCATTTGATCCGTTTTTCGAAAATACATAATTTAGGCTTCAGAAATTCTGTTTTTTTGATTTATTATGGTCTGTTTACAGCCACTTGAAGTTGGCTGAAAATGTAAATCAGCATGTTTCTTTGTAGTTTAAACGTTACTAAATCGTATCAACAAATGTCCGACCAACGGGTTTATCAAGAAACCGACGATCAAATATCATATATGATTTAACCAACCCTCATCCAACAAGATTTCATCTTCAAGTAAACTTTTTATGTGGGATTTCATGTAAAGTTTCATGTTCATCTCTTTAGTGTTCTTGTTTCTTTAGTGATTTTGAACATACTAACATACTACAACTTTTGATCACAAAAACAAGATGAACAAGGGTGTACAAGTAACTTACTACTAGCACAAGGCTAGGGTAGGATCTAGTGATGAAGATGATGAGAAAAGATGATGAAGAAGCAAGAAACAAGGCCCTTTTTAAGCTCCACAAGCTTGCACTTCCTTGAATCACCTTAGATGCTTGAATGGAGTTTGAATAATGGAAGAAGATGGTGGTTTAGGGGTGGTGATGGTGGCGGTTGGGTGTAACCATGAGGGAGGGAGAGAGAGTGAAGGAGAGAGTGTATTAATGTGAAGTATGGTTGTGATCTTTGGCCATGATTTTATAGATACTTTCACATATTTTGTGCACATGATCAAGCAACAATCCATTATAAAACTAAGATATAATCTAGCATAAGATCATGTAGTATGGTGTGGGTGATTTGGTGGGACCACCATAACCGTCCAACATATAATGGGGGGGGGGGGAGGGGTAATGTGTAATTTTCAATGGTAGTTAGATAATATAGTTAGAAACCAAGTATATAATTAGTTAGGCTAGTTACTAGACATTTTAGTGGGTGTTAAGGTGTTCGGGGATCAAGACTAGCCAAGTAATAAATAAACAATGTGTTTGGGAAAATTTTGGTGTCCCGGGTAATGTCCGGTTGTTCGGTTAAGTACCGGTTCGTTAAGTGTTAAATTGCACCGTTTAGCGTCTTTCTTGTACCCTCTTGCACCCCTTTCAATTCCTGACACTTAGGGAAATATTCTGGACGATAGAACATAAATTATGCATGATATTTATATGTTTAAAAGATGGTTATAGCGGAATTTAGAAAAATTCTGCACTTAAAGTGCGTTTCAGGTGCTTTTTAGTGCGTATTTTAGCTTTCGGAGCGTCTATATGTTAACCCTTGTATGTACTCTTGGGTTTTAATGCATTTTTGTCGTTGGACCTACACCTAGGCCTCAATTCTAATGTCTGACTGCTTTCTGCAGTTCTGTTGACACAATGTGTCTTACCGGTGAGTTTACTAGTATTTCTGACGCAACGCTCTTGTTAATGCATAAAGCAATATTTTGTAGTATAAAACGTACATGAATTCACTTGTTTGGTATGTAATCAGACAATGTTGACATTTAAGCACATAATTGCAGTCATTAAATAATAATTAAAGTGTACAGAAATTACCGGTTTGTGCCAGTTGTCACAGTCTCCCCCCGTTAAAAGAATTTCGTCCCGAAATTCAGGCTGAACTAACTCTCGCAGGAGTCTTCTTGAACAGGTGGGGATACTTTTCTTTGAACTGGTCTTCATGTTCCCACGTGTACTCAGGTCCGTGCTTAGAGTTCCAACGTACTTTGACAAGTTTAACAGTGTTCCTCCTGGTCTTGTTGACTTTCCAGTCAGTAACCTCAACGGGTTGTTCTGTAAATCGGAGGGCGTCATCAATATGTACTTCATCCGTAGGGATGATCCCGTCTTCTTGTGTTGGACTCTTCTTGAGGTTGGATACATGAAACGTATCATGTACTCCATTAAGTTCTTCCGGTAATTCCAATTTGTATGCGACGGTACCAATTCTTTCCAAAATCTTGAATGGTCCGATGTATCGGGGATTCAGCTTCCCACGTTTTCCAAATCTGACTACGCCCTTCCAAGGTGAGACTTTTAACAGCACTTTGTCTCCTACCTCGAATTCGAATGGCTTTCGTCTTTGATCAGCGTAGCTCTTTTGTCGATCTCGAGCCGCCTTAATGCGCTCTCGGATTTGCATAATCTTGTCGGTTGTCTCTTGTACTAATTTAGGACCAACCATACGTTTATCTCCAGCGTCTGCCCAACATAAGGGCGATCGGCACTTGCGGCCATACAGAACTTCGAACGGTGCGGCTTTTATACTCGTATGATAACTGTTATTGTAGGAAAACTCAACTAAAGGTAGATGAGTATCCCAGCTGCCACCTAGATCCATGACACATGCGCGAAGCATATCTTCTAATGTTTGTATAGTCTGTTCGCTCTGGCCGTCTATTTGTGGATGGAATGTCGTGCTTAGATCTAGCTGAGATCCAAAGGCTTCCTGAAAGGATTGCCAGATTCTTGAGACAAAGCGTCCATCTCTGTCTGAAATGATTGAGATTGGCACTCCATGACGTGCCACAATTTCTTTTAAGTATATCTCAGCAAGCTTTCCAGTGCTATCCTTCTCTCGGATAGGTAGGAAATGCGCAGATTTCGTCAATCGATCAACTATCACCCATATCATATCGTGCCCTCTCGAGGTCCTGGGTAATTTTGTTATGAATTCCATCGAGATTTGCTCCCATTTCCACATGGGTATCTCTGGTTGTTGTAGTAGGCCAGACGGTTTCTGATATTCGGCCTTAACCTTAGCACAGGTTAAGCATTTTCCAACGTAAACAGCAACATCGCTTTTAAGTCTCGGCCACCAATAGTATTCTTTCAGGTCTTGATACATCTTGTCCGATCCTGGATGGATCGAGTATCTCGATTTGTGTGCTTCATCAAGGATGACTTCTCGAATACCGCCATAGAGTGGAACCCAAATACGTTTCTTAAAGTATAAGGATCCCTCTTCATTTGGCACCATATATTTCAACATACCCCGGAGGTATTCAGCTTTACAGTTTTCCATCTTAAGGGCTTCTTGTTGTGCGTCACGAATGCGTGTAGTGAGGTTCGTTCGAATCGTCATTTCCAATGCTCGAACCCTTAGGGTCTTAACCCTTTCTTTTCGGCTTAATGCGTCTGCTACAACGTTTGACTTTCCAGGATGGTACTTAATCTCACAGTCGTAATCGTTCAGCAGTTCGACCCATCGTCGCTGACACATGTTCAATTCCTTCTGATCAAGTATGTGTTGTAGGCTTTTGTGATCTGTGAAGATTGTACATCGAGTACCATATAAATAATGTCGCCAAATCTTCAAGGCGAATACCACCGCACCAAGTTCCAAGTCGTGAGTGGTATAGTTTCTTTCGTGAACCTTCAATTGTCTTGAAGCATAAGCAATGACTTTTTGGCGTTGCATGAGCACGCAACCCAGACCTTGTCGTGAAGCGTCACAGTATACCACGAAGTCTTCAGTGCCTTCGGGTAATGTTAGTATTGGTGCATCGCATAGCTTATTTTTTAGTAGCTGAAAGGCTTCTTCCTGTTTGTCACCCCAGTCGTACTTCTTGTCTTTTTGCGTAAGGGTCGTCAGCGGTTGAGCTATCTTTGAGAAATTCTCAATGAATCGCCGATAATAGCCCGCTAAGCCCAAAAATTGACGAACTTCAGTTGGGGTTTTGGGAGCTTCCCAATTCTTTATTGCTTCAATCTTGGATGGTCTACATGAATGCCCTTCTCATTCACAACATGACCCAGAAACTGTACTTCGCGAATCCAGAATTCGCATTTCGAGAACTTTGCATAAAGTTTTTCTTTCCTAAGTAGCTCCAAAATGGTTCTGAGATGTTGTTCGTGTTCTTCTTTCGTTAGCGAGTAAATCAGGATATCATCGATAAATACAATCACGAATTTATCGAGATATGGTTTGCAAACGCGGTTCATCAGATCCATAAAGACCGCTGGTGCGTTCGTCAGTCCGAATGGCATCACAAGAAACTCATAATGCCCATAGCGTGTTCTGAATGTAGTCTTTGGTACGCTTTCCTCTTGTATCCTTAACTGATGGTATCCAGATCGAAGGTCGATCTTAGAATAGTAGCTTGATCCTTGCAACTGATCAAATAAGTCATCAATCCTCGGTAGTGGATACCGATTCTTGATCGTGAGCTTGTTCAGTTCTCTGTAATCGATACACATCCGCAGTGTTCCATCATTCTTCTTCACGAATAATACTGGAGCTCCCCAGGGTGAGAAGCTTGGCCTTATGAATCCTTTATCCAACAACTCCTGGAGTTGTGTAGATAATTCTTGCATCTCGGATGGTGCAAGTCGATAGGGTGCCTTGTGTCACACCCCAATATTTCGACGTATTTCCAGTGGGCCCGGTGGGGAGTATCGTGACGTAGTTGATATCATCATGGTCAAACAACACAATATTTAAATGCACAGCGGAAGCAAAAGATAAATATATTACAATCCGATATAAAGTAATGTCAAAGTATTACAAACGGAGAGTAAAAGATCCACAGGCAGATCGAAAATAAAATGAAACATTGTTCAACAGACTTTAGGCATCTAAGCTTGCGAGACTCTTTATTGATGCTAGGAGTAGCCAGCCTATTCCGATTAGTACCTGCACTTAGCCTTTTTGAGAAAATACGTCAGTTTACACTGGTAAATACAATCAACCGACTCATTTTGAAAAGGGTTTAAAAAATTTGATTTGAATGCACATGGCACAAATAATATTTTATAACTTGGGATAATTATTTGAATATAATACTTGTAAAGGATTTACATGTTTCTTATGCGTTCAGTAGCCCGGTTCGTGTCGGGTTAAAGATCAATGGACACACCACATTAATAATATGAAACACCGACGGGCGTACGCCTACGCCCCGTGCTTAGGTCGTGGCCATTTCGTAAAATGATGCCAGGGATATCCGGGACATGGCCATTAACCCCCCAAAGGCTTTAAGCAAACAAAACAATTTAAACGAGACATTTCAATACTTTAACCATCATACAATTAAAGATTCAATGCCCGACCAAGCGGTATTTTATATACCATACCCCAAGCCCGTATAGGGAAAATAAGTTAAAGGTATTTACCTGAGCTAAATATAAATTCAATACCAGCCGTATCAAATCAGCAAGTACATATAGCTTTTACTGGGCTCCTAAATCTGGAACGAAGGTTTTTAATAACCTATTAGAATCCTAACGGGTCTTTAATTAAGCCTTGACTTAGACCGATTAGTTTTCAAGAGGAAGATACGGTTCAAACGCATGATAAAGCGAAGACCGGAATAGAATGTGATTTAGACCCGACAAGTTTGAAGACTTGTATAATATGGGTAATCTAAACACATTCTGGGTTTTGAGATAATAACGATAAGGTTTGGCCCGTTTCGCCTAATTTATGCAAACTAGTTACATAAACCGAACCGAACGTGCAAGAAGCGTAACGGGTAACCATAAGAATCATATACAGGTTTCCTAAGTTAACATGCCTTAAATATGTCGTGACATCAGTAGGATGCCTTCCATTATGCCCAAAACGAATTTAAACCTAAACTATGCCCCGTAGGGGTATTTTGGTCATTTTAAAGGTTATAAAAGAGTTCGAATATAAATCTGAGTTTTGGGTCTGATGAAATCAGTAAAATACTTAGTTTAATAAGTTATAATGATAGGGTATCAAGTCTTATATTTATAAAGTGGTCTTGATACATACTATGCGTTAAAAACGCTTAAAAAGGCGATTTGGAGCCATTTCCGGGTTTTCAAAGGGAAGCTGATATTTTTATAATTCTAGAAGGCTCAAAATAGTTTATTTATCATATTAGATCAGTAGAAAAAGGTTTGAGGTCGAAAGGATTTGTAAAACTCATTTTATAGCCCGTAAGGGCAAAACCGGCATTAACCGAAATAAAGCTACAACCCTATGTTATGCTCAGCCTAAAATTAATTAAAAATCTTCAAAAATCCCAAAATATTATATTATATCAGTGGGTAAAAAGTTTGGTATCAAAGATTGGGTTTAGATAGGCTATATGCTAATTACGCCGTTTAGTTTATAAGAAGCGTTTTAATTACGCTATTGAGCATAACTCTTAATCTAGACCTCCAACTGATATGAAAGTTTAGGTACAAGTTTATAAATCAGTAACTAAGGTTTCTATTCTTTTATATTTCCAAAATTCGCGTTTTAAGGTCAAAAGGGCATTATGGTCAACATTAGACATTTAACGGAAACGCGCAAACGAATGGGGCAATCAACGAACCAAGTACAGAGGGTTGTACCAACATGTAACCTGGTCCTAAGGAAGCCCTAAGTCATTTCTAAACTCTACTAAGATGGGTCAGAACTGAAGTCAAAGCAAAAGTCAAAGTTTTGCGACTTTCGGTTCTGAACCGATCCTAAACTGAAAATTGTCGGGTCGGACATGCTTAGACATGTTCTTACATTAATTACTAAGTTATAAGAGTAATAAAACAGGTTGCAAAGCTTCTACATTGTTAATTATGTTTTAAATCGCAAATTAGGATCTTGTTGACTTTTTATAAACCACTTTGACCCGACATTTGATCTAGTTAGAACGGGAATCAGAGGGTGCCCTTTTAAGGGTTTATTGTCCACATAATTACCAACTTATAACTACCTTTACATTGACAAATCGCTGGACCATTAGCGATTAATCGCTAAGTCAAACCTAATTTACGACGGTTTGACTCTTAAGCTAAATACTAAGCAAAACTCAATTAAGGAGGGTTAAGCATACTTACAAGAGTCCTAATAACGACCAGAGATGATTTGGAAAGGCACTTGAGCTCCAGAATTCTTCCAAAGTTGAGTTATGATTGTATGGACAAAAGTTGCAACCCATGGCCCTTATATAGTGAGTTTAATCTCACTAGAATTGTGACATGCAAGTCTATAATTGTTTCAAGATGCATACAAGTGCCCCCTAGAGCCTAAAAACCAGTTTAGGAAGCCCATGGTATGCAAAAATGGCAAAGTAAGTCGGTTAACATGTTATAACAGCCATCTGTCAGTTTTTCTGTCGCTGGGCACCCCTTACGGACCGTAAGGGGTGGGCTTACGGTCCGTAAGCCATCTGCAGAAGACAAAAAATGTTGTTCTTTCGGGGTTTGAAAGGGCAATTGATGTATAATCGATTTTTGGGGCTTCAATTATCAGTATGGGGCCTTATGAATAGGTCCTAAATAGTTAGGATCACCTTAAATGATGCACATTTGTCTTGGACATTATCGAAAAGCCATAAACGAGGGGTTGTCATGCATTTCTTCGTAGGATTTCCATTCTTGTAAATTTTGTGTCAATTTTTACTAGTGATTACCGGATTGAATGTAAATCGGATATTTGTAATATATGTTAGGGTCTTGGGATTCATAACGAGGTCGTTCAGAGGTAAAAATTAACATGACGACACTTTTAAATCCTAACATACATCTTTAACTAGATCCGGGTTTATATTACTTTTGTCTTACATGACACGTGTCGTTATTTTATTGAACACGAATTTTCGAGGTGTTACATCCTCACCCCCTTAAAAGAAATCTCGACCTCGAGATTTACTGAAATAAATGAGGGTACTTTTCTTTCATTGTGGACTCTACCTCCCACGTGTACTCGGGACCTCTACGGGCATCCCATTTAACCTTTACAATCGGTACGTGCTTCCTTCGAAGCTTCTTAACTTATCGATCCTCAATCGACACAGGTTTTTCAACAAACTTCAAGCTCTCTTCAAAGTGCACATCTGTATGAGGTATGACCAGTGATTCATCAGCGAAACACTACTTCAGATTGCAGATGTGGAATACGTTATGAATACCACTGAGCTCTTTATATAGGTCTTAACTCATAAGTTATTTGATCTTGATACATTCGATTTCCTTCGAATGATTCTATATATTCAGAGCTTAACTAGCCTGATTATTTAACAAATTGGCACACCCTTCCTGGGTGATATCTTTTGTTGAGCCTTATTCTTTAACAAGATCTTAGGAGGTTTGCTACTTTCATTCATTCTTGATTTTCTGCCGAACACTTGCAACTTACTGATAATTAGGGATTTGCATGATCTTATTCGTTGTTTCCAATGCAACTTTCAGATCCTGATAAGTGGACTTACCAATCTATTGTCCCAACAATAGATGTTTAACATTCCATCTATACAAGGTCTCCAAAGGAGCAGCCTTGACGCTTATATATCAACTATTATAGAAAAGCTTATCTTAAGGTGAGATGGTTATTCCAACCATTGCTCAACTAATTTTAAGGAATAGCTAATCCTTGTCGTTAGTCGAACAAATCGACGATCCTGGACAGCTGATGGCGATTCTTAATCGTTGCCTAATTAGGGTTGCGGTAAACAATGCATAAGCAAAATGAACCGTCTTTCATAATTAACTATACCGAATTCTCAGGATATTGAGTTAGGTTATATGAACCCTCTATTTTAAAACTTAGTTACTCAGGGTTTCGATTCTTCCAATGATGGTACTAGCCGTCATGGAGATTTCATAATAATACAGCCTTAAATGGAATATAAACCTTAACTCTACCTGCCCCTCAGGGGTAAACAGTGTAATCTTTGGAAAAGATAATCAAGATACGAGGAGGTTATAGAGATTTTATAAATCTCAGTCTCCAATTTATCCATCATTGCTTGTGTCAATTAAGTGACACATTTACGTTACGAGTCCATGAATTCCTTTATCTGGAACATTTACTTGAACAATTCCATTCTGGATATCTCCTTTGAATACCATTAGCTGACTTTAGTACTCTATGACCATTGGAATATCTTTGTGGTCCCATGCATTAAACCTCCATACTGATCAGGCATGGAAGCAATCTATGGAACATATTAAGATATACCAATCCTCATATGGCGCTTTTTATCATACTGTTTGGTATTCGCAATCGTTAGAGATCAAAGAGATATCAATTCTAAATGCTGACGCATTACACCTAGAGAGAGAATACTTCTAAAATTTTACGCCTGAAGGTTTATAATAGGAACAGAAGGAATGGTTCTTACGATTTCACCCGTAAGTTTTGTCTTACATTTAATATCTGGGGTTCTTACGGGAAAATTTTCAAAAGTTTGCTAAGCTTAAGATCTTATGAGAGACTTAGCAGCACCTGAACCCAACCGTATTTCCTAGAAATCAAATCACAATAAGGGTTTTATCTGGTGTCATTATTAACGTGAACTACCCCTAATTATTTATCAGGAGGGTTAAACGCCTCCATTCTTAATCCCTTTTTAAACTTAGCTGCAAAATCTTTGACAAGTTTCAGGGTAGTCTCAGCTTTGACTGGTTGTTTCTTAGTCTATATAACGTGAGTAGCTGAGGTAGATCCATAATGGATTTATAACAAGCAGGCTTTGAAACCTTAATGTGCCTTCTCATTGCCGATGCTAACCACCATTAATTATTTGCATTAAGCTTAGATTTTTGGGTAGACTGATTAGGGCACTATCTCAGCCAATGCATTAAAATTTGTAGCATACTGTCAACAGCCTAGAACCTTTATGGCGAGAGTCAGAAAATTCTTATCTCATCTTTTTCCATTTCGTGAAACGGATATTAGGTTTTCCTAATAAGGTCCTTAAAACTTGGACTATTCCACAATGTATAAGAGGATCCTTCTTGAGGATTTCAGTAATGCCCTTACTAATTAAGAGTATTGTTATCGAATGGTTGTGATGTATACCTTACCATGTCCTTTCCAGCATAATCACTGATATACTTAATGGTTTCTACCACATCCAACAATTTCCTGAAATCGATGGCCCCTTTTTACTATTGAAGTCTCTTGACTTCTAAGAGACGAAGTACTTTTAAGTACATCCTATGAGGAAAGGGGCTTCTTGCCACATTTTTTTTTTTTTGGGTTATTCTCCGCATTTGAAGTATAACTATGGCTCTTCTCATAGACAGTGACATGTGTTTTAAAGCGAGCAGCATTTGGCTTCTTGAACCTTTTCAGAAATTTTTCTTATAGTCTTTCTAATAGCTGCGTTAATTACAGTTTTGGAGGTTAACTCCATTAACATTGGGGTTCACATTGGACGCACTTTTAACATTTGTCGCATTTCTTGCATCGCGACTGTTGTTTGTCCCTTATGAGGTTTCCATACTCGAAGCTTTGGTATTAAATACCAAATTCAGTAAGTGCTTAGGCACTCCATATTCAGTATCTCCTGGAACGGTCAAAGGCTCACCATAGGGAGTCTTGATAACTACTTGCTTCTTATCATCCACAATATGGGCTTGGTTACTAGATGACCAATCCATTCCTATCACGATATCGAGTCCCTTATTATATAAATGGAAACAAGGATAGCAGAAAAGAATGATTCCTAATGGATATAAAACATCCATCTAATATTGTTGAAGCAGTCTCTGAGGTACTATCGGTCAATTTTACTTTATACTTAACGCTTAGAGTTTTAACAGGCAGATTTAATGATTTACAAAAATCTATTGTCTACGGAAGACTTATCTGAACCTGAATCAAATAATACTCTAGTATGAGCGTTATTGATATAGAAAGTACATGTTGTGACATTGTCATCCTGGACGGCTTCCTTAGCATCCATCCTGAAGACCCTAGCATTGGTCTTCTTTCCTTCTTGGCAAACTTTGGGCAATTGGACTTGATATGCCCCTTTTCATTGCAACTGTAGCACGTTGCATCCTTCAACTTCTTGCAATCCAAGGTCTTGTGTTCCTTGGACTTGCATATCCCACATGCAAAAGTTCTCGATTGTGTATGCGAGTTTGATTCATACCTGCACTTCCCGAAGTGCTGTTTCTTGCAGATTTTACATCTGGGTTTTTCACCTGACTGTTGGTTGTTCTTCAGGTCCTTGCATTCATGGGTCTTGTGATCCATCTCCTTACAGATGACACATCCCCTGGTCTGATCATAGAAACATTTTCCAAAGTGCTTCTTCCCGCAGGTTCTACATTCGGGTTTTGCCTTCTTTGGCTTGGACTGGTTATAGCTCGAATTGGTCCTACCCTTTTTGTAACCTTTATTCGGGGTATTATCGTACTTTCGCTTATGATCCCTTAACGCTCGGTTCACGGCCTTGTTTACAGCTGTATCTAACATAGCCTGTAACTCGGCGCCCGTTAAATTCAGTCTTGTATCATCATTCTGATTAACTGGATGATTGTGAGCTTCAGAGGAGTCAACCATGGTGAAGCTTTGAAGGCTACAAACCAAGTAATAATAATTGATTTAATTATATGGTGAATTGTCGAATTTGTTGATTAAATAGCTATGGTGTAAATAAACTATATAGGCCAAAAGATAGTATTTAAGTTATTTGATTATGTTCTGCCTAGGTTTTTAAATAAACCATCCTTGGCGTGCAAACAGAATATAATCCTTCATATTTATTAGACAGGGGACATAAATCACGACTGTCAATGTCGTACTGACATTTTATATAGCACAAGAGCTTGTTCCCATGGACTCTTGATGGCACAGGGCCCTGTCACTAGGGAAAAATCTAAAACATAATCGATGATTCCTTTGGATCGGAAAATTTCATAGTTCATTGTCTTGACAAGAATTTATGAAATAAAAACTATGTTTTCATGTATACACCTTTTCCCGTAGGTAGACATCCCAAATGGATGTTTTGATGCGTACATCATGTTCGACGTTTACTAGCCATGATTCCTATTGATCATTTACGCTAAATAAGGGATTTGGAAAAATTCCTAATATAAGGATGACAAGTGTGATTTTATCGCATCACTGTTGTCGGGAGTGTTAACACATTTTCAGATGTTAACAAGGATCTGAATCTCTTTTTAAACAGGTTTTACCATCTTAGCTAGGTCTTCAATGACATTCAAGCTAGGTCAAACCTTTTAAGATTCTCTTTTAATATTTATACTGACAGGAAATGAATGATATTTATTTTTATTCAGGATTTTTATTATAATTATCCTGGATTTAATTAAAATATAACTATAGCACAAAAAGTCAAGTCACAAGGGCAACTTTAAATTATAAACCATGATTTTGTAGAATCAAGGTATTTAGGCTTGAACGTGTTCACGCCTTTTCTTGACAGGGAGTTGTAGGCTACGACTGTCTTTAGTCTCAGAGGACGTTAATTATAGCCCGTATGCATTATATCCCTAATGGATGTTTAAATCACAAAATAAGAAAAGATTTCGGGAGAATCCAGTATATGGATGATTTATGTGACTTTATCGAACCACGTCTGCCAGAAAAGTTAATATGTTACAGATGTTAACAAGGATGTGAATCTCTTGAATAGGTCCTACCATCTTGGCCTCGTCATATAGGCTAGGTTTACCTTTGAGATTCCTTTTTAATAATTAACGCAAAATAATCCTAACTCGGGATGTTAATAAGGATCTGAACCTAAATTGAGGAACTGCCATCTTGGCCGGGTCTTAATAATGACACGAGGCTAGGTCTTGTCCTTTTTAGATTTTGCCATTTTATTATAATGGTAGATCTTATAAAAGGAATGTTATTTTTCATTTATTTCATATTTCCTGATTAGGATGAATATTTTAGTCATTTCACTAAAAATTAAAAAGTTCAAGGTTGCCCTAAACGGGACTTGAAAGGAATAATGTTGTCCTCGAAGGGACTAAAAGATAAATATCGTTATAAAGACTTTTAAGGAAACGATCTTCAGCAAAAGGAGTTTCTTCATTTTATTTCTGAATGCTTTCTCCTTGGTTGCACGTTTCATCCTAGCCGTTGTACGAAGGTCAGCAATTCAAGGCTCCGGGTGTGGAGAATTCCTATTACGGCTTCTTCGCTTGGCGACGTATCCAATATATAAAAATGGGAAGCAAAATTTCCAGATGAGGATTGAGAATATTCCTATGTTAAGTCTAGACTCAGAAGGTCAAGGAATGTGCTACTGTGTCATTGAGATTAAACACAAAAGGATAGTGTCTAATTCACTCAATGTTGGCTCTGATACCAACCTGTCACACCCCAATATTTCCACGTATTTCCAGTGGGCCCGGTGGGGAGTATCGTGACGTAGTTGATATCATCATGGTCAAACAACACAATATTTAAATGCACAGCGGAAGCAAAAGATAAATATATTACAATCCGATATAAAGTAATGTCAAAGTATTACAAACGGAGAGTAAAAGATCCACAGGCAGATCGAAAATAAAATGAAACATTGTTCAACAGACTTTAGGCATCTAAGCTTGCGAGACTCTTTATTGATGCTAGGAGTAGCCAGCCTATTCCGATTAGTACCTGCACTTAGCCTTTTTGAGAAAATACGTCAGTTTACACTGGTAAATACAATCAACCGACTCATTTTGAAAAGGGTTTAAAAAATTTGATTTGAATGCACATGGCACAAATAATATTTTATAACTTGGGATAATTATTTGAATATAATACTTGTAAAGGATTTACATGTTTCTTATGCGTTCAGTAGCCCGGTTCGTGCTGGGTTAAAGATCAATGGACACACCACATTAATAATATGAAACACCGACGGGCGTACGCCTACGCCCCGTGCTTAGGTCGTGGCCATTTCGTAAAATGATGCCAGGGATATCCGGGACATGGTCATTAACCCCCCAAAGGCTTTAAGCAAACAAAACAATTTAAACGAGACATTTCAATACTTTAACCATCATATAATTAAAGATTCAATGCCCGACCAAGCGGTATTTTATATACCGTACCCCAAGCCCGTATAGGGAAAATAAGTTAAAGGTATTTACCTGAGCTAAATATAAATTCAATACCAGCCGTATCAAATCAGCAAGTACAGATAGCTTTTACTGGGCTCCTAAATCTGGAACGAAGGTTTTTAATAACCTATTAGAATCCTAACGGGTCTTTAATTAAGCCTTGACTTAGACCGATTAGTTTTCAAGAGGAAGATACGGTTCAAACGCATGATAAAGCGAAGACCGGAATAGAATGTGATTTAGACCCGACAAGTTTGAAGACTTGTATAATATGGGTAATCTAAACACATTCTGGGTTTTGAGATAATAACGATAAGGTTTGGCCCGTTTCGGCTAATTTATGCAAACTAGTTACATAAACCGAACCGAACGTGCAAGAAGCGTAACGGGTAACCATAAGAATCATATACAGGTTTCCTAAGTTAACATGCCTTAAATATGTCATGACATCAGTAGGATGCCTTCCATTATGCCCAAAACGAATTTAAACCTAAACTATGCCTCGTAGGGGTATTTTGGTCATTTTAAAGGTTATAAAAGAGTTCGAATATAAATCTGAGTTTCGGGTCTGATGAAATCAGTAAAATACTTAGTTTAATAAGTTATAATGATAGGGTATCAAGTCTTATATTTATAAAGTGGTCTTGATACATACTATGCGTTAAAAACGCTTAAAAAGGCGATTTGGAGCCATTTCCGGGTTTTCAAAGGGAAACTGATATTTTTATAATTCCAGAAGGCTCAAAATAATTTATTTATCATATTAGATCAGTAGAAAAAGGTTTGAGGTCGAAAGGATTTGTAAAACTCATTTTATAGCCCGTAAGGGCAAAACCGGCATTAACCGAAATAAAGCTACAACCCTATGTTATGCTCAGCCTAAAATTAATTAAAAATCTTCAAAAATCCCAAAATATTATATTATATCAGTGGGTAAAAAGTTTGGTATCAAAGATTGGGTTTAGATAGACTATATGCTAATTACGCCGTTTAATTTATAAGAAGCGTTTTAATTACGCTATTGAGCATAACTCTTAATCTAGACCTCCAACTGATATGAAACTTTAGGTACAAGTTTATAAATCAGTAACTAAGGTTTCTATTCTTTTATATTTCCAAAATTCGCGTTTTAATGTCAAAAGGGCATTATGGTCAACATTAGGCATTTAACGGAAACGTGCAAACGAATGGGGCAATCAACGAACCAAGTACAGAGGGTTGTACCAACATGTAACATGGTCCTAAGGAAGCCCTAAGTCATTTCTAAACTCTACTAAGACGGGTCAGAACTGAAGTCAAAGCAAAAGTCAAAGTTTTGCGACTTTCGGTTCCGAACCGATCCTAAACTGAAAATTGTCGGGTCGGACATGCTTAGACATGTTCTTACATTAATTACTAAGTTATAAGAGTAATAAAACAGGTTGCAAAGCTTCTACATTGTTAATTATGTTTTAAATCGCAAATTAGGATCCTGTTGACTTTTTATAAACCACTTTGACCCGACATTTGATCTAGTTAGGACAGGAATCAGAGGGTGCCCTTTTAAGGGTTTATTGTCCACATAATTACCAACTTATAACTACCTTTACATTGACAAATCGCTGGACCATTAGCGATTAATCACTAAGTCAAACCTAATTTACGACGGTTTGACTCTTAAGCTAAATACTAAGCAAAACCCAATTAAGGAGGGTTAAGCATACTTACAAGAGTCCTAATAACGACCAGAGATGATTTGGAAAGGCACTTGAGCTCCAGAAGTCTTCCAAAGTTGAGTTATGATTGTATGGACAAAAGTTGCAACCCATGGCCCTTATATAGTGAGTTTAATCTCACTAGAATTGTGACATGCAAGTCTATAATTGTTACAAGATGCATACAAGTGCCCCCTAGAGCCTAAAAACCAGTTTAGGAAGCCCATGGTATGCAAAAATGGCAAAGTAAGTCGGTTAACATGTTATAACAGCCATATGTCAGTTTTTCTGTCGCTGGGCACCCCTTACGGACTGTAAGGGGTGGGCTTACGGTCCGTAAGCCATCTGCAGAAGACAAAAAATGTTGTTCTTTCGGGGTTTGAAAGGGCAATTGATGTATAATCGATTTTTGGGGCTTCAATTATCAGTATGGGGCCTTATGAATAGGTCCTAAATAGTTAGGATCACCTTAAATGATGCACATTTGTCTTGGACATTATCGAAAAGCCATAAATGAGGGGTTGTCATGCATTTCTTCTTAGGATTTCCATTCTTGCAAATTTTGTGTCAATTTTTACTAGTGATTACCGGATTGAATGTAAATCGGATGTTTGTAATATATGTTAGGGTCTTGGGATTCATAACGAGGTCGTTCAGTGGTAAAAATTAACATGACGACACTTTTAAATCCTGACATACATCTTTAACTAGATCCGGGTTTATATTACTTTTGTCTTACATGACACGTGTCATTATTTTATTGAACACGAATTTTCGAGGTGTTACACCTTGGCTACAGGAGCGGCTCCTGGAACCAAGTCTATACGGAATTCGACTTGTCGTTGCGGGGGTAGTCCTGGCAGATCTTCGGGAAAAACATCAGGGAATTCCTTTACCACAGGAATGTCCTCGAGTTTCGGCTCCTCAGTCTTCTTATCTACAATGTGCGCTAGGAAAGCAACACATCCTTTCCTTAAGCACTTCTGTGCCTTCATACAGCTGATGATTCGTAGTGGCGCATCTCGTTTTTCTCCATGCACGATGAGAGTTTCATCATTCGCTAAAGGGATGCGAATGATTTTCTCATGACAAATAACTTCAACTTTGTTCTTGGACAACCAGTCCATTCCGACCACTACATCGAAGCTACCCAATTGAATAGGTAAAAGGTCGATGCTAAATCTTCGTTCACCAAGTTCTAGTGTGCAGCCTCTAACAACTTCGCCCGATTCAACAAGTTTACCATTGGCTAATTCTATGGAATAAGGAATTTCTAATCTACTAGATTCTATTCCAAGCATGCGTTTAAATTCCACAGACATGAAGCTATAATCGGCACTAGTGTCAAATAATGTGGATGCAAAGTGATTGTTAACGAGAAACGTACCGGTGACCACATTAGGGTCCTCGCGTGCGTCCCTTGCTCCAATCACAAATGCTCGTGCCTGAGCATTGTTTCTTTTTGGGCAGTCCTTCATGAAATGATCATTGCTTCCACAACTGAAGCATCCTTGGTTCCGCCCGTTCCCGTTACCATTCCTGTTACCGTCACCATTTCCATTTCCACCATCGTTCCTATTACCAGCACCATTGTGGTTTCCATTCCCGTTCCTATTCCCCTTACCCCAACAGTCCTCCGTGCGGTGACCCAGTTTTCCACACTTGTCGCACTTTGGGATGCGACAGACTCCTTCGTGATGACGCTTGCACCGATTGCATTTGGGCTGAGTGCCCAGGTATCCCTTAGCTGGAGGGTCATTCATGGCTGCAAGAGATCTCGTCCCCTGAGGCGAGTTGGTGTCACGCTTCTTGTTGGAACCCTTATTGTTACGAGTTGCTTGGTTCAGGTTTGCATGTTTCCTTTTCTTGTCGCCGGACGACTCAGCATGCGTCTCGGTCTCTTCTGTTGGGTTCAGTGATAGCTTCTTCATACGAACACAATCTTCAGTAAGGCTGACAGCCAGAGTTATAGCCTCGGTGATTGTTTGAGGTTTGGCCAAAGTTACCATGCTGCGAAATTCTAGGGCCAGTCCCCAAATGTAGCGTTCAACGTGCTTAAATTCGGGAGTCACCATGTAGGGAAGCACTCTAGACAGATCGTGGAACCTTCGAGTATAACCATTTATGTCAGCACCTTCCATGGTCAAGTGCCAGAACTCAGTTTCCAATCTTTGGAGTTCAGCACGAGAGCAATACTTCTCTCTCATTCTTTCCTTTAGTTCATCCCAAGTCAGACCATAAGCGGCATCATCACCCAAGGTTTGGACCTGCAAGTTCCACCAGGTCAAAGCTTCATCGACAAACAACCCAGTAGCAAAAGTGACTTGCTGATCCGCGGTACACTTGCTCATACGGATAGTGGCTTCAGTTTTCTCCGTCCAGCGTACAAACGCTACTGCACCTCCTGTGTCGTCGTAGTTCATTGGTTTGCAGTCGAGAAACTGCTTGAAAGTACAGCCCTGATCTGCGTTTCCTCCAGATGAATCTCCATTACCATTACGTCTGGCGTTGCTTGGACCGCCACTGTCTGCAGTACGGGTTGCCTCGTAGTGGGCGATAGCTGCGGAGATTCTTTCCTCCAGTAGAGCGTTCAGCTCTTCAGCAGTCTTTGGCAGTGGGGGAGGAGGAGGTTGATCACGAGCGTTCACAGCTTTCCTGGGTGCCATGTTCTGACAGAACATAACACAACAGGGTTAGACATTTGTTCGATATCGTCGTACTAGACAGTAGTAGTATATATATTCACAGGCATATACCACATAAATGACATCAAACAATTATTACTCCAGCAGAGTACTTAGTAGTCTGGGGGAGAGGTATTCACATTAGACCTTTCCTTGCACTAAGGGAATCTTTACGTGACAAGACTTGTTGTGGTTTCTGTGCACTGAATTCCGTAATTACGTATGCATCCATAATTACGTAACCCCTTGCACAGTCTGCACAGTTCGTTTCATCCTCGTATCTCTTCCTTCATGTAGGCCATTGTTTTCAGGTAAAGTCACGTGTATCTGTGACATTCTACTTCTAGTATATATGTATATGCTAATTATCACACATAATTGCAAGTAATTTTTAATCATAGACAAGTGCTACCCCAGTGCGCCCTAAGTCTCGTAGTGTCTTTTCTAGACTCCTGTAAACAGTTTCAGGTAGTGGATGTCGCGGAAAGTTTTATGCAATGAAAACGTTTTGAAAAAAAAATCGTTTTCGTGAAAGGATCCTAGTGATTGTAGTCTAGACTCGAGAAGGAATCCTGGTTCACTACAATCGCAGCTCTGATACCAATCTGTCACACCCCTTTCTGCGGCGGAAGAACGAGGTGTGATCATGAAAGGTACTCATTGCATACGAAAGGTAAACATACTACATGCTCATAAAATAACTTCAAAATGCCAAACATTACATAACCGAAAACACGGTTTAAGTGTTTACATAACAAGACAACATTTTGTCTGATAAGTTTACAACTTTATTCAAAGATAAACAAAAGCGACATCCAAGAGCATGAGTAAAACCGCGCGCACATCCACTAGTTACCTAAAATACATGTGAGTTTTGGAAAAACGTCAACATAATGTTGGTGTGAATTCATGCAATTTTTGTATCTCACGTTTGTATACTTTGTATGAAAACATAATTTGTATCTTGTATAAATCAAGTCTTTTGTGTACACCACGTACTCATGTATAAATCAAGTATTCTTGAATAAATCATGTATTTCTGTATGTATCAAGTGTTAATGGGTTGCAAAGCCATTAACATGTGACACGACATAGGAAGTCACCAAACCATAGGCATTTTTCTAGTAGTCGATTCACGACTGAGACACAAAAACACTACTCGGTTCTAGTGGTCACCAAGAGTGGGGCTGCCCTGAAACCCATTAGATCTAACCTTTTGTTCTGCGGTCTTAGTATGTACACGATTAATGGTGCTTATGGTACCCTATTCGTGACACGATTTCTCGTATCATTCCTCAATTCTTGTATCCATCATACCATTTGTAAACATTGTAATATTTGTAACATGTATTTCACCCCCGAAGTTATAAAACTGAAAACAGTTAAAAGAAAAGGGGGAGCATGAACTCACAACTTTGCGTTCCTTGAGTCGTAAACTTCACCGGATTTGCTTAATTAACGTCGTGACCTATACGTGTTTTCTTAACGTTAGTCACTAGACTTGTATCGTACAAGTACAAGTCAATGTCTTTTATGTATATGTTTTCTTGTGTTAAAAATAATTCATATTTTTAACTAAGTGTCTTACTTATATTATTTTCTCAAAAATACATATAAGTTTCTTGTATTTTGCACTTTGCACCCGAGTTATGTATCTTGTATGTTGTATGTGTATTTTTGTTACAAAAATTATGGCGAGGTTTATATTCGAAAAGCATAGTTTAGAACACACTAGCAAACATTTGTCTAAAAAATATTTACTAAGTGTTAGGATTTTCAGAAAATTTCGCCATAGTCTCCTTTGTAAATGGAGGTGTCCATGCTAAGTAGCATATCATTTTCTTTAACCTATAAAACGTTAGGTCGTTCTCAAATAATCAACCCGACATTCTGACATGCAAGATACTACTTTTGTCGTTTCAGTTTTAATATATAAAATTGGACTGTTTTCGGACATTTTAATAAAATGGTTTTCTTATTCTAATAATTCCCAAATTTTTACAGAATGTCTTATACAAATCAAATATTATTGTGTAAAAATATCGGGGTCCAGTTCATTATCAGTATTTTATAGAAAATCATTTGCCGAACTGCGATCAGATTTGTTACTTTCTGACTGCAGCCTACGGAATAATTCGTTTAAAATTCATCGTAAGTCCGATTTACGAAATTCCAGTGGGAGAATTACTATGACAACAGTGGTCATCTACAGTACAATTTTTGTGAGCTGATTCAATATGGGTTTCAAGTTATGACTAAAAACATATCACCCATTTACTGCAGTAAAAAGTCAGCTTTAACCGCTGTTACAAAACGGGTCTTTAAAAATAGTAAACGACTTCGAAAAATTACGATTCCTGTGCCATTTGATCCGTTTTTCGAAAATACATAATTTAGGCTTCAGAAATTCTGTTTTTTTTTATTTATTATGGTCTGTTTACAGCCACTTGAAGTTGGCTGAAAATGTAAATCAGCATGTTTCTTTGTAGTTTAAACGTACTAAATCGTATCAACAAATGTCCGAACAACGGGTTTATCAAGAAACCGACGATCAAATATCATGTATGATTTAACCCACCCTCATCCAACAAGATTTCATCTTCAAGTAAACTTTTTATGTGGGATTTCATGTAAAGTTTCATGTTCATCTCTTTAGTGTTCTTGTTTCTTTAGTGATTTTGAACATACTAACATACTACAACTTTTGATCACAAAAACAAGATGAACAAGGGTGTACAAGTAACTTACTACTAGCACAAGGCTAGGGTAGGATCTAGTGATGAAGATGATGAGAAAAGATGATGAAGAAGCAAGGAACAAGGCCCTTTTTAAGCTCCACAAGCTTGCACTTCCTTGAATCACCTTAGATGCTTGAATGGAGTTTGAATAATGGAAGAAGATGGTGGTTTAGGGGTGGTGATGGTGGCGGTTGGGTGTAACCGTGAGGGAGGGAGAGAGAGTGAAGGAGAGAGTGTATTAATGTGAAGTATGGTTGTGATCTTTGGCCATGATTTTATAGATACTTTCACATATTTTGTGCACATGATCAAGCAACAATCCATTATAAAACTAAGATATAATCTAGCATAAGATCATGTAGTATGGTGTGGGTGATTTGGTGGGACCACCATAACCGTCCAACATATAATGGGGGGGGGGATAATGTGTAATTTTCAATGGTAGTTAGATAATATAGTTAGAAACCAAGTATATAATTAGTTAGGCTAGTTACTAGACATTTTAGTGGGTGTTAAGGTGTTCGGGGATCAAGACTAGCCAAGTAATAAATAAACAATGTGTTTGGCAAAATTTTGGTGTCCCGGGTAATGTCCGGTTGTTCGGTTAAGTACCGGTTCGTTAAGTGTTAAATTGCACCGTTTAGCGTCTTTCTTGTACCCTCTTGCACCCCTTTCAATTCCTGACACTTAGGGAAATATTCTGGACGATAGAACGTAAATTCTGCATGATATTTATATGTTTAAAAGCTGGTTATAGCTGAATTTAGAAAAATTCTGCACTTAAAGTGCGTTTCGGATGCTTTTTAGTGCGTATTTTAGCTTTCGGAGCATCTATATGTTAACCCTTGTATGTACTCTTGGGTTTTAATGCATTCTTGTCATTGGACCTACACCTAGGCCTCAATTCTAATGTCTGACTGCTTTCTGCAGTTCTGTTGACACAATGTGTCTTACCGGTGAGTTTACTAGTATTTCTGACGCAACGCTCTTGTTAATGCATAAAGCAATATTTTGTAGTATAAAACGTACATGAATTCACTTGTTTGGTATGTAATCAGACAATGTTGACATTTAAGCACATAATTGCAGTCATTAAATAATAATTAAAGTGTACGGAAATTACCGGTTTGTGCCAGTTGTCACAAAGCATAGTCTACAAATCTTGTTGTTATCGGGTTGTCATGCACTACCAAGTTTGCCAAATAGTATTGTAAAGTTAATAAACTTATGACATCTAGACATTGGTCATACTAGAGAACTGAACAAGATGCCGCTAGGAATTGGTGGGTTGACGGGTTTACGAACTATATCTAGAGTCATTATTGGAGGATCGGGTGAGTTTAAAATATCCCAACTGAAGGGCTTTTTGAATCTTCGTGGTCAACTATCCATTGAAGGGTTGCACAAAGTGAACAATGCAGTAAATGCAAAGGAGGCGAACCTACAACAAAAGAAGGGTATTTGTGATTTGCGGCTGGAATGGAGTGATAAATTTAACGGTTCTCGGAATGAAATAACTGAATATGAAGTGCTATAAGAGTTAAGGCCTTTTGAGAAGTTGAAAACCTTTAGGATTTTGTACTACAATGGAACAAAGTTTCCAAGTTGGGTCCAGTATCCCTCATTTGTTTGCTTGACTCTACTTACATTACATGATTGTAGAAGTTGTACATGTTTACCAACACTTGGACATCTACCGTCACTTCAAGAGTTGTATGTTGGAGGCATGTACGGGTTGAAGAGTCTAGGTTCAGAGTTTCTTGGACCTTCTAATCCTCGTTAAGGTGTTGCTTTTCCATCACTTGAAGTTTTGTCATTTAAAAATATGAAGGGCTGGGAGGAATGGTCAATTAGTGGCGGCGACAAAGTTGGAATATTTCTTTGTCTTCGTAATATATCTATAATAAATTGTCCCAAGCTAGAGGTAGTAGAAATTGGCCTAATACCGTCACTAAGGCGTTTAGATGTAGAAGAATGTTCTTTAGCGGTGTTAAGAAGCTTAGTCAATGTATCTTATGCAATTGCTATATTGACAATGAGACATATTAAAGGACTTACAAGTGCTATGTGGAGAAGTTCTAGAACATCTTCGGGATGTTGAATATCTCAGCATATCAAAGTTTGAAGAACTCACACACTTGTGGGATTCAGATGCACAAGCATGCGAGATTCTTGGGAGTTTACTGGACTTGGGAGTAGATCGGTGTGCAAATTTGGTATCATTCCGGGAGAAAGAGGCACGACTTGAGATTGGCATGAAATCTGTTACAAATGTTAGAATATCAAATTGTCCGAGACTAGAGAGTTACAATTATCTAAACAGAATTGAGAGCTTGGATATATCTTACGGTGGTGCATCAATGGAAACCCTCCCATTTACTTTGGAGAATCTTACCATTGGGTCTCTTCGCATTTCTTGTTTATCAAATATAAGGTTGTTACCCAAAGGATGCTTAGTTCATCTCACCAACTTATACATTTCTTCTTGTGATAACATAGAATCTATTTCAGATGATGGTAATGATGTGCTTCCATTTCTTTGTTTAAAAGAGCTTGAAATTTATGCATGTGAAA
Source organism: Helianthus tuberosus (assembly GCA_030545235.1). Classification (NCBI taxonomy): domain Eukaryota; kingdom Viridiplantae; phylum Streptophyta; class Magnoliopsida; order Asterales; family Asteraceae; genus Helianthus; species Helianthus tuberosus. The sequence goes on along the minus strand of CM060392.1, from coordinate 66,254,237 downwards.
ATCTAAAGTCATTTCCTCATGAGCACTTCCAAAGGCTCACATCTTTGGAACAAATGGTGATACGTAACTGTCCAAGTCTGGATGACTCCTTTCCCTGTGGTTTGTGGCCTCCTAATTTAAGATATTTATTAATTGGGGGGTTAAAGAAGCCTATTTCAGAGTGGGGGTAGCAGAATTTCCCAACCTCACTGGTTACACTACACTTACATGGTGAAAACTCTGATGGAGTGGTTTCATTTGCAATGGTAGACAATGATATGAATGGTTCATCATCATCTTTTCTGCTTCCATCGTCTTTAACTACTCTAAGTATATGGCATTTTAAGGAGTTGGAATCAGTTTCAGAGGGCCTGCAACACCTCACCTGCCTTAAACATCTTGATATTGGGTTCTGCCCGAAGGTTAGAGATCTGCCAGAGACACTACTCCCTTCACTTTCACGTTTACAAGTGTATAATCCTTCCAAGGAATTGGGAAAAAATGTAGAAATGGAAAAGGCAAGTATTGGCCCCTCATCTCCCAAATCCCTTACCTATATGTGTCTGAATCCTTGCACCCGGATACATGATCAAGGTTTGAAAACAAATTGGTGAAAGCGTTACAATGTAATACCGCAACCCTGAATAATAAATATTTGTAAATTATGAATATAATTGCGCCATTGCGGGCTAAAACAATCACGCAACTGAAGCACAAGATTCTCGATCATTCAATTGTAATACAGTTAACTAATTCAAGGGACTAAAAAGATGAAGATGGTCTGACTTCCGAAGCTTGATCTTGGCCCAATACGATTTATTGTATTCAGCAGCTCAAGTATTGTTGATTGTATTCATCTATAAATGTTATTTTTCTAAAATGTGTATTTAAATTCAGTTGTTATAAATTTAAATCAGTAAATATTTTCAACTACCATGCAAGTATAAAGTTGATTTAATTATGTATTTAAGAAGTTATTTTACAAAATATTACGTGTCACTACCAAATAGTGTCTTAACTTTGAGTTCAAATATCATTACTGACATTGATTACATTATAGGAATTTGCTAAATTTTTATTATGGTTGGAGACTGTTGCTACAACAAATGCAAGACCAAGGATAGTGGTTAGTCTAGTCAGGCAGAAGGGTTCAAGGGTTTCGTTTTGCCTAACGCAGGTCGTGGGGTCCCCCCACATTTGCAAGACGTGGAGAGAGGTTCACTAGTATTGTTATTGTTCTCCTTGGATTCTGAACTAATAAGAATCCAGCCCAGAATGTGATCGTTAGAGAAGTTTCATTATTTGAAGTGAAGAAGAAAAGAAAGCATGAAGCTAGTTCTCGAGAGGGAGAAGAAGAATCAGAGAGTTGGAATGATCTCTGCTGATCCTGGAGTGTTTTACATGGTGGCATGGCCTGCATTTTATAGGGGAAGGTGTTTCTCAAAGGAGAAACCTTTGACTAGTGAATTTGTGCTTGCAGTGAGGGACTTACCCTTTTGGGGGTTGAAGGCTTCGGACCTGCGGATAAAAAAGAGTTATGTAGGATCGCTGTACGACCTGACTGAGTCGATCAGAAGAGTTGTTTATCCGAATCAGAGGCGGAATCAATGAAACGGACGCTTGATGTAATTATAATCTCTCTATTATTGATTTAACACTGATTTACAACCTGGAGACGATTCGGCAGAGCTTCGCTACTCAGATCCGAAAATTACAAATGAACAAACCAAGTGCCCTATTTATAGTGAGTGTGATTTCGTTTGAAGCTGACCAGGACACTTTCAAACGAAATTAGTTAATCTAATTTCGTTTGAACTTGCCACTGACACATTCAAACGAAATTACAAGTTAACCTGCTAAAATCCGTTTCTAGTACCTTGAGCACTGGTCATTCTATCCTATTACATTACAAGACTCGATACAAGACGAAGTCAATAGACATAGTGCACTAACAGACTCCCCCTTGGATATTGACGAAGTCTTCAGTGTCTAATCTTTATCATGACACATCTTCAGTCTTGATTAGTCTTCAAACTCTGTCTCTTGTTCTAACACTGTAAACATCTATCAATCTTTCTTCAAGTCCTCAGGCTCTCCCTTTCGTCAAGCTTCCGTGCTTTAGGGATCGACACCTTGTTTTCCGGTTTACAAGCTCCCCCTTGCTTTGAGCTCGTCTTCAGACTCCCCCTTAGACTGTGCTTTCAGGATCGTAGTCTGGTACATATCTGCAACACTCATACGTTTATAAGTAACATTATTTCAAATTTCAGCATATCCAGGAATTGTAACCTGGCTCACTCACTCAAACTTTCTAAAATCACTCCCTATATCAACAAACTTCTAGAATTTGTCAGTTTCAGCGAAACGGATCGAAAACTGGCTCTTTTAACAATATAAGCATCCAAATCCCCCACAGTTAATCATCCAAGTTCAAACTAATGACCTTGGAGATATCACAAACTGTGTTTGATTTTAGTTAAAAATTCAAGTTTCAAATTAATGAACTTGTTTTATTTTCAGAAACACAATCAGCATACTCAGATTTTGACACTCAGCATCTTAGACATCGGTTGTCGAAAATAAAACAGAATCAAAATCTTTTTGTATTTTCTGAAATATAAAGCAGTAAAGAAATATGTGCAAACATATTTACAAACAATATTTTTGTTTGAGTATGCGTCTGAGGATCATATCAGTTTTTGACAAGTCACAAGTACCGTTGAGCTTAGTTACACATTAAGAATTAAACAATTCACTTAGATTGTCGATATACTGATCCACTTAAATTTTCACACAAATTTCAACTGATTCAGGATACGAATTAGGTGTTTTAAAGACTTAAACTTATTCATGTGTCCCACCTCTTGAATATACTCCCGTATCCAGATCCCAATATTCAGTCTTACAGGTGAGTATACCTAGATGATATCTGTAAGGGGTTAGATGTGAAACCGTGAGAGCTCAGGTCAGAACTTCCGTTCAGCAGAGAGATGACGGTTCGACTTTCGGTGTGTCCCCTTTAGAGGATCTTTTTTACAACAGCATTGATTAGCAATTTTATTGTCTTATCATTTATGCTGAGGGCGGCGCTATATTTCAAGCAATGCAGAAAGTATTATTCGGGGACTAGGCCATTGCTTCCGCAAAATCAGAAGTCCCGGAATAATACCCAAGATATCACTAAGCATAAAGACCTAGTATCTCAGAAAGAGGGATCCTTCAAATAAGATTTCAGGGGTTACCTATATATCCAAGTAGTGTTCCCCACTAAATAAGCAAGTTTGAATTTAGGTTTATATCCCGAAAAAGTTTACTAAATGTATAAAAATCTACCGACACATCCACGGTGAGATCGTTTAACACATTTTAACTTTCCAATTCTTTAGCGTACTGTAACTGTCTACTGATGTACTATCATTTCCTCTTTTTATGCAAAAACTCAATTTTTTGAATTTTATCATGTTTTTGGCTTTTTCAAATTTTCAAATGTTTTTGTATTTTCTGACAACAAATATCTCCCCCTAAAATGCAAAATCATTAAAAGAAAATTTGACAACCCGATACTGATAGCTTTGTCTCGCCATCCATTTTCTGCTAACTGTGCACCGAATTACATAAAAAGCAGTAATTACCCCCATGATTTACAACCCATTGATTTTCGACAGTTTGAAAACCGTTTTTCAATCTTGTGAAAGTAATCATGTTTGTTCAGCCGTGAGGGTTTCGGCGTATTCAAGCAAAACTCCCCCTTACAACAAACTATTTTCCCATAATGATTTCAAAACACTTAAGTTTGTTTTAATCAGAATGGTTTTTCTGGAAAAATTAGTTTGTTTACCCATCACTTGTAGGCTCGGGGTCATCACATCACCTTGTTCTCTTTTAACCATTTTGAAAAATTTAACATTATTAGATCAAATACCATTATCACTTGTAGAAAATCAAGTACAACTTAATGTCCTTGATTAACCACTTGTAAAACGAAATATCACAGTTACCATCCTGTGAATTTCTCAAGAATGATGTCGATACTTGCTTCACACTTACCAACCTGGAAGCTCCGGCAAGTCAGAAATTCAACCAACAGATTTATGCACCCAAGCCTGACCAGTCTTGGATGTGACTTTTTCAATTTTACTCGGGGTTTGATCATTCCTTTTTGCTTCATAAAATTCTTTTACCCCTTTTACCTTTCCATCAGCCATCTTACTAAAAATATGTTTAACATTGCTATTAAACATTTTTTAGCATCAACACCTTTTGATTTTAGGTTTGCAGCCCGTAATGGTGGAAAGTTCTCATCATTCATTAACGGAACTGTCTCTTCCTTTTTTACCTCAACTTGTGGCTCCTCTGATTTTGTGGAATCAGATTCATTGCCCGATCTTGGCTTGTCTGACTTTGATGAGCCAGATTCATCATCAACACATAGCTCCTTTGTTTCCAGAGAAACAGATTCATTGACAATTTTTATCTTCTCTTTTTCCTTCCCTTTTGTCCTCAGATTTGTATCTGGAGAATTCGTTTTACTTGACTCCGTTGTCGAGTGAAGCGATTCATCAGAACTTTTATTTGAACCAACAGGTTTATCCAAAGACAAAATCTTTTCAATATATTCTCTCGCCTTCTTCCTCTTTTTCCTCAGTCTGTCTCTTTGACCCTGTGAAAGCTTTACTTTCTTATCTTCCACTTTCTGTTCTTTGGGCTTGACATTGACTGATTTCTTTACCATTCTCTGAGATTCAACCCTCGATCTTCCCATCGATCTCCTTGGGCAATCTCTGGCAATGTGACCTATGATATTGCAGTTATAGCATCTCCTCGTCTCATAACTCCAATTCTGGCAGTTAACAGCAATATGTCCTCTCACACCACAGGTGTAGCACACTCTGTTATCGTACCATCCACTTCTTTCAGTCCAAACCTTCAGATCATAACATTGTTTGGCTTGGTGATAGTCATTTCTCCTCTTCAATGCTGGATTTGTCTTTGTAGCACTGTGGTCAAACCTGCACCACTTATTACCAACATTTTGTGAGTTTTTATTTTCAAATTTTTGTGATTTTTTATAACGATTGGATGATTGAACTGATGAGCTTTTATTTTTGTTTTTAAAATTTTTAAAATTTTTAACTTTTTGTTTCTGTTCTACAATCTTCTTAACAGGTTTTTGCTTTGAGCATTCACCTATTTCAGTAGACTGCAAAACAGTATTTTGAAATTTTTCTTGTAATTCTAAAAATATTTTTCTTTTCTTTTCCTTTTCTTTTCTTTTTCATCATCAGCATTGTCATCACAATCTTCAATTTTGACTTTGTCAAAATTTGTGACATTGTCACTTATTGGAACAACATTGATTGGTTTTGGACACACATATGGTGCAGAAGTCACAAAACCTTTCAATTTATTCTCTAACTCAGCAATTTTATTTCGAGCATCTTCAGCTTCATGCTCAAGTCGAATGATTTTATCAAGATGAGAGTTTATTGCACTTTGTTTTTCGAGATTATTTTTACCAAAAATATCTCTCTCATCTTCTAAAATTTTTATTTGACTTTTGAAGTCATTTTCTAATTTTTAAAAATTTTTGTTTTCTAATGACAAACTCTCAATATTCTTCAAAATTTTGTCATTTTCATATTTTAGTTTTTCGCAGTTCAAGCGCAACTCCAAAATCTGTTCATCATCAGCTTTCTTCTCATCTTTCAAAGTTTGAATATCTTCAGTCTGTTTCTTCTCCTTCTGAACAATCTCAAAGACTGGTGTGTCTTCTGCAACCTCTTTCTTAATCACTGGTTCAGATTTCACAGATACAGGCTTTTCAGATTCTTCTTTCTTTGAAATTACTTCTTCAAAAACCTGCTGTTTTTCAGTAACAGCTTCTTTCCCTTTCTCAGTTTTTACTACTTCCACTTTGACTTCCTCTAAAGCTTTCTTCTTCAAATCTTCAACCATCTTTTTCACCTCTTCTTCTTTTCTCTTCTTCATTTCTACCACCTTTGGTAGACTTGCTTCACAAATTTCTTTTATTTTGTTCAACAAATCTGGCAAATATCCTTTATCAGATAACCTTCTTGTGTTAAAAGTAGCCTGTTTTGGAAACAAATTTGTTACTGCATCAAAATCCACCTTTGATGGGTCAACAACTGGATTACCCTGTGGATCCATGTAACATTCCAATTCGTCATTCCATCTTTTGGCTCTTTGGGCTTCTTTAAATGGTTCTCTGTATTTTTCAAATTCCCATCTCGCGTAATCTCTTCTCCACCATCTATCATGATCAAAATCAGCCATGACTTAATTACCTTGAATCTTGAATCACCTTGATCCTTGAATCACCTAGAATCAAACAAACAAACAAACACTTATCAGTTTAAACACTATCAAACAACTGAATCAAACTGATACTCGGTTGATGCGAAATGATCTTGATGCGAAAAATCCACTTTCAAACGAGATTGCACTTTCAAATGAAATCACTTGTCTGGCAACTTCAAACGAAATCACTTGTCTGGCAACTTCAAACGAAATCAGTTGATTGGCAATTTCAAACAAGATTACTTGATTGTCAAGCTTCAAACAAAATCACTTGTCATGCAATCTTCAAACGAAATCACTTGTTTCAACTTCAAACGAAATCAGTCCCAATGTGTGTATTCAAACAAAATCAGACAAGTTTAGCACTTTCAAACGAAATAATCATGCAACTACAAACGAAATATGTCCCAATTGTTCATTCTCAAACGAAATCCCCTAGTTTCTTCAAACGAAATCACTATGATGTCATACTTTCGATCTGTTTTTGGTCTAATTGAACAAGCAAATGATCGAATTTGGTTCTGAAACTCTCAAGGGTTTGTTAAAACACTGTTTCACATAAGATATGTGAAATTCAAACCATTTTGACCATGAAATCTTGTCCAATTTGAAAAAGAAGGTGTAGAAGTCAGAAAATTAATGAAATCAAGCTGAACTCTTCTTCCTGAGCTCTGATACCACTTGTAGGATCGTTGTACGACCTGACTGAGTCGATCAAAAGAGTTGTTTATCCGAATCAGAGGCGGAATCAATTATAATCTCTCTATTATTGATTTAACACTGATTTACAACCTGGAGACGATTCGGCAGAGCTTCGCTACTCAGATCCGAAAATTACAAATGAACAAACCAAGTGCCCTATTAATAGTGAGTGTGATTTCGTTTGAAGCTGACCAGGACACTTTCAAACGAAATTAGTTAATCTAATTTCGTTTGAACTTGCCACTGACACATTCAAACGAAATTACAAGTTAACCTGCTAAAATCCGTTTCTAGTACCCTGAGCACTAGTCATTCTATCCTATTACATTACAAGACTCGATACAAGATGAAGTCAATAGACATAGTGCACTAACAAGTTCCATGTGCACATGCTTTCTTTTGCGGCTGTGGGAGAGTTTTACAAGTAATCAGTGAGGTGACTGATTACTGTACATGTTCTTTTTGTTGTTCACCATAGTTCCCGGGTTTTAAACCCTTTAACCCTTTAAGCTGTCATGTATTCTAGTCATTTTATTGAGGCTTGAGCTACCCCCGTCATCAGCCCCTCAAGTCAGAGGTTTTTGGGATGTAAGCACAAATGCTTCTGACTTTTCTACATTATTTTTTTTTTTTTTGCTTAAAGGCTTGAAGGCTTAAAAGGTTCGGAGCAGTTGAGATTTTGGTTTTGAATTTTGAAAAGACAGTTGATGTGACTAGTCGCAGTTTTTGTCAGGCGGCGGTTTTTAATTAACTGTTGTGTAATTATAACATCTATTATCATTTATCTCTTAGAAGAAAACAATCTCTACACATTTCTCTCCCAAGTTCATTCCTGTTTCGGTTAGTTTTAATTTTTATTCCTTATTCTTATTTTCTTTTAGTATGGGTGCTCGTAAGGATTTAGCGGTAACATTCTCGCGCTTAACCCAAGAAGAAGTAGAAGCTTTTTGTTTGGAATGGGGCATTGGGTTGAGATTTAAACCGGTTGCACCAGGTTTTGATACTTCTATTGATCGGTGTCCTCCTAGTTCTGTTGCTTTTCGTTACTTTGAGTTTTCTAATCTCCGTCGTCGCTTTTCAAACTTTGTGTTGAATGTTCTAGAATACTACCATGTTTCGTGTGGTCAGATCCACCCTCAGGGCTTGGCTAGGGTTTTGCACTTTGAGGTTTTATGTCGGGCTTCCGGATATGATCCAACCCTTTTGTCGTTTCATCGATTTTTTCGGTTAGAATGGTGATTGGTTCACATTTGAAACATCTCAAGTCGACAGTTGTTTGGTTTCATCTATGGTCACCACTCTTGGTGCCTGGAAGGACTGGTTCTTTTGGGTTTCGGATGAGGTTGTTCCTTTTAAAATGGTTTGGAGACAACCGGACGCCGTTCTCAACAAACATGAACCCTCTGCTCTTGAGATAAATACTCGTTTTCTTGAAATCACCAGGGAGTGTCCTTTGAGGGTTCGTCCTTTCCCCGAGCATTTACTAGTGTTATTGGGTATTAGTAAATTGTGGGATAGACCTGATCGGGATCCGGTGCTTATGAAAGATGGTCGGGGTATGCATTTTTTCTGTTATGTTATTATGTTCCTGTTATTTGTTTGTTTATACCCTGTATTTGTTTTTATTTAGTAGTTATGTATGCGCTTGATTTTGTGAAGAGTGATGAAACTTTTGATGTCGTGTTTGGGGATGCCGAAGCTACACCTGTGACACCTGTGTCACTTCAACCATCAAACAAATACAAAACCAATGAAATATTGTATTTCATGCTTGGGATTTGTATAAATATGTGTATCGTTTGCACATATCAATTCTTGTTCGATTTCGAGCTTTAAATCGCTTTCTGGAAGGTTATACGCGATCTAATGCGTAAATATAACCAGTTTAATGCAACAAACACTCCGGAATAGTGAAATAGGCTTAACATACCTTAAATAACCTTTACATAACTTAGAAATAAGTTTTGGAAGGTTTGGTGTGGCGAAATCAAGTTTATTCACTCACAGGGACTATTTGCGTCAACTTGCAAAAGTCTGCCGTTTCATAAGGCAACGTACAGTCCGGAACATGATCATAAGCTAAAAATACCATAAATAACCTAAACATAGCTTAGAAATAAGCTTTGAGTGGTTCGGTGTGTGAAAATATGCTTATTTGATCTTATAGGGACTAAAAGTGTCAAAAACGGCGTAAGTTTGCATTTTCGCGCATATCTTACGTTCTGACCACATCTGGACATCCAAAATTTTTGTACACACTAAAATATTTTTATTTTAGTGATCGGCATGCAAAAATACCCTTCGTCACTTAATTTGATTCGTTTTCGCGTCCGTTTGAGTTTCGTCGTAATTTAACGAACAACGCGACCGTACGACCAAACGAGCTGACATCCAAGAGTTTTACGAGCACATTTTGAGTCCTCTAAACTTTATTGACCTTGTAGAGCCTTGAAAATGGCTTAACGGGGGTCAAAAGGGCCTGAAATGAGCTTAAACCAAGTGCAGGGACCTGAATTGTAAATTTGTCAAACTGTTGCTGATCTGGGAAGGCCAGGCGGGCCGCGTAAGCCCAGCTTACAGCCTACGCGGGCCGTGTGAGTTGCCCAGCGACCAGAAAATGAATTTCAGCATTCTGTTTGATCTTTGGGGGCTGTTTGTGGAATTTTATGGTGTGTTGAGCAAGTTTAAGTGTTCTCCAAGGTCTCTAATCAGTTCCTAACACATGTGTGGCTGTGATTTAATCCTTGTTGGCCACACAAACACTTGTCTTGATCTTGTGAGCTTGCTACAACTATAAATAGCCAAGCACCTTCATTGTTTCATTGCTCATTCTCTCATTCTCTTCTCTACAATCTGATTTGGAGCTTCCTTAAAGCTTGGAATTCTTATTCTCTGGTTTTCTTATTATATTCTTTCTAGCTTTGGACTATTGTAAGTCTTCTTTCATGCTTATTCTTTAAGTTTAAGCAGAAAGTCAAACAGTTTGGCCAACAGTTTGACTTTCAGTTTTGACCATCAATTGGTCAAGTCAAAGTTCAATTGAACTTTGTAACGTGATTGTAATCACGATGGTTATAATCCTTAACGATTATACCTACTGATTACCACGTTAACTAGGCGTAGTGACGAGTCAAAGTTTCGGTCAAAATGCGTTTTAGCACGCATTTTGCCACGGAACTACTTTTAGGTATCAAAAAACTTTGTTTTGATACCAAATCAGTTTTCTAAGTTAGTTAAACATGTTTTGACATGTTTAACTCGTCACTATTAGTTTAGTGCTTGTTTAGGGTCGTAAGTTAAGCGGTCTAAACAACCGCTTAGACTTTCAAACCCGACCCGTTTGGTCGATCATTAAGATCCGACCAAGCATGATTAGTGATCATAGTTGCATAGGGAATAACCACTGACGTTATACCTTATGATCACATAGGATTGGTTAGTCATTTGCTAGTTAGCTTGTATGCCCATAGAAAATGACCAAAATGCCCTTTTGAAGCATAAATCCATAATGTGCATATGTGAACATATTTTTGACATCTAATCTGATTTAGTAACATGTTTAGGTATAATTGGGCATGTAAGACTTAACATAGCACATAGTTAACCATCCGAACATAGTTTTGCGCAAACGACGCATTATAGTAGCTTATACTACCATAATGGGTCGAAACGGGTCAAAAGCACTTAGGTAGACTTCCAAATCAGAATGTTAGCTCTATTAAATTATACCATATGAGTTCAATTACTCATTTGAGTTATAGAACATCATTCTATCCTATCTCCCGGTTTAGGAGCCGTTTAATAACATAGTTACCTATATTAGGTGGCGTTTACTGTTTATTTGGTTGTTGTTCAAGACTTCTAAGCACCCTCAAGTGAGTACATAGTCCCCTCTTTTACTGTTTTCAATGTTTTGGGGTGAAGCATGTGTACCTATCTGTTATGTTTATGATTTCAAAGTATAATTGATTATACATATTAGTACTTATCTTTTTACAAACTGAATGGTTATTTATGGTCTAAACTCTGATTTTTCAAAGATTATAAAATTAATTGTTGAATTGTACTTATTTTATGTTCACCAGACCGATTGGTAGTATGATATAGCGCTATAGGATTTGACACCCCATTCCTGTTGTCATGGAATGTCTGAAACCAATTTGTTTCTCCATCTAAATAGGGATTGCCTTTGTGGTATCCCTATAGTCTCAAAGGTGTATTTTGATGCACTAGGTCTGATTGAATTCTTAAGTCACACTTTTATTGTATATTTTATTATACTCCCAAAAGTATAGTTTGATATACTCTCATGTGTGATATTGTACAAAACAACATATATTTTGTTAACTACCAAAACATATTTTAAATATGTTATTTATTCAACAAAAACATAGTTTAATATGTTATTCATAAATCCAAAGTATACTTTTGATATACTATCGAAAATGATTATTTTGACAACCAAAGTATATTTAATATACTATCTGTTTAACGATTTTGGAACCGAAATATATTTTGATATATTACCTAATCGACTTTCTTAAAACCAAAGTATATTTTTATGTATACTACAAACATTTTATCCAAAACATTATTTTATAAACTCATTTTACTTGATTATTTATTTATGCATCATTCTTTTATATCATCAAATTTCTCATAAATTTTCACATGATTTTTATAAAGAAAATATTTTTAGGTTCATGACTACTTTTTGTTAAAACATTCTTTTAAACTTATAAGTCATGAATCATGCATAAACAAAACCTATGTATCTCACAGGCATTTTTATGCTGACGTACCTATTTTTACACATGTTTCAGGTACTGCTTTGTGTTGATTGTTGATACATGCTATACATAGGATGGACTCGTGCCTTAGCGACTTTAAAACTTGAAAGATAATAATTGTATTTATTTGAATTGAAATAAACAATGAGTTCAATAATTTAATAAAACGAAATCATTTGATCCATGGTTGTGAAACAATGATTCTGTTACAACACTCCCCGACGTTTCCGCCACGTTTTGTTGTTTTACGTGGTCAGGGTGTGACAGAAAAGTTGGTATCAGAGCCAATGGTTATAGGGAATTAGGTTATTAGTACTACTTTGACCTAGACTATAACCTTCCTAGGACCCTAACACAAGTTATCTTGTGTTTCGTTTTAAAACAATACCGTCGCCTATCCTTAGGCGACAACCACAATAAGAATACAAGATCTGAATCCGCTTTGAAAACCAATCATCTGTTCTAGGATGATTGATTACTAGGTTTTGAACCCTCTTAGTTTTCAAAATCTCGTCAAAGTTTGGGTCTAAATAATGTGAACACATGCAAACTGGAAGGGTGAATGCCTGTACCCTGAGTTTTCTGTCTAAGGCTAGAGTGTTCGTACAAATCCGCTGTATCGGACCAGTCACTCTTACCTGGGAACTCTTGGGGTGAGTGTTCACTTATAGGCGAGCATGTCTTCGGTGATACATTATAATGATCCATTTACTTTGATTAGTCACTGTGTGTCGTTTGTTTGTTCGAGGTAACGAACGAATGATCGCCTTCCTTATGTTTTGTCGATGTTTTCAATACCTCTTTTGTTTTTCCAATCATCGACCTCACTCGTTTCTCATTTTCCCTTGTTCCTTTTAGACAATGCCTCCTCGACGTGATGCTCAATCTTTTACTGCTGAGGAAGTCGCAGCCCTTGTTGCTCAACAAATGGCTGCAGTGCTTCCAGGCGTAGTAACTCAGATTCATGAGTTATATAACAACAATAACACCCAGTGTAATTTCAAGACCTTCAACTCTGCCAAACCTTTGAAGTTTTCTGGATCTCAAGGAGCAACCGCGCTCCTTCAATGGTTCGAAAGTTTGGAGAGCACATTCAGGCATGTGCAATGTCCGAATGAGCGTAAGGTTGAGTTTGCATCCAGTGCATTCGAGAAGCGCGCTCTTACATGGTGGAACGGTGTGATGCGTGATAGAGGTGCCGATGTGGCAATGGCACAAACCTGGGAAGAGCTTTGGGCTCTAATGATGAAGGAATTTTGTCCTCGTCATGAGCTCAGGGCTTTGGAATGGGAATTTGACGATCTTAAACAAGACAGCGGTGAACATCGAGCCTATACTGACCGTTATGAGGAATTGAGCCTGTTATGTCCTGCCATGGTCACGCCTGTGGATAAGGCGATTGAAAAGTACATTGATGGTCTTCCTGATTTAGTTCAGGATATCGTTACTGGCAGCAACCCTACTACTATCAGACAGGCCATTGAATTGTCTGCCACCCTGACTGAATCCCATATCAGGAAGGGTAAGCTTTTTCGAAAGGGCGACCCAAGACCATCTGACAAGGCTGCTCAAGTTGAACCAAAGGAAAAACAGGCCGAGGTATCCAAGAAGAAGAAGCGTAAGGCTTCTCAAAACTGCGCCATAACTGCTCAGAACAATCAGGTTGCACCAAATCAACCAGCACAACCTCGTAAGAGGAAGAATTATGTTGGTACTGCACCTTTGTGCAACAAATGCAACCGTCATCATTTGGAGCAAGAGCAGTGTCACAAATGTACCCATTGTGGAAGATTGGGAAATTTGGTCGATACCTGCCGTTATGCAAATCCTGCTGCGGTTCAAGCACGGTTCCCACCTGGGTCGTGTTATAACTGTGGTGACCTTACTCACTGCGGAAACAATTGCCCAAGACTTGTTAATGCAAATCCAGCGTGTGGACGAGTGTTTAACATAAATGAGGCAAACACGAACAACGATGCAGCAGTGAACAATTAGTCTTTTGTATTTCTTTGTCTGTTATCTTTTGATGTTGGAACAATTCAGTTGTTACATAAATAAAATTTGATGTTTCAATTTTATTTTACAAAACTGATACAATTGTGTGAATGTTTGATCCAACCCTTCGATGCCGACACTAAGACAAATTACTCGTGTGGTTCTGTCATTTTACGATCACATGTGATCTCCCCGAAAATCTTAAATACTTGTTTCTTTTTAAGAAACAAATATGAATTCCTATTAAGATCTTCCTATCTTCATCCTTATATTTAAAGTGCCAAACAGAATTCATGGATTGGATTCCTAGTGTGCTTTGAATACTCGTGTGCTCAATTAACAAGAAAATTAACAAAATGAAGATCAAGATAAACAATTATGTGATTTTGTGCTTATGTGTTCTCCTCTATGTTTCGTGTTTTTATGTGATTCATCCAAATCCTCATAGAATCTTCCATATCTCTATATGAGGGATTCATAGTAGGATATCAAAAGGTACTATCTTAAATCCTAAATGGACTTCTACGTCGTAGTTAAGTCCCTTGGATTATAAAGTACTATTCTATAATTGGACCCCTTGGGTGGTCTGGTTAAACAGATTGATTCGAAAATCTGGATTAGAAATATCATGTGATGATATAATTAAAAAGATCCCTTAAGTGGTCAATTTAAGGAAATCGTATGACGGTCTAGTTAAGAAGATCATGTGTTGATCTAGTTAAAAAGATCGTTCGTTGATCTACTTAAAAAGATCCTTTGGTGGTCTAGTCAAGTCACTTCATGTTTATTCGATTGATTTTTTTTCCCTACGCATTATGAAATGAACTGTGCGGACTGTGCAAGGAATTACGTAATTATGGATGCATACATAATTATGGAATTCAGTGCACAGAAACCACTGCAAGTTTTGTCATGTGTTGAGACCTATAGTGATGAGAATAACGAAACGAGAACAATGTAGAAAGGAGCATGGTGGATACGCCGCTGGTACTTCCTATATATAAGTGTTCCTTATTACATTGTGAACGTAGCGTTATTTAAGTTACTAGAAGTCCTGGACCTTGACTAATGTCATTTTATCTTACACTCTCCGACACTGATTTCAAGCACACACCAGTTTCCTATGATAAGTCTTCATAAGAAACGTTCTTCTGTCCGTAGTTTGAAACTCCATGTTTTGTTACTACAAGGACTTCACTTTGAGAGTTGAAAATTTTGCTAAGAATCCTGACAAGGCCCAGAGTTTTACTTAAGGTTCGAGGGATTTATTTGAAAGCGAAACAGTCACAGTTGTCTTCACAAGTTTCCTCTAAAATTAAATTTCGGGACGAAATTTCCTAAAGTATGGGAGACTGTGACACCTGTGTCACTTCAACCATCAAACAAATACAAAACCAATGAAATATTGTATTTCATGCTTGGGATTTGTATAAATATGTGTATCGTTTGCACATATCAATTCTTGTTCGATTTCGAGCTTTAAATCGCTTTCTAGAAGGTTATACGCGATCTAATGCGTAAATATAACCAGTTTAATGCAACAAACACTCCGGAATAGTGAAATAGGCTTAACATACCTTAAATAACCTTTACAAAACTTAGAAATAAGTTTTGGAAGGTTTGGTGTGGCGAAATCAAGTTTATTCACTCACAGGGACTATTTGCGTCAACTTGCAAAAGTCTGTCGTTTCATAAGGCAACGTACAGTCCGGAACATGATCATAAGCTAAACATACCATAAATAACCTAAAAATAGCTTAGAAATAAGCTTTGAGTGGTTCGGTGTGTGAAAATATGCTTATTTGATCTTACAGGGACTAAAAGTGTCAAAAACGGCGTAAGTTTGCATTTTCGAGCATATCTTACGTTCTGACCACATCTGGACATCCAAAATTTTTGTACACACTAAAATATTTTTATTTTAGTGATCGGCATGCAAAAATACCCTTCGTCACTTAATTTGGTTCGTTTTCGCGTCCGTTTGAGTTTCGTCGTAATTTAACGAACAACGCGACCGTACGACCAAACGAGCCATCATCCAAGAGTTTTTTGAGCACATTTTGAGTCCTCTAAACTTTATTGACCTTGTAGAGCCTTGAAAATGGCTTAACGGGGGTCAAAAGGGCCTGAAATGAGCTTAAACCAAGTGCAGGGACCAGAACTATAAATTTGTCAAACTGTTGCTGATCTGGGAAGGCCAGGTGGGCCGCGTAAGCCCATCTTACAGCCTACGCGGGCCGTGTGAGTTGCCCAGCGACCAGAAAATGAATTTCAGCATTCTGTTTGATCTTTGGGGGCTGTTTGTGCAATTTTATGGTGTGTTGAGCAAGTTTAAGTGTTCTCCAAGGTCTATAATCAGTTCCTAACACATGTGTGGCTGTGATTTAATCCTTGTTGGCCACACAAACACTTGTCTTGATCTTGTGAGCTTGCTACAACTATAAATAGCCAAGCACCTTCATTGTTTCATTGCTCATTCTCTCATTCTCTTCTCTACAATCTGATTTGGAGCTTCCTTAAAGCTTGGAATTCTTATTCTCTGGTTTTCTTATTATATTCTTTCTAGCTTTGGACTATTGTAAGTCTTCTTTCATGCTTATTCTTTATGTTTAAGCAGAAAGTCAAATAGTTTGGCCAACAGTTTGACTTTCGGTTTTGACCATCAATTCGTCAAGTCAAAGTTCAATTGAACTTTGTAACGTGATTATAATCACGATGGTTATAATCCTTAACTATTATACCTACTGATTACCACGTTAACTAGGCGTAGTGACGAGTCAAAGTTTCGGTCAAAATGCGTTTTAGCACGCATTTTGCCACGGAACTACTTTTAGGTATCAAAACACTTTGTTTTGATACCAAATCAGTTTTCTAAGTTAGTTAAACATGTTTTGACATGTTTAACTCGTCACTATTAGTTTAGTGCTTGTTTAGGGTCGTAAGTTAAGCGGTCTAAACAACCGCTTAGACTTTCGAACCCGACCCGTTTGGTCGATCATTAAGATCCGACCAAGCATGATTAGTGATCATAGTTGCATAGGGAATAACCACTGAGGTTATACCTTATGATCACATAGGATTGGTTAGTCATTTGCTAGTTAGCTTGTATGCCCATAGAAAATGACCAAAATGCCCTTTTGAAGCATAAATCCATAATGTGCATATGTGAACATATTTTTGACATCTAATCTGATTTAGTAACATGTTTAGGTATAATTGGGCATGTAAGACTTAACATAGCACATAGTTAACCATCCGAACATAGTTTTGCGCAAACGACGCATTATAGTAACTTATACTACCATAATGGGTCGAAACGGGTCAAAAGCACTTAGGTAGACTTCCAAATCAGAATGTTAGCTCTATTAAATCATACCATATGAGTTCAATTTCTCATTTGATTTATAGAACATCATTTTATCCTATCTCCCGGTTTAGGAGCCGTTTAATAACATAGTTACCTATATTAGGTGCCGTTTGATTCCATATTCCTTCTAGCTTTGCTTGGTTGTTGTTCAAGACTTCTAAGCACCCTCAAGTGAGTACATGGTCCCCTCTTTTACTGTTTTCAATGTTTTGGGGTGAAGCATGTGTACCTATCTGTTATGTTTATGATTTCAAAGTATAATTGATTATACATATTAGTACTTATCTTTTTACAAACTGAATGGTTATTTATGGTCTAAACTCTGATTTTTCAAAGATTATAAAATTAATTGTTGAATTGTACTTATTTTGTGTTCACCAGACCGATTGGTTGTATGATATAGCGCTATAGGATTTGACACCCCATTCCTGTTGTCATGGAATGTCTGAAACCAATTTGTTTCTCCATCTAAATAGGGATTGCCTTTGTGGTATCCCTATAGTCTCAAATGTATATTTTGATGCACTAGGTCTGATTGAATTCTTAAGTCACACTTTTATTGTATATTTTATTATACTCCCAAAAGTATAGTTTGATATACTCTCATGTGTGATATTGTACAAAACAACATATATTTTGTTAACTACCAAAACATATTTTAAATATGTTATTTATTCAACCAAAACATAGTTTAATATGTTATTCATAAATCCAAAGTATACTTTTGATATACTATCGAAAATGATTATTTTGACAACTAAAGTATATTTAATATACTATCTGTTTAACGATTTTGGAACCGAAATATATTTTGATATATTACCTAATCGACTTTCTTAAAACCAAAGTATATTTTTATATATACTACAAACATTTTATCCAAAACATTATTTTATAAACTCATTTTACTTGATTATTTATTTATGCATCATTCTTTTATATCATCAAATTTCTCGTAAATTTTCACATGATTTTTATAAAGAAAATATTTTTAGGTTCATGACTACTTTTTGTTAAAACATTCTTTTAAACTTATAAGTCATGAATCATGCATAAACAAAACCTATGTATCTCACAGGCATTTTTATGCTGACGTACCTATTTTTACACGTGTTTCAGGTACTGCTTTGTGACGATTGTTGATACATGCTATACATAGGATGGACTCGTGCCTTAGCGACTTTAAAACTTGAAAGATAATAATTGTATTTATTTGAATTGAAATAAACAATGAGTTCAATAATTTAATAAAACGAAATCATTTGATCCATGGTTGTGAAACAATGATTCTGTTACAACACTCCCCGACGTTTCCGCCACGTTTTGTTGTTTTACGTGGTCGGGGTGTGACAACACCTGGCGAGGATGCGGTTGTTAGGGGTTCGGAACATCTGTTCGAAGGTTTCGGTTATACGAATGTGCCAAATGTGAAGGGTTTTACCAAAGTTGCTGCTCCCAAGACGTCTACTCATCGTTCAAATTGATGTTTGTTGAAAGCTTCTGGTCCACCATCCACTTCTGAGCATATGGATCTAAGTGATGAGATTGGTGCTTCCGTGGACCAGGGTCCTAGTGACGACGTTGGTAAAGAGCAAGAGTTGGTGGTTGCTAAGAAGAAATCGATTGCTTAGAAAGTCGAAGTTGTAGCAGGTCCGTCTGCTAAACGTGTTACTGGTTCTGAAGCTCTTGATGTGAATGCAGTGTATGTGCCTGATTGGGATGTTAAGATTGGTGATAGCTTTAAGGATCCAGCTGTTTGTGAGGATTTGTTGAACCACATTGCCCCTCCCTTAGTTCATGGCACTATTGTCGAAATGGATGACGATGTGATGTTATCCCGTTTGATGTTGAGTGCTTGTAACTTTGCTGCTATGCTTCCTCAAGGGGTTGCTCATTTCCGTAAAAGGATGCATGAATATGAAGAATTATACAAGAAGAGAGACAAAATGAAGGCCTCTATTGACACTTTGAGAAAGGAGAGTGGGGAGTCTGCGAAGAAAGAAGAGGCATGGGGTAAAAAGGTTGAGGAACTTAACCGTAGTCATGAAACTGAGGTTGAAGGGTTAAAGAAGCAGTTGGAGGCTTCTTTGGAGGAGAAGAATAGGTTGACGGTTTCCCATGCTCAAGTAGCTAATGAGAACAAGTGGCTTATTGAGCATGGTTTTCAACAGGTAGTTACCTATCTCCTTCATTCTGCTGAATTTAACAGTGTTTTAGGCGATGTGTACAGCAAGCTTTTAATTCACGGAAGGCATCAAGGCTATGTTGCTGGTTACAAAGCCTGTCAATCCGGTGATCCTCAGGAAAAATCCTCCCTTTATCAGCCCCAAGCTCATAAGGTTTTTCAAGATTCGGCCCGGGAGATGGAGCATTTGACCTATCCTTATGTGGGTGAGGTCTCGAAGTGTTTTGGTAAACCCCTTCCTATTTTGCAGGGTTTGAAGCCGCGTGGGCTTGACGAGGCCACTTGAAGGGTGTTAGTGCAATACGTCTATTGACTTCGTCTTGTATCATGTAATAGTATAGGATAGGATTATCAGTGTCCGAGGTGCAAGAAACAAAGTTTAGTGGGTTTACATGAGGTTCCCTTTGAAAGTGACATGTGACATGTTCAAGGGAAACCAGATCAGACAGGTTTCGTTTGAACCTGTCATGGCCAGCTTCAAAGGAAACCCAACCACTATATATAGGACACTTGTTGATTCATTTGGTACGCGACTTCTGGATTTGTAACGAAGTGCTGCCGAAATCTGTTCAGGTTGTAATTAGTGTTATAATCAATCAAAGTGACAGATTTAATAGTATCAAGCTGTTTCCACGTCCGTTTTACTGATTCCGCCTTTAAATCGGATTACAAGCTCTTCTGAACGACTCGTTTGGGTCCAACAACGATCCTATAAGTGGTATCAGAGCTCAAGAAGAAGAGTTTAGCTTGATATCATCTATTTTCTGACTTCTACACCTTCTTTTTCAATCTGAACAAGTTTTAACGGTCAAAATTGGATCAAATTTTCACAGATTGTATAAAACTACATATTGACAAACCCTGGAAAGTTTCAATGCAAAATTCGAAGTAAAAATGACAAAATTGGACCAAAACTAGGTTTCGTTTGAATGGATACTTGGGGTTTCGCTTGAAAAAGCTGCTGGTTTCGCTTGAAAATGATGTTTGGTCTAAGTTTCGCTTGAAAAACCTTGTTGGTTTCGCTTCAATTTGGCATTCGTTTGAAAGATATTCAGGTTTCGCTTGAATCAGGTTTCGTTTGAATCAGGTTTCGCTTGAATCAGGTTTCGCTTGAATCAGGTTTCGTTTGAAAGTCAGGTTTTTGCTTGAAATACTGCTTTCGCTTGAAGTGTCATATTGGGAGTTCGTTTGAAAGTTGTTATTCAGTTTGTACAACTGGTTTCGTTTGAAAAGAGGATTTTTCGCATCAAGATTATTTCACATCAACCAAGTATCAGTTTATTTCAAGTTGATTAACATTGTTTGTACTGATTGTCTTTGTTTGTTTATCTCCAGGTGATTGATGATGTCGGGCAGCAGTGAAGAATTTTACAACACATTCTACAACGCATTCACGTCAGAATCAACAGAAAGAAGATCTGATATGAGAGAATATTCAAAAGAAATTTCTGAGAATTTGAAATACGAGAATATGTATGGAAGCCAACAGAAACCACCAAAGCTAATGAAGATTGAAGATTATAACTGGTGGAAAAATAGGTTTGAGGGTTGGGTAAAAGCTTTCGCTCCTGAAAGTTGGTTAAAATTGAAAAATGGATATACAGAACCAGTGAAAGAAGGAGGAGAGTTAATAGATGTAAAAGAGTTCACAGAAATAGATATAAAAAATGTTGTGGCTGAATACAAAATGATTACATTGATAAAACAATCAGTGAGAGAAGATATTATTTCACTACTTGAGCAAGAGAAAACGTCAAAAAGTTTATGGGAAGCATTAGAGAGAAAGTGTGTAGGAAGTAATGAGATTGTAAAAAACAAAAAGAAATTATTGCGTAAAGAGTTTGATCTTTTTGGTTGTATGAAAAATGAATCTGTTTGTAAAATGATCGAGAGATTTGGACATCTGAAGATGGAACTGGCCAGATACAAAATCACATACACTCAAGAGGAGCTGGTGGATAAATTGTTTGACTCATTGCCGAATGATCAAGATTGGCAATACTTCGCATTAATGTTGAAAAACACAATCAAGACTGAAGAGTTAACAGTGGATTTGCTGATCGAAAAACTTGAAAGTCACGAGTTGGAGATAAAAAGATTTAAAGTCAACAATTCAGCTCATCAGCAGAATGTGGAGTTGTACTACAGAGGAAATCTACCACAGGCTGGGTCTCCAAGAACAGCATTTTCTGCAGAAAGCTCAAAGTCTGTGAACAATGAAAGTCCTCACAGTGGTTTTCACAGTGGATCTTTTTCAACGACATCAAGCCAATCTGCATCAAAGAATGTATTTCAATGCAACATTGCAGTAGATTTGAAGAATACTCAAAATTTCAATGAGGAGTCTGCAAAGCAACAGATGGTCTTCTTAGCATCTGTGCTTGAATCGTATGAGAGCCTTGTGGCAGGCAAGATAGGTAACACCAATCTGACGAAGGAAGACTATGATCAAATAGATCCTGAGGAGATGGAATTGATTGATATACAATGGTGTATGGCCAGTGCAGTGAGGAGGGCACAACGTTTTATGGAGATTACTGGAAGAACGTCTATTGGTGGACCTTCTACCAAGTTAGGCTTTGACAAATCCAAAGTGACATGCTTTAAATGCAAACAGAAAGGTCACTTTAAACGTGAGTGCAGAAATGCTTATGCTTATGCTGATGATACTGCTAATCCGTTCAAGGAAGATTATTACAAGAAAGCAATCTATCATCAGAACAAGTCTGAACCTCCCAGATTGAAGCAGCCTGAAGAAAAATCAAGAGCTCTGGCAGTTATTCATGACGATGAAGGTTATGACTGGAGTCAAGTTCTACCTGAAGAAGATGCAGTTGGATATGCATTTGTAGCTGAGGTTGATCCTGATAGATGGTGGAAAATAGATTACGTGAGATGGGAAATCGAAAAATTCAGGGAACCATTCAAAGAAGCCCAGAGAGCAAAAAGATGGAATGATGAATTAGAATGTTACATGGATCCACAGGGTAATCCAGTTGTTGACCCATCAAAGGTGGATTTTGAAGCTGTAATAAATTTGCTTCCAAGACAGGCTACTTTCAACATGAAAAGGTTATCTGATAAAGAATATTTGCCGGATTTGGTGACTAAGATAAAGGAAGTTTGTGAAGCGAGTCTATCAAAGGTGGTAGAAATGAAAAAGAGAAAAGAAGAAGAGTTGAAAAAGATGGTAGAGGAAGTAAAGAGTACTGCAAAGCTTGCTGTTGAGGAAGAGCAGAAGAGTGAAGAAGAACAGAAAGTAGAAGAAGAAGAAGAAGAAGAAGAAGAAGAAGAGAAGAAAGAGGAAGATCAGAAAGTTGAGACAGAAGAACCGATGCTAGAAGAGACTGAGGTAAATGAATCTTCTGATCTATCGAATGTTGAAATTGTTGATAAAAATGAGAACAAATGCAGGAATTGCATAGAAATGTGCAAAGCCTGTATTGAAAAAGATGAAACAATCAAAACAAAAGATATTGAAACAAGCAAACTTGAAAATGTTTTCAAAATAAAATGTAAAGAAATGATTGAAAAAGAAGAAATTTTGAACCTAAAAGTTGAAAAATTGACACAGAAATGTCAAGGTCTTGAAAAGGATAATGATGTTTATAGACAACTGTGTTCTGCAAAATGTGTTAGTTGTGTTCAAAAAGAAAATAAGTTTCAAGATTTTCAAAAAGAGTATGATTCTTTAAAGTGGTCGAGTCAGAGAGTACAAGAAGCTTATGATACTTTGAAGAGCCAAGTCAAAAGTTTTGATCAAAGATTGTCTGAAACTTTAGTAACTAAAGAAATGTATGAAAGACAGTTTAAAGAAAAGCAACTTGAATTAAACAAGTGTGTTGATGAAATTGCTAATCTCAAACAAGTTTTGGCTGAAAAAGAAAAGGTTGTTACCAAACTTCAAAGTTATCATAACTCTTCGTATATTCTAGAACGCATTTTTAACATCACACCTGATGATAAAGATACTGACAAGTGTAAAAAAGGTATTGGTTCAGAATTTCATCAGGTACCACCACCATTGAGAAACAATTATACTTTTTATGATGAGGAAAAGGTGGCAAAAGGTCTGAACATAGTTGACCAATTACCTGAAAGTATCGATGTGACTTACACCAAATCTGATGAAGCTGATGATTCAGAGGTGGTAAGTAAGGTTGTTGATAGTGTTTTGAAATATGAGTCTACAAAAGGTAAGTCTGAATCACAGGATGAAAATGAAGGTAATTTTCATGATGAGTATCTGAAAACATAAAATCTGAGAAAGTTGTGAATGATGATTCAAAAGGATTGGTTTACACCATGATTGGATCGGACAAACTATTCTTAGATGTTGTATTCCCGATTCAGAATGTGATTTCAGAAAAGGTTGATAAAGTTTTCAAAATGGTTGAGATTGAGAAGTCTGAGATTTCAAAGTTTGCTGGTAAAGGTCACAAAACTTTTTATAACAAACCGGGTTTCAAGAAGAAAAACATGAAGGCTGGGTTGGGTTATAAAAAGAAACAAAGTTGGAAAAGAAATGAAATGCCAAATTATCAGGCAAAAATGAGTTTTGTTCAAGGAAAAAGTTTTGAAGAAGAAGAAAAATTCAAATTTGGACAACAGTCTATTGATGAGTTTCATACTAAGAAAAAGAAACAACAACAGGTTAAGGATGTTTCAAAGAAAGTGTGTTTTAAATGTGATCAAATTGGACATGTTGCACGAAAGTGTCCAAATCCAAAGCCTGTTGATGTTGAAAAACAGAAGTCTGAGACTGTGAAACAGAAGACTACCAGATTTGATTCAAAACAAACTTGGAGGTACAACACAAACAAGTTTGCTTCGAATCAAATTTGGAAACCAAAACAGACTAGGTCTGATTCAAGACAAACACAGACTTTTCACACACCCAGATTTAGAACAATACAAAGTTGGCAAAAATCCGTTGATATGACAAAACCCAAAGAATTTTGGAAACCAAAAGTTGCTCAAAAACAAAATGTTCAAAAAGAATCACACTTTTACAAAAGAGGAACTCCAAAAGGTCAAACATGGAGTGTTAAGAAACAAATTATTTCGGTAAAAGATGAGAAAGTTGAAGTTAAAGTTGAAAAAGTCTTTGATGATAAAGATTTTCCGAAATTGCATGATACATATTGTGTTGAAATGCCTAAGGTCCAACAGACCTGGGCTAAATTGTTCAAGTAATCAAGTAGTCTGAATGTGCAGGTGCTTAACAAAATCGAAGATTGTGAGAATGGAAGTTGGAGCAGCCTGGCACAACAGGAGGAGAAGGTTGCTGAATCCTGGTTTGGTTAAACAGGGAGATTGTTTGTTTTTCTGTACATACTTAAAAAAAATGTGTTGATTGAATATGCCAAAACCCTCACGGCGGAACAAACATGATTACTTTCACAAGATTGAAAAACGGTTTTCAAACTGTCGAAACTCAATGGGTTGTAAATCATGGGGGTACATTATTATTTTCTGCAAAACAGAGCACATTAGCAGAAAATGGATGGCGAGACAAAGCTATCTACATCGGGTTGTCAAATTTTCTTTATATGATTTTGCATTTTAGGGGGAGTATTGTTGTTAGAAAATCCAAAAACATTAGAAAATTTGAAAAAGCCAAAAACATGATAAAATTTAAAAATTGAGTTTTTGCGAAAAAAGAGGAAATGATAGTATATCAGTAGACAGTTACAGTATGCTAAAGAAATGTAATGATTAAATAGCGTTAAACAGTCTCACTGATGATATGCCGATAGGTTTTTATACATTTAGTAAACTTTTTCGGGATATAAACATAAATTCAAACTTACTTATTTCGTGGGGAACACTACTTGGATATATAGGTAACCCCTGAAATCTCGTTTGAAGGACCCCTCTTTCTGAGATACTAGGTCTTTATACTTAGTGATATCTGGGGTATTATCCCGGGACTTTTGATTTTGCAGAAGCAATGGCCTAGTCCCCGGAGAATACTTTCTGCAATGCTTGAAACATAGCATCACCCTCAGCAAATTGATGAAACAATAAAATTGATAGTCATTGATGTTGTAAAAAAGATCCTCTAAAGGGGACACACCGAAAAGACGAAGCCGTCATCTCTCTGCGTATACGGAAGTATCGACCTGAGCTCTCACGGCCCTCGTATCTAACCCCTTACAGATATCATCTAGGTATATTCACCTGTAAGACTGAATATTGGGATCTGGATACGGGAGTATATTCAGGAGGTGGGACACATGAATGAGTTTAAGTTCTTAAAACATCTAATTCGTATCCTGAATCAGTTGAAATTTGTATGAAAATTTAAAGTGGATCAGTATATCGACAATCTAAGTGAATTGTTTAATTCTTAATGTGTAACTAAGCTCAACGGTACTTGTGACTTGTCAGAAACTGATATGATCCTCTGATGCAAACTCAAACAAAAATATTGTCTGTAAATATGTTTGTACATATTTTGTTATTGCTTTATATTTTCAGAAAAATACAAAAAGATTTTTGATTCTGCTTTATTTTCGACAACTGATGTTTGAGATGCTGAGTTTCAAAATATAAATAAGCTGATTGTGTTTC
This sequence comes from Helianthus tuberosus, assembly GCA_030545235.1. NCBI lineage: Eukaryota > Viridiplantae > Streptophyta > Magnoliopsida > Asterales > Asteraceae > Helianthus > Helianthus tuberosus. Next base: position 66,228,325 of record CM060392.1, on the reverse strand, counting down.
TGAAAATAAAACAAGTTCATTAATTTGAAACTTGAATTTTTTAACGAAAATCAAAAACAGTTTGTGATATCTCCAAGGTCATTAGTTTGGACTTGGATGATTAACTGTGAGGGAGTTGGATTCTTAAACTTTGCCATATCAATTACGTTTGTTGATAGGGGGAGTGAATATATTTAGAAGTTTGAATTGCCAGGTTACGATTCCTGGATATTCTAAATATTGATACTTATAGATGTTTGAGTGATTGCAGATAGTCCAGATTACGATCCCGAGAGCAGAGTCTAAGGGGGAGTCTGAAGACAAGCTTGAATCAATGATGAGCTTGTAGATGGATAGCTAGGTGTCGATCCCAAAGCATGGAAGCTTGACGAAAGGGGGAGCCTGAAGCTGATGGAAGAAGAAAAGGATTGATAGATGCTTATAATGTTACAATTTGAATGAGAAGGCAGAATGATCAAGACTGAAGATGTGTCATACTGAAGACTAGACACTGAAGACTTCGTCAATATCCGAGGGGGAGTCTGTTAGTGCAATACGTCTATTGACTTCGTCTTGTATCATGTAATAGTATAGGATAGGATTATCAGTGTCCGGGGTGCAAGAAACAAAGTTTAGTGGGTTTACATGAGGTTCCCTTTGAAAGTGACATGTGACATGTTCTAGGGAAACCAGATCAGACAGGTTTCGTTTGAACCTGTCATGGCCAGCTTCAAAGGAAACCCAACCACTATATATAGGACACTTGTTGATTCATTTGGTACGCGACTTCTGGATTTGTAACGAAGTGCTGCCGAAATCTGTTCAGGTTGTAATTAGTGTTATAATCAATCAAAGTGACAGATTTAATAGTATCAAGCTGTTTCCACGTCCGTTTTACTGATTCCGCCTTTAAATCGGATTACAAGCTCTTCTGAACGACTCGTTTGGGTCCAACAACGATCCTACAAAGGGAAGTGCTTAAATCTTTGTCCAAAAAATGCTCATGCTCTGGGGATAGTGAGGAGACCCTCTCCAGTGCTGGTGAAGGTTCGAAGGATCCAAGCCTTGAAGCCTCGGGAACAACTGCTGAGGAGGAAAAAAAAAGAAGAAGAAAACCAAGAAGGCAAAAGGAGGTGAGGCTGGTGCATCAAATTCTGTTGTTAGTGATGCAAAATGAAAACTTTTATTCGTAGCTTTCGTAGCACCTTGAACATTTTCATGTTTTGTATGTTTGAACAATCTAGGTTGTGTGAAAACCCTTAAGGTTTAGCCTTGGTCGTTTAGCCTTGGTCGTTTAGCCTTTATGGCTTATTTGAACAATTTCTAACTCTTGAAACCGCTAAGGTTTGGTTGTTGGCCGTGATGGCTTGTTAAACAATTTGTTGGTTTGGTGGAAACCCTTATGGTTTTTCTTTGCTGGTACGGCTGTTTGGAACAATGTTTAAGTTGTATGGCCTTTAAAGCCTTTATGTTTATGCATGTTTGATGTTTTATGACTTCGTTGTTCATGTGTTGATGATGATTTGTCTTGTTTGTTCTATGTGTCTCTTTATCTAATTCTCCTTAAGAAGTTTTAGTGCTGCAGTCACTTTAGCTTCAAGGCTTCACTAGATAAAAGGGCACATGTTGTCTATCCTTTTTTCTTAACAGATTTTTTGTTTTGTAAACCATTTTGTTGGAACCTCAAGGTTTATACATTGAGAGTTATTAAAGTTTTTGGTTGATCTTGTAATGCTTAACTTAGTTGTTTTGGGTCGATTATGTGTATTGGGTTTTGTTTGAGATCTCGAGTGGGCCTAGGTGGTTTCGATCCACTTTAGGTAGTATATAAGTAAACCTTTGTAATCTTTAGAAGGTTGATCGCTTGGTTAGAAGTTGTTAGGCCACTCGAGATCGGTTGGGGTCTTGTATCAGTCATCTACTTTGAGGTGAATGCAAGATATTATTTTGGTTTGATTATTGTTCTTATTCTACTTTATTGTTTATTGTTCTTCTTGAATTCACTTGTGTTTGGATTCCGCACTCACACAAGTTAATAGTGATATCATTGAAAGATCCTCTCGGGTTTTTCTCGGGTTTTACAATTGGTATCAGAGCCAAGAAACCAATTCTTGGTTCGGTTTTGATATCATTCGGATTCAAGAAGGATTTATTTGTTACTGATCGTTTTTGCTAAGTGTGGTTTACAGATTTTCAGTTTTGTGGGTGTAATTCTGATTTCGGAAGTTGCATCTTCAAACTGTTCTTCACAAACTTTGGCATAAAGATACTGATTTTGGTTTGTGATTCGTGAAAAGGGTGTTTGCTGAATTATCGGAGGATTGTTGAGGATAAAAATTCAAAGATCTCAAATCTTTGAATTTTGGAAGCTGCTGAAAATCAGGAATCGTAGTTATTTTTATCTCACAAATCTGTTTTGCAGGGTCTCGACACAATATCAACTTGGTCTCGACTCACATTCAGCTTAGTCTCGACTCAAGTTCATTCGTCTCGAGTGGATATCGCGATCGTGTCTCGACTCGCAACTGCTGTAGTCTCGAGTTGGCATCTTTAACTCGAAACCATCTGTCTCGACTGGCTTCAAGTTTAATTGTTCCTGATCTCGACTCGCAATCTCGGTCTCGACTCAGTATTCAGTTCACTCGCAATAACTGTCTCGACTCAGAATCGTACACGCTCACTGATTCAGTTTCGACTCCTGTCTCGACTCGCAACAACTCCTGCAACGTCATTTGGACTTTTGGACTTTTGGACTTTTGGACTCTTGAACTTAAATAATTAATCAGCAAATTAATTAAGTTATTGAGTAACCATGACTACAAATAATCAAAGTGTTGACCTGGCTGCTATGTCTAAGCATCAAGAATTGGATTCCATCATTGGAACCACCACTCGTGTTCCCCGGTTGTTAGATGGAAATGAATTCCCTGAGTGGAAATGGTGTTTCGAAAAACATGTTAAGGTCAAAGATGCAAAAAACTGGCGAAGCATTCTAAGAGGTCCAAGAGAAATTATGATGGATAGTCCTACTGATGAAGGTGTGAAAGTGAAGAAGCCTGTTGATCGGTATAATGAAGAAGATTTTAAAATTGTTGAGGAAGATGATATGGCGTTTTCGTACCTGACCATGGCATTGGGACCAGACATTGCTATTGGTTTTCGCACTTGCAAATCTGCTAAGGAACTGTGGGAATCATTAATAGATGTGTATGAAGGCAATGAAGATATGAAAGAGAGTCGTAGAAATCTGCTAAGTCAAAGCTTCAATAATTTTAATCATATATATGGAGAGACTGTTAATAATCAAATTCAGAGATTCGTTAAGTTAGTTACTCAAATGCAGATGGAGGAAATGCACACGTCAAATGCTTCATCTAATAGACAGCTTCTAAATGCTTTGCCAAAGAGTTGGGATCATCACGTCGCAATGATCAAGAAAACCAAGGATCTAGCAAGATGCAGCTTATCTGAAATGATTTCTCACATTAAGGTCTGCGAGCTAGATGATAAACAAAGAGAAACAAATCACAAGAATAGCATGTTGGCAGCTGGATTTACTGCAACACCCTCAACATCAAGCAATAATACTGCTTTTGTGTCTCAAGCTGGTTTTCAAATGTTCAGCAACTCTGCTTCTGCTAAAGCTGCTCCTACCTCACAAAATGTTTACTACTCATAAATCTAAGTCTACACCCTTAACCAAAGTTGTGCTTGAATTACTTCACATGGATCTCTTTGGTCCGGTGAATATGTTAAGTATTGGCAAGAAGGCTTATTGTCTAGTGATAGTCGATGATTTCTCGCGCTACACCTGGGTGTACTTTCTAAGTCACAAGAATGAGGCTGCGGGTTTGATCAAACAATTCATTACTTTGGTGGAAAATCAAGCCAGTACAAATGTAAAGGCTATTCGATCAGATAATGGGACGGAATTCAAAAATGTCACCATGGACACATTTTGTGCTGCAAAGGGAATTGAGCAACAGTACAGTGCACCTCGAACTCCACAACAAAATGGAGTAGCAGAAAGACGAAATCGCACTCTTATAGAGGCTGCGCGTACTATGCTGGCTGATTCGAAGCTTCCTAGTTTCTTTTGGGCCGAAGCTGTTAGCACGGCTTGTTACATCCAGAATCATGCTTTAGTAAACAAACGACATATGAAAACTCCTTATGAGATTCTGGAAGGACGTAAACCTTCGGTTTCACACTTTCGCATCTTTGGTTGTCCATGTGTGTTACTACTTATGGACTCTAATGGAAAGTTTGAAGTCAAAGGGGACGAATGTTACTTTGTTGGATATGCTAAAGGTTCAGCCTATAGAGTATACAACAAGGTAACTAAAAAGGTCGTCGAGTCGTGCAACATTGAATGGCTCGAAGAAAATGCTACGGACGCTAGAGTTGGACCAGATTGGTTATATGATTATGCTGAATTATTTAAATCGTTTAACATTTTGTCAAGTGTCCCTACAGTTGCAGGTGTGTCTACACCAAAACAACCGCTGTCTTTTGGTGATACTGAAGTGGAAGAACAAGCTGAAGGAAGATCAAGAAACCATACCATTGACCCACCGGGAATGGTTTTCACTCGACATCCTACGCCACAGCAGATGTCCCATCATTCCCCTGAAGGTGTTTCTTCAAGTGGTGCTATACCTAATGGTTCAGGATCTGCACTATTTCCTGAATCCATTCCTGAAGATTGCATTGTTACAACTCCATTAGTTAGTCACACTGCAGCATCTAATGAGGGGGAGTCTAGCAACATCACTGATAATAACCAAAATGCTGAAGACGAGACCGTACCTGACATGGCAATACCTACAAGTGTCCAACGAAATCACCCTATAGAGAATGTGATTGGTCCTGTTAATGCAGGAGTTCTAACCAGGAGCCAATCAGGAACCATCAATACATGTTTATATTCTTGCTACATCTCACAAATAGAACCTAAAACTGTTGATATAGCTTTGCAGGAACCAGGCTGGGTAGATGCTATGCATGAAGAGCTAAACCAGTTTGAGAAGCTTGGAGTATGGAAACTTGTCGAGTTGCCAAAGGGAAAGCGCAAACTTGGAACTAGATGGGTGTTCAGAAACAAGCAAGACTCTGCAGGGGTTATTGTTCGAAATAAAGCAAGACTGGTGGTTCAGGGTTTTCGACAAATAGAGGGTCTGGATTATGATGAAGTATACGCTCCGGTTGCTCGACTTGAAGCCATTCGGATCTTCTTATCCTATGCGTCGTATATGGGATTCACTGTGTATCAGATGGATGTCAAGACAGCGTTTCTCTATGGAAAGGTGAAGGAAGAAATCTTTGTTGAGCAGCCACCGGGTTTTGTGCATCCAGATCATCCAGAATATGCCTACAAGCTAGACAAGGCATTGTATGGATTACACCAAGCACCACGAGCTTGGTATGCTACACTAACTGAACATCTTTTGGATCATGGGTACACACGTGGCACGATAGACCAGACACTGTTTATCAAGAGAGTGGGCAAGGATCAGATCTTGGTTCAAATTTATGTCGATGATATTATATTCGGATCTACAAGTGAGGTGCTTTGCAAGGAGTTTGAGAGAGTTATGAAAAAGAAGTTTGAGATGAGTGCTCTTGGAGAAATGACACTGTTTTTGGGTTTACAAGTCAAACAGAATTCCCAAGGTATTCTTATTCATCAAGGGAAGTATGTGGATGATGTGCTAGCAAAATTCAAGCTTTCAGAATCAAAGTCAGCCGAAACACCAATGGCAGAGAGACCGTTATTGACTGAAGATGAAGAAGGCTCTTCTGTTGATCAACGTCTGTATAGGTCTATGATCGGGTCGTTGATGTATCTGACAGCTAGCCGTCCAGATATCATGTTTGTTGTCTGCAACTGCGCAAGATATCAGGCTAATCCTAAAACTTCTCATCTTACTGCTGTTAAACGAATCTTTCGGTACCTTAAAGGCCGACCTCGGTTTGGTCTGTGGTATCCGAAGGATTCTAATTTTGACTTGTTTGCATTTTCTGATAGCAACTTTGGAGGTACTGATAGTGACAGGAAATCTACATCAGCTGGATGTCAATTTCTGGGTGACAGGCTCATTTCTTGGCAATGCAAGAAACAACAAACGGTGGCGATTTCTACAGCTGAAGCTGAGTACGTTGCCGCCTCTGCATCTTGCTCTCAAGTGGTGTGGATGCAACATCAATTGCAGGACTACGGTTTGACTTATCTCAATACTACTATTTACTGCGATAATGATGCTGCAATACAAATTGTTAAAAATCCTGTTTTTCATTCCAAAACCAAGCACATAGACATAAAAGTTCATTTCATAAGAGACTGCTTTGACAGAGGTCTTATCAAACTTGAGCAAATCGACACAGATGCAAATGCTGCCGATTTGTTTACAAAACCTGTCAGCAGTTCAAAATTCAAAGTGCTTGTTGATTTTCTGAAAATGATCCGGTATACTGACTGAGCATAGTTGTTTTTGTTTTCGTAAATTTGTTCATAAAGTTTTCTATTCTTAGGTAGTTTTTAATTATGCACAAATTTAGGGGGAGAAAATTTTGAAAAATACAAAAACATTGAAAAATTTTGAAAAATACAAAAACATTTAAAATTTAAAAAAATCCAAAAAGAAACATTGCATGACTGGGAAATGAAATGAATTTTCACATTATGGTCGAGGGCTGACTCATGTAAGACCAGTATCGAAATAGTTTGACTCTAGTACGATGTGTTGGTAGGCTCTATCCTTAAGGACTGGAAACATTGGCTGTGTCTGTTTAGAACTAAATTAGTACATGACCTCAGGAAAGAAAATTACTTGGAATTAGCTCATTTCTATTTGAATGTCTGTATGTTGTCCCGATACACACAATTTTGGTCTGACTCTGAAAAAGTCGTGTATCTCCTCTGCTGCATCCAGATATATGCTGACCTGGAGGTGCTAGGCAACGTCAGCTTTTGCTGCATCCAGATACATGCTGACCTAGCTGTACGTTGTCGCTTTGTAGATCATTTATACACCCGAAAGAGGCCCTCAAGTGCCCAAAAGAAACCCTAGAAACCTATATCAAATTGAGAAAACCTCAGTTGATCTGTATATTATACCATCTCTGCTTAAGATCTATTCTGTTCTCTTCTCAATCTATTCCCAGTTAAGATTTCAGAGATTTGGATTGGACTTGTGAAATATGTGGTAGGGAAGCTACTTGCATGATAGAGTGTGCTGTTTATATTTCCAGGATTTGATTAGTTCTTGTTTGAGCGTTCATTGTTAAGAAATTAAAACATGATAAATTTGTTACAGGCAGTTTTATGAAAAAGGTCTAGGGAGATGAGTTTAGGTGGACAAATATACTGGCAATCGTCTAGATCATTCAGCAGTAGATCAGTGTTGATAAGTGTAGTCAAGCCCAAAACCCGTGATTTGATCCCTGAGCAAATTATGATATTTCCTTATTTTTTTTTGTAAATAATATTTCGATATTATTTAATTTTATGTTTGTAGGTTTTGGTCTAATAAAGCATGCTCAGGAAGTTGAAGGGTTAAATAAGAAAATACTGATTTTCAAATTGGATTGCTGATATAATTAAAATTTATTTAATAAATCCAATTTTTTAATTGATAAGTGGTCTTGAATCGAGATCATGGTCTCGGCCCATGTCATTAAAGGCCCGGCCCACATGTTTGAAGTATTTAAAGGGATCTCGACTCGAGACCTCTACTGTGCACTCGAAACAAATTCATTTGTCACTGTCAAACTCTCTCTCATTCTCTGGTGAAATTGTTTGTTTTTCCGGCAACTCTCCGTTCTCGACTTGAGGTTTTGATTTTATTGAAGGTATATTGATATATTTAATGATGTTTTCGTTGAAGTTTTGCAGGATTGTTGAAGATTTGATGAATGTTTGAAGATGATCATAAATCCTAATTTTGATATTATTTTGGTCTTCAAAGAAATTATTGGGTGTTTGTGGTGTTTGATCCAAATTAAAGCAGATCAAAAGGTGTTTTTGGTGGTCTCGACTCAGATTGAAAAATAGGCTTTTGGAACTCGAGATCTGTGTTTAACGAGTCGAAATCTTCTCAGTCTCGAGTGATGTCTCAAGTCAAGGATATCTTGGTCTCATGTCAGAACATAGTCTTGACTGAGGTCTCGACTCAAAACCTCATGGTCTCGACTCGAAACCTCATGGTCTCGACTCGAAACCTCATGGTCTCGACTCAATATCTCATGATCTCGAATCAACTCATATGTTGATCCTCAATCTGAGTTGTTGACCACAATGCTGAACTGTTGACTGTTGACTAACAACTTTGTTAATTGTTTACTGTTTTAATTGTTATTTCCTCTCATGAAGGTAACCAGGTGTTTGGTTTTGAATATGATTTGTTACTAAATGTGTCTGTTTTGTGCAGATTATGGATCTAAAATTCATTTCAACTCACAATCAGGCAGGATACTTAGCTACCCCACCAGAGAAGCACAAGAGACTATACACATCGCTGATCAAAGGATTAAATAGCTGCCGACTCGTTTATGCTCTGCGAGAGAATCCAGTGGTTTATGAAAGTCTTGTTCAAGACTTTTGGAAGACAGCTAGATTTGAAGCACAAGGAGTTGATGGAAAGGAAATGATAGAAGCTGAAATTCAGAAGAAGAAGATCATCATTACTGAGCAAATGATAAGGGAAGTTCTACAGTTTGGTGATACTGAATCTGATCCGATTGAGCTTCCAAGTGATACTATAGAGGCTGTTTTACCTCGTTTGAGTTATGAAGGAAAGTATCCATCACTTGTTAAGATGTTTCTACACCCGTATTGGCGTTTATTGGCACACATGTTTATCTTGTGTATGGCAGAAAATCGAGGGGGAACAGATCAACTGAACATTACGCAAACGGCTGCTTTTGTTGCACTTATTACAAATGAGTCGTTCAACTACTCGAAGTACATTTTTGAAGGGATGAAGAGGAATGTTACTGGAGTTCGAAAGGATAAATTTGTTATGTATGCAAGATTTTTGCAGATGATTTTCAATGCTCGCTATTCTGATTTGACGCGATCTGGTGATACCTTGGAGCTAAAACCTATGGGTCCTTCTTGTTTTGGTGCTCTCACAACAAAGAAGGGTACAGAAAAGAAGTTTGAGGGACGTATTCCTTTGGAGAAATTTGGTCAATTTGCAGAAACTGAAGTTGTAGCTGCTGATCCAGTGATAGTTCAACCAGTTCAAGTGAATGCAATGGTTGCTGAAGAACATGATGTTCAGGGAGCTACTGTTAATGAGCCTGAGACAGAGATTGTGGCAATTAACTCTGACGATGAGGGCGTAGAGATTATGTGTGATTCAGGAGATGATGAAGAACTTCCTCCTGAAAAGGAAGCTGATGTTGATGTTTCAACTGTTTCTTCTATAATTACTGCTGAAAATTTGGCTTCATTGTTAAAGTCTGTAACTGATAAGATGGGAAATCCTCCTTCCAATCTTACAGTATCTACTGAAGAGCCTAGTGAAAACCCAAAGGATCCTGATTCATTGCCATTGAAACGAAAAATGCGGGATCCTCGACTCGGAATGTATGTTGAACAAAACATAGATCAGTCTATAAACATTGCTGAAGATGATGAGGGATTGTATGATTTTGATTTTGAGAAGAATGTCACTGATACCACCACCACAACTGAAGATATCTTTGAGTTCAACACTGATACTCAAAGGAATGTTTTAGAGTCCACCACTGCAGAGGTTCAGGTTACAAATGTTGATACTGATACTGTTGTTGAGACAATGCCACTTGGTGTTTCTGAAACTGCAGGTCCTTCTAGAGTAGATCTTGATATGCCTAGCAGTTCGAGTGGTAAGATACCTGAAGAGCCGTTTAGAATGCCATTTGATGATGATTCAAGCGATGATGATGATTTTATTAGTATGAGAGAAATGAAGAAAAGGTTAATTGTGGTTGAGCAAGATTTTATTCATAAAGATGCCAAGATCATCCAACTTGAAGATACATTAGTGCAAAAGAATCAACAAATTGAACAGCTTCAAGGAGATGTTACTTTACTGTTCAATATGGTGTATGATTTACGTGGAAAGCTTGAGAAGAAATTTGGGAATGAATTCTCTGATCCTACTGATGTGGAAAATAGAAGAAAAGCCTTTGAAAAGGATGATGCTGAGAGAAGTGCTGCTATGGAACAATACTTTAAAAGAGTTGTTGATCCTGTTGCAGATAAAGAGAAGGCTGAAAGAATTAAGAAGAAAAGAGAGTTTGTAATTTTGAAGAACAGGAATCTTAATCCAGATGATGATGATGCTCATGCTACACATCATTTAATGGATGTTGGTGAAACTCTCTATGATCAAGTTGGAAATAGATCTGGTGTAGTTAGCTGGGGTTTTGATCATGATCGTAAAAGATGGTGGATAAAAAGGAAGGTTGGACCTGTTGAGTGGTACAAAAATCAAGGCCAGTTTCAATCTTTCACTAAGATTGATTTGACTGATCTGTCTAAAGCGCCTTATGTAGATGATAAGCCTGGAGGTCCTGGATATATGTTTTTCGAGAGATTGAAGAGGGAGGTTCTTAAGGGTTTTCCTTCAATGCGTACGGCAGAGTCCATTGTTAAACCAGCTAAAGGAGTTAGAGATTCATATACACGCAAGCGAATGAAGATTGTGCATTGGCCAGTAACTGATAAGGAAAAGGTGATTCCTTTGGTAAGAAAGATTCCAAAAGGTGCTTTGAAGTCCTTGCAGTTTTGGACTTATGATGAGCGTTTAGGGAAGGCAGTAATTGTTTGTGATGATAATGTGGATTTTCGCTTGGTGGATCAAGTTGATTTACTGAATGTTGCTCATGAAGACTTGGAAGTGTTAGCTCGTCATCAAATTAGAGCTACTGAAAAATATGAAGAGATTGCAAAAGCATGGACTGGTGCTGTTGCTTCAGCGATACATATTCGCACAAAAGGTTTTGGTGGGCTCAAAGATCGTTTGGGTGGTGCTGGTGATAGTTGAAGTTTCAAGACTCTCTATGCATAAACCTAGGGGGAGATTGTTGGAACCTCAAGGTTTATACATTGAGAGTTATTAAAGTTTTTGGTTGATCTTGTAATGCTTAACTTAGTTGTTTTGGGTCGATTATGTGTATTGGGTTTTGTTTGAGATCTCGAGTGGGCCTAGGTGGTTTCGATCCACTTTAGGTAGTATATAAGTAAACCTTTGTAATCTTTAGAAGGTTGATCGCTTGGTTAGAAGTTGTTAGGCCACTCGAGATCGGTTGGGGTCTTGTATCAGTCATCTACTTTGAGGTGAATGCAAGATATTATTTTGGTTTGATTATTGTTCTTATTCTACTTTATTGTTTATTGTTCTTCTTGAATTCACTTGTGTTTGGATTCCTCACTCACACAAGTTAATAGTGATATCATTGAAAGATCCTCTCGGGTTTTACACGTTTTCTAAGGTTTAAAGAACATTTGGTGTAGGCTATTCAAACCCGTCTATGAGACAAGTCTGTTGAAAAATTTTCTAAGTCTCATGGAGTTGTATTGATATAGGAACTCACCCCTTACATAGGTTCATTCAACCCTTGAACCCATTGAGCGATGTGGCCTGGGAGCTCATCCCCTTACATGGCCCTTGCCATGGAGTTTTTTGCTAGGTTCTCAACCTGATAATATGATAGAAAGACAAATTTGATAAAAAGCTTCATCATTCATTTAAGAGGTTCAATTGGTTACAAAAGGGGAACAGAACAACTCTTGTAATACATTTCAAACAATCTTTTTGTCAGACATGGAACCTTTTAAGGGTTTTGCCATTCCAGTGACGAGGAAGCTTTTTGCCCTCTGCGTCTGCCAGTTTGTAGGATCCACCTTTGTGAGCTTCCAAGATTGTGTATGGCCCTTCCCATTTTGGGCCAAGTTTACCTTGGTTTTCTTTTTTACTGGCTTCCTTATTTCGTAGTACAAGGTCTCCAGGCTTAAATCGTTCATGTTTCACTCTGGTGTTGTAATAAGCTTCCATTTTTTGTTTATACTTGGCTTCTTGTATAGCAGCTTGATCGCGGATTTCTTCGAGGAGTTGCAAGTTCAACATGGTCTCTTTGTTGTTTGATTCGAGGTCCATGTTGAGTGTTCTTTGAGTTACAACTCCTATTTCTGTTGGAATCACAGCTTCAGATCCGAACACCAAGCTATAAGGTGTTCTTTTGTGGCTTGTTTTTTCCGTTGTTCGTATTGCCCATAGAACGTTTGGTAATTCTTCAAGCCAATTGTTTTCATGACTCCCCAATCAAGTCTTGATTCCTTCTACGATGGTTCGGTTTGTTCTTTCAACTTGGCCATTGGATTGTGGGTATGCAACTGAGCTGAACACTTGAGTTATTCTGAATTCCTTGCACCAGGTGCTAAAAGGATTCTCAGCAAATTGTTTCCCATTATTCGTGACCAATACTCCTGGCAGCCCGAAGCGACAAATGATGTTTTTGCACACAAAGTCAATGACTTGTTTACCCGAGATTTTTGCAAGTGGTTTGACTTCAGGCCACTTGGTAAAGTAATCTATAGCCACCAATAAGAATTTTACCCCGCCCTTGGCCGGTGAGAATGGACCAACAATATCCATTCCCCATTTGTGGAATGGGCAGGCTGAAGAGATGGGAACGAGATCATGTTTGGGGATTTTGGGCACTGGTGCGTGTATCTAATAAGCTTCACATTTTCTTAACTGCTCGGTGGTGTCTCGATGCATGGAAGGCTAGAGGTACCCGAGATTCATCAGTTTCGCAACCACCGATCTTGGTCCGAAATGAGCTCTACATATCCCCTCGTGAATCTCTTTGATAAGATATTGGCTTTGTTTCGGGCCAACACATCTCAGTAGTGGTGCAAGGTAACCTTTCTTGTAAAGGATGTATCCTTGCAACACATACTGCCTGGATTTGATTCGAACCCTTTCAGCCTCCGTCTGGTCAACGGGTAATTCACCGTTTTTGAGGAATTTTTCAATAGGAGTCATCCAATTGGGGCCTTCTTCAGTGATCACATCTTGAACCTCTAGCTCTTGAATTGAGGGAGTTTTCAACACTTCAACCAATACTTTCTTGGTAAGATGATCAAATGTAAGAGAGGCAAGTTTGCTTAAGGCATCGGCCCTCTTGTTTTGAGATCTTGGGACTTGTTTGATGGTACATGCTTGGAATGTGTTCATCAATTCTTTAGACTTTTCTCGATATTTCTTCATGTTGGGCTCTTTTGCTACATAGTTGTCGTTGACTTGACTTGAAGCAAGCAATGAGTCTGTGAAGACTTGAAGCTTTTGAACCTTCATTTCTTTGGCTATCTTTAAACCAGCTATCAGTGCTTCATATTCAGCTTCATTGTTAGTGGTCTGAAATTCAAGTCAAAAAGCATATGTAAATTCTAACCCTTCAGGGTTGATTAAAATGAGCCCAGCTCCTGACCCTTCAACGCTTGAAGCCCCATCGGTAAAAAGCTTCCAGGCTTCAGGGTCAGAAGGTTCAGCGGTAGTTGTATTAACTTCCGTGGTGACTTGCTTTGGGACTTCTACAATAAAGTCAGCCAAGACTTGGGCTTTGACAGATTTTCTTGGAACATTTTGTGTTCACCTAGTTCCACAGCCCATTTGGTTAACCGCCCTGAATTTTCTGGTTTTTCAAGCACACTTTTGATAGGTTGGTCGGTGACCACTTTTATTGGGTGTGCTTGAAAGTATCTTCGAAGCCTTCTAGCCGTTTGGACTAGGGCTAGAGCAAGTTTTTCCAAAGGAGGATACTTGATCTCTGCTAGTTTTAAAGTTTTACTGAAGAAGTAGATGGGTACCTGAACTTTGTTACGTTCGATGGTTAAGACCGCGCTTATTGCTTCTTCAGCAACCGAGAGGTAGACAGAGATCAGCTCTCCTGTTTCTGGAGTCGCGATGTCCGGGAGTGAAGCTAAGTGCTGCTTCATTTGGTTGAAAGCTTCTTCTGCTTCCTCAGTCCACTTAAAATCTTTTTTGTTGGCACACCCTTTAAGTGTTTTGAAAAAGGGTAGGGACTTTTCGGCCAACTTTGAGGTAAAACACTTCAATGATGCAAGCTTTCCATTCAGACTCTCCACTTCTTTTTTGCTTTGTGGAGATTTGGTTTCAAGAACGGCTTTGACCTTGTTGGGGTTGGCTTTTATACTTTGTTTCCCCACAATGTGCCCTAGAAACTTGCCTTCTTCAAACCCAAATGAGCACTTCACAGGGTTGAGTTTCATGTTAATTTATCTCAAGTTTTGGAAGGTTTCTTGTATGTCGTCAAGCATTTGGTATTTTGTTTTGCTTTTTATCACTAAGTCGTCGACATATGCTTCCATGTTTTTGCCAATTTGACTAGCAAACGCTTTGTCAATCAGGCGGTGATAGGTTGCACCCGGATTTTTCAGGCCAAAAGGCATCTTTTGGTAGCAAAAGATACATTTGTCTGTATGGAAGGCCGCCTTTTCTTCATCTTCCTTTTTCATTTGAATTTGGTGGTAGCCTTTATAGGCATCAAGAAAGCACTTGAACGGGAACCCTTTAAGTAAGTCCACTTTGAGGTTGATCTCGGGCAAAGGATAACAATCTTTTGGGCATGCCTTGTTCAAGTCTTTGAAATCGATGCACATTCTCCAAGACTTGTCGGGTTTTCGAACCATAACTGGGTTGGCAACCCAGGATTGATATTTGACTTCCCGAAGGCTCCCTGCTAGAACAAGCTTTTCAACTTCTTGGCATGCTGCCAGGCTTCTCTCGGGAGCTAGGCTTCGCTTCTTTTGGATGACAGGCTTGACATCGGGTGGTATTTTTAGCTCATGTTTAGTAATGCTTCGAGGGATACCCGTCATGTCTTCCAGGCACCAAGCGAAGACATCACTATAGTGTATTAGCAGCTTCTCAAGGTATGAGAGGGTTTCTTTGGAAAGGCTTGTATTAACCCTTATCCTTTGCTCAGGATATTTGGGGTTTATGATCAGCCCTTGCTCGTCATCTTCATTTTTTGAGCTTTCCCCTTCAACCATGTAAGCCTCTTGGGTAGGTTGAAGGGTTGCAATCCCTCTCTCGGTGGGGAACTTTACGGTGCCTTGACCAACTAAAACAGCCATACCGAATGCACATTGCCTTGGCCTTCCAATGATAACATCATAGTTGGAGGGAATGTTGATAACCATAAAAGTGAGTGGTTTGGTTCTTTCCATATTTCCTTCACTAAAACAGACATCAAGGGTTAGTTGGCCCAAAGGCTTGAGGGGTATATCGGCGATACCTTTTTTAGAGGTCCCGGATGGTTGAAGCTTTGAACGTTCTTCGTTGCTTAAACGATTGAAGAACTTCTCGAACATGATCTCGGTAGCTACCCCTGTGTCAATGTAAGCTTTGCTCGTTCTTATTGTTCCCACAGTTGCTTCAACCACCAAAGGGTTCGAGAGTAGGTCCCCTCCTGGCGGTGGGAAGCAGACACATTGAAGCTCCCAAGCCTCCAAGCGTTGCCGTTTGTGGGAAGCTTTTTCATCGAAATCCACCATGTTTACTTCTTTGCTTTTTCCTTCAGCTATCTTGTCCCTTACCCCTTTTACCAAATGGGCTAGTTCTCCGAACTTGACGGCTTCCTCAATTCTTTTCTTGAGTTGAAAGCAATCGTTGGTACGGTGGCCTTTTTCTTCATGGAACTCACAAAACTGAGTGGAGTTTTCGTTTCTTTTGCTCTTTGGTAAAGGTCGAGGAGGTTGGAAGCTTTGTTTTACTTCTTCAGTAGTAAGGATCTCTTGTGGGGTTTTTGTTAGAGGTGTAAAGTTCACGGTCTTCTCCCTACTTGGAGGGTTCCGACCTTCAGGCCTTCGTTGCTCTGAGCTTTTGGGACGTCTATCATAGGAATTAAAATTCCCTTTCTTTCTAGTGGGGCTGTTGCCTCACCAACTAGGTCCCCTTTTTCATTGCTCCTTAATGTCAACCGCTTCCTCCCCTCGAATGTGAGCTTTAGCCCTTTCGATAGCTTCTTCAAGGGTTTTGGGTAGGCACTTGTTGAAGTCCCTTGTGAGATATTTGGAGGTAATGGCATTCATGAAGCCTGCCACCCTCATTTTTTTCGTCAGCACCCACGTACGTTAACCCTTCTTTCTTGTACCTTTCGATGAATTCTCGGAGGCTTTCATCATCTCTCTACTTTATTTGGAAAATTACTGTGGCATCCTTAACGTACCTCCTTTGCTGCGAAAAGTTGGCCAAGAACCCTTTGCTTAGGTCATCGAAGCTTCGAATGCTTCTGGCAGGTAGGTCGTTGAACCATATCCTGGCTGACCCGACAAGGGTTTGCATGAACATGAGGCAGCATTCAGCGTTAGACCATTTTTCGATTCTAGCAGCATCGGTAAAGATCTGGAGGTGATCTTCTGGATCCTCGGTTCCGTCATATGTTTTTATGTGAGATGGCATCTTGATCTTTGTTTGGAAGTCATAATCAGCGATTTGTTGGGAAAACAGGAAAGGTTGCTAGGTTTGTAGGGTTTAGCAAGGTCTTCCTCTACCCTTGCTTTATGACTTGTTATTCCTTGGTGGGTACTTAACACTTGGTTGATGAGTTGGGACCAAGGAAACTGTGCCATCATTTGGGCCATCATCTGTGGCATCAGGTTAAAGCCTTGAAGGCTTTCAGCGGCAGCTATGTGGTTTGCTCCCATGGGAGTGCTCATGGCTGCACTCCGAGCCAAAGGCAAGACTACCAAGGCTTGTTCCCACGTAGTGGCAACAGGAGGGGGAACACTTGAAGCTGGTGACTGCCATAGCTATTCAAGAGTGGTTTTGTGTCCAAGGAGAGTGCCGGTTACCGATGGTTGTGAAGTAAACAATGGGAAAACCGTTGGGCTTGGTCTTCCATAAGCATGAGGGGTTGGGTTAAACGGTTGGCTTGTCACACTTGGACCAGCTTCAAAGTGAGAAGTACTTGGTCGCGAGCCGGTGAAAGGAAGTGGTAGTGGACCGGGTGATAGTGAGGGTTCAGGCTCGTCATAATCTAGCCTTATTCTCACTTCTTTTTCTCTTTCTTGGCTCACGTGTTGGTTGAGAAGAGATCTGAGTTGTAGGAAATGTCGAGCTACTCCCTTCGGTGTCAAATCGACACGTTCCGGAGTGTTCATGACACCGACTTGAGGAGAAGGAACCCTTGATCGGGACGGGTTGGTGTTTGAAAAGATGTAAACTCCGGGAACATGGATCCCGTTGGAGTACCTCATGGGGTGGAGAGGGGTGTAGACGTAGCCAGTGACATTTGGCTAGCATTGGCTGTCGGAGTTCGTGACACTTGATTAACTTCACCGGGGGATTCATTTTCCGACATGATGATTTTGGAGAAAATGGAGCTACACTACTGGTCTTTTAAGAAAAATAAGCGTCGTAGCCCCACGGTGGGTGCCAACTTGTTGCTACAACAAATGCAAGACCAATGATAGTGGTTAGTCTGGTCAGGTAGAAGGGTTCAAGGATTCCGCTTTGCCTAACGCAGGTCGTGGGGTCCCCCCATGTTTGCAAGACGTGGAGAGAGGTTCACTAGTATTGTTGTTGTTCTCCTTGAATTCTGAACTGATAAGAATCCAGCCCAGAATGTGACCGTTAGAGAAGTTGCATTATTTGAAGTGAAGAAGAAAAGCAAGCATGAAGCTAGTTCTCGAGAGGGAGAAGAAGAATCAGAGAGTTTGAATGATCTCTGCTGATCCTGGAATGTTTTGCATGGTGGCATGGCCTGCATTTTATAGGGTGAAGGGGTAAGGTCCCAAAAAACCCCGTTCCTAGCGTTTGGACCATACCACAACCTCAATTTCTAACCTTCTTTAGACCTTGCGCGGCCGCACACTGGTCCAATAAAGAAGACTTAAGAGAAAAACAACTTCATCTTTAACCCTCTTTAGACCTTGCGCGGCCGCGCACTGGTCCAACAAAGAGGGCACGGAAGAAAGACAACAAACAACACCTGCGCGCCAAAAGGAGATTAATAAATCTTTGCGCCTCTCTCATAACAGACAGGGATAAAAATCCCAATCAGCACCCCCGCTTAAATAATGTCCAGACTTGGATATTATTTACCCAACTAGTGCCACACGATAAAGGGTCACACAGGATTATGCCAATAACCTTCTAGAAAGGACCCAATCGTGCACCACTAAACGGTGTTCTTTTTTGCAGAGTTATTGGAGAAGAAGACCAGTTAGAACCTGAATCAATCGAGTGTAAACCAACCTTTTATGCGGATTCAAACCCCCTAGATATCTCGGTTCCGACCATTTATCTAGTGTTTCTTCATTGGCGCCCACCGATTCCTCTGTTTTTTCAGTTTTGTCTCGTTTCGATTCAGTTTCCCTCATTTCTCTGTTTTCAGATGGCAAAGAATTCATCACTTCACCCATCAGGTCCTCAGTCTGAATTCAAGGGTTCTACAACCCCAAATACTCAGATCGACGGAATCATGGGAATCAATACAAGTAACAATCACTCAGACAAAAAGGACTCCTCAGATCAACTCATAGAGAGAGCTCCAGAATACTGGATCGGCAGATTCCAGATAGCTGTGAACCAAATTTTCACACAAATTATCAGACCTAAGTCCCCAAACATCAGATCTGATATTCGGCAAGAAAGCAACAACAGTCATTCAGGAGAAACTACTTCCCTAATGCAAACGGGAGTTCATAACCGTTCAGATCTATTCATGGAGAGAGCTCCAGAATACTGGATCGACAGGTTCCAGATCACCATGAACCAAATTTTGCACAACACTCCAGACTTGGGGGTTTCATATAAATTCTATGATCAACGAGCGACAGATCTGAGGTCGCACAACGCATAACTTCCGGAGCTTTGCTTCTTGGGGCTATAAGCCTTGACTAATACGGTTTTCGTCAAAACCTAGGTACTACAAATTCCCGAATTCTTTTACATAACGTGAGCACTTTCTAGCATACACTAAACAGTTGGTGCTATCACTTATAAACATTTAAGTATTATAAACTAGCACTTATACTAATTCAAGTGCCATGACTTTTCAACATGAAAGTGTTACAATCTGACACTTATCTATGCTATAACGGAGATATATGCACAAGCATCTATATTGATTAGCATAATTAGAACGACTATATCTGTACAACTGGTACTTAAAATTTGATGGATGAAAGAAATCATTAAAAAAGGCATACGCAATCCGTTATCTTTTCAAGATAATGGGAACAATACAAATACTATTGTTGCGGTATAATACCGCCGATTGAAAAATCACATCAAAAATTTTGGTAAAACTTATACTCCTTATTTAAGGATAAGGGCACGTCAGTCTCCATGCGAGTCGGATGCTCCTTTACATACAAGCACGCAAGTCGCCATACGCGCATGCTTCTTTACATTTGAGCACGTAAGTCGCCATCCGCGCTTGCTCCTTTACATACAAGCACGTAAGTCGCCATACGCGCATGCTTCTTTACATTTGAGCACGTAAGTCGCCATCCGCGCTTGCTCCTTTACATACAAGCACGTAAGTCGCCATACGCGCATGCTTCTTTACATTTGAGCACGTAAGTCGCCATCAGCGCTTGCTCCTTTACATACAAGCACGTAAGTCGCCATACGCGCATGCTTCTTTACATTTGAGCACGTAAGTCGCCATCCGCGCTTGCTCCTTTACATACAAGCACGTAAGTCGCCATACGCGCATGCTTCTTTACATTTGAGCACGTAAGTCGCCATCCGCGCTTGCTCCTTTACATACAAGCACGTAAGTCGCCATACGTGCATGCTTCTTTACATTTGAGCACATAAGTCTCCATCCGCGCTTGCTCCTTTACATACAAGCACGTAAGTCGCCTTACGCGCATGCTTCTTGCTCCTTTACATACAAGCACGTAAGTCGTCATACGCACATGCTTCTTTACATTTGAGCACGTAACTCGCCATCCGCGCTTGCTCCTTTACATACAAGCACGTAAGTCGCCATACGCGCATGCTTCTTTACATTTGAGCACGTAAGTCGCCATCAACGCTTGCTCCTTTACATACAAGCACATAAGTCGACATACGCGCATGCTCACTTACATTTGAGCACGTAAGTCGCCATCCGCGCTTGATCCTTTACATACAAGCACGTAAGCCATCTGCGCTTGCTCCTTGACACATGAGCACGTAAGTCGCTATCCGCGCATACTCCTTTAAGTCGCCGTATGCGCATACTCCTTTACTTACGAGTGAGCACACATACACTTGCTCCCTTACATACAACCCTGACAATCCATGGCAATAAGCTAGTACAAATGGCAACTGCTGCAACCAATCAACGAGCACCAAGTATTGCACAACCAATTCCCACGATAAGCAATCGCGTACTATTCACTATCTCTACATCCCTACTCACAGTTAAAGACAGTAAACAACAACTATTCCTCACACCGGGAACGCGCAGCAGCTGCGCAGGTGTTATATATAGCCAAACTATTCAACAGGTCAGACTTATACAGGCAAGGTATTTTTTCCATTTCACCTTATTGGCCCCGCGCCCTATTAATGCAAAAAATTATCTTTACATATTGTTTGTTACAAATTGCATGTAATTCCTTTGGTATACGCGAAAACAGTATGGTGAACATTGTAAGCCTCATGAACGGTCTAAAAAAGAGCAAGCCCCGCGCACAGTCTAAACTTACGTTCGCACATGAGCACAATACCATTTTTCATTCGCTATACCTAAACAAAGTAATTATACACATGCAACATATTGTAATTCAAACATAAAAATGAATGCATAGCATTGCATCAACAAAGGAAAGTTACTAGTGCAGCAAGGCACCTTTAGCAGCATTTACAGCAGCAGAACATCAAAACGTTCTTTAAAAAATAAACACCAAAAAACATAACTGAAGCCTCGTCAGAGGTATACAGTATTTCCCCGAACACCCTAACAAGGGGGAACAACAGCCATCAACAACTGGTATCCCTTCATTCCCAAAGGAAGGATCAGAATAACACCTGTTTCGACGCCGCCAGATACTCCTTCAAGCATCGACAAAAGAGGACAACAGAACCCGTAATATCAGATCATCTTCCTCTAAACGGCGTTACCAGAAACACGTCATATCTCATTAAATGAATTATGGCAACGTCTGCACATATTCCAAAAAAAGATGAGATGAAAAGGTACTACATATATTTATGTTTTATTTTTCAAATATCGTCATAAACGACAGATCATGACGAAGCAGGTCAGAGCAAAAAACTCACAAGTTTTCTTCAAAGAAAAAAAAAATATATATATATATATATATATATATATATATATATATATATATATATATATATATATATATATATATATATATATATAATGCGCAAGTGTATTTTCTCATAAAAAATTCTTCACTTTCGCGCCAAAAACCCTGCAACAAAAAGCATTTCTCTCTCATAGTCCAGTGCTCCACTTATTTGCATAAGAGCAACACTAGACTGGGGGGACTTGAAGGGGTAAGGTCCCAAAAAACCCCGTTCCTAGCGTTTGGACCATACCACAACCTCAATTTCTAACCTTCTTTAGACCTTGCGCGGCCGCACACTGGTCCAATAAAGAAGACTTAAGAGAAAAACAACTTCATCTTTAACCCTCTTTAGACCTTGCGCGGCCGCGCACTGGTCCAACAAAGAGGGCACGGAAGAAAGACAACAAACAACACATGCGCGCCAAAAGGAGATTAATAAATCTTTGCGCCTCTCTCATAACAGACAGGGATAAAAATCCCAATCAGCACCCCCGCTTAAATAATGTCCAGACTTGGATATTATTTACCCAACTGGTGCCACACGATAAAGGGTCACACAGGATTATGGCAATAACCTTCTAGAAAGGACCCAATCGTGCACCACTAAACGGTGTTCTTTTTTGCAGAGTTATCGGAGAAGAAGACCAGTTAGAACCTGAATCAATCGAGTGTAAACCAACCTTTTATGCGGATTCAAACCCCCTAGATATCTCGGTTCCGACCATTTATCTAGTGTTTCTTCATAGGGGAAGATGTTTCTCAAAGGAGAAACCTTTGGCTAGTGAATCTGTGCTTGTAGTGAGGGACTTACCCTTTTGGGGGTTGAAGGCTTCGTACCTGCGGATAAAAGTGAGTTCCCTGTGTACATGCTTTCTTTTACGGCTGTGGGAAAGTTTTACAAGTAATCAGTGAGGTGACTGATTATTGTACATGTTCTTTTTGCTGTTCACCATAGTTCCCGGGTTTTAAACCCTTTAAGCTGTCATGTATTCTAGTCATTTTATTGAGGCTTGAGCTACCCGTCATCAGAGAGGATTTATGTTATTGGGAAATATTTGTAACATTATATAATATGAATTGAATGTGTATTAGTAGCACCATGACACTTATAATTCTTGTGGAAGTAATGTTATACATTAAGCCAAATGCTCAAGTTGAATATGTTCAATACTTGAGTTGAAGCGATTAATTGCAATAAGCCAAAGGCTCAAGTTGAATATGTTCAACACAACCGACCCTTATTAAAAGAGTTAGATGTAACGCCCAAAATCTTATTATTTTCGTGTTGTATTTCAGGTAGGTCGTGATGAAAGTTACCATCCCTGGTTGCGGGTAGTTTAATCCGATCTCACAACCTAAATTTAAAACCATGAAAATGGGTTAACAATTAAGTTTTTTAGGGAAAATTACGAAAATGGCCATTGACCAACACCACTTTCGAATGTGGCCACCTCACGCATCCTTGGAGCGGCGCATCATGCGTGGGATGCGTATGGAAGTCCACGGGATGTGTCTTTGGAAATCCCTTCACTGATGATGCGTCTGGAAATGCAAGGGATGCGTCTGGAAGTGCACGGGATGCGTCTGAAAGTTGTAGTCATCTCCGACGAGTTGCAGATGCCTCCGGCTCCGTCTCCGGTGAGTTTCAGACGCCTCCGGCTCCATCTCTAGCGAGTTGCAGTGATGGGTAAATGGTTCGGCGATTCATGCGGCCTCAAGTAGGTGATGCTTTAAGTAATTATTGGTGATGTAATTATTACAGGAGGGAATTAGAGGTGCATAATTAAGGGGAACTGGGTGGTTATGTTGGCCTTCATAGGTGGTGATGAAATAAGATTGATCACTAATACACCTTTCAACCCTCTTCTATTTTTTTGGTTTTGATTAATGTTTTTTTTTTTTTGGATGTGCACATCTCTCAAAAGGTGAAAGTGAACACTCCATATTTCTTATTGGATGCGTCTACATCCCTATTCTCAATGCGTCTGGGCCCACTAGATCGCCACATGTCCATTTCTTATTGGATGCTGCAGAAGTCTGCATACGGACGCATCCCGCGCATGATACGCTGCTCAAAGGACGTGT
Source organism: Helianthus tuberosus (assembly GCA_030545235.1). Taxonomy (NCBI): domain Eukaryota; kingdom Viridiplantae; phylum Streptophyta; class Magnoliopsida; order Asterales; family Asteraceae; genus Helianthus; species Helianthus tuberosus. The sequence goes on along the minus strand of CM060392.1, from coordinate 66,204,927 downwards.
GAGGTGGCCAAATTCGAAAGCGGTTTTGGTCAATGGCCATTTTCGTAATTTTCCCATTTTTTTAATTGAACCGCAATATGTTATTTTCAGTAATTAAGTGTAAACTTTATTAAAAATATATTTAGGAAGTTATTCAAAGGAAATTATAACAAAATGTTCTATAAAATGTATAGACTGATGTACATATTACTACGAAACGGTCTCTTAACTTTAAATTCAAATACAGTTACCGAGACTGATTATTTAAATGGAATTAGTTAAGCTATTATAAATGTTGGAGACGATTAACCTTGTTGCAAAATACTCATGAAGTTCCGTCATAATCAATAACATTGATATGGAATTAAGATTTGTGTCAAATAAGAATAACATATTGGAATCTAAGGGAATTCATAAGTGAATTTAAATTATGTGGTTTTGAAAGTACAAATCGATCATGCTCCCGTTTTATCTTTTGGCAGGCGCATTGCTAGTTTCCATTTGGTTCAAGGGTTCTTCAATGCTCTAAAGTTACAATTTACATCAAAAAAATAGAAATATAGATCTTTGTAAAATAATTACATTAAATTAAGCTATAAAACTTTATGCCCACTGTTCTTTTCCTTTTTATTTTGGCATCAAATGTCAAATCTGCTCAAGTTACGACAAAATATATTTACTTTTTAAAATTAAAATATAAATGGATTATATAGGCCAACCCATGAAGCCGTGAGGTTAACCTGGACATAACCCTTATGGTTGATTCTTTTTGCGGGTTGGGGGTGAAACTGACCCGAACCCTTTTAAACTAAAGCATTATCAATAAGATTGGTTTTAGTGTTTACTTGTGCAGGTGAGGTTGGTTTTAGAAAAGCCAGAACCTAGAGTCCCAGTTGTGAAGTTGACCCAGACTAATGTTCCAGAGGAAGACAGGTTTGTTTTTTATTTTTATCAAAATTTTACGTATTCATATAAAAACAAGGCAATTCGGGTTGTATTTTATTGATTAGGGTCAAACTTGTAAAAGATAAAATGAACAAGTGGTAGCTGCTTTAATAGCATTTTAGCTGGAAAATAGGATGCAAAGCAATAAAACATGAGGAACTTCAAACCAATGTGTTGTTACACATGCAATTGAGAAATAACCCCTTTGAAAAGAGAAGAAATATTTCTTTCAAACAGTATCAATATGTAGTAGCTTTCCTGCCCCATGAAACAGAAGTATCACATTTGCTTCTATATAGAGAGCAAATGTTCCTGTTGTCTAGTATAGAGAGCAAACACAGTGATTGAGGTTGAATTGTATTGAGAATTGTATTGAGCATCAAGAGAAAAGGGTTACAAAGAATGGTGTCTTATATAGAACACCAAGTTACATATTAGACCCTATACTATTTATTTTCTCCTTTCCGACACTCCCCCTCAAGTTGAGTAGTGGGGTCACCAATACTCAACTTGCTCAAACAGCTACTAAACGCATTTCCGTTGACTGCCTTTGTTAGAATATCTGCGAGTTGATCTTTCGATGCTATATACGGGAGCTCTATGATACCTTCCTCCAATTTCTCCTTGATGAAGTGTCGATCTACCTCCACATATTTTGTTCGATCATGTTGGACCGGATTTTCTGAGATCTGTATAGCAGCTTTATTGTCGCACATGATTTTGGTTGTTGTAGTAGGAAGAAAGCCAATCTCAGTTAGGAGTTTGCGAATCCACAGAATCTCTGCTAAGCCACGTGCAACCCCTCGGAATTCAGCTTCCGCACTAGATAGGGCGACTACCTTTTGCTTTTTACTTCTCCAGGTAACTAGATTTCCTCCAACCATGGTGAAGTATCCTGAGGTTGACTTTCTCGTTCCTTTATCCCCTGCCCAGTCAGCGTCTGTATAAGCTTGGATTTCTAAGTGCCCATTTGATTTAAACAGTATACCATGACCTGTTGTTCCCTTGAGATACCTAATGATTCTTAATACTGCTTCCATATGGCTTGCTTGGGGCTGGTGCATAAACTGTCTCACCACTCCTACTGCATAAGCTATGTCTGGACGAGTGTGAGAGAGGTATATCAATTTTCCCACCATTCGTTGATATCTCTCCTTATCTGCTAGTTCTGCTCCATCTTCCATGTGTAGGCCGTGATTAACCACCATTGGGGTGTCCGCCGGTCTACACTCAATCATTCCGGTTTCAGCTAGCAGATCAAGGACATATTTCCTTTGACAGATAAAAATCCCTTGTTTAGATCTTAGAACTTCAATTCCAAGAAAGTACTTCAATTTTCCCAGATCTTTCATCTCGAATTCCGAAAAAAGTTTATCACTTAACCTTGACATTTCCTCTTCATCGTTTCCCGTAAGAATCATGTCATCAACATAGATAATTAAGCAGGTCACAAGACTGCCCCTACGTTTCAAAAATAGGGTATGATCTGAGTTGCTTTGTTTGAAGCCATATTTCTTCATAGCAAGGATAAACCTCCCAAACCAAGCTCTAGGAGACTACTTAAGCTCATACAGAGATTTCTTCAACCGACATGTTTCTCCAGCCTTGAAATTCTCATTGAATCCTGGTGGAGCGTCCATATAGACCTCCTCGTTCAGTTCCCCGTGAAGAAAGGCATTTTTTACAACAAATTGATGAAGAGGCCAACCTTTATTGGCAGCTATAGAAAACAGGACTCTGATTGTATCAATTTTGGCTACTGGGGAGAAGGTTTCAGAGTAGCCGATTCCATAAGTCTGAGTATAACCTTTTGCAACCAGCCGAGCTTTGTATCTTTCAATCGTTCCATCAGGTCTGTGTTTGACTGAAAACACCCACCGACATCCCACCGGTTTCTTTCCTGGAGGAAGGACGCATTTCTCCCACGTTTTATTCTTCTTGAGAGCTTCCATTTCGGTCTCCATGGCCTTTTTCCATTCTTCAGATATCAAGGCTTCTTGTGTTGTAGATGGCATTTGTTCAGAGCACAAGGCAGCTGCAAAAACTTTAGCTTCCTTAGACAAGTTTCCAGTGACAATGTTTGCCACAGGGTACCTAGACCTTGGAGCCACCTTTTCTGGAGAGTATCTCTTAGGAGGAACTCCTCTATTTTCTCTTGGAGGGAGGGAATACCTTCCGGTTGTCTCTGCTGCAACTGGTTTAAGCTGTTCAACTGTAGGTCCCGTAATCTGAGGATCGATAACGAACCAAATCACTTGTTTATAGCAAACACGGTTACGTGTGCGGAATCCACGTAACTATGCCAAATCAAACATGTAAAACAATAACGACACGGTATAATCAATGATACACACTCGATTGATTAAACGGGATGAGAACCGATTACAAACTGATACAAACACAGTTTAACAGAATTTTGACAGAGTTTCTTTAAGTGTAAGCTCTCATCTACCTTCAAAGTGAAAGCAGACTTGGTTTATATAGTCCCTGGGCCCAACAGACGACGAAACACAAGGTGTCTCGGGGAAACAGGATATGGGCCAGACATTGGGCCTGAAGTAGCCCATTACACGACGAATCAAGTGTGATTCGTCATGACTATCGGCGAAACAGACTTAATGGATGTTGTTCTGTTTCGTCATGATATGTTCGACGAAACAGACCTGTTTCGTCAAGGACTGCATCAGCTGTTCTGTTTGCTGTAAACAGACAGCAAACAGATAGAACATATAAACACATAATGACCATTATACCCTTGTCATGCAACATGCATTGTTCATCAAACATTACATATCAAAAGGAGACAAACAAGTCATACACAAGCAGATAGGAGGATATCCGACATGGTAGACATCAAATACATACTCGATAAACGTTAAAGACCGTACAAAATACATCATTAAGTACAAGACTAGTTACAGACACTATAAATGCATCAACAAACTCCCCCTTGTCTGTTACTCGTCTTCGGTCTTCTAATCTTCCACCTTAGTGTTGTTCAGACCACGAACTGCCCGAATGTATGCCCCGGTAGTAGCAAAAACACGCTACGCGCTGAAACTTTAAAGCTTGACGTGCGTCCTGATCTTCATAGAAAATATCATGACGATATAATCTGCCGATGTCAGCCTCGGACATGTTGACGATCCACATCGGATCCAACATCCGGTAATTTGCACGATTATCTCTAAATACAATCACGGCTTCATGCGTATCCGAGTCGTAGCACCATAATGCCATGTCTTCAAGAAAATCCTGCTGCATAGGCATCAATGGGATTTTATCTACGACCCTCGGAGGCTGGTACACAAGCTTGTATCTGCAAGTGTTGGTTTCAGGATCAAGAGTAAACTTGATCGGTTGATAGATGGGGAATTGTGGCTTGTATGATTCATCCTTCCAGCCTGACTTCTTGTTTACTTTAATCAGACGCTCAAATAAAGTAGCGCCATCGTAGTTTGAACGATTAATAAACTCAAGCCTCGTCAACGCAGCAACATCATAAAATGGCAAAGAAAGAATGCTCAACAGTGAGTTGAAATACAGGATTCCGTATTCACGTTTGATGGCAACACAGTGAATATCCTTAACAAACATCCAGCATAGAATTCTTCCACTTGGCTTTGCCTTTTCAAATTGCAAGTAGTCGACTTGAGCTTTTTCAGTCACAGGCTTGGAGACTTTAGATAAAAACTCTTTTCGCCATTCAGAGAATGCATCTGTGTCTTTTTCAGACGAATTACGATTCTTTAAGTGCTCGTCTATGTCATCAATATTCTCCTTCATCCAATCTTCATCAAACGAAGCGAATTCAGTACCATCTTTTCGAACATACGTTGATTTTGTTGCTTCGCCTTCAAACACGATCTCATCAATATCTTCAACATTAGTTGTATCAGTCTCAGTCGACATTTTATCTATCTCAGAATCATCAATTTCTCTCATAGAATGTAGAACAATCAATTGCTCCTGAGAAAGATCTTCTATTAACTCTCCTTCTTCAAGCAACTCTCCCGTAAATGGATGAATAGCCTGTAAAGCAATATCAGCACTGCTTACGACAGAAGAAGTACCTGCGATCTGTTGAACTTTTCCAGTAGAAGTTCCCTGAGATGATTCGACCACTGGCGGTTGAACTTCAACTATTTCCGAAGATGTAGCGGCTGGCTGCTTCTGTGATGTACCAGAAGTGTCAGGATTCCCTTGGTCTTCCGTATCATCATCCTTTTTCTTCAGTACTTCTTGTTGTTTACAATGATAATCCCACAGAGCAGCAAGTCGTGTTTGAAGTATAGAGTTATTCTTCTCTCTCTCTTCATCAGCAGCCTTCAAACGAGCAATCTCGGCTTTAAGCAAAACAATCTCAGCTTGTTGTCTCTCTATCACCGTTTGCTGTTGACCAACGGTTGACTTCAAGTTGTTAATTTCCACCAATTGTTTAAGCTGATCATTCTTCGTGAGATTAATGAAATGAGATTGCCTTTGAATCCGATCAGCAGCTGCTTCCAGTTGAGTGAATAAGTATCTGTTCTTTTCGTCTTGAGAATATCCGGAAAATACCCTATGACGTTCAGAACTGATCTGCGAAGTGGTTGCCCTGATTGCAGAAGCCATAGTTCTTTCAGGAACTGCCTGAGGGGTAACAGATGGAGTTTCAGCAGCTGATGTAACTACTGGAGTTTCTGTAGCTGATGTAACTACAGGAGCTTCTTGTACAGGCTCCTGAGGTACAGATGAAGGCTCTTGAGGCACAGGTTTTCTAGTATAAGTACTCAAATATCTTCTTGATTTCTTCTTTTGAGTTTCAGCAGCTTTCTCAGCTCTCCTTTTTGTTCTTCTTTCACCTTCAGGATCCTCTGGAACGTATGCTGGATCATCTTCAGTTCTAATCTTTCTATATCTTTTCACTCCACGTATATCGATATACACTTCATATCCAGGCTCGACTATATGATCACTAGAGCTAGAATCAGATTCATCATCGCCACTTGCTGAAGAACTACTAGCTGATGTACCACCAGCTGCACCCTTGCTCGATGCACCAACAGCACCAGTATCACCACCATCATCGCATTCACCACTACTGTCATCACTATCACTCCCAGACTCATCTGAATCAACCGGGTCAGGACCAAATTTCTCTATCCTTTTTCTTTCCAACTCAGGCTCTTCGTTGTCAGATTGGCTGTCATCATGACGCCATTTATCATTGGCTGGAGCAACATAATCAGGATTCTCAAGTGCGCCAAAAAGCTTCCTTGGAGGAACGCTTTCTTTGTATCTTTTGGCAGCAAGATTCTTGATTAACCTTAAAGAGTTGAAATTCATCGCCTCTATCTTCAGAAGATCATTGTCAGCTTTAGGAAGGTCAGGATGTTGAACATTCATAATCATTTGAATAAAACGCGGATACATCCAAAACTTGTTCCCGGTTGTTCTACTTCCTGTCCTTGTCATATTTTCTTTCATGTTGCTGAAAATATACTTTGAGATGCTAAACGGTTTGTTTAACACCAAAGCAACCATGAAACCAACGAGATCATCTCCAGCCATATCATATCCAGACCGTCTATTGCTGAGACACTGAATAAGAATATGCAATAAAAATTTGTAGCGTAATGGAAGATCACCTTTGTTGATTTGTTTGACGAAAATGTCTCCAGTACACTTCATCCGTAGCAAACAGCCTCGTGAACACATGATTGGGATTGAATATGGAGCATCCTGTTGATCTTGTAATTGTAAAACTTCGTTCAATATAACCGGAGAGACAACAACATCCAAATTATTCACTCGACCCCTTATAACATCTTTTCCATCCACTTGTACGACGCTTGCAGAATCCCAGAAAGCCTTGATAAGAGATTTGTAAACGGGCGTCGAGAATGTAACAGCATAATTAATACGTGACTCCCTGATCCACTTCGTGATATCTTTCAATTCCGTGAGCTTGTCATCAGGATCCAGATATGCAACTTGATTGTGACGCTTCTCTGACATAATCTCCTCTTCAGTTTTGTTTTCCTTCTTTATCGCCTTCTTGCGTTTTCCTTCTTTCGGTGCCTTTGGTGCCATCTGTACATGAAAATGTCCATAATAAGCAACAATTACATTACTTATGCATTTAGACATGTATGGATACAAGTTCATGTATCCACTTAACAGATAACCTATCAAACCAAGTCTACTGTGAACAAACAGCAAAAACAGAAAACTGCTAAGGCATGGACGACGAAACAGAAGATCAACGACGAAACAGAAGGGTGTGCGACGAAACAGAGGGTTGACCCTTGACCAGTTTGATTCGTCGACATTTTGATTCGTCGTGTCTGTTTCGCCATTTCTGATTCGTCGTTTCTGATTCGCCGTTTCAGTTTCGTCGAAAAGAGGGTTTTAGAACAGTTAGGGTTTATGCGATTCGTCATTTGGGGGTTTTTCTGTTTCGCCGTTTGGGGTTTAAACGGTGATCAAATCAACAAACAATACATGTATAAACCCAACCCAAACATAAAATCCATCCCAGATGTTATGTGGACACTATCTAAGATCAAAACCCATTCCAAACATATTCTTAAACATCATCAATCAACAACCCTGTTTTGGTAATGAAACCCAAACCCAAAAACAAACATCAATCAATGTAAAACAACCTAAATCTAACAGTTATTGATAAAAATCATAACAAGCACAAGTTCAGATCATTAAAACAACAAGTATGATGGGTTTCCGAGGGTTTCGAACAAAAAACAAACGGTTCAAAAGGTTCGATATGTGAACCGGATCATTTTACTACCTTTGATTTTTGTACGGTTTTTGATAAAAATGAGGGTTTGAGAAACTTGGATGAAAAATGATAATGGTGGGTTTTGTGTGAGAAGAAGAAGAAGGAGAAACTGTTGATATTTTGAAAAAGTGAACAACAGGGACCCATTTATACACCGCCTCATTTCGACGAATCAGATACTTCGACGAAACAGGATTGGGCTCGACGAAACAGAACGAAGTTGGGCTTACACTTGGGCCTGAAATTAGCCCATGACGAAACAGATTTGGGCTCATGCGATTCGTCGTAACTTCGACGAAACTGATCTGTTTCGTCGTCACAGTTTTGATTCGCCGTACACATTCTGTTTCGTCGACATTAATTTTTCAAAAACACAGAGGCATGAAAGATTTTTGCAGACTGAACAAATTATGATTTAAAATGAACACTTTTCCATTTTGTTTTAGTTTCCAAATGCAAGAACATGTTATGAAGTAGGTTTCAGGCTTCCGGTAGAAAAACACCAAGCAACAACTTCGGCTTAATTAAAAACGAACTTTACAAATAACACTAAAAACGAATTTAAAGCGCGGTAAACTAAACGAAAAGGCAATAAACTGTGAAAAACAGTAGGCAACTGTACAAATGCAATCTTTTTGCGAATCTCAAGGATAAGGAATCATACCAGCTTACGGTCTTAGTCAACATGATTTTGATTTCTGTTTAAAGCTCTGGATAAGTATACTACCTCGATTATCGGTATTGTAGTCCACATAAGCTCAAACTGATCAGACGTAATCATAATTTAAGAGATACGATTAACGGTAAGGATTATACTTACTTGTCGATGTGAATCCACTCACGACACATTCCCGTATCAAGGTATGCACGAGAATTCATCTTACCGGTGAGTATACCGTTTATCATCCGTTTGACCGTATAAAAATGTGAGAAACTCACTTATTTTGTTTGAAAACAAGCCCTATGTGATAGAATCACTTATTGATGAGGAACTTGATTTTCAGATGCATGAGGGCACAGGAGCAAGTCCGTGAACAGGTCAGTACTTTCGTACAGCAGAGAGACGAACTTGACTCCCGCAAAGAATCTGTGATATATTATCACTTATTTTGATTGGACATGTGATTGTTGATCACTTATTGAGGTCGAATGCAATATGTACACGTATGTATAGTATCATGGAAGATCTAGACTATGTCTCCGATATTTTTACGGTTTGATACAACCATGATACCCAGATGATAAGCAGCATAAAGACCGAATATTTCAGATCTCGGCAATCTCTCAAACTAGATTTCGGTACTAAGACCATATGCCAATGAATGGTTCCCACCTGACTTGAAGTCTGTTAGGTTTGTATCATCCTGCACATTTTAGTCTGATTGTGAGCCTACCGATACATCGTTAGTAGAGATACTTATCATTTTTCAATTTTTATTTTTCATTTTGAGCACGTTGACCGACCACACCAGTGAACATCATCATTTTCCTTTATCCAAGAGACTCATTTTTGGTTTTCTATATTTTTTTTAATTTTGAAATTTTCAAACGAAAAGACAGAAAGTAAAGACATCTTTTTGGATTTTGAAATTTTGCAATGTTTTTGTATTTTCTTGTTTTACTCCCCCTAAAATGCTAAAAGAGGTACGAAAACGGAAATCTTTTTGAATTTTTGAAGTTTTTAAAGAAAATATTTACAAAAAAAACGATCAGCCAAAGAAGTTTACTCGGGTATCACCTTAATTCCATTGACCAAAAGTAGATAATCAAAACGTGATTTATCAAATGCTTTTGTAAACAGGTCGGCACGTTGGTGATCGGTGGGGACATGAACGACATCGATTAATTTCTTGTCAAAACAATCACGTATGAAGTGATATTTAATGTCGATGTGTTTGGTCTTGGAATGCTGCACAGGATTTCTAGTGATCTGTAAGGCAGCATTATTATCAACAAAAATATGAGTAGATAGGAATTTTAAACCGTAGTCGCGCATTTGTTGTTGTATCCAAAGAACTTGGGAGCAACAACTCGAGGCAGCAATGTATTCTGCTTCACATGTTGATGTAGCAACACACGTTTGCTTCTTGCACTGCCACGTGACCAGGCGATTTCCTAAGAACTGACATCCTGCTGTTGTCGATTTGCCATCGATTTTGCAACCACCAAAGTCAGAATCACTGTATGCAATTAATTCAAAAATATCATCCCTAGGGTACCAAAGACCAAGGTCCGGGCATCCCTTCAAATAGCGAAAAATCCTTTTGATAGCTGACAGATTAGAGGCCTTCGGGTTTGCTTGATATCTTGCAAGCAGGCATGTTGGATACATTATGTCAGGCCTCGAAGCGGTGAGATACATGAGAGATCCGATCATGGCGCGATAGTATGAGGAGTTGATGCTTTCACCCTTCAAATCCGGAGTAATCCCGTGATTCTGCGGAAGAGGGGTACCAATGGGCGTTGCATCTGACATTTGAAATCGGCTCAAAATGTCACCAACATATTTAGTCTGATGGATGAATATCCCAGACTCTGTTTGTTGTACTTGTAGGCCCAAGAAGAAATTCATCTCCCCCATAGCGCTCATTTCGAACTTTTCCTGCATAACACGTTCGAATTGCCTGCACAAAGATTCATTAGTAGAACCAAAAATTATATCATCAACGTATACCTGCACCAGCAGAAGATCTCCATCTACTTCCTTGATAAAGAGTGTGCAATCAATAAGACCTCGTCGAAATCCATTCTCCAGAAGATAGTTGGATAAGGTTGCGTACCAAGCTCTAGGTGCTTAATGTAAACCATAAAGGGCTTTGTTGAGCAACCAAACCCGATCGGGGTGAATAGGATCTTCAAAACCTGGAGGTTGTTCGACGTGCACCTCTTCTTGAACAATACCATGAAGAAAAGCACTTTTGACGTCCATCTGGTAGACTTTGAATCCTTTGAAAGAAGCATAAGCTAGAAAGATCCGAATAGCTTCCAGACGTGCAACAGGTGCATAAACTTCATTGTAGTCAATGCCTTCAATCTAGCGAAAACCCTGAACAACCAGTCTCGCCTTGTTGCGAATAACAATTCCACGGTCGTCCTTCTTGCATTTGTAAACCCATCGTGTGCCAATTTTCTTGTAGTTATCCGGCTTTTCAACAAGCTTCCAAACACCAAGCTTTTGAAATTGTTGCAGCTCGTCCTGCATGGCTTCAACCCAAGAATTATCTTTTAAAGCATCCTTCCAAGACTTTGGTTCTTCTTGTGACACGTAGCACGCAAAGGACCAATCGTTTTGAAGACCGGATTCTCTAATGGCTGAATATAAACTAGCACTCCGGTTATTTCTTAGCTGATTACGCGTCTGCACACCGCTTTGGACATCTCCTATAATGTTCTGCTGTGGATGGGTATTGTGAATCCTCAATTCAGGATTTTCAGGAACACCAGCATTAATACCCAAATTGTTAAGATTAAGATCAGCAACCAACTCCGCACCAGGAATATGAGTGGAAGTGGATGCATTTCCTTCAGCAGTATCATCATTCTGCACTTGAGGAGTTTCTAAAGAAGTGCCATGAACAGGAACAACCGGGGCAGAAGTGCCTTCAGTCGCATCAAGATGTTCATCATCTTCCGATGACTCACTAGCATCTTCAAATACCTCATTTTGAACAGTATTGTTAACTGAATTAGAACCTTGTGGGTTAACAATAATTGGTCTTACCAAAGACGAGCCGGCAACGTTGTCACTATCAAATAACATTTGAACAGCTGCAGATTCTTCATCAAAGGTAGGCAGATTAAAGGAGTCGAATATCCCATCGTAATCGAACATCCAAGGATCACCCGGAGATCTAACAGGATTTGTGTACCTTTGAACCCTTACTTCATTCCAAAGCTCAATCTTTTTGGTGGTCAGATTCCATACACGAAAATTTGGAGTTGCATATCCAAGGAAGAAACCTTCGATAGCTTTTGCGCCAAACTTTCCATCTGGGTCAATCATGGTACATGGACCGCCAAAGGGTTCAAGGAAAGAAAGATCCGGTTTCCTTTTCTGTAGAAGTTCGAAACAAGTTTTGCCATGCCTCTTAACTGTAAGAACTCTATTCAATGTGTAGCATGCAGTCGACACAGCTTCTGCCCAGAATTGAACAGGAAGCTCCGACTCTACTAACATAGTTCTTGCAGTCTCAATAATCGTGCGATTCTTCCTCTCAGCGACACCGTTTTGTTGTGGAGTATAGCGAGAACTGTATTCATGAAGAATGCCTTTAGAAGTACAGAACTCATCCATCACACGGTTCTTGAATTCAGTTCCATTGTCGCTTCGGATCCTCTTCACTCTCAAAGTGTATAAATTCTCCAACATTGTGAGAAGATCCTTGAGGATTCCAGGAGTATCACTCTTGTGTGCCATGAAAGCTACCCAAGAAAATCTAGAATAATCATCAGTAACAACCAGACAGTAAGCATCTCCGAATGTTGTCTTGTGCTTCATAGGTCCAAAGAGGTCCATATGAAGACGTTCGAGAGGCATGCTAACAGAGTTGATTTTCTTCAGAGGGTGAGACTTCTTTGTTTGTTTTCCTTTCTGGCACGAAACACAGATATCTTGTAGATGAAAACTTCTCACAGGCACACCATTCACAAGATTGTTTTTCACCAAATGGTTCATTTTCCTCAAGTGAATGTGCCCCATTCTTCTGTGCCAAGAAATAGACTCCTTCTCTGTGGCTTTTGAGACAAAACATTGTACTTGCGCAGATGTCGTAATGGCTTGGCTCATGTCAAGAATATAAAGATCATTAATTCTTGGAGCCGATAAGAGAATCCATTCATCAGGAATCTTGAATCCAGGTTTAAGCACATAACAACCGGCATCATCAAAATGCACGGTGAACTTTTTATCGCAGATTTGCGACACACTGAGAAGATTATGATCAAGTTGACGAACATAATTAATCTTTTCGAAACATACCACACCATTTGAGATCATTCCTTCTCCGGTGATATATCCGCCTTTGTCTCCTGCGAACGCGACATAGCCTCCTCTAATATTTCTCACATCGTACAGAAGCCGTAAGTCGCCCGTCATGTGCCTGGATGCCCCACTATCAACAATCCAATGACTACTGATAGTTCCTCCTGGAACACCCTGCACATGGCATCCAATGATTAGTTAAGGATGGGGACCCAAGCCATAGTGGTCTTGGGTCGTCCCTGAGCATCACGAATAGTGATCTCGATCTGTTGATGATTTTCCAAACTAACAACTCCCCCTGAACTTTCACCCTTCTTAGGTTTCCAAGTTTGTTTTTGTTTACCAGATTGAGTTTTGAAAACAGATTTTGAAACTTCTGGTTTTAAAGGTGAACTTGGTTCCCTTGGAACAGATTTGACCTCAGTTTTTAAAGCCTTTTCTATTTTCTTCACATTTTGATGTCGTTGTTTCGTTTCCTGTTCTTTAACAGTTCTTTTATCATGTTTTAACGAAACAGTACGACATTGAGGGTGAATCGTTTCAGGTGGTGCTTTCTCAACAAATTTATCTCTTGGAGTGTTTACACAATCTTTGATGATGTGCCCAAACTCTCCACATTTAAAACATGTTCTCCTCTCAACAAACTTAGGAGAAACAGATCGACGCTCATATGTCAAACCTGTAGAACCTGAGGTACTTGCCTTTTCATCACACCCGTTTGAATGTTGAGTGTAATTATTTTGACTGTTACGCTTTAAAATCTTGACTTGTTGTACAAAATCAGTGTTTGATTTGTTAGCAAAAATCCCAATTTTATCAGTACCCTCAGATGCCACAAATCTGACATCATTGTTTTTCTTCTGATAACGAGCTCCATTTGTTTCAACTCTTGATTTAGAAACATTTGGCCTTTGAGCTCGTTGAAATGGTTGTTTACCCTTAAGAGCAAAAGGTTGTTGCTTTGTTGGGGATTTTCGATTTCCAAATTGCTTTTTGATTTCAGCCTTAGGAATTGGATCACATTGAGTTACAGTAACTCCCGGAATCGACTTTCCCAAAAACTTACTTGTGTTATTTTCAAAAACGTTATCAATCAATGATGGATTGACATTTTTAATTGGAAAATCATTATCTGAGTAGATTTTAGAATCACCAACCAAAGTATACAACATCTTGTTACTCTTAACAGTAGACACAGGTTTATTGTCATTTATGACAGGATTAATCACATTTTTGGCAACTTGTTGCACAACGGGAATAGGAGGATCACAAAGAATATGATTCTCAATTGGAATTTATATTCCCTTTTTCTTATCAAGTGATTCATCCTGGTCATTTGCATCTGTTTCATCATCAGATGAATCATAATCCTCAACAATTGGAGGACTTTGACTCACTGATGTTGAAGTTTCTGTTTCAACAGATGAGGTTCCCGAGGAATTGTTCGGTTTGAACCCTAATCCAGTAGTAAATTCCTCATAATTAAGAGGCACACTGGGTTCAAAATGAGGCATATCCTCTTCATCAGGTGGTCGAGCATAGTTGTGTCTCAAAGGGGGCGGACATTTCTTATACCCAACACCACTCTTGTTTTTCTTCAGTTGTTGAACATCAATTATGTGATCGAGTACAAATCGGGAGTTAGAATAACTCTCCAATTTTTGCTTGATCGCATCGTGCTCGCATTTTGCAATGGCTAAATCCTTTTTGGTTTCCTCAACGATATTTATGTACTTGTTAATACTAACTTGTTTGTGATAAACAACTTTAGTAGTTTCGGAAACACTTTTCTTTAAATTTTCAATTAAAGATTTAAAGTCTTTTTCGTTTCTTGTTAAAGCCATATTTGCCTCTTTGCACTTAGCCATTTCAACAACTAAACTTTGATTGTGACCATGAATTTTGTCACTTTCAAGTTTCATTCTTTCACATTCAAGTCTCATATAATCACAATCTCTACATATGATAAGAGTTTCAGGTGTTACCTGGCTAGAAGAGGCTGAAACATTTGCCATAAAGGCAGTTTGAAAAGAAAAAGATCCGTCTTCAGAGAAGAACTTCTCCATTTCCTTAGATGCTATCCCAGCCTTCTTGATAAGAACAGATTTCTGAGACTTCAATTCCTCTGCTTCATTCAACAAGTCATCAATAGAAGTCGCTTCTTCTTTCACATCTCCCGAAGTAGAACTTTCTTCATCCGAACTCCCGGTATAACCCGAACTGTCGTCACTTTCAGAAAATTCTTCTTTATGAACGTGCTTGATGTGATTGATGATCTTTGCATAGCACGCTGTTCCTCCTCCTTCATTATCACCTCCCCCTAATTGTAAAGACCAGTTACACCCTTCATCTGTTTGAACAGTCAATGCACGAGTGTTGTTTGATGGTCCAGACTGGTTCTGGTTGGTGGTATTGTTCACAGATACTATCCCTTTTTCACGATTGTTTTGAGTGCCTTGATTGGAATTTGAAGTACTTGTCTGATTTCTGAAAGGGTTCTGATTGCCTTGCTTGGGTGGTCGAGTGCACTCACGTTTGAAGTGACCCTTTTCACCACAATTAAAACATGTAACCGCCTCTTTATCAAACCCGTACTTCGTATCCTGCTTACTTTCCAAAGAACTTCTTCCTGTTCGACTCATGAAATCCCTTGCCCTTCTAACTGCACTTGCAAACGCCCACTTTATATCCATCAACTCCATTTCATCACGGTCGATTTGTTGATAATCTTCGTGGGTCATACTAATGTTCCCAATTTGACCTGCGACCAAACCGCAGTATGCACTGACCATTGTATTAATGAGTTCCGAATACTCCTTTGCAACTTCAATGCTAACTTTTGAGAGGTTCGAAGTATCAACTTTGATAGTATCCGTGTTTTGAGGTGGAGGATTGTTGGTATAATGTACTTGTTGTGGTGGTTGTGCTTTAGATTTGGACATCGATTGTGAAAGATAAGCACCTAAATCAAACTCTGGTTGAGTAGTAGTAACTTGAGGTGGAGGTTGAGATTGAGATTTGGATAGCGATTGTGAAAGGTAAGCACCTAAATCAAACTCTGGTTGAGTTGATGAGTTTGTGTTGGAAACAAACGCCGTTTGAAGCTTAGGTTGCTGAACAGAACTAGAACTAGCTGAAGGAGTAAAACCAGGCAAATACATTTCTGTGTTTTGAGGAGCTCCAATCCTTTTAGCTTTCCGATTTTCCTCTTCACTCTTGTGCTCCAACTTCTGAACGAATCCATAGATAGTGACATTTTCCCCATCAAGAGCACCCGTATGTTTTAGAAGTTCAATGAATGGACTCCACACAGGAGGTAAAGCATCAGCTAAACGTGCAATCATTTCCACATGAGATGTAGCAACCTTATAAGAACTCATTTCACTGATCAAATGATAGAAACGAGAAGTCATATCATTTAGGGTTTCATTTTCCAAAGATTGAAATGATTCAAATTCTTTCTTCAAAAGATCATGGCGTATTTTTCTAGAAGCTGCATTTCCTTCTCCTCTTGTTTCCAATGCATCCCATAAAGCTTTTGTGCTCTTACTATAAGAAAATTGATGATAGAGGTCTTTATGAAGAGCTTGTGTTAGAAAAGCAAACGCCTTCTTCTCTAATTCATAGGCTTTCTTGTCTTCTTCAAGCATATTAGAAATACCAGCGGCAGTTGATGTTGCTGCTTCTAGTTCCGGGCTACATTTAGTAGTGAAACACGTCCAAAGTTCAACGTTTTGCCCTTGAATGTATGTATGAAAATGACCCTTCCATGATGGATAGTCGTTCATGTGATTTAGCTTTGGCGGGCGATTGTTGCTACCCGTCTCACTCTCACTGAGCAATAGATTTTGAATGTTTTGATTTTGATTAGAAACCATTGCCCATTGACCTGCATTTATTGCTTGTTGTTTTTGAGGCAATTGGTTCATTAAATCGGCAAGCGAAGGCTGATTTTTAGCTGGTTGAGATTCCGAACTCCAATCCCACGGACCTTTGTTACTCATGTTTGGTATATGTATAATAGTACCTGCACACACTCTTGAAAACACAAGGTTAGAATGGTTTTACAAGTCCTCTGTGTAAAACAGAAGTGAATTCGACGAAACAGATTCCACGAAACAGATTTGTTTCGTTGAAATGAATAATGACGAAACAGACTTGTTTCGTCCAAGATATTATGACGAAACAGAACTTGTTTCGTCGAAGATATTTTTGACGAAACACTAGTGATTCGTTGACTGCTTGTTTCGTCAAATCTGAGTCTCAGACAGCTGGTTAAGATATTTAAAATATCTTACTGACACAAGGTAAGTTGATAGACCTGTTTTTCAACACAACATGCTTTTTCAGAAACTAATGATCACAATTGTACACTAAAGTCAAGTTAATGTTTTATATTGTAAAAACTCTTTGATTTAAACAATACAAAGATCAAATCCACAAGTATTATAAGAACTCTTTGAAGATATGAAGAACACACTCAAGAACAAAGAGTTTTCCTGGTCACCGATGATTTTCCGAAACACGAAAATGCACAAGACTTTCACTAAAAAACCCGGTTTAAAGCATAAACAAACAATCTAACAAGGTTTTTGATAAAACTCTATAGCAAATAACAAGAAACAACCAGATTTTATGAATATTTTTCAGAAATATGATTTTTTCAAGAACAAATTTTCAGAAAAACACACACAAATACTTGATAAAAACCGAACAATGTTTGATTTTAAACAAGGATTAGAGCCAAAAGCTCTTATACCAATTGTAGGTCCCGTAATCTGAGGATCGATAACGAACCAAATCACTTGTTTATAGCAAACACGGTTACGTGTGCGGAATCCACGTAACTATGCCAAATCAAACATGTAAAACAATAACGACACGGTATAATCAATGATACACACTCGATTGATTAAACGGGATGAGAACCGATTACAAACTGATACAAACACAGTTTAACAGAATTTTGACAGAGTTTCTTTAAGTGTAAGCTCTCATCTACCTTCAAAGTGAAAGCAGACTTGGTTTATATAGTCCCTGGGCCCAACAGACGACGAAACACAAGGTGTCTCGGGGAAACAGGATATGGGCCAGACATTGGGCCTGAAGCAGCCCATTACACGACGAATCAAGTGTGATTCGTCATGACTATCGGCGAAACAGACTTAATGGATGTTGTTCTGTTTCGTCATGATATGTTCGACGAAACAGACCTGTTTCGTCAAGGACTGCATCAGCTGTTCTGTTTGCTGTAAACAGACAGCAAACAGATAGAACATATAAACACATAATGACCATTATACCCTTGTCATGCAACATGCATTGTTCATCAAACATTACATATCAAAAGGAGACAAACAAGTCATACACAAGCAGATAGGAGGATATCCGACTTGGTAGACATCAAATACATACTCGATAAACGTTAAAGACCGTACAAAATACATCATTAAGTACAAGACTAGTTACAGACACTATAAATGCATCAACATCAACAACTGGTTCAACTTGTTCAACATCTGGATCAACATGTTCTGTATGCTCTGTTGTTGTCGGTTCTATGTGTTCCCCTATTGTCTCATAGTTATAAGAGGTAGAACATTCAGGGTTCTCAGTATTTCTTACCTTTGGTATCACGTTGGATGGACTTTCTACAGTGGTACTGTGCTCCTCAGATTGTATGGCTGCGTTTGAGGGACTCGAAGTACTGTGATGGTTTTCTGTTGTTACTTCTTCAGATGAGGGAAATTGGGTTAACCAACTCAGAGTGTCTATACTGTCATTCTCCCCCTGACCACTGAGTTGGGTATTATAAAAGTATTTTGTTTCAAGAAAGTCAACATTCATTGTGGTGAACATTTGACGAGTTGTTGGATTATAACATCGGTAACCTATTTGATCGATCCCATAGCCGACAAATACACATTTCTCAGCACATGGGCCAAGCTTGTTTCGGTTGGTTTTGGGTATATGAACAAATGTTGTACACCCGAAGATTCGAGGTTTAAGTGTAAGAGGATGAGAAATATTGGCCGATTTAGATAGACAATCTAAGGGAGTCGTAAATTTAAGAGCTTTTGTGGGGAGCCGATTTAGAAGATATACAGAGGTTGCAATTGCCTCCGGCCAGAAAGATTTAGGTACCTGGGATTCAATTAAAAGAGCTCGAGTCATTTCAAGAATAATACGGTTTTTCCGTTCGGAAACACCGTTTTGTTCAGGGGTATGAGCACAAGAGGTTTGATGAACTAATCCTTTGGTTTTAAAGAACTGTTTCATGGATGTATTAACAAATTCTCCCCCATTGTCAGATCGAAGGATTTGGATTTGAGTTTGGAATTGAGTTTGAATCATAGCATAAAACGTGATAAATTTTTCGTAAACTTCAGCTTTGTTTTTCAAAAAATATACCCATGTCATGTGAGTGCAATCATCCACGAATAATATAAAGTACCGAAGACCCTGCCCCCCCCCCCCCCATCACAGGAGTAGGACCCCACACATCAGAATGGATTAGTGAAAAAGGTGAAGCAACTTTCGTATTGCTAGGTTTAAACGGTTGTTGATGGCTTTTAGCACGAAGACAAGTTTCACAATCTATTTTCCCATTTGAATGGAAGAGTTTTGGAAACAAAAGGTGTGAATAACCACCAGATGGGTGTCCCAAACGTTGATGCCATAGCCAGGCTTCCCGGTTTTCGGTTCCATTTGCCAACATCACAGTACCCTGTTGAGCCACTTCATCCACATAGTACAATCCGTGGCTCTCAGTACCACGTCCAATAATCACACCCGTCCTGATATCATGTAGGAGGCAGAAAGTAGGGTGCATTAGTACCGTACAATTTAATTCTTTGGTAATATGACTAATTGAGAGCAATTTGTGTGATAATGACGGAACATAGAGACAATTTGATAATTTCATAGTTGGTGAAATTTCAATTACTCCTCCTCCTTTCACTTGCATCGTTCCGTTGTTTGCTGTATGGATTTGGGTTTTTTGAGGTTGGGTCATTGAGCGTATGTCCAACGGTTCAAACGTCATGGTGTCAGTGGCACCTGAATCAAATATCCAAGAACTATTTTTTCCATGATTGATTTCCATTTTTTTTTGTTGAACTAATCTCACACGATCTGGACCTCTTTCAAACGACCTGGGTCACTTCGCACGACCTGCGTTCTACTTCACACGACCTGGGTCACTTCGTGCGAACTGGGTTCTATTTCGTGCGACCTGGAGTTTTCACACGACCTGGACACTTTTCACATGACCTGGACCAATTTCGTGCGACCTGGAGACACTTCGTGCGACCTGGAGTCAATTTCGTGCGACCTGGAGACTTTTCACATGACCTGGACCAACTTCGTGCGACCTGGAGACAACTTCGTGCGACCTGGAGGCACTTCATACGAACTGGTTATCAGTAGAAGTAACAGGTTCGATTTTGGAACTTGCGATTATCAGTTGCAGCAGCAGGTTCGGTTTTTAGGGTTTGCAGGTTTGGTTGAGAGTTTCGCCGGAACTTTTAGGGTTTTGTGCAGCGGCGGCGCTGTTGTTGTTTAAAGGATTGAGAAGAAACTTGCAGATTCGATTTTGGAACTTTGATTTTGATTTTGGTTTTCTTTTTTCTGTTTTTAAGATAGGATTGATGATGAGCAAGGTTTCAAGAATCAGAAACACTGCTCTGATACCATGTTGTCTAGTATAGAGAGCAAACACAGTGATTGAGGTTGAATTGTATTGAGAATTGTATTGAGCATCAAGAGAAAAGGGTTACAAAGAATGGTGTCTTATATAGAACACCAAGTTACATATTAGACCCTATACTATTTATTTTCTCCTTTCCGACAGTTCCAGCAGTTCAGTATTAACTTCCATGGTTCTACGTATTTAGTGAAATTGTAATGGGTCAAAATTGGTCAATAAGACTAAAAATTATAAACTTTCAGCGTATTTAGTGAGATTGTAATGGGTTAAAATTGGTTAGTTTAAAACGGGTCAAAATGACTCAGATGGATCAAAATTGGTTGTAATGGGTCAAAATTGATTAGTAACTAATGTTCTAAGTATGATTAAATAGGGTGGGGTTCCTATAAAAAGGACATTTTTGGTGAAAAATGTGGGTGCATGGGAATTGACATGTAGACATCATATTTTGGACTTAGACATGATGTTTTGAGTTGCATTGGCAAGAAAAACACCTAACATAACAATTTAAAACACAATACAATGTATTATAGGCATGAAATTTAAAACACACTTAAAACACGCTACTTAACATTCTTGGCATGGTGTTTAAAGTTTTAAGCCTAGAATTCATTGCATTGTGTCTTAAATTGTTATGTTTGGTGTTTTTATTGCCAAAACAACCCAAAACATCATGCCTAACTTAGGCAGCCTAAGTCCAAAACATGATGTCTGCATGTCAATTTCTATGCATTCTCACACTTCTAATCTAAGTTTAAAAAAAAAGTATTTGTATGTTTTTTTATTACATATTTAGTAACTTTTGAATATTTGTGAATAGAACCTAAACCTATCCTTTACACGTAATTTTCAATAAATTTTTTTTTGTAAGTAATTAACATTTATACAGTATGATTAAAAAACTATATTCTTACAATCAGAACTTTGTCGCAAATTGTGAGGATCATGTGAAGTTAGGCCTAAACGAGAGAAATTAGAATTCTCTTTTATTACCTTTGAACTAATGATTAATATAGATTGAATGTGCATGAGTAGAACTATACATCTACAAGTGATAATTCTTGTGGGAGTAAATATTATACATTAAGCCAAATGCTCAAGTTCATGAAGAGGATGAGGATATTGACATTGGTGAGGGAAGCAATCATATTGTGAGTAGAGTTGCCAATCATATCGGGTTGGCACACTAACTAGTTTCGGGTTGGCATGTTGAATTGTTCAACCTGAATACAACCTAAACTTTTATTTATGTCAAAAATATCAAATTGGGCCTCCACACACTTTTAACCTATAACCGAACACGACTCATTTAATCATTAATCCACGTGTCAAATTGGTTGACGGATAATAATCAAGTTGTAAGCATGTTAATCAAGCTGGTAAGGTGTCAAATGGGTTAAATGGGGATAAACGGATTAGCAGGTCTATCTGTTTAATTGTAAGGGTTAAACGGGGAAACTTAAACACGCCTTGTTTATTAAAAGGGTTAGATGTGACACCCAAAACCTTATATTTTCATGTTGTGTTTTAGGTCGTGTTGAAAATTGTCAAGCCTGGTTGCGAGTAATCTTTTGGTGAACCATAGCGCTAGTTGGCATGTGTCATAAATACGTCTTGTGCAAGGTAAACAATAGGTGGTGTACATAAAGCCGACTAGTCCAAGATAAAAGCATTCAAATTGGATTAAGTTACCGATGCAAGTCCCTTGTGGGCTCTTGTTTTCAAAGTGATTTTTTAAATTTCGGAATGAAGATTGCAGACCAATTCTATGCTTTGTATATATTTGTTCAAAGGATTGTGCATAATCATGTGCGCTAATGTCTTTACTAGAGGCAGTTTCCAATAAAATTGGGCCTAATATACTTAGGAAGCCTGATATAGGTGCACATTTCGGGTTTATATTTCATACTTGGTTCCAGGTATAGAATCAGGTTCAGGTATATTAACAAAGTAAAAACCAAGTATTGTAATACGCGGGTTGGGTATGGAAACTGGCGAGTGGCCACAAACAAAAAAAAAAGAGCAACAGTCAAGTTTATACTTTTTAGCGGCCCATATTCCGTACTCGCCGAGGGGCCTTGAATTTTCATCGATTCTCAAAGACGACCCTTCTTACAAGTTACAATCTTAAAATTATTAAATACTATTTTAAGAGAATGGAAAAAATGTTAGAACCCGTTTAAATTCATATCACAAAGCTCAAATTGTGGACTTTTGTATTATCAAGTGCCATACAAATATATATTGAATATTTCCGTTTCCTCTCTCTCTCTCTCTCTCTCTCTCTCTCTATATATATATATATATATATATATATATAGGGTAGGGATATGGTAAAAAGTGTTTAAAATATGAGAAGGGTAAGAAGTGTTTTAAACCATTGGATATTTGATCTAATGGCTGAGATCAATAGGGTATAAAAATGTAAATTGTGTTTTAATTAGAGGGACCTTATGTAAAATTGAAGGGCAATAGTGTCTTTTTCAATGTTCCAAATATGGTAACCGTATCCTACACAACCAAAAACACCTACATTCACTCATTTTCCCTTAAATATCGGAATTAATGACCAAGATCTAAATCGGAAGCCTCTTTGTTTTATATAAGATTCAAGGCGTGGTGTTTTACGTTTAGAAGAACTGTAATCAGATTCATGGCGTGGTGTTTTAAAACATCTGGATAAATTGACTATGATTCAAGTCATGGTGTTTTATCTGGAATCCAGAAAACACCATGACTTGAATCATAGTGTTTTATCTGGAGACATTGTTCAATACAAAACATGACTATGATTCAATACAAAACATTCCCAGATTTTAAAACACCATGACTATGATTCAAGTCATGGTGTTTTATATGGAGACATTGTTCATGGCGTGGTGTTTTAAAACATCTGGAGACATTGTTCATGGCGTGGTGTTTTAAACATCTGGAGACATTGACTATGATTCAAGTCATGGTGTTTTATCTGGAATCCAAAAAACATTGTATTGTGATTACATCCATGGTGTATTAACATCTGGACAATCAATACAAAATATTCCCAGATTTTAAAACACCATGACTATGATTCAAGTCATGGTGTTTTATCTGGAATTCAAGTCAGATAAAACACCATGACTTGAATCATAGTCAATGTCTCCAGATGTTTAAAACACCACGCCATGAACAATGTCTCTAGATGTTTAAAACACAACGCCATGAACAATGTCTCCAGATAAAACACCGTGACTTGAATCATAGTCAATGTCTCCAGATGTTTAAAACACCACGCCATGAACAATGTATGATTAAAAGATGTTGCGATTAAAAGATGATGAAGAAGATAAAACAATCAGATGTATAAAATCGTAAAAACAAATATGTTTCCTAAAATTTCTCCTAATTCAAAATTCGAATCAATCCCTATAAAAACTCATCGCCAGCTTTTTTTTTTTTTTTGACAGTTATCTTGGAAATCAATTAAATGATAAGAATGTCAAATTACTAATATACCCTTTTGAATTAATTAGGATAAAGGACACTTGTCATTCCCAAATTATTTCTCACACTTCTCACAAAAGTTCCACTTTGTACAGGATCCTCTACCTATATATATATATATATATATATATATATATATTAGGGAACACTAAAAAAGTGGAGAACTGGGAAACACTTTTAAAAATTCAACTTAACATGTTAAAAATCAACTTTTTCTAAAAAAATTCTGCGCTTTTCCTTATAAACACATGTAGAAACATTCTTAATATAAAAAACTAAACAATATAAAAAAAATGTTTAAAAACAATATAAAAAAATATATCTTATAAAATTAACTTAACATCTTAAAAAACAATTTTTTAAATTTTTTTCAGCGCTTTTCCTTTTAAAAATGGGTAGAAGCATTCCAATAAAAATCATTTTTGTAAAAAAAAAAAAATTAAGCCTTTTTTTAACTGTTCTTTTTATATTTTTTAGTTTTTGGTTGTTTTTATTAAAAATGCTTCTAAAAGTATATACAAAGAAAAGCACTGAAAAAAATAAAAAAATTAATTTTTAACATGTTAAGCTAAATTGTTAAGAGTGTTCCCCGGTTTCCCACTTTTTTAGTGTTTTCCAATGAACGTCACACTATAGGGTAAGGATAGTGTAAAAAGGGCCTAAAGTGTGAGAAGTGTGAGAAATGTATTATAACACTATATATAATACTATATAACACCATATAAACACCGTATAACAATATGTAACACCATATAATACCATATAACACTATGTAACACTATATATCATTATATAACAAATATAACACTATACATCTATCATAGACATGCTATCAGACAACCTATAGTGTTATATTTGTTATATAATGATATATAGTGTTACATAGTGTTATATGGTATTATATGGTGTTACATATTGTTATACGGTGTTTATATGGTGTTATATAGTATTATATATAGTGTTATAATACACTTCTCACACTTTGAGCACTTTTTACAGGATCCTCTACCTATATATATATATATAGGGAGAAGATCATGCGAGAACCACCTCTTATTGCGAGAACCGCGAGAACCAATGTGAACACAACCAAAAATGCCTAAAAATAGCTAAAAATCCCACAAAAATATTTTTTTTTGATTTTTTTAATATTTTTTAGGTTAAAATCGCTACTTTTCGAAGCCAAAAAAAAAAAAAAAAAATTTTTTTTTAAATTTTTAGATTTTTTTAGGTTTTTTGGGGTTTTAGTTTTTAGCATTTTAGCTTTGAGGGGGGGGGGGGGGGGTTTAGGTTTTTGGGGGGTGGGGGAGGGGGGTTTAGGTTTGGGGGGGGGGGGGTTAGGTTTTTTGGGGGTTTTAGTTTTTAGCATTTAGCTTGGGGGGGGGGGTTAGGTTTTTTTTGGGGGGGGGGGGGGGTGGGGGTTAGGTTTTTTTAGCTATTTTAGGTTGTGTTCACATTGGTTCTAATGGTTCTCACAATAAATGGAGTTCTCGCATGAGCCCCTCCCTATATATATATATATATATATATATATATATATATATATAGTGGAAGGTTCAAGTGAGAAGAAATTTTTTGTAAGAAGAAAAAAAAGAAGAAATTTCAATCAATAATAATGCTTTATTTTACTTCATTTAATATAGGAAAATTGGTTTTTAATAAACCAATCTTTGCCCCATTGGTAAATAATAATCCTACCTACGTAATTGGTATACAATAATCCTACCTATCAACATGTTGGTACTCAATGAACTTCCGTTAATTTTTTTTAACTGAAGTTAGTTTTTAAGTTTTATTTATTACACAAACAGTCCCTGTAGTTATAATTTACTAGTTTTAACTATTTTGTAAAACAAAAAAACGTCAAGGGCCATGTAATTAAATTTTATAAAATAGTTAAAACTAGTAAATTACAATTACAGGGACTGTTTGTGTAATAAATAAAACTTAAAAACTAACTTCAGTTAAAAAAAATTAACGAAAGTTCATAGAGTACCAACATGTTGATAGGTAGGATTATTGTATACCAATTACGTAGGTAGGATTATTATTTACCAATGGGGCAAATGTTGGTTTATTAAAAACCAATTTTCCTTTAATATAAGTATTTAATGTTACCATAAGGGTACATTGTTAAATCTACATAGGTCATTAATTTGTAGTCTTCGTATTTAATAGCTAACTACATTAATTTTTTTGTAACTTATCTTCAAAATATATATATATTCAAAAAAAGAAAATAAAATAATTTAAAGTGTAGGATAAATTACGAGTTGTGTAGGATAAATTTCAATGTGTAGGATGAATTTCGAAATATGTAAGATAACTTTTGATATGTGTAGGCAAAAGAATTAGTGTGGAGGATACTAGTCTTTATGACTAATTAATTAGTAAAAATGATAATAAATGAGATAATTGAAAAAACTATTTAATGTTTTACAAAATTACCCTTTGTTCTTTTTATTCTCAATTAAATTTTCTTCTCAAATGAACCTTCCCCTATATATATACATGGTTCTAAAATGAACACTAGTGTATTTGTGAACTTAGTGAAAAAAATCATAGCCATTGATTTAAATCATCAAATCCTAGCAATTGATTTACACTTATGTATTGATAATCAATAGGGGTTGTTCACGAATGAACCTAATCCTATATATATTCATGAATATCTCTCCATAATACTTGTAAATATAATGGATATTTGTTTGGGGTATTGGATTTTAATAATCCCAAGTTTCACTAAATGGCCGGTAATAATCTCAACTTCAAAAATTGCCTACAACAGTCCCAACTTGTAAGATTTTGGCCACCAATGATCCTTGTCTAACTGGGTTATAACCTTGTTGGGCTGGTGACCTGCAACTTATTCCGGGGACCCGTTTTACCCCTGAAACCACCAAAGGAGACCACCACCAATCATCTCCGACCTCCCGTAATCTTCTCCGCTTCTCAAAAGTTTAAAATTTCCACCATCTACGCAACTCCGGTGACCTGCAACTTATTCCGACGACCTTCTTTACCCCTGAAACCACCAAAGGAGACCACCACTTGTCATCTCCAACCTCTAGTGACCTTCTCCGCCGCTCAAAACTTCAAAAAACTAACTGGGTTATAACCCAGTTAGACAAGGATCATTGGTGGCCAAAATCTTACAAGTTGGGACTGTTGTAGGCAATTTTTGAAGTTGAGATTATTACCGGCCAATTAGTGCAACTTGGGATTATTAAAATCCAATACCCCTATTTGTTTTGAATGGATCATTCTAAGATTAGAAGGAATCTGGATTAGTTAAGGTTACGAGTATAAGTAAGGTCGATGAGATCATTTGCAAGCCATCTCACAAAACCTCAAAACAACTGTTTTACTAACTTATCTACAAAAAGGAGATACATTATTACCATATTAAAAGAAAGATTAACTATATAAATCAGTAAATAAATATAAACTTAGAATTGTATACCATAACTCCACCATAAACTATAGTATATTTGAATATAACAAGCCCAAATGTGAGAAATAAAAGTAAATTATTTTACTACGGTGAAATGGTCATATTCATAATAATCTTGCAATAACAAGTTGCACATCATGCTATAATAATGATACATTTTCTTCAAATTTACAATTATAGCCCTGAATTTACTTGACCTGTATTAAGTACTTGTGGGCCCAGAAACAGAAAAGTGGTCAGTCCATTTAGTGGAATGGACCACCCTGTATAACCAGAAGTTTCGAAATAGAACATTAAAGACGGATGGACTTTTTTAGTTTTACACCAAACAAAATTTAACTTAAATCTTATATGAAAAAAGTTCTGAACCTTTTGAAGTAAATATTTTTGTAAAATTTTCAGAAACTTAATTTATTACTTTTCAAACCAGTCAGAATTTAAGAGCATACGTAGTGGGGCGGTATGGCACCCCATAGCGCCGCCATGGCGCCGCCCACACCGAAACGCAGGGCGCTATGGCCGGAGATGGCTGCCATGGCGCGATGGAGATGGCGCCGCTATTCTGGTTCCTTTCCAACATTCCACCAATCAGAAACAAGCAATTTTTTTATATTAATTAATAAAGTTGAAAATTATTAAATAGGTAATGATGGGTAGGGGCTTTATGACTACGGGCTCTAGTGATATAACGCCCCATAAAGCCCCCGTGTGACGTGGCACGACACGTGTCGCATAACGCCCCACAAGGGGCTTTATGACTACGGATGGCCTAATAAGGTGTGTGTAAATAACGGCGTCAGCATTTTTATATTTTAAGTAAATTGTTAAGTTTTCAAGTCATAAAAAAGGCTCCATCTATTGGGCCGTAAGCCTGTATTAGGGACTAGAGGTGCACAAACCGGTTAATTTTAATAACCGGACCGGTTAACCGGTTATACCGGTTAATTTGACTTTTTGACTTTAACCGGTTAATGCTTTAACCGGTTATTACTTTAACCGGTTATTTTATTAACTGGTCCGGTTAATTACTTTAACCGGTCCGGTTAATTAACCGGTTATTTTCGGTTAAAAACCGGTTTTTTTGCCTTTTTTTTGAATTTTTCGGTTATTTTTTCGGTTAACCGGTCTATCGGTTAAAAAACCGGTTTAAAAAAACCGGTTAATAACCGGTTATTATACTAAAAACTTGTAACCGGTTACTAACCTACGGTTAAAAATAACCACTAACCGGTTATTCCTAAATCGGTTATTAACCGGTTACGGTTTCGGTTAATAACCGGTTACGGTTAATTAACCGGTTATTTTGAACACCTCTATTAGGGACATCATTTTTAATGTGGAACGCACTTAAACTTAACTTTGAGGGAGGCCAGCAAATGATGAAGAATAAAAGAGCGTTAATAAAAAAAAGAGTTTGAAATTTTTGCTAGCTTGAAGGGAGAATCAATGAAAACAGTTAATTGAGAGATATTGTTAGCATTGCCTCGGGAAGGGGATTGGTCAACATATCTGATGGTCTTGAAAAATGGAGGAGAATATTCTAGTTTCACTCTTGAAATGTTTATCGAAAAGCTGGAAAGACACGAGTTAGAGTTAAGAAAGACAGCTATGCAGAGCTCCAGCATGCAACAAGATGTGAATCTGTACTTCAAGACCAGCAATGTATCGAACATTCAAAGCCCGAAAATCCAGATAACATACAGTGTAGAAAACTCAACAGAATTTTCTGGTTTTCCTTCTAACAGTTCAAATAACAGTAGTGGATTCTCGACATTCTCAAGCTCTGATTCAAATTCCTCAACGCCAGGTTCAAGATCACCACAAAGTTCTAATTCAAACCAAAGTAATTCAAATGCTCATGTGCTTCAATGCAATATAGCGGTAAATCTACAAAATGCTCAAAGGTTTCAATGAATCCTGAGTGAAACATCATATGGGGTTTCTAGCTTCAATTCTTGAGTCATATGATAATTTAGTTGCAGGAAGAATCGGGAACTATAATATGACAAAAAAGGACTATGATCAGATAGATCAAGAAGAGTTAGAGCTGATGGATATCATGTGGAACATGGCTAGTATTCTTTGACGGATGCAAAGATTTACTAAAATCACAGGGAGATAGTGTTTGCTTGGATCTAATTCTAAACTTGGCTTTAACAAAACAAAGGTTACTTGTTTCAAATGCAAACAGCGAGGACATTTTAAAAGAGAATGTTCAAATCAAGAAAATCAGGGTAATATCAATCCTTTTCATAGTGATTACTATACACAAGCTATATATCACAAGCCTTCAGCACAGTCAAGACCTCAGATCGAAAGTGGATCTTCCAAATCGAAAGGCAGAGCGTTAGTCGTCACTCAAGAAAACGAGGGTTTAATTGAAATAATTACATTCCTAACAATGAAGGACGAGCAATGCTTGCTGAAATTATTGAAGAACCCAAACAGATGGTTGAAGAAATGATAGAAAAGGAAGAAGAAATGTGT
Organism: Helianthus tuberosus; assembly: GCA_030545235.1. Taxonomy (NCBI): domain Eukaryota; kingdom Viridiplantae; phylum Streptophyta; class Magnoliopsida; order Asterales; family Asteraceae; genus Helianthus; species Helianthus tuberosus. The sequence goes on along the minus strand of CM060392.1, from coordinate 66,175,106 downwards.
TTCGATAAATTTTCCAAGAATTCTGATGTATCTTATTTTTATCTGATGAGATTTATAATGCTTTTGCATATATGTATTATAGCAGCATCGGAATCAGTAGAGTGCAGAAAGAAGAAGAAAGAATAGAAACTGTTGAAGAAATCGTTGAAGTGACAAGTGTGATGGATGAAGCGAATGTGGTCAACACAGAAGAAAAAGCTATGATAGCTCAGGTTGAAGAGAAAGATGAGCTGGTTGATGAGCAGTTGAAAAGTGCGAAGAATGAAAAAGATGAAGAGAAAATGAGTTTGAGTGCAAGAAATGCACCAAACCATGCGAGTTATGTGCTGAAAATGAAGAATTTTTAAAACAACAATGCACAGAACTTGCTGAAAAAGAAAATATTTTGAAACAAAAATGCATAGAAATATTTGAAAAAGACGAATTTTTAAAACAAACTTACTCAGAGGTAGCAGCAAAAGAAGAGTTTTTGAAACAAAAATGTGTAGAGATAACTGAAAAAGAAGAATTTTTGAAACATAAATGCAAGGAACTTGATGAAACAAACGGAATTTTGAAGCAAAAATGTTCAGAAAAGTGCATTGAATGTTTTCAAAAAGGTAAGAATTTTCAAGAATTGAAAAAGCAAAATGATCTTTTGAAATATGATTACAATCAAATGAAAGAAGCATATGACAAGATGAGTAGCAAAACTAAACAATTTGTTAACCTTAGCTGTGAAAACGATGCTACTATAATGATGCTTAAAGCTACTTTAATGGATAAACAAACATCAGTTAATATTTATCTTGATAAAATTGTTGAGCTTAATCAAGAATTAGAAACAACAGAAACAGAAATGGAAAGGGTCAATAAGAAATTGATTAGTTACTCAACTTCGTCATATGTGATTGATCACATCTTTCCAAAACATACAAAAGAAAATGAATTTGAAGAGAAAGTTGTTTGGAATGGAAAAGGGTCTGGGTATCATCGTGTTCATCCTCTCTTTAGGGATGGTTATGGTCAGAAAAAGCTAGGGGTGGAAAAGGCGCTGAACATTAAACTAAAATCTGTTCAAAACCAAATTGATCAGCTGCCCGATGATATTGATATGACATACACCAAAGCTAACAATGATTGTGAGTCCGAGTTGGTGAATGATGTGATTAAAAAAGTTTTTGACGATGAAAAGCAGATGAATCCACCAAAAATGAAAGTTCAAAATCATAGTTTGAAGATGAGGAAAGTTTTCATAAGAATTATCTTCCAAAATCTGATTCTAAAATGAATGATGATCCAAAAATGGTGATGTACAAAATGATTGGATCAGACAAATTGTTTTCAGATGATGAATTTCCGATTCAAAACGTGAATTTGAAAAAGCTTGAAAAAGTGTTTAAACTGGTGGAGATTGAAATGTCTGATATTGAGAATTTTTCCACAAATGCAAGAAATTTGAATGTCCAGAAAGACAAATATAGTGACAAAAATTTTTATACCAAACCAAGAAATTCATATTATCAAAAGAAAAATGAAAGAGTTAGTTTAGGTTATAAAAAGAAAAATCAAAACAAGAGGTTTCAAAAGTCAAATTTGGTGAAGAAAATGAACATTGTTCATGGAACAAGTTCAGAGAAAGAAAAAAAATCTCAATTTAGTCGACAAACTAATGAGGAATTCTTTACTCAAAAGAAACAACAACAACAAGCTAAAGATTTTTCAAATAAAAAGTGCTTTAAATGCGATCAAGTTGGACACATTGCTCGAAAATGTCCACAACAAAATCCTAAGTCAAAGAAAGAAAAATCAGCAGTTTTTAAATAGAAACTGCCAATGTTTGCACCAAAAGATTCAAAGTTTTATGTTAAAACGAATGCTTCAAAAGATCGAAGGGTGGTGAAAAAGAAAGAAAATTTTGATGATGAAAAAAAAAACTTTTTCAACTGAGAAAGTTGAAAAAGTTGCTCAAAAGAATGTGAGCTTTATAAAACCAAAACCTGTTGTTTTACCCAAGGGTAGGACGTGGGTTGCATTGTTCAAGTGATTGATTTGTTTCATGTGCAGGTGTTTCCGAGGTCAACCAAAGTAAATTATGGACAACGGAGCAGCCTGGCACATGAAGAAAAAGTAGCCTGAGTGTTCAGAAACATGCTATGATTGAACAATTTATCATAGTTTTGAAAATATCTTTTGAAAAAGATTGAAAAAATTGTCGCAGAACCCTCACTGCTGAACAAACAAGTTGATAAAAACGGATTTGAAAATGTTTTAAAACCAGTAAATATCAATGTTTTTGTCATCATGAGAGGTGAAAGATAAACAAAGATTGTAAAACAGAATCGGATGGCAAGATGAAGTTGAACACATCGGGTTGTCAAACTTTTGTTTAGAAAATGTTTTGAATTTTAGGGGGAGTAAGAGAAATTAAAAATTCAAAAACATTTGAAAATTTTGGAAAGGTACAAAAACATTAAAATTGACAAAAAGCGTTTTGTGTAAATAGAGGAAATAATAGTACATCTGCAGACGATCACGACATGTTAGAGAAATGAATAGCTAAAAATTGATAAACGGTCTCACTAATGACATGTCAGTAGGTTTTTACACATTTAGGAGATTGTTTTCGAAATATAAAGTAAATCAAAACTTCTTAATATGTGGGTAACATCTCTCGGATATATGGACTTAGTATTCCGAAATTTCGTTTGAGAGATTGCCTAATTGTGAAATATTAGGTCTTTATACAGAATTGATATCTGGGGTATTATACAAGATCTTCTGATTTTGCGTCAGCAATGGCCTAGATCTTGTTGTAACACCTCGTAAATTTGTGTCCGGTAATGTACCGACACGTGTCCCTATTCCCAAGTGTGCCTAATGTTGGCCGGGAGGGACTAATTTTGCCAATGTTTGAAAATATGAATGTGGAGGGACTAAAAATGGAAACTTGTGAAATTTTTAGGTGTTACTCGTCGTATACGGACCGTAGGCTATAAGCCTCTATGGTCTGCAAAGAGGCGGAGAAACCAGGCGCGCCCCCAGGTCTCTACGGACCGCAAAGCAGACCCTCTACGGTCCGTAAAGGGTTGCCAGCTGCGAAAAATTTCTTGGAGCCCAAACAAAAATGCATGAAACCTCCCTTTCGAAACCATGGGCTATATGTCTGCTCATGACACATACTAGGACACTTGTAGTGATCTTCTAACACCTCACAACACCAGGATCCATCTCAAATCTTGCTCCAACACTATAAATAGCACACTAGTTGCAACATTTGTTCTTGCACCTTCTTGAATTCATTCTCTTATCTCCTCTGGAAGTTCCTAAATGAAAGGAGCATCCAAATCAATCTTATTTAATCTAAGGATCACTTGTAAGTGTTCCTCTCTTCTGCATTTTCGTTTTATAGGCTTTTAAGCCAAAAGTCAAGCAAATTCAATATTTGATTTGACTTTCGGTTTAGACTATTATGGTCCAGCCATTGTTCGAGGCGAACATGACTACATGATCGTAATTAGGTAGGTGTTAATCCCTCAAAAGGGCACCTCCTGAAAATCACGTTAACTTGGTCAATTGACGAGCCAAAGTTTAATTATTTAAAAAGTCAAAACTCAGTTTTTCGTAAACTATATAAACTGATTATATAAATGTTATAATCAGTGTTTTGACACTTAAATAAGTTGGTGATAATTATTAGAACATGTATGAACATGTTCAACTTGTTAATTCAAGTTTTAAGGTCGGTTCGCAACCGAAAGTCGAGCAGTTTGACTTCTGCTTGGACTTTCGATTCTGACCCGATTTAGCTAAGTTAGCTACTGAATTTTAGTTGCATTATGATCGTAATATGATGTAGAATAACCCTCTGAGGTTATACTACAAGATCATAATCACATTCTGAGTTTTTATGTAAGTTTCTATACTATGCAAACTTTGACCAAAATGTCCTTTTTTGCAATAAACATGGTTTTACTCGACAATGAACTTGCAAATCATTTACCTACTGATATGTTAATATAATTAACATATTTTGATATTATGAAACTGATCATAACATGAGTTTTGATACAAGATCGTAAATTATGTTATTTTTTAATAAAACGCCCTTTTGGCGCATAGTATGGTTTTAAACCATAACTATCAATCAAAACTTATTACATAATGATATTATAACATAATTTAAGTATTTTCATTGTAAGTACTTAATCATAACTCAGAGTTTTAAACAAGTTCTCAAACTATATATGTAATGACCAAAATGCCCATACGATGCATAGTTTGGTCTTAAATCATAAAACCCATACATGTTTGATTACTTACTGATATTATATCATAAATAAATATTTTTACAGAATGAACATGTTCATAATATCAGTTTATATGCAATTTCTTATTTTATGTCGTAGAATGACTAAAATGCCCTTATTTCTACATGGGCATATAAGTTGATAACCTACTGATGTTACAACTTATTTAAAGTATAATGGCATATAGAACGTGTTTATGACTCATCTGGTTACCCGAAATCTCTTATATGCATACGGTTAAGCTTATGTAACTAGTTTACCTAAACGGGTATAACCTTATCATTTTTACTTCAAATTCCAGAATGTATATTGTTTACCCATATGATACAAGTCTTAGTACTTGTTGGGTTTAAACCACATTCTATTCCAGTCATCGCTTAATCAAGCGTATCGTACCGTTTTCGATATTTTAAGTTAACTGGTCCAAGTCTACGATGTGACAACTGTCAAATTTGCATGCATCCGTACAATTATTAAATGATGATTAGTGCTTAATGACTGTGCTGAATTACAATTAAATGCTTGTATTGCTTTCTGATCATTATCATTATTCATACATGTGCATCATATATTGCAAATGACATAACATTACTACATGCAAACTTTATTGATTCAAATGATGCACGAAACAAAGCTAGCACAGTTATTAGACAAAGTCAGAGAAATGCTGTCGAAGTTCAGAACATAGACAGACATAGTATTGAGATATAGAATGGGCCAGAAACCAAGAGTTACACTAGTATAGTGTGTAGAAAAGTAAGGATCACAAAACTGTCTTTCTAGTGATAGTTTAAGTGCCGAAAAGTGCCTAAAACTTACATAAACTGCAAAATTCTGCAGAAAATCAGCACAATTCAGCTATAACTAGCTATTTAGCACAATAATAACATGCCAAATTTATGTTTTGATGTCCAAAACAACTTACAAAGTGTCGGGAATTAAAACTGCCACAAAAGGTGCTTCATACTTAGTGAAACTGCGCAATTCAGCACTTTAACGAACCGTAACGAACCGAACAACCGGACAATAACCGGGACATCAAAATTTTACTAAAAGTAATGTTTTTATGATATTAAGCTAGTATTGGTGGTAGAACACCTTAAAAATCATAAAAACACCTAAACACACTTAAACATACTTAAACCTTCTAGTTTGCACTTTAAACCCCAAACTTCCAAAAATTTACATTTTACCCCCCCCCCCTTTCACCAAATCCGGCCCCAACAAGGGCCCCACTTCAAGATTTTATCTATATATTATATTAGATCTTGTTACTACTTTTTAAAACATAAAATCTATGGAAGATCATGTGTATTGGTTATAAGTAATGACTTTAAGGTTATACCTTTCATTCATCTTCCACACTTTACAAAAAATTCTCCTTCTTCCTCCATTCACCTCACGGCTCACACACACCTCCACACCATCTCCATTTTCACTTCCATTCCACCCATTCCCAAGTGATATTAAGGTGTAAGGAGCTAAGTTAGGAGGCTTGGAGCTTTCGGAAGTTGAAGGACCTTCACCGTTTGCTTTTATCCACTTCATTTCTTCACTTGATCATCCCTAGCCTTGAGCTAGTAGTAAGATCTTCTACTCTTCATTTTACATCTATTTTAAGTGGTTAAAAGATGATACAAGATGATTATCATGAAGAGCACTAAGAAACAAGAAGATGAAACATGAACATAAGCTTAAAATTATAAGAAATCATGAAGAAATCATGTTGTTTTGTGTTGATTTACTTGTTGATCATTTTTTGCTTGTGAAAATGATGTAGATCATTATATGATCTTGCTAGATCATGATTAAAAACATTATCTAGCAAGATGAGAGGACGAAAATGTAAGAAATTTATAAATCATCCTCATGCAAGACATGAACTTGAAAGAATATATTGTTTTCTTGAAAAATAATGATTAATGTGAGTAGTAATACTTGTAGATCTAAAGATTTATGGATGATTTCTAAAGAAACCAAGTTAAAAATATAAGTTTTACTAAATCTTGGTTCTTACATAAACAAATCTTATTTTTAGTGGTTAAACAAGTGTAGAAGCACGTGTGTAACAAGAAGAATGCATAAAGAAGTATTTTTAGAAAACATGATTTGAAGTTGTAAACATCTATATTCTTTAAAAATGAAGTTTTTAAAGAACTATTCACACTTTAAAGGATAACAAGGCTTACTAATAACACTAGTAAGTTCCTACAAATTTTCAAGTTCATGAAGTGGTAGATTATTACTTGTTTTTGGCAAATTGGTAAGTAAAGGTTGTTTATTATTGATTGTGGATTGATTGTGATGATTTTTACAAAATAAAATGATATGTTTGAAAGCATGGAAACCTCCATTTTTAGGGGAAACTATGGCAAAATTTTCTAAAAATATAAACACTTAGAAAAATATTTTTAAACAAGTATTTACAAGTGTATTCAAACCATAAATGGTTACATAAACTTTGCCATAATTTTTGTTACAAAAATTATAAATATTGGAGGTTGGTTTTTACAAATAAAAGTGACTAAATATGTATTTAGGAAATATATATTTAGAAGGCACCATGAGTGTGATTATTTGTATATTATGTGTATTAGTTAGTTATATTATTTTAGGATTTGAAATAATATAACTCATCAAAATACCAAGAACTTACAATCCAAAATATTACCAAAATCCTAAGAATATGAATATACAAGATTACACAAAATACCGGTAAAACCAAACAAAGGAATATAACATGCAAAATATTCCGGAAATATTATTCATATGAATATTTTGGTAAATAATATTTTGGACACCAAGTGAATGGAACTATGATTGTCACAATTATTACAAAGTTATATAATATTTTTGACAAGAAAAAAATATATTATTTTTTGTGGACAAAAATATATTCTATTGGAATCAATAGAAGATATATTATTTTTGTAAGAAATATATATTTTCTCAAAGGAACATGAAATATATTATTTTTGGGAGAAAAATAAGTTTGTATATATTTTCCAAGATAGACTTGAAAATATAATATTTTTGGAACTTATATGAAAATACGAATACTTTTGCCAAGAAAGAATTATAAATAATTTTCTAAGTAACATACCTTGGAATATTTATTTTTTTGGAAATATATATTAAAGTATCTTACTAAAAATATTATTCTGAAAAAGTTGATATAAAATTAAGTATATGAATACTTAATGAATACAATAAAAATACATAGTCCTGTACGTATAAATACACACCGGAATACGACACCAGTACATGACAAAAATATACAAGTATAAGATACCCCATCTTTGGGAAGGAAATACAAGTATAAATACTTGGGAAGTATTAAGTTAATATATATTGTTTTAACAATTATTCCAAAATTTAATAAATATAATTTGAGTTAAAATATCAATTATTTTAACAAATAATTATACACTTGGAATAATAATGAAGACACTATGAAACGTAACGCAAAGACATTAATACTAAGTCAAGACACGACCCGCTTGTCTAATGGACTGTAGTACACATGTAGGTAGTCGTGCGTTCTAAAGGAAGCTTTGAGTTACATTAGATACGAGGAACGCAAAACTGTGAGTTTATGTCCCCCTTTTCTTTAAACTGTTTTTTGTTTTATAACTTCGGGGGTGAAGAACATGTTACAAAAGGAATACATACAATTACAATTGGTATGGTTAGCTTTGGAAAGTACAGTAGATCATGTGAATGGGTAGGCACACTCTTAAGGCCATTAATCCTCGTTGTAGGACCGAGGGACATGAGTGATAGATCTATTTGAGTGTAGCAAGCCCCACCCATGAGTCCGTTGAGTGGACCATGTGGTGACTATGTCTTACAGCCGGAAGCCCGGTGCAAAGTCTGCTAGGTTTGAGTCTTCCTGCACCATGTCACGTATATAATGTATTAGCTACACATTAATTGATCTGTTTCCTTGTTGCTTTCATACCGGATTTCAATTACATACAAACATACTTACGAAAGTTTCAAAGGTTTATTCACACACACACACATGAACTCGCTCAACTTTTGTTGATGTTTTCAAACTACATGTATTTCAGGAAACTAAGTATGGATCTGGCGGGCGTTAAAGTTTCAAGTGTTGTCTGGAATAAAAGATGTCATCCGGTGTCGAATGGTTTAGAGTGTTTATCCTATCCTGGATAGGGTACATGTTTTAAAGCTTGGTTATCATTAGTGTATTTTGAAAAGTCCTTGTGGAACTTAAAACCTGTTGGTGTTGTATTCTGAATACGAAGTTTGTGTTTTTGGGATTAAATCAATGTTGTTGTAATGTTTCAAAACTTAATCAATGGATGGACATCTTGGATTTATCATATAGTTGTTTGTTATGGTTGAATGCAATGATATTAAGCAAGTCACACCAAATCACGCTTCCGCAAAAGTCAGGGTGTGACAGTTTGTTATCAGAGCTTCGATTGTAGCGAACTAGGATTCCTTCTCGAGTCTAGACAACAATCATTAGGGCTCTCACGAAAATAATTTTCACAACATGTTTTCATTGCATACATGAAACGCCCAGATCCAAGAAAAAAAACAATTTTTATAAAGTAAAGACACAAAACACATTCCAAGGTTTATGTTTGTGGTTCAGTCTGAGAGACTGGGTGTTTCAGTCTGAGAGACTGGGTGTTTCAGTCTGAGAGACTGGGTGGTTCAGTCTGAGAGACTGGGTGTTTCAGTCTGAGAGACTAGGTGGTTCAGTCTGAGAGACTGGGTGGTTTAGTCTGGGAGACTGGTTGGTTTAGTCTAGGAGACTAGGTGGTTTAGTCTGGGAGACTAGGAAGGATAGAAAGTTTCATGAAGAATAATGTGAATACATGATTACATGATGAATTGTCTTTGCTTGCAATACACTAAGTGTTAGTGATTACTATCGATATACATGCTATGATTATTATGTACCGGCACACATGTCACTTTCCTCAGAGAGCGAGTTGTCAGACGTTGACGACCCTATGGCCACCGCCAGAGATAATGAGATTGCACCTGCGCCGGAGATGTTTACGTCAGACACTGAGAGTGACCCTGACATGTTGACCAAGGACGAGGACGACTTCCAGCCGTTTGCGCTACCAGACTTGGGCGATGATTTACCCCCCTTACTGATGGCTTCCCTGACGAGGACCCTTTTTGACATCCCTGTTCCAGTCCATGGCCACCTCGTCATTTGGACACCCCGATGGCGAGCACATCGTGGCTCCGATCCTCGATGTCGTACCTCTCGTGGTCATTCCTCCCGAGGATCTGCCCTTTCGATGATTTGTTTGATGATGACGTTGATTTGTTAGTTGATGATCCTCCTGTTGACGCCCAGGGTGATGGAGAGATAGCTGAGGATGTCATTGCTATGCTACCTCCTGAGATTCCTGCCATTGAAGTATCCTCTGCTTCCATTTTACACTCGATTTCAGACTCCTTTGCGTCTGTGACATCTGCAGCCTTACAGACGGCCGAATTGCAGCTTTCTACTACTGACTCAGACGACGACACCGCTATGACTGCTGCACTATCACCTGCTCGAGATCCCACACCTTCACACGACCCAGAGCCAGCTCCAGTTCCTTTTGGGTCAGCATGATATTGCACCTATTGATCTTGAGCCGATTCCTGATCCTGATCGTGCTTCTTTTGGTTTACCAGACATTGCACCCCTTATACCTGATCTAGTTCCTACATCTGTTGATCCTCCTTTTGTTGAGCTATTTATTCCCCCGCCTGCACCAGCGGATGTTGCTCCTTTTCCCACTATGAAGACCGACGCCCATTGCACCGACATGCATATCGCTTTCTTTCAGGACATACCCGCACCCCGAGAAGGTACTCCAGGTCAGCACCCGCATGACGATCCTTTTTGATGCAGCAAAATTTTCCCCGACCTCACAGGACGCACCGTTTGCTCCTTACAATACTTCACCGACGGACGAGCCATTCCGATGGTTCCTACCATACTCTATGCTGATTTCAGACCCCTTCCATCCCTCACATTATGGGGGCTACACACGGGATGAGTTGCTCCTGTCACATCAGCTACAGTTTGAGGATTTGAGTCACAGAGTTTTGGAGCTTGAGCTGACACCACGTCCTCCACCCTGTCTATGTCAGTATACTTTTGACCTCCCCCATGCATCATCCCCATTTTGCCCTCTCACCTACTGCTATTACACCTTTCCCAGGTTTTGATGCTCGTTTCTTTATTATCGAGCAGCAGATCAGTTAATTACTTCGACGTATATACAAGCTCGAGGAGGAGCTCGCACATGTTAGCAGTTTGCTTTTCTTTCCTCCTCCACCCCAGTCACCAGTATAGCTGGTTTTGGTTTTATGCAGATTGCATTACTTTTGGGTAAAGACACTACCTATGAGCCGAGATTGTGGAGACTATTGAAGACCACTTTTGACCACGTGATTTTGATACACTGATATACTTATCGGACAAGGGTAGGGTGACCCTGTGTCCCTTTTGATGTGATACACTTTGTAGACAACGTGATTATGGTCGGTAAATAATAAAAGCCCGGTCGTTATGTCCTTACTAAGCACGTTATTGATCTGTATGGTTGTGCTATACTTGTGATGTTACGTGCTTGCTTGTTATGATCTTATTAAATATGTTCCCATCTACATGTCTGTGCTATAATTGTGATGTTATATGATTGCTTGCTATGACGATTGCTTATATACATATGTATACACACCTCCGAGGCCTTATTCGTTAAGTAGAGGCTTATATGCTTGTGTCATCAATAAGACCTGACCTAACCGATCTTCTTCTTAGAAGATGTCGATTCAAAGGAACACCGATACCAACAACCCTCTGCCGACGACTGAGGCAGAATTACAAGAGCGCATCTCACAGGCCATCGCACAGCACAAGGCCCTTTGATCCGAACGCAGCGGAGGTACCTCAGGAAATAACCCACCCAACGGTAATGTTTGGTCACTTAAGACGCATTACAAAACGTTTGGACATTTCCAAGAGTGCTTTGCTAATGCCTTATGTGAATGATGTCGCAGGCTGCACCTACAAGCAGTTCTTGAACTGCAAGCCCCGAGATTTCGACGGCACTGGGGGTGGGGTGCCATAGCTTTTGTGCGTTGGGTTGAGAAGACGGATTATGTTTTGCGATGGGTCTCTATCATGGTGGAACCTTCAGGTTCAGACGTTGGGCGAGACTACTGCGTATGCTTTGACATGGGATGAACTGAAAGAGGTGATGCGTAAGAGATATTGCTCAAAGGCAGAAGTCCAGAAGTTGGAGACTGGACTTTGGAACTTGAAAATGGAAGGTCCAAAGATAGCCGAGTATGTGAAGAGATTTCATGATTTATCGCAAGTTGTTCCATATCTGGTGGAACCAGAGTTTAAGAGGATCGAACGCTTTATCAGGGGATTGACACCTCAGATTCTAAGCCTGATGACAACATCTAAACCTCCAACAATTACCGATGCTATCGACTTGAGTGTGGCGCTCACTGAAGAAACGGTTAGACTGGGAAAATTTTCCACTTCGGAGGAGAAAAATGAGACTCCTGTGGAGCCGTCTGGAGATAACAAGAGGAAGCTCGCAAATTTCAAGAAGGGTACTCAGGCGAGTAATAAGAAGAAGGCCAAAAAGGGAAAAGACTACATGGGTATCCTACCTAAGTGCGACAATTGTCTACGTTATCATGTCGGGCGATGTAAATATGGAAAATGTGATAACTGTGGCAAGAGGGGGCATCCCAAGGAGACTTGTAGGCAAGGTACTGAACGTAGAAATGGAGGCCAAGATGGTAGCAAGAATCATGAAGGAAACAACGACAACAACGACTATCAAGGCAGAACGAGTGACAAACAAAAACGTGCTCAAGGTTGTTTTAACTGTGGAGACAAAAGGCACTTCAGAAAATATTGCCCTAAAAACAATCAGGCGCAAGGATGAAAGCTCAATAGCGGGGCTAGGAAAGCACGCCAGCTTCCAAACATGGTCATTGGTACATCCCATATTAGTCAACGTTATGCAGCTGTGCTACTTGAAACTATTACAAATTTTAGCTTCGCATCTCTAAAGTTTGAGATTATACTGGGTTTAGTAGCAAGTAAGTTAGATGACCCATACTCGATAAAACTAGCTAAAGGGAAGCTTCGATGTGGTAATTGGGATGGATTGGTTGTCGAGCAATCAAACGGAGATTGTTATCCGCATCCCGATGGCGAACGAAGAAACGATCGTGATTCCTGAAGCAGGATACGCCCCTACGGACTATCAGTCGTTGAAGACATGGAAGTTTTCGCGCAAAGGATGTGTTGCCTTTCTTTGGCTCATATCGTGGACAAAGAAGCCAAAGAACCTAAGCTCGAAGATATCCCTGTGTTAAGGGAACATCCTGAAGTCTTCCTCGAAGACTTGCCAGGATTACCTCCTCAACGACAAGTCGAATTTCGCATTGATTTGGTTCCAGGCGCCACATCTGTAGCTAAGGAACCCTATCGACTTGCTGTCACACCCTGACTTTTGCGGAAGCGTGATTATGGGGTGACTTTCTTAATATCATTGCATCCAATCATAACAACAACTATATGATAAAACCATAAATTCGTCATCCATTAAATAAGTTTGAAACATAACAACATTGTTTTGAAACGTAGACTTCAAATTCAAGTTTTACAAACCACACAAATTGTTTATGAGTTCATTCAGGACTCGTCAAAAGATTTTGAAAAACACCAAGGTTTGGAAGACGTGTCTCGTCCAGGAATAAGACACACTGACCAAACTCAAAAGACCATGGATGACATCTTTATTCTTAACGCAGCATAAAAACTTCCAACACCCGCCAGAACCACTTACAAATTTCCTGAAATACATGTAGTTTGAAAACATCAACAAAAGTTGAGCGAGTTCATGTGTTCGTTTGTGTATAAGTATAAACCTTTGAAATCGTTGTGAGTATGTATGTAAGTTTATAAATCCCGGTATGAAAGCAACAAGGAAAAACAGATCACCAATGGTTTGCAAGGCCATTGATATGTGTGAAGTGATGCAGGAAAACTCAAACCTAGCAGATTTAGTCAGTAAGACATAGTCACCACATGGTCCACTCGACGGACTCAGGGGTGGGGCTCGCTACACCCAAATAGATCTATCACTCATGTCCCTCGGTCCTACGACGAGGATTAATGGCCTTAAGTGTTATACCCACCACTCACATGATCAAGCAGTAACTCTCCTCAAGCTAATCATACCATGTATAAAACGTTTGTAAACAATTGTAACATGTATTTCACCCCCGAAGTTATAAAACTGAAAACAGTTAAAAGAAAAGGGGGACATGAACTCACGGTTTTGCGTTCTTCGAATCTACCTGTAACTCAAAGTTTCCTCTGGCGTACACGACTACCTACAATGTACTATGGTCTTATTAGACGAGCGGGTCGTGCCTTGACTTAGTGTTAACGTTTCTGAGTTACGTCTCTTTTATGTCTTCAATATTATTCCAAGTTATAATCACTTGTTAAAATAATAATTATCTTAACTTTAAATTATATTTATTAAATTTTGGAATAATTGTTAAAACAATATATAACAACTTAATACTTCCCAAGTATTTATATTCGTATTTCCTTCCCAAGGATGGGGGTATCTTATATATGTGTATCCGTATTCTTGTATTTGTATAACTTGCCATGTATTGGCGTCGTATTCCGGTGTGTACGTATTTTCTTAATAAATATCCCATATATATTTTCAAAACAATATATTTTCAAATCTCATTTAGAAAATATATATAAACTTATTTTATCCCAAATGTATTTCAAGTTTATCCAAGAAAACGTATGTTTTTCCCAAAAATCATACATCTTCTAAAAACTCTAGGAAAATATATTTTTACTTCTCAAAAATAATATATTTTCTCCTTGTCGAAAATATGATATAACTTGGTAATATTTACAAAAATCATATTTTCATTTCTTGCATCCAAAATATCATTTACCAATAATATATTTATAACGGTATTTTCCGGAATATTTTGTAAGTTACGTTCTTGCGTTTGGTTTCACAATATTAAGTGCGTAACTTATATATATTTATTCCTCGTGATTTTTGGTATTATTTTGGATTGTAAATCCTTTGTATTTTGTTAAGTTATATTATTTTAACCCTAAAATAATATAACTACTACACAAAGTATACAAATAATCACACACAATGTGTTTTTAATGTAAATACATATTTGTCCATTTTTATTTCTAAAAACCAACCTCCAATACTTGTATTTATGTAACAAAATCTATGCAAAGTTTATATTGAAAATCCATAGTTAAAATACACTTGTAAATATTTGTTAGAAAATATTTTTCTAAGTGTTTATATTTTTAGAAAATTTTGCCATAGTTTCCCCTAAAAATGGAGGTGTCCATGCTATCAAAGCATATCATTTTCTTTTCAAAAATCATCACAAATAATCAATAATCAATTCTACACTTACCGAGTGCCAACACTATATATTTACATAACAACATGAACTTGAACTTTCACAAAAACTTGTAGTAACTTGGTAGTGTTCTTAGTAGGTTTAGTTACCCTCTAAAGTGGGTTTACTTCTTTAAAAATCTCATTCTTGGAAGAGTTAGGTGTTTACAACTTACTAGATGATTTTTCCAAAAAATCATTCTCTCGAATTTTTCTTGTAAACAATGTATCCTTATACTTGTTTCACCACTAGAAATATGACTAGTTTCTTTTAAAACAATGTTCATGTAAATCTTTGTGATTAAACTTGGTTTCTTTTGAATACTATTTCTGAAATCATCCACTCACAAGACTTGTATTTTGTTTAAATCATCATCATATGAAAACAACCTTTATTATTCAAGTTCATGTAAACATAAAGCATGATGATCTTGGTTTTTTCACAAGATCACCACCTTAACTTACTAGATCATGTGTTTAATCACAATCTAGTAGGTTTCTTATGATGTCTAACATCACTAACATAAATCATCAATCATCAAGAAGCAAATCATCACTAAACAACAAGTATTCATATGTTTATAAGCTTATGTTAGAGATCCATGGTTATGTCTTTTAGTGTTCATCATGTTTAACAATGTTCATCATTTATTAACCAACAATATATGAAGTATTAAGAGATCATAAGGGCCTTACTACTAGCACAAGGCTAGGGAAGAACACTTGCTTAAACAATGCTTCTAGTATAATTTTGGTGTTTCGGGTAGTGTCCGGTTGTTCGGTTAGATACCGGTTCGTTAAAGTGTCAAACTATTCCGTTTAGTGATCTTTATGTACCCTTTTGTGACACTTTTAATTCCCGACACTTAGGAAAGCATTCAGGACCATTTAGTCATATTTTTACATGTTACTAGCTTGTTAAAAAGCTGATTTTTGCTGAAATATGTTGAATTAAGCACTTTGGGTGAGTTTTAGGCACTTTCCGGCACTTTAACTATCACCTAGAAAAGCAGTTTTGTGGTCCTTACTTCCCTACACACTACACTAGTGTGATACTTGGTTTCTGGCTCTTACTGGCTCTCAAAACAACGTCTGTCTATGTACTGAACCCCGTCAGCATATTCCTGACTTATCAGATAACTGTGCCAACTGTGCTTTGTGCATCATTTATGTTAATAAAGTTTGCATGTAATAATGAGGTGACAATATGCAATAGGTGATGCACATGTAAGTATAGTGCAGTAATCAGATGGCAGTTCAAGTCATTAATAGTAAACCAGCACAGTCATTACTCATTAATTATTGTCTAATTAATTGTACGGATGCATGCAAATTTGGCAGTTGTCACACTTGCACTTCCTGAGATACAAGATCTGTCAACACAGCTTTCGAAGTTGCCAGGTAGGGGATTTATAAGGAAAGCTTTTTGCCTTAGGAAGTTTCAGTACTGTTCGTCAAGGAGAAGGACGATGATTCTCAAATGAGCATCAACTACCAGAAGCCGAACAAGCTAACCAACAAGAGTCGGTAACTCTTGCTGAGGATTAACGATTTATTTGACTAACTACAAGGATCCAACTACTATTCTAAGATTGATCGTTGATCGAGTATCATTAGCTGTGAATTCAGGAAGAAAGTATACTGAAGTATAGTGAGCCGACAACTTGTTTTGAACCTACACTAATATTGTGTGTTTTCTAGATGGTGCACAAAACAGTTTTACACAGAATACAGAACTTTGAGGGTTTAGGAATCATGCACTTAAGACCTTCGGGAACTCATGTCGAGAACCAGTAAAGGTCACCATGTAAAAACCGCGTCTATTAACTCGGATAAACACTATTATTTTGTCATGCAAGCTATTTTAGTTAACCGAACGGGTAAAGTACTCGAATTTCTTTTATTGAAATTTCCACTTTTGCTTCTAGCGAGTAGATGTTTGCATCTCTACTCTTCTTAATGGTAGTTGCATCGCGTCAATTTTCTTCACTAGAGCAAACACTCAATTGCTTTGGTACTTGGTTTCTTCACTTTAGCAAATACTCATTATTTCATTTCTTGGAAATTCATATGTTATGCATGAACCATTTGTTATGCATACGGTTTCGTTTCGAATAAGCGCTTCATCAAGGCTCAAATGTTATTTTGCTAAATCTAATTATCGATTTGTGATTCGAATGACCTACATTATTGTAATTGTTGGCTCCTTTGCTATCGAGTCAACACACTTTCTTGAAACCCCTTTTCTTTCAAGTTACATACATGGTTTATCTTGGTAACCATGCCGAAATTCCTTTGTTGATACATGTATTTATCGGATTACGCTGAAACCAAGTTTAATTGCTTAAACTTGTCCATTTCGCATATTCAATTCAAAACACCATATGATGTATTGAGAGCATCATATCCAAATTTATTCTTACAAAAATTCTTTTGTTTCGAGTCGTAGTAGACTTGTTTGGTCTACGACTCCACTAAATCGTTTGTTGATTTCGACACCTTGCGGTGATGTTTTCACTAAATTGAAGTTTGTGCTAATCTCGATTACGCATCTCATACACGGATATACTTGTTTGTTCATTTACTAGCTCTAAATCCGTTTTGGTTTATCATAAATAATGCAGTCTTAACACAATCGTGTGCTAAGACAATGGTACATGAATTCATTTTATATTCCAGTGTACCTCCTAACGGTTCTTTCATTATCGATCGAATGCCTTGTAGTATTCATTATTTTTCGTCATTCGATCGGAAACAGTAGTTCTTTGGTGTTCTATATTCAATGGAAAAATTCTACGATGCCATTTGAGTCAAATTCTCAGGTTCGCTTCATTACACTTTCATTTGATTTCGAACAACGGTGAACTTGTTCGGACAACGCTATTATTGAATTATGATATTACAACACCTTGTGGTGTCGGTACAAACTTGTAGCTTGTGCTAATCATGGTCAACTGTTTCATGCGAAACTACACATATTCTTCTTTGACCTGTCATTTAAATATTCTTAATGCAACTATAAATCAAGTCAATGATACACCAGATCCAATTGTATTCCATTCGGTGTATCCTCACAATTCAATAATGGCAACACGCTATTTTATTCATTCATTTGTTCAAAAGTTGACGGATCATTTTCATGTTACTGTTACATTTGAGCTTGTAGATTCCGAGTTCATCTAACGGATGTTATTGCCTTTAGAACTCATGTGCACATTGTAAACGATCGTTTGGAACTCTATTGGCCGAAACTCCTCTGATTGGAACCCTATGAAATAAGTGACACCAAATTTTACATCTGTACATCTCGTATCCCTTGACATTAAATTCTGAGAGACATACCTTCTAACCATTGGATTCTTAATATAGTAAGATGTCCTTGGATTCACCTGATTCAATAGGTTTTGACTAGGTGATGTGGTTAGTTACTGCGGTGTTATTCATATCCATACATGCATGACGTAACCCTAAGGAGTTAAGGTAGTATAAATTTCGAGGAAGAAATTTTCTTAACAGGGGGAGAATGTGACAACTGTCAAATTTGCATGCATCCGTACAATTATTAAATGATGATTAGTGCTTAATGACTGTGCTGAATTACAATTAAATGCTTGTATTGCTTTCTGATCATTATCATTATTCATACATGTGCATCATATATTGCAAATGACATAACATTACTACATGCAAACTTTATTGATTCAAATGATGCACGAAACAAAGCTAGCACAGTTATCAGACAAAGTCAGAGAAATGCTGACGAAGTTCAGAACATAGACAGACATAGTATTGAGATACAGAATGGGCCAGAAACCAAGAGTTACACTAGTATAGTGTGTAGAAAAGTAAGGATCACAAAACTGCTTTCCTAGTGATAGTTTAAGTGCCGGAAAGTGCCTAAAACTTACATAAACTGCAAAATTCTACAGAAAATCAGCACAATTCAGCTATAACCAGCTATTTAGCACAATAATAACATGCCAAATTTATGTTTTGATGTCCAAAACAACTTACAAAGTGTCGGGAATTAAAACTGCCACAAAAGGTGCTTCATACTTAGTGAAACTGCGCAATTCAGCACTTTAACAAACCGTAACGAACCGAACAACCGGACAATAACCGGGACATCAAAATTTTACTAGAAGTAATGTTTTTATGATATTAAGCTAGTATTGGTGGTAGAACACCTTAAAAATCATAAAAACACCTAAACACACTTAAACATACTTAAACCTTCTAGTTTGCACTTTAAACCCCAAACTTCCAAAAATTTACATTTTACCCCCCCCCCTTTCACCAAATCCGGCCCCAACAAGGGCCCCACTTCAAGATTTTATCTATATATTATATTAGATCTTGTTACTACTTTTTAAAACATAAAATCTATGGAAGATCATGTGTATTGGTTATAAGTAATGACTTTAAGGTTATACCTTTCATTCATCTTCCACACTTTACAAAAAATTTTCCTTCTTCCTCCATTCACCTAACGGCTCACACACACCCTCCACACCATCTCCATTTTCACTTCCATTCCACCCATTCCCAAGTGATATTAGGGTGTAAGGAGCTAAGTTAGGAGGCTTGGAGCTTTCGGAAGTTGAAGGACCTTCACCGTTTGCTTTTATCCACTTCATTTCTTCACTTGATCATCCCTAGCCTTGAGCTAGTAGTAAGATCTTCTACTCTTCATTTTACATCTATTTTAAGTGGCTAAAAGATGATACAAGATGATTATCATGAAGAGCACTAAGAAACAAGAAGATGAAACATGAACATAAGCTTAAAATTATAAGAAATCATGAAGAAATCATGTTGTTTTGTGTTGATTTACTTGTTGATCATTGTTTGCTTGTGAAAATGATGTAGATCATTATATGATCTTGCTAGATCATGATTAAAAACATAATCTAGCAAGATGAGAGGATGAAAATGTTAGAGATTTATAAATCATCCTCATGCAAGACATGAACTTGAAAGAATATATTGTTTTCTTGAAAAATAATGATTAATGTGAGTAGTAATACTTGTAGATCTAAATATTTATGGATGATTTCTAAAGAAACCAAGTTAAAAATATAAGTTTTACTAAATCTTGGTTCTTACATAAACAAATCTTATTTTAGTGGTTAAACAAGTGTAGAAGCACTTGTGTAACAAGAAGAATGCATAAAGAAGTATTTTTAGAAAACATGATTTGAAGTTGTAAACATCTATATTCTTTAAAAATGAAGTTTTTAAAGAACTATTCACACTTTAAAGGATAACAAGGCTTACTAATAACACTAGTAAGTTCCTACAAATTTTCAAGTTCATGAAGTGGTAGATTATTACTTGTTTTTGGCAAATTGGTAAGTAAAGGTTGTTTATTATTAATTGTGGATTGATTGTGATGATTTTTACAAAAGAAAATGAGATGCTTGAAAGCATGGAAACCTCCATTTTTAGGGGAAACTATGGCAAAATTTTCTAAAAACATAAACACTTAGAAAAATATTTTTAAACAAGTATTTACAAGTGTATTCAAACCATAAATGGTTACATAAACTTTGCCATAATTTTTGTTACAAAAATTATAAATATTGGAGGTTGGTTTTTACAAATATAAGTGACTAAATATGTATTTAGGAAATATATATTTAGAAGGCACCATGAGTGTGATTATTTATATATTATGTGTATTAGTTATATTATTTTAGGATTTGAAATAATATAACTCATCAAAATACCAAGAACTTACAATCCAAAATATTACCAAAATCCTAAGAATATGAATATACAAGATTACACAAAATACCGGTAAAACCAAACAAAGGAATATAACATGCAAAATATTCCGGAAATATTATTCATATGAATATTTTGGTAAATAATATTTTGGACACCAAGTGAATGGAACTATGATTGTCACAATTATTACAAAGTTATATCATATTTTTGATAAGAAGAAAATATATTATTTTTGGTGGACAAAAATATATTCTCTTGGAATCAATAGAAGATATATTATTTTTGTAAGAAATATATATTTTCTCAAAGGAACATGAAATATATTATTTTTGGGAGAAAAATAAGTTTGTATATATTTTCCAAGATAGACTTGAAAATATAATATTTTTGGAACTTATATGAAAATACGAATACTTTTGCCAAGAAAGAATTATAAATAATTTTCTAAGTAACATACCTCGGAATATATATTTTTTTGGAAATATTTATTAAAGTATCTTACTAAAAATATTATTCCGGAAAAGTTGATTTAAAATTAAGTATATGAATACTTCATGAATACAATAAAAATACGTACTCCTGTATGTATAAATACACACCGGAATACGACACCAGTACATGACAAAAATATACAAGTATAAGATACCCCATCCTTGGGAAGGAAATACAAGTATAAATACTTGGGAAGTATTAAGTTAATATATATTGTTTTAACAATTATTCCAAAATTTAATAAATATAATTTGAGTTAAAATATCAATTATTTTAACAAATAATTATACACTTGGAATAATAATGAAGACACTTTGAAACGTAACGCAAAGACATTAATACTAAGTCAAGGCACGACCCGCTCGTCTAATGGACCGTAGTACACATGTAGATAGTCGTGCGTTCTAAAGGAAGCTTTGAGTTACATTGGATACGAGGAACGCAAAACTGTGAGTTCATGTCCCCCTTTTCTTTAAACTGTTTTTTGTTTTATAACTTCGGGGGTGAAGTACATGTTACAAAAGGAATACATAGAATTACAATTGGTATGGTTAGCTTTGGAAAGTACAGTAGATCATGTGAATGGGTAGGCGCACTCTTAAGGCCATTAATCCTCGTTGTAGGACCGAGGGACATGAGTGATAGATCTATTTGGGTGTAGCAAGCCCCACCCATGAGTCCGTTAAGTGGACCATGTGGTGAATATGTCTTACAGCCGGAAGCCCGGTGCAAAGTCTGCTAGGTTTGAGTCTTCCTGCACCATGTCACGTATATTAATGTATTAGGTACACATTAATAGATCTGTTTCCTTGTTGCTTTCATACCGGATTTCAATTACATACAAACATACTTACGAAGGTTTCAAAGGTTTATTCATAAACACACACATGAACTCGCTCAACTTTTGTTGATGTTTTCAAACTACATGTATTTCAGGAAACTAAGTATGGATCTGGCGGGCATTAAAGTTTCAAGTGTTGTCTGGAATAAAAGATGTCATCCGGTGTCGAATGGTTTAGAGTGTGTATCCTATCCTGGATAGGGTACATGTTTCAAAGCTTGGTTATCATTAGTGTATTTTGAAAAGTCCTTGTGGAACTTAAAACCTGTTGGTGTTGTATTCTGAATACGAAGTTTGTGTTTTTGGGATTAAATCAATGTTGTTGTAATGTTCCAAAACTTAATCAATGGATGGACATCTTGGATTTATCATAAGTTGTTTGTTATGGTTGAATGCAATGATATTAAGCAAGTCACACCAAATCACGCTTTCGCAAAAGTCAGGGTGTGACATACGACTTGAATAAGACCCGTTGACATTCTAATTGGTTATTTATACCATCATTCCAGACTAGGGCCTTCCGGTAAATTGCCACCTACCTTAGTTAATTGATTAACGGCTGAGCTATTTATAATTCTTGCATATTAAGACAAGTTTTAACCCAGGTAGATACTCTTAACCTATTCCCTATACGGGCTTGGGATACGGAAAATTATTACCGCTTGGTCGGGTATGGGATCATATGTCGGATTGTGACTACAAAACCTCCATGACCTATTTTAATTTGTTTTGTCTAATAACTTAAACATTGGGGGTTAACGCGACCGTGTCCTTGATATCCTTGACACATTTAAGTTGCTAATGGTCACGACTGAGAATGGGGTGTAGGCATGTACCTGATAGATGCTAATGCTATTATAAATTGGTTTTTTCTTACCCACTAGTTGGGGATAACTCCTTTGTGGGTTTAAGTGGCGTGTTGGTTAATCATGTCTCGGTGTTTAGTACTGGGCCCCGTATGTATTGATAGGCATGTAAAACTGTATACAATATCATTTTGAATTGTCCCAAGTTATTTATAAAATCATGTGCCTTGTGCACTTAAAATTATTGTAAAAATGTTTTCAAAATGAGTCGGTTGATTGTATTTACCAGTGTAAACTGACGTATTTTCAAAAGACTAAGTTACAGGTTGCAAGGATAGGTAAATAGGCTGGAAGTTGCTCGGTAATGCTAGAAGAGGAATTTGCAACTCCTTCGCATAAAGCCTAGTAGTCTGTTGATCTTGCGGAATGGGACGATGCAAAGGTCTAATGAGGGGAGGACCGTTGGGACACATACCCTCCTACTCTCATGACTCTGATCCCTATCAAGATTGGGGAAATTCATACTCATCAGCGAGACATTCTGTCTCACTAGACTCGTCACCTTCATACCATCATTCTTACCACTCACATCACTCTCATTCCCATCATTCTTCACACCATTCTCATTCTCTTTCGTTTAATGGGTCTTTTGACCCAAACTAGTACATAAACACCCCTCAGCTGCTCAAAACCAGTTGGACCAAAACATGGAGCCGGACGAAGATCCAGATCCAGAGATGCCACCCACGGGGTCACCGGCGCACCCCATTGAAATTTCGAGTGGTTCCGCTTCTTACGCGGGGTCACCGTATCAAGGTCCTAATGAATGGGACCAGTATTGGAACCAATTTATGTTCGAATACACACCCTCTTACCATTCTCCTACACCGCCTCTGCCACTTCCACAAGAGGATGTGCACATGGAACCGGTGGAACAACCACAACCACCACCAGCTGTGGAACAACCACAACCACCTCAAGAGCCGTCAAGGAGAAAATGTGGTGCACGCATGTCCGTGCGTTCAGGACCGTGGTCAAGCCCGCTACCACCATTATCACCTACTTACCCTCCTATCCCTGAGGACCCATAAGTAGGTGGACCCTCAAACACTACGCCTGTTGTTGATCCGATGCCAGTAACGTTTGCTCAACCACCACCACCATTGGGTTTTGACAACCCAATTCCTACATATCCAACTACATCTGGATACAATCCTTTTGAACCTTCTACGCCGGTAGTGTAACAACCCGACTTCTAGGAAAGTCGAGTCATTACTTGTATCTATCATTTCTTGCTTAATTAACTTGTACTCTCGAGATTTCGATTATCGCAAAAGGGTTTAAACGATATTTTAAACTGTATTTTACAACGCGTTCACAACATTTATTCAAAACGCAGTTATCGCATTTAACGCAGTTTACAACGCTTACTACTTGACGCAATTTATTGCATATTTCATCGCATGTTAGACTAAACGCTATCTCAATGCAATCTCAATGCAACTCGAAACGCAGATTTACTTTTATGCATATTAGTTATTGTGTGTGTTATTTGTTTGATTACTTGTTTTATGTTATGTGGTTATCTCAACACAACGCTTACTCACAACTCGCTTAAACGCAACGCAACGCTTAACACACGAAACGAAAGTTGGAAAACTAACTCGCACAACACGACTGTCCGAATGGACATCCGACCGAATGGACATCCGTCCGGATGGCCATCCGACCGGACGCCCATTCGACACCTCGCATCTCCGCCGCCTTAACTCCTCTCACCCTATAAATACCCGCCGTACACGTCCCTTTCACTGAGGTGACAGCTCCATCCGACCAACTCGCTCCCAGGTCATTCTCAGGCACTTTTCCCTCGATTCAAGGCTATTTAGTAAGTATTTCTCCTCAAATCTTGTATAATCATCATCACTACACACTTCTCCAACATCTTCTCCATCAAAATCACTGGTTCTCTTCTTGAATTCGTCTGATATGGACTACTTGAAGGTGGTTCTCACTCAGGTGCTTATGCAAACAGTTGTGTGACATCATCTCATCAAAATTTGTCTAGATCTAAAGGATTTCCACACTATTCAACACGGATCTCAACAAGATTTCAACATTTTTCAACTGTTTTCTACTTTTCTTCAACAATCTACACAAAAACGATGGAATCTAGACTCATTCAGGCTCTCTACTCATTCTCTAGTGGAGAACCGGCTTGAAGATGGATTTCCATCGGAGAGATGACCGATTTACGGGTTGAACGTGAAATCCCACCAAAGACAGTGAATCTGATCGAATGGGGTAATTCCCATCCGATCGAATGAGCTAGATCTTGGTGTGTTTTTCCGTTGTTTGACACGTCTTCACGCCGTCTCCGTTACAACTCAAACTTTTGAACTTAGAAAAACTTTGGGAATTTTCAAAACAACAGATTGCCCACTCGAGTGGCCATCCGATTGAATAACCATTCGATCGAATGACCATTCGACTAGGTGACTGTCCCTTAAACTAATCCTTGTTTGAAACGATTTGATCAAAAATTCAACTATAAGTTTCTTGATCGAATGGCCATCCGTCCGGATGACCATCCGACCGGATGACTTGGCATCAACACTCTACCTTGCTTAAATGCTACAACGAAAACTTCAAAAGTTTTCAAAACAATTTACAAACACCCACATCTCATTCGAATGGCCATCCGTTCTAATGGTCATCCACTCGGATGACCATCTGCTCGGATGACCATCTGATCAAATGGGTATTCATTCGTTCGACTCACCATTCGACACTTATCTCATCCGACACGCTGTTTACGCACTGTTCAACGCTTACGCTACTGTTCTATGCTCAGGCTAACTCCAACGCGCTCCCTTCAATCCAATCAAGTTGTGTTTACTTGTTAAACACCTACTGTGAGTACACTCAAACCCTTTTTTGCTTAAACGCACTTTGGGTGTTACATACGTTCTAGATCAACACACAACGCACACAATACTCAAACTCTTATATAAACGCTAACCGCTCTCGCATGTTATACGTGATTCGATGAATGCATGTATGTTATGTTTAAAGAGTGATTGTTTGCCTGAAACCTTAGAAACGATAGTACTATAGTTTGGACTCAGCACCTGTTTGTTCAGGGGTTGTTAAGGGCCTTACTTCACATGTTCACAGTGGTGAACATGTGTTGCGCATTCTATAAGTCGCAGTCATGTCGGTTGCATGCATCATTGTCGATAGCTTACTTGATTCACATTTCTACGTGTCATATGCTGGTTATGCGTAAACGCTTTCTCATACTATATGCTATGCAAACTTGTGTACTCACCTTTACATTATATGTATTGACTTTATTTTAACGTATGTGACAGGTTGATAGGATGCTAAGCTTACTTCGATGAATCAAGTAGGAAGTCTAGAAACCCACCGAATAAGAAATCTGAGTTGTCAGAACAGTTTATTTGTTTATGAGAGACACTATCTGTAATGACTGTTTTTACTTTATATGTTAGTGGTATGGGACATTAACGTTAAATATATTGTCATTAATAGTTGTTATGGATTCTCTTGGACAATCTGTTTCGCTCAATGCCACGCCCCGATGTTTTCGTCATCGGTTGGGGTGTGACAGATTGGTATCAGAGCCATAACTATAGGGAATTAGGTCGAGTCTTAGGATTGACCTAGTCTATAGTCTAAGTACCAACATACCAACTCTGTATGAACCCAGTAGGGGTTCTGCACGAGCTTACCTTTGATACTCTCATTCGAACTCTCAAGGGAAAGGTTGTCTTTGTGCGAAATTGTCAAGCTCTGCACAAACATGCCATACCCTAACAACTTTTCCTAAAGCTGAAATACTATTTTTGCCTTTCCTAAGGCTGACACAATACACACGTTTTCGAAAACACTCGCATAACACAATTGAGTGATTGGATCGAGATTAGGTGTGATAACCAAGAACTCTTGATGAAATCGCTCACTCTACGCGTATTTTACTCTCGGCACGAGAATCTTTCGTTGAGTCAGGAGTGACATCCATATCTCGACGAAATTCTCCATCTCTATCTCGTGGTTTTTACCACACTCTCAGGAACGAAGTTGTTAAGTTAGGGGTGAAACCCGCATCTTAATGACTAGTTCCACTCTCTACTTCGATTTTTACAAAACTCTCACCAAAGTCTCGATGGATACCAATGATGCGAGTCACGTAGAAACAGGAAGGATGCGTGTCGTTCACCATATTTCGGCGAGAGCACAGTCTAGAAGGCCAAGGTGTGTACCAGAGGTCGTTGTGGATAGTCGAATCACTTTGGATAGTCGATGTCTAACACCCAAGACGATCTATTTCGATTCCAATCCTGCAATCACTGATTTTACGGATTATTGATTTTATGTGTTTATATGCTTACATGTTTCGATATAAAGCTCAGGAGCACGCCGCACACGCAACCCGAAACAATAACTAATCCCTCTCGCACACAATGCTCCCCGCTTATGATACTCGCTACACTACTCGCAACGCTACCCGCTTACGCTACTCGCTATCTCTCGCAACTCTCGAATGCGGAACACGCACTTGAAAGATAGGTGAATACGTGCAAAATATGTAGGTGAATACGTGCAAAATATAGGTGAATACGTGCAAAATATGTGCTTACGTGGATTATGTGCTCCTACGTGCTTATGTGCTTATGTGCCTATGTGGTTTATGTGCCTACGTGACTATGTGCCTACGTGTTTGATGTATTCCCGTGCTTTACATAATAATAATAAGGGATGTTTTATGAATGCTAAACTTTACTAAACCCGATATAATCGAATCTCGTCTGAATCCTATGACGATGTCTGCTACAGACAATGTCGTCATTTGGATCCTACACCTCACACGCTGCTCGCCGCAACCATGATGACAAGCTCATCGCTTCACTGGTAGCTAAGGAAATGGCCAAGGTCATACCTCAGATCGTCAGTGAGATTAATGATGTCAGCAACAAGTCCTCTGTTGAATCCAAGAGCGACTCTCCGAAAGCACCTTTCAGCTTTAAGCAATTCAAGGCCTGCGGTCCTGCTAACTTCACTGGTGAAGATGGGCCTAGTGCCATGTTCCAGTGGTTTGACTCAATCGAAGTCACCTTCAGGCAAAGCGGATGCCCAAAAAATCTGCGTACTGTTAACGCAACTGGAGTTTTTCAGTCCAGGGCTCTGGACTGGTGGACTGCTGAGCGCAACAGGCGCGGTAATGATGCAGCTTATGGACTTTCATGGGAAGAGATCAGGGAGCTTATGATGAAGGAGTTTTGTCCTCCTCATGAGGTGCAAAAGCTGGAGAATGAATTCTGGCATATCAAACAAGAAGGAGGTGAAAACGCTAGTCTCACCGCTCGCTTCAAGCAGCTCAATATTATCTGTCCTGGTCAAGTGACAACACCGGATATAACGATCAAGAAGTACATTCGCGCTCTACCCGACTGTGTAGCTGACTTTGTTCAGGCAGCTAAACCTACTACCATTGAGGAAACTTACCAACTCGCAGCTGAGATCAATGATATGTGAGTTTTGGCTGGTTATTTCAAGACCTCAACCAAGATTCTCAACCAGGTCACTGCTACTCCCGCTACCGACACCGCAGCATCGCAAGGTTCGAAGACTTCACACCGCAAGCGCAAGAACAACAACCACAAGAACTATGCTACTGTCGCCACCCCTCCCACTGCAGTCGCTCAATCCCCCAATCAAAACCGCCAAGTGGCAGCACCTGCGACCAATGCACCACCTGCTAAGCGTGCGTATACTGGTCCTCATCCCATGTGCCCTACTTGCACCTATCATCACCCAGCCGGGATAGCTTGTCGTTTCTGTGTCCACTGCAACCTCTATGGACACTTCACAGCGAACTGTCGCACTGGCCCATGTCAACAAGCTCAAGCTCAAGCTCCTCTAGCACTACCAGCTCCACTCCCCGCTCCTCAGGTCAACCAAGCAGCTCCTGCGCCCGCTGCCCATGCGCGAGCTTGTTACTCATGTGGTGACCCAAATCACTTTGCTAACGTCTGTCCGAACCGTGTGGTGAAACAAGAATCGCAGCAACCACCGCAGCAACAACAACAATAGCAGCAGCAGCAACCACAACAAGCAGCCCACGAAAGAACTTTCAACATCAATGTCCGCCAGGCTCAGACTGACAACAATGTTGTCAATGGTACGTTCCTTGTTAACGGTATTTATGCTTCGTATTTATTTGATACTGGAGCTGATAACAGTTTTGTGTCGTTTGAATTCGAAAAGCTCCTAAATCATAAACGCGCTAACCTCCCAACAACATTCGACGTAGAAATTGCCACCGAAAGAATCGTCACCGTTAGTTCTGTTCTCCGTGATTGTACTCTCGAGCTCAACAATCACGTTTTTCCAATCGATCTTATTCCGATGCAACTCAGTAGTTTTGATATCATAGTAGGCATGGATTTTCTTCGCAAAAATCATGCTGAAGTCGTTTGTTTTGAAAATATGATTCGTTTCTCTCTTACTAATGGCGACCAACTCTGTGTTTATGGCGAAGTATCCTCGAAAGAACTGAAACTTATGTCGTGCATTCAAGCAAGAAAGTAATTCCGAAAGGAATACAAGGCTTTCTTGGCTCACATCGTAGTAGGGAAGAAGGAAAATAAGCCGATGGAAAAGGTGCTTGTGGTTCGTGATTTTCCTAATGTCTTTCCTGACGATTTACCCGGTCTACCTCCGACTCGTGATATTGATTTTCGTATCAACTTCATTCCTGGAGCTAACCCTGTCGCTAAAGCCCCTTATCGCCTCGAACCGTCCGAAATGCGTGAACTTTCTAGTCAACTCCAGGAATTGCTTGATAAAGGCTTCATACGCCCTAGCACATCTCCATGGGACGCACCTGTCCTTTTCGTGAGAAAGAAGGATGGATCGTTCCGAATGTGCATCGATTATAGGGAACTCAATAAGCTTACTATCAAGAATCACTATCCCTTACCCCGAATCGACGACTTATTTGATCAATTGCAACGCGCTACGTGTTTTTCTAAGATCGATCTACGCTCCAATTATCATTAACTACGAATTCAGGAGGAAGATATCCCCAAAACCGCTTTTCGTACCCATTACGGCCATTATGAATTCGTTGTTATGCCTTTTGGTCTTACAAACGCACCCACGGTTTTCATGGATTTGATGAATCACGTGTGTAAACCCTTTTTCCACCGTTTCTTCATCATGTTTATTGATGATATCCTTATCTATTCGAAGTTGAAAACTGAACACGCACAATATCTACGTTTAGTTCTCGAACATCTCCAAGGGAATTGCCTCTACGCCAAGTTCTCCAAGTGCGAATTTTTGAGGAAGTTCAATTCCTCGGTCACATCGTCAACAGTCAAGGTATTCACGTCGATCACGCAAAGATTGAAGCAGTTAAGAGTTGGATTACACCGAAAAGCCCGTCTGAAGTTCGTTCTTTTCTCAGATTGGCGGGTTACTACCGTCGATTTATCATTGATTTCTCTAAAATCGTCGTTCCTCTCACCTCCCTGACGCATAAAGACAAGACTTTTGTTTGGGGAACCGAACAAGAGAATGACTTTCAAACTCTCAAGTGTATGCTTTGCGACGCTCCTGTAATCGTGCTACCCAATGGAAATGACGACTTTGTTGTCTATTGCGATGCCTCCAACCTAGGTCTTGGTTGTGTTCTTATGCAACAAGACAAGGTTATCGCGTACGCGTCTCGTCAGCTCAAAGTTCATGAGAAGAAGTATACAACCCATGATCTCGAACTCGGTGAAGTTTTTTTTGTGTTAAAATTTTGGCGACACAACCTGTATGGTACCAAGTGTATGGTCTTCACCGACCATAAGAGCCTACAACACATCATGAACCAGAAAGAGCTGAATATGCGCCAACGCATGTGGGTTGAGCATCTCAACGACTATGACTGTGAGACACGTTACCACCCGGGCAAAGCAAATGTCGTTGCTGACACTCTTAGCCGACGAAGCTATTTACATAGTGTTCGTAATGTTCAAGCCCAACACGACCTCAAAGCCCTCATTCGCGACGCTCAACACGCTTGTTTTCTCGAGAACACTTTGAAGAACGAAAGAATTCTTGGAACCGAAAACCAATTAGTGAATAAACCGGATGGTATCTTTCACTATCTCGACCGCATTTTGATTCCTAGTCGTAATAATCTCTGTGAGATTTTGCTGACTAGAGCCCACAAATCTCGATATTCCATTCATCCCGGTGCCGACAAGATGTACCAGGACCTCCGTGCCAGGTATTGGTGGCCAGGAATGAGGAAGGATATCGCTCTCTATGTTTCAAAATGCCTAACTTGCTCCAAAGTCAAGGCTGAACATCAACGACCCTCTGGCTTACTCGTACAACCCGAGATCCCGACATGGAAATGGGAGAGTATAGCTATGGACTTCGTTACGAAACTCCATAGTACGCCATTAGGTCACGATAGCATTTGGGTTACCGTTGATCGTCTTACGAAATCTGCACACTTCTTACCAATACGAGAAGACTATAAGGTTGAACGATTAGCACGAATCTATACCGACGAAGTCATTTGTCGACATGGGACACCTCATGACATCATCTCTAACCGTGATGGTCGATTTACCTTACGCCTTTGGGAAACTTTTCAATCCACTCTCGGTACTACTCTTAATCTCAGTACCGCATTCCATCCCCAGACCGATGATCAGACTGAACGCATGATTCGCACCCTTGAAGACATGCTTCGTTCGTGCTTTATAGATTTTGGTGGAAATTGGGATTCACATTTACCTTTAGTCGAATTCTCGTACAACGACAGTTATCACTCTAGTATACAAATAGCACCCTTTGAGGCATTATATGGAAGAAAATGTCGATCGCCTATTGTTTGGCACGAGATCAGAGACGCGCAAATTACCGGTCTTGAGTTATTACAAGAAACGTTAAATATATTGTCATTAATAGTTGTTATGGATTCTCATGGACAATCTGTTTCGCTCAGTGTCACGCCCCGATGTTTCCGTCATCAGTTGGGGTGTGACAGATTGGTATCAGAGTGGTGCAACGGAAGTGTGGTGGGCCCATAACCCACAGGTCCCAGGATCGAAACCTGGCTCTGATACCAATCTGTCACACCCCAACCGATGACGAAAACATCGGGGCGTGGCACTGAGCGAAACAGATTGTCCAAGAGAATCCATAACAACTATTAATGACAATATATTTAACGTTAATGTTCCATACCACTAACATATAAAGTAAAAACAGTCATTACAGATAGCGTGTCTCATAAACAAATAAACTGTTCCGACAACTCAGATTTCTTATTCGGTGGATTTCTAGACTTCCTACTTGATTCATCGAAGTAAGCTTAGCATCCTATCAACCTGTCACATACCTTAAAATAAAGTCAATACATATAATGTAAAGGTGAGTACACAAGTTTGCATAGCATATAGTATGAGAAAGCGTTTACGCATAACCAACATGTGACACGTAGAAATGTGAATCAAGTAAGCTATCGACAATGATACATGCAACCGACATGACTGCGAGTTGTAGAATGCGCAACACATGTTCACCACTGTGAACATGTGAAGTAAGGCCCTTAACAACCCCTAAACAAACAGGTACTGAGTCTAAACTATAGTACTATCGTTGCTAAGGTGTCAGGCAAACAATCACTGTGTAAACATAACATACATGCATTCATCGAATCACGTATAACATGCGAGAG
This sequence comes from Helianthus tuberosus, assembly GCA_030545235.1. NCBI lineage: Eukaryota > Viridiplantae > Streptophyta > Magnoliopsida > Asterales > Asteraceae > Helianthus > Helianthus tuberosus. The sequence continues at coordinate 66,142,686 of CM060392.1, read as the reverse complement.
CAGTTAGCGTTTATATAAGACTTTGAGTATTGTGTGCGTTGTGCGTTGATATAGAATGTATGTAACACCCAAAGTTCATTTAAGCGAAAAAGGGTTCGAGTATACTCACAGTAGGTGTTTAACAAGTAAACACAACTTGATTGGATTGAAGGGAGCGCGTTGGAGTTAGCCTGAGCATAGAACAGTAGCGTAAGCATTGAGTAGTGCGTAAACAGTGTGTCAGATGAGATAAGTGTCAAATGGTGAGTCGAACGGATGAATACCTATTCGATCGGATGGTCATCCGAGCGGATGACCATTCGAACGGATGGCCATTCGAATGAGATGTGGGTGTTTGTAAATTGTTTTGAAAACTTTTGAAGTTTTCGTTGTAGCATTTAAGCAAGGTAGAGTGTTGATGCCAAGTCATCTGGCCGGATGGTCATCCGGACGGATGGCCATTCGATCGGATGGCTATTCGATCAAGAAACTTGTAGTTGAAGTTTTGGTCAAATCGTTTTGAACAAGGATTAGTTTAAGGGACAGTCACCTGGTCGAATGGTCATTCGATCGAATGGTTATTCGATCGGATGGCCACTCGAGTGGACAATCTGTTTCGCTCAGTGCCACGCTCCGATGTTTACGTCATCGGTTGGGGTGTGACAGGTAGATTATAACTACCAGGCGCCTTCATACGACCCTTATATTCAAGCGGTCGCACATAATGCCTTATACCCATCTCCTTTCCCTCCTGCTTACCCAACTACGGGTTATCCAAATTATGGATACTCGCATCCTGTTGTGCCTCAACCACAACTACTTCCACCGCCACAATTAGAGGCCATTAACCAGGCCTTGGAAAGGGCGGAACAGGTTCAGCGACAAGTTGAGAAGAACGAGAAGAAAACAAGTAAGTTCTTCAAGAAACTTACCAAACTGATCAAGGGAAAGAAAGACGAGTGAAGGCTTTCTTTTATTTTATCTTGTATTGTTGTTTATTTAGTCCCTGCATGGACATATCTTTTCTTTTAGTCCCTTCATGGACATGTATTTCCTTTTAGACCCTGCGTGGATAAGTAGTTTAATTTATTTAAAAGTCCTGTTTAAGGAAAGTATTGTAATTTCCTATCATTTAATGAAAATTTTGGAATTATTGTTATATATGTATTCATTACATCCTTTTCAAGCGATCGTCTCGGTTTTAATTCGAACTTTATCGATCTGCTCAATAATTCCAAAAGATCTTCTTAATGGTTTTGACCAGCCAATTGGCAATGTCCATATTATTTGGAAATTTAAATGATAGTTAAGGATGAATAGCCCTTCTACCATGATAGTTAAGGAAGAATAGCCCTTCTATCCATAGGTGGTGAACTATTTTCAAGCCTCAAAACCTTTATGGTCAAATGCGACCATGGATTTTATTATTCAACCATTAAGTTCATTATCCTATGCTAACATTCAAGTAATGTTAATACTCCTTGCAGTGTGACTTGAAGAATCACACTAGCCGTCAAGGTGATGGACTATGTCCAAGCCTTATAGACTATATGATCGAGTTAGATCATGGCTAATATCATCAATGCGATGATCATTTATTTAACATCCTTAAGTGATGATTTACCTACGGGCTATACTTTATTATCGAATGAGACAATGACAATTGTGACCTTATGGTTCCCTGTCCAAGGTGGTGGGCTATGCCCAAGCCTCATAGTCTATATGAACAATGAGATCGTGACTAATATCATCAGTGCGATGATTATCTATTTTTACATCCTTGTGATGTCAATTGATTTGCCTACGGGCCATATTATATCGTTAGTTATGACAAGGACAGTTGTGGTCGTGCGACTCCCTGTCCAAAGGTGGTGAACTATGTTCAAGCCTTACTGCCCCTTGATCAAATGAGATCGTGGCTTATATATATATATATATATATATATATATATATATATATATATATATATATATATATATATATATATAAAGGGGAAGGTTCATTGGGGAACACTAAAAAAGTGGGGAACAGCGGGGAACTGGCTCAAACGAACTCCGATTAGACTCATTCCAGCGGCGTTGGAACTGGCTCGTCGAACCCTAACTAAGATCTCTTAACCCTAAACCCTAAATCCTAACTCCTAAACTCTAAACCCTAAAGCTAAAAAATAAGGCTAAAACCTAAGCTAAACCGTAAAATCTAAACTATAAACCCTAAAAGCTAAACCCTAAAGGCTAAACCTAAAGCTAAACCCTAAAGCTAAACCCTAAACCCTAAATCTAAACTCTAAACCCTAAAGCTAAACCCTAAAACTAAACCCTAAGGCTAAACCCTATAGCTAAACCCTAAAAGCCAAACCCTAATATATTTAGGGTTTAGGGGTTATGATTTAGGTTTTAGGGTTAAGAGATCCTAGTTAGGGTTTGACGAGACGGTTTCAACGCCGCTGGAATGAGTCCAATCGAAGTTCGTTTGAGTCGGTTCCCCACTGTTCCCCACTTTTTTAGTGTTTCCCAATGAACCTCACACACTATATATATATATACACATATATATATATACACACACACACACATATATATATATATATATATCTTTATGTCCTTTGTGACAAGCCTATGTGCTATATTTTAATGTCCTTCGTGACAGGCCTATGTGCTATATTTTAATGGCCTTCATGATAGGCCTATGTGCCTTATTTTAATGTCCTTGGAGACGAGCCTATGGGTTATCTATTATTGTCAATGCGACAATGACAGTTGTGACTTTATGATCCACTGTTAAGTAGGTGATGGACTATGTCCAAAACCTCAAATGCCCTTTTGATGGTCCTTCGAGACCGTGGCTAATTACTTGATTTATTTTTATTTAAACATTCATTGGGAATTATATAACTTGGACCAGTTTGCACAATGTCCAAAAAGGCGAAGGATTTATATATCCAAGCCTTATAGCCTATATGGTTTAATGATACCATGGCTAATGCATATTTGGTCATCAAATTGACTAACTGTTATATTGCAACTGAGCAATTGATTATTTTTGGTGTTTAGTACCAAGCTTACGAATATGGAAAATTCGGATGAAGCCAACAGCGGTCGCAACAATAATAATGATGCAAATGTAAACCGCAACGCCAATGGATTTGATCTCTAGGCTATGATTGCTGCTGAAGTCAGCAAGGCCATGAATGCGTTCATGGCTAATTATAGAGAATCGAGTGCTACTCGCTCTAAGTCCCAATCAATTCCACATTCATAAGCTCGTAGAGAGAGCTCACATCACTCTTCAACTGCGAAGAGTGAACCTAAGAAGCAAGTGCTTCAGGATAGGTCTTGTTCTTCTAGGGACGGCTGTACCTACAAATATTTCGTCTCCTGCAAGCCCTGAGACTTCAATGGGGAGAAAGGGGCTATTGATGCCATGAGATGGCTGGATGAAATGAAGACGGTTGTTGATATCAGCGGTTGTGATGATAAGGATGTTGTGAAGTTTGTCTCACAATCTTTCAAGGGCGATGCCCTAACATGGTGGAAAGCCATGATCCAGTCTATAGGGAAGATACCCATGTACAACCTTGATGGTCCAAGTTTGTGGACCTCATTAAGGAAACTTACTACCCACCACATGAGGTGGAGAAGGTGGAGTCAGATTTTCTGACTCTCACCATGAAAAACTTGGACTGTCGGAAATATGTTACCGACTTCAACTCTCTATTGAGGTTAGTGCCTTACCTGATTACTCCAGAATCCAAACGCATTGTGTGTTTCATCGGTGGTTTAGCACCAGAGATTAAGGGCATGGTAAAGGCTTCGAAGCCTACCTCATATAGGTCAGTTGTGGACCTATCACTGTCCCTCACCCTGGATGCGATGAGGCAAAAGTCAGTCAAAACTGAGACTGACGAGAAGAGGAAAAGGGAGGAGGGAAACTCCTAAAATTCCAACAAGAAGGGTAAGTCTGGGTTCAAGAAGAACCAGCAGAAGTCTGACGACAGACCAGTCTGCAAGACCTACAATAGGAGGCACTCGGACAGTGTCGTTCAGATCAGCAGGCTAAGCCTTGCGGAATATGCAAGAAGACAGGGCATAAGACCTTAGACTGTAAGGATCTTAAGGATGCTGTCTACTATGGTTGTGGCGAGAAGGGCCACATCAAGACAAACTACCCTAAGGCTGCTAAGGAAGGTACTTCCAAGCCTGATGGGGCAAAGAAAGGGAATGCTCGGGCCTTCCAAATGAATGCAAGGGAGGAAGTGAATGACAATAACGTCATAACGGGTACGTTCCTTATCAACGATATCTTTGTTAGAGTTCTGTTTGATTCGGGTGCTGATAAGTCTTTTGTAGACCATAAGTTTAGCAAACTATTAAACTTACCCCTAAGAACTCTAGATATTACTTATGAGGTAGAACTTGCCGATGGAACCTTAGAAACCGCATCTTCCATTCTTGATGGATGTTCCATATCCATTAAGAATCATTCTATTCATATCTCTCTTCTGCCAATGAAATTGGCGGGGTTCGATGTAGTCTTAGGCATGGATTGATCACCATCCAAGGAGATTTACACTATGGATTGCCTGAGAAGGTGTCACTACTTAAGGCATCCAAGTGACTTAAGAGCGGACGTGTCATCTACATGGCACAGGTGACAGTAGATGAGCCGAAACCCAAGATTGAAGATATCTCTGTCATTTCTGAATACTCTATTCTCTTCCCTAAAGAACTACTTGGTCTACCTCCATAGAGGCAAGTGGAGTTTAGGATCGACATCCTACCTAGAGCTGCACCTGTTGCAAGAGCTCCTTATCGATTGGCGCCAACAGAAATGAAAGAATTGAGAACCCAACATGACAAGCTCTTGGAGAAAGGCTTCATTCAGCCTAGCTCATCACCTTGGGGAGCTCCTATCTTATTCGTCAAGAAGAAAGACGGTTCAATGCGGATGTGCATTGACTACCGCGAGCTGAACAAGATAACGATCAAGAATCGTTATCCGCTGCCCAGGATCGACGATTTGTTCGACCAATTGCAAGGGGCTAGCTATTTCTCTAAGACTGACTTGAGGTCGGGCTATCATCAGCTGAAGGTCAGGAGTGAAGATATTCAAAAGACTGCCTTCAGGACGAGATACGGATACTATGAATTCCTAGTGATGCCTTTTGGGCTCACTAACGCACCTGTAGTATTCATGGATCTCATGAATAGAGTCTGAAAACCATATTTGGATACGTTTGTCATTGTCTTCATAGACGACATACTTATCTATTCTCGTAATCAAGCTGATCACGAGAAACATCTTCGGTGTATTCTTGAGCAATTACAGCAGGAGAAGCTTTACGCTAAGTTCTCCAAGTGTGAATTCTGGCTTCGAGAAGTCTAGTTTCTTGGACACATGGTTAGCGAGCGTGGTATCCAGGTGGATCCCGCTAAAATAGAAGGCATCATGAACTGGGAAACACAAAAGACACCTTCTGAAATCCATAGTTTCTTAGGATTGGTCGGTTATTATAGGAGGTTCATTGAGAACTTTTCGAGGATAACCACTCCTTTAACTACCTTGATCCGTAAGAATATTAAGTTCAACTGGGGTCCAAAGCAACAAGAATCCTTTGAGATTCTAAAGCACAAGTTAAGCAATGCTCCAGTGCTAACTCTACCTGAGGGTATTGAGGACTTTGTCGTGTAATGCGATGCGTCACACACCGGTATGGGAAGTATGCTTATGTAGAGAGGCAAGGTGATTACTTATGCATCACAACAATTGAAGGTGCACGAAAGGAATTACACCACCCACGACTTGGAGTTTGGTGCCGTTGTATTCGCACTTAAGTTATGGAGACATTACTTGTATGGAACAAAGTGTATTTATACATTGACCATAAGAGTCTCCAACATCGGCTCAACCAGAAGGATCTGAACATGAGACAACACCATTGGGGGGAAACGCTAAATGATTATGATTGCGAGATTCGCTATCATCCCGGCAAGGCAAATGTAGTTGCTGATGCGCTGAGTCGCAAGGAAAGGGTTAAGCCGATTCGGATTAATGCCAAGAGCATTGAGCTCAAGAAAAGCTTGAATGAGAAGCTACTGGATGCGTAAAAGCAAGCCCTGTTGGAGGCTAACCTTCCTAGTGAAGGGTTGGGTGGAACTGTTGATCAGTTATCACCGGGGAAAGATGGAATTCTTAGATTCAATGGTCGAATCTGGGTTCCAATCTTTGGATGACTTAAAGATCTAATCCTCCAGGAAGCGCATAGTTCCAAATATTCTGTTCACCCCAGAGGTGACAAAATGTATCAAGATTTAAAGAGGAACTATTGGTGGATGGGTATGAAGAAATCCATAGCCACCTATGTAGCTAAGTGTTTGACGTGTTCACAAGTTAAGGTTGAACATTAAAAGCCGTAAGGACTGCTACAACAACTTGAAATTCCTACTTGGAAGTGGGAAATTGTAACAATGGATTTCATTACCAAGTTACCTAAGACCAAACGTGGTAATGACACGATTTGGGTCATTGTGGATAGACTAACTAAGTCAGCACATTTCTTGCCCATAAAGGAGACTTATAGCTCTGGCAAGTTGGCTAAGTTATATGTGGACGAGATTGTGTCCATGCATGGTATGCCAGTATCTATTGTATCCGATGGAGATACTAGATATACTTCTCATTTCTGGAAAAGTTTCCAGTAATCATTAGGCACCAAATTGAATTTCAATACGGCTTACCATCCTCAGACTGATGGACAGAGTGAGTGTATAATCCAAACTTTGGAAGACATGCTTAGAGCATGCATGATCGACTTGGGTGGTAGTTGGGATGACCATCTCCCCCTAATTGAATTCTCCTACAACAATAGTTATCATACGAGCATCAAGGCTGCTCCTTTTAAGGCCCTGTATGGGAGAAAATGTCTAACGCCCGTTTGTTGGGCTGAAGTTGGGAAGCCCAACTATCAAGACCAGAGATTGTCTTGGAGACCACGGATAAGATAATACAAATCCTTGATCCTCTCAAAGCTGCCAGGGATAGGCAGAAGAGCTACACTGACAAGAGGCGTAAACCTCTTAAGTTTCAAGTAGGGGACAAAGTTTTACTGAAGGCAGTGTTGTAAGAATCGCTAGGCGCTAGTCGGGCGGTGGGGTACCGACTAGCGATTAATCGGGATTAATAGGGATTAATCGGAATTAATCGGATTGAGATTTTCATATGTAATTTTTAGTTACATATACACACACACATTTTTATATGTAGTTTTTTAAAGTAGATATGTTTTAACCACTCATTAACCCATTTTTTAAGTAATTGGAAGAAATTTATATAGTTTGGTCAAAATTTGGCTGGCATCTAGCCAAAATTTGGCTAGAATAGGACCGCCATTGACTGCCTAGCTATTAATCGGCCATTAATCGGTGAACCTCCGATTAGTGATTAGTCGGCGACTAATCGGAGACTAGTCGGGATTTTTACAACCATGACTGAAGGTATCACCATGGAAAGGTGTGATGCGCTTTGGTAAGAAGGGCAAATTAAGCCCAAGATATATAGGACCATTCAAGATAATCAAATATGTCGGGTCTATCGCTTATAAGCTAAACCTGCCGGACGAGCTTAGTGGAATTCACAAGTGTGTTCCACATCTGTAAGTTAAAGAAATGTCTAGCCGATGAGTCACTAGCAATGTCACATCAAGATGTGCGGATTGATGAAAACCTGAGGTTTGTTGAGAAACCGACTTTGATAGAAGATCGATAGGTTAAGAAGCTCCGACGGAAGTTTATACCTATTGTAAAGGTTAAATGGGATGGTCGTAGAGGCCCCGAATATACAAGGGAGGTTGAGTCCACTATGCGACAAAAGTACCCCCATCTTTTTTAATAAAATCTCGAGATCGAGATTTCTTTTAAAGGGGTGAGGATGTAACACCTCGTAAATTCATGTCTGGTAATGTACTGACACGTGTCCCTATTCCCAAGTGTGCCTAATTTAGCCGGGAGGGACTAATTTTGCCAATGTTTGAAAGTATGAATGTGGAGGGACAAAAAATGGAAACTTGTGAAATTTTTGGGTTTTACTCGGTGTATACGGATCGTAGGCTGTAAGCCTCTATGGTCCGCGAAGAGGCAGAGAAACCAGGCGCGCCCCCAGGTCTCTGTGGACCGCAAAGTAGACCCTCTACGGTCCGTAGAGGGTTGCCAGCTGCGAAAAAATTCTTGGAGCCCAAACAAAAATGCATAAAACCTCCATTTCGAAACCATGGGCTATATGGTTGCTCATGACACGTATTAGGACACTTGTAGTGATCTAACACCTCACAACACCTAGATCCATCTCAAATCTTGCTCCAACACTATAAATAGCACACTAGTAGCAGCATTTGTTCTTGCACCTTCTTGAATTCATTCTCTCATCTCTTCTGGAAGTTCCTAACTGAAAGGAGCATTCAGATCAGTCTTATTTCATCTAAGGATCACTTGTAAGTGTTCCTCTCTTCTGCATTTTCGTTTTATAGGCTTTTAAGCCAAAAGTCAAGCAAATTCAATATCTGCTTTGACTTTCGGTTTAGACCATTATGGTGGTTTAGACCATTATGGTCCAGCAATTATTCAAGACGAACATGGCTATGTGATCATAATTAGGTAGGTTTTAATCCATCAAAAGGGCACCTCCTGGAAATCACGTTAACTTAGTCAATTGACGGGTCAAAGTTTAATTATTTAAAAAGTTAAAACTCAGTTTTTTGTAGACTTTATAAACTAAGTATATAAATGTTATAATTAGTTTTTTGACACTTAAATAAGTTGGTAATAATTATTAGAACATGTATGAACATGTTCAGCTCGTCAATTCCAGTTTTAAGGTCGGTTCACAACCGAAAGTCGAGCAGTTTGACTTCTGCTTTGACTTTCAATTCTGACCCGATTTAGCTAAGTTAGCTACTGAATTTTAGTTGCATTATGATTGTAATATAATGTAACCCTATGAGGTTATACTACAAGATCATAATCCTATTCTGAGTTTTTATGCAAGTTTCTATACTATGCCAACTTTGACCAAAATGCCCTTTTTGCAATAAACATGGTTTTACTCAACAATGAACTTGCAAATCATTTACCTACTGATATGTTAATATAATTAACATATTTTGATATTATGAAACTGATCATAACATGAGTTTTGGTACAAGATCGTAAATTATGTTATTTAATGACTAAAACTCCCTTTTGGCGCATAGTATGGTTTTAAACCATAACTATCAATCAAAACTTATTACATAATGATATTATAACATAATTTAATTATTTTCACAGTAAGTGCTTAATCATAACTCAGATTTTTAAACAAGTTCTCAAACTATATATGTAATGACCAAAATGCCCCTACGGTGCATAGTTAGGTCTTAAATCATAAAACCCATACATGTTTGATTACTTACTGATATTATATCATAAATAAAGTAATTTTACAGAATGAACATGTTCATAATATCAGTTTATATGCAAGTTCTTATTTTTTGTCGCATAATGACTAAAATGCCCTTATGAGGCATAGTTTGATTTTAAAACCTTCATGGTCATACAAGTTGATGACCTACTGATGTTACAACTTATTTAAAGAATAATGGCATATAGAACTTGTTTATGACTCATCTGGTTACCCTATATCGTTTATATGTATACAGTTAAGCTTATGTAACTAGTTTACGTAAGTTTGTCGAAACGGGTCAAACATTATCATTTTTACTTCAAATTCAAGAATGTATATTGTTTACCCATATTATACAAGTCTTAGTAGTTATTGGGTTCAAACCACATTATATTTCGGTCATCGCTTAATCAAGCGTATCGTACCATTTTTGATATTTTAAGTTAATCGGTCCAAGTATATGACTTGAATAAGACCCGTTGACATTCTAATTGGTTATTTATATCATCATTCCATACTAGGGCCTTCCGTTAAATTGCAACCTACCTTAGTTAATTGATTAATGGCTGAGCTATTTATAATTCTCGCATATTAAGACAAGTTTTAGCCCAGGTAAATACTCTTAACCTATTTTCCCTATACGGGCTTGGGATACGGTAAATTATTACCGCTTGGTCGGGTATGATATCATATGTCGGATTGTGACTACAAAATCTCCATGACCCGTTTTAATCTGTTTTGTCTGATAAACTTAAACATTGGGGGTTAACGCGACCGTGTCCTGGATATCCTTGACTTATTTAAGTTGCTAATGGCCACGACCGAGTACGGGGTGTAGGCATACACCTGACAGTTGCTAATGCTATTATAGAATTTTTTTCTTACCCACTAGTTGGGGATAACTCCTTTGTGGGTTTAAGTGGCATGTTGGTTAATCATGCCTTGGTGTTTAGTACTGGACGCCATATGCATTGACAGGCATGTAAATCTATATACAAGATCATTTTGAATTGTCCCAAGTTATTTATAAAATCATGTGCCTTGTGCACTTAAAATGATTTTCAGAATGAGTCGGTTGATTGTATTTACCAGTGTAAATTGACGTATTTTCAAAAGACTAAGTTACAGGTTGCAAGGATACGTAAATAGGCTGGAAGTTGCTCGGTAATGCTAGAAGAGGAATTTGCAACTCCTTTGCATAAAGCCTAGTAGTCTATTGATCTCCTTTTGTACATTTTACGATCCGCCTGTGGATCTTTATTACAAATTGTCTGTATATTATTTTGAACAATTGGACTCTTGAGTTTGTAATAATATTTAAATTCAAGACTTCCGCTGTGCTATCTGTGTTTGTGTCTATGATGATACCAATCTTACGACACGATACTCTCCACCCGGGCCCACCGGGCGATGTGGTAAATATCGGGGTGTGACACTTGTAGAATACTTTTGCTTTAAACCTGAAAAACTGCACAAAATTGAAAATGTTGAAAGATGTTAAAATTGCAGTAAAAAGATTCCAAAATGGAACACCACTCTAAGTCGAGCATTCATCTCTTTGTTGGTATGGTGGTACTATCCTGAGCTCTCTAGGCCTTGCATTAACCCAGAGACAGATATCAATTAGGTATATTCACCTGTAAGACTGAATTAAGGGAATCTTGATACGTAAGTATATTCTGAGGTTGTACACCTGGTTAAGTTAGTTACTAAGACACTTAATATCGTTTCTTGAAACAATCGAAGTCTGTGTGAAAATTTAAGTGGATCAGTATACTTACAATCTAAGTGAATTGTTTAGAGTTTAAAGTTTAAATAGATCAACGGTGTTTGTGATGTGTCAAAAACTGAACTGATATGATCCTCTAAACGTGAACTCACAAAAATATGTCTGTAAATATATTGTACATAGCAGTTGTTATATTTCAGATAAAATTCAAAAAGATTTTAGGTGTGTTTTAGCAAAATGTTTGTAAAATACAAAAACATTTTGTTTCATCTTATGTTCCGACAACCAATTTTGGGATGCTGAATTTCAAAATCTGAATATGCAAAACACAATTTGAAAAGATTACAAGCTTGAATTTGAAAGAAAAATTCAGATTGTTTGATATTGTCACCAAGGTCATTAATTTGAACTTGGTAGATAATTTGGATAATCAAGATCATTAATTTGAACTTGATCATCTAAGAGGGTTTTTGAGTTTGAATATGTTTGAAGTTGATTGATTAATGTTTAATTTGAAAATCTCAAAGTGTGAATTTGAAATGTGTATTTGAATGTTAGAAAGTTTTGAACAGGAAGCTGAAAGTTAGGGGGAGCAGAACAAGAAGCTAATTGATAGGGGGGAGCTTGATAAACATAGACAAACGGAAAGGAAGCTCAAGATAAAGAGAGAAATGTTGAGCTAACTTGTCAAAGAACTTAGAAAAATGTCTAAAAGCAAGGGGAGATTGCTAAAAAAGGGAGATTGATGAGTTGACACATCAAATAAAGAATGTTGAAGCAAGGGGAAGTGTGCTGATATACAATAACGTTAAAATTATTGTAGATTTTGGAGATATTGAAGACTGATCTTGATTGCGGCAACATCCAATGGGGAGTCTGTGAGTGCATTATATCTGTTGCCTTCGTCAATGTGTCGAGTCATAGTTGTATGTATAGAATAGGGATATAAAAGAGTCGGGTTTGTAATGTTTTGACCCATTCGCATGAAGGGACCCTTCATACGAATGGAGTCTCCCACTTGTCTAAGTGCCTTCCACACGGAAGGACCCACTCGCTCCTGGGTGTTTTGCACGGATGGAGAATACTATAAATAGGAGTGAGTGTGTGTTCATTTGTAAATTTTTTAGATCTGGTAGCGAAGCTCTGCAAGTTTGGTTTCGTGGAGTTGTAACATCAAATATTCAATAGAAACCAATTATAATTAGCGATTCTTGTGTTTGTCATCACTTTGGATGGATTCCGCACATCACAAAGTGAATATCTGATCGGCCGGAGCATTTCAAGGAACGAAACGGTCCTCACAAAAGTGCTTGAATTAGGGTGTTTAGATGAAGAAATTGGTGGGTTTGTATGGGTGGGGTGTGGCCAAGAATAAGGAGAGAGCAAGGAGGAGGTTATGAATTTTTTGAAGTGTTGGTAAAGTGGAAGAAAGTGTCCGTAGGTTATAATTTTTCAAGTCTTGTAAACTTTGGTCAAAGATCAAATCTAGTGACCATGCTTCTAATCTCATCATCACATCAAGTAGTAGGGTGGCTTTAGGTGGTGGTGTATGGCCGATTTAGGGGGTACAAGCATGGCTTCATGCATTTTTTTTTATTAAATGGACATGTGATAAAATGTTAATCTTGTAGATATTTTGGTACTTAGATTATTCTTGCATCATTAGGACCTTAATGAGGTTTTGGGTGCCAAATGTTGTTTAACTAGTTCACTAGTTTACTAGTTTAGGTGTTAGGATGATACAATTATCGCTAGTTTAGTCGTCGGTTCGAAACCGGATATTATATGGAAGTTGTGTCGTAATACCAGGAACGATGGTTTTGATATACCATTGAGGCTTCGGAGTTTATTTAAGGTGTTAATACCCTTTACAAGTCCTACAGACATTGTAAAAGTTGAAATTTAGTGTTGCAGACAAACATAATGGAAATTTTTAATGCGAATCGGACAAATTATAATTATATGCGTTTTCCGGAAAGTTTAAGTGTTTTTGCATTTTGTGTGTCCCTAATTAGGGATTATGTTCATATTTCAACAATAATATGCTTCCATGCCATTCGTTGATCGTTCGAGCAGTTGTCAGAACTTGCTGGCATGAATGGTGTGTTCAGTGAATAGTGCTTTTCAGCATTTAACCAACATGTTCGGACATAGTTTGTTGTTTTCTCGCGACGCGATGAATGTAACAATATCATTTGTAACGTTTAACCATGTCCTATAATTGCTAGACTTTGTATGACCTAATCATGCACAAATTAAGCCATAAATGAACGCATTTAAACGTATAATTAGTTGTTAAGTTGTACGCAATTACCATTATTTTTGCCGGTTGTCACATTCTCCCCCCGTTAAAAGAATTTCTTCCTGAAATTAGTATTAAAACATATTGACATCTTATTGATTCAGACATTACAAAATAAGGTATTTGAGTTTTATTTTAAAAAAATGTTACAAATTCGAATGAATCTATTTTTACCACTTACATAACTTATTAAACAAACATTACAGAAACAAATCCAAATTAGTAAATAATGCTTGAATAATCATCAAGTTCTGGGATTAAGTTATGTTATTTTATGGTGTTTAATACCGATTGATGATCCCTATGTACCCAGAAGATGAAACCTACCCGATATGCCGTAAAGCTTGTATGGATAAATACGGGGAGCACGCAGTTCGTTGTAAAGAGCTCTCTGGGTTCAAATATCGGCATGACTAGGTGCGGGATATTTTGTGAGACATCCTAAAAAGAGTTGGGATTTCTTCTAAGAAAGAGGCCCCTACTGTAACGCCCTGCGTTTCGAAACTATTCTATTTATAGCAAGTCTTATCGTACTTCGTATCATGTTATGCTTTTACTCTCGAGACGACAGATCATAATGAAAATGAGACTGTTTGAATCTTAATTGTGTTAAACTATGTGAAACTTTTACTCTATGTGATGCTTCTTGCGATGTTTCTTGTGATGCTTCTTATATGCATGAACGATATGTTTATCTAGATTCTTGACTCTTTGTGATACTTTGATACTTCATGAACATGAAACTAATTTAGACACGAATCCGAAAACACAAAGTTACTCTTGTTATTTATGCTATTTGGACGCCTAGATGAATAATAATACTATATGGAATGGCTACTCACAATTACACGCAACGCAACACTTAACCTCGCTCGCAAAACGAACCAAAGTTGGAAAACTAACAAACGTGAACTGGTCGTCCGAATGGACATCCGCTCGGATGACCATCCGCCCAGATGACCATCCGACCAGATGGCCATTCGACCATCCAATCCGGATGGTCATCCGGCCGGACGCCATCCGACACTGTCACTTACACCACCGACTTAACTCATCGCCATCCGATCACAACCAGTCAAATGAACCTGTCACTGTCACCTATAAATAGTGCACTTAAGCTTTCATTTTCACCTTTCACCACTGCCATGCGCTCTCAAGTTCCAGACAAGAATCAAGGCTATTTTGTAAGCTTTTTCACTCAAATCTTGTTCCATTTTCACCTCTAATCACTTCTACTCCATCTTCTTTATCAAAATCACACACACACCTTAACATTTTCTCAAAAACACTGATTAGACCTTCCAAAGGTGGTTTTCACTCCTTTTGCTTAGGAAAACTATTGTGAAGCACCAATAAGTTAGGGTTGGTCTAAGATCTAAAGGACTTTCACATTTTTATACCAGATCTAGAGAATTTTCACGTGTTTTCAGCTCAGATCCGATAAACTTTCACGTTTTTCAACTCACTTCTGAACTTTTCTTAAGTTTTTACACAATAGTGATGGAATCGGGACTCAATCAGACTCTCCACTCGTATCTTAGTCGATACCCGGCTTGAAAACTGATTTCCACCAGAGAAATGGACCGACTAACGGGTCAAACATGAAATTTCACCAAGAACAGCTCGTCTGTCCGAAGGGGTGGTACCCATCCGACCGAATGAACTGAATTTGGTATGTTTCCGTTGTTTGACACGTCGTCATGCCGTCTCCGTTAACTCAAAACTTTTACTTAGAAAATTTTATGAAACCTCAAACACTGACCATCATCCGATCGGATGACCATCCGTCCAGATGATCTGCCCATGATAACAATTGTTGTTTACTTTTGTAGGACACTTTGATCAAAACATCAAAAACTTTAACAGTTCACAAACACCCACACACTGTTCGAATGGCCATCCGTTCGAATGGTCATCCGCTCGGATGACCATCCGTCCAGATGGAACCCATCTATTCGAATGGCCATCTGCCCGGATGACCATCCGTCCGGATGACCATCCATTCGGATCACCTGTTAAACACTTATCGCTCCCGACACTCTGTTTACAACCATTCGGCCCTTGAGAAGACTTATGCTTCTGTTTCCATGAGCAGGCTGATCTAGCGCTCCCTTCGATCCAACCAGACTGTGTTTAGGTTCTAAGCACCCACTGTGAGTATACTCGATCCCCTTTTGATTTTAAACACTTTGGGATGCAACATGTATTCTATATAAACACACGACACTTGAAACTTGTTTGTAAACATGCTCTATCCACTATTATACATGAAAACATGATACTGGTGATACTTGTGAGACTTATACGCTATGTGAACGTTGAATCTTATGTTTAGCCAACCTTAACAGTTATAGCGCTATAGGGTTAACGCACCGCCCTTGAGACTTGGGGTATCGTTAAGTTTGATTGTTTTACCTCCTCTTCGTGGCAACGATGTAGGAAAGGCACAGTTAACGCTTTAGAAACTTAGGTTAACATATTGATTACATGAGCTTAGCATGTTGAAACTTGTAATATGTTATTCATGTTGGATATGAGAAACTCACATTTTAAAATATATATGCTATGTATTAGACTTGTATACTCGCCAACATTTTTGTTGATTTTATTTTAATACATGTTGCAGGTTGATAGTCGCAGTGAATCAAGAATCAAGCTAGGGTGACTCTAGATACACGCCTTAGAAAAACGATAATTTTGAACAATGTTTGAATTTTTGGGATGTTTTTGATGAAATTTTGACTGTGTTCGGTAGTATGACAATTTAGTATTCATTATGAAATTTTGATTAATTTATATTGAAACAAGTAGCATTATGATGCTTTGAGCGATTTGTTCGTCCCGCCCCGATGTTTCCGCCATCGGTTGGGGTGTGACAGATTGGTATTAGAGCCATAACTATAGGGAATTAGGAAAAGTAGGAATGCTTTTACCTAGTCTATAGTTTAGGAACATTCTCACTATGTGTTCTTTAAAACTACTTGCATTCTCCCTTAATTGCTTCTATCTGTTCTCTTTGGTCTCTTAATATACATGCCTTTCCTAAGGCTAACACAATATACACTTGGATGCTTTGATGACACTCTTGTAACATAACCGAAATGACTCATCAAAATAGGGGTGATTCCCGCCTTTGATGACGACTTTCACTCCGCTATACTTTGTATTTTGCACGAAATTTACCCTCAAGTTAGGAGTGATATCCAAACCTTGAAAGAAATTTCCATCCCTTATTCTAGTGGTCTTATCTTATTGATAAGTACCAGCCATACTAGGGTACGATGTTACCAAGTTAGAGGTGAAACTCGCATCTTGATAACTAGTCCCACTCTTTGATTTTCAATCTCGCCAAGGTTTCGAATTTTCCCAATCGATTAAGGACGTGTAGTTACTGGAAGGACAAATACTCTCATGGAGATTACTCTATTAGGCCAAAGCATGTTTCCTTAATTCGAAAAGGACTTCGATTCACTTTGGAATAGTCGACGTTTCTCTACCCGAAACAATCTAATGTTTTATGGGCCTCTCTTTTATGCCATCTCGATTTATATGCGATTTTATACTTGATACCTCGTTCATTTCAAAACTGTTACACAATTCGCACGTATCTTCGTAATCTAAAACAATAATAATCTCTCGTGAACAAATTAAATTTATGATGCTTTCGTTACTCTATGTGATACAATATGAAACTTGCTATGCTATGTGAAACATATGTACTATGTGATACTATTTGAAACATTTATGAGATATGTGATACACTCTGTGATACGAATCAACTTAACAAAAACGCTATGATCGAGTCTCACCTGATCCTTGTTCTGAATCTTTAGATGTCATCAAGCCGACTTTCCAACCCTCACAAAAGATCTAGGGCTAACACCCAGAAGAAGATGATGTCTTTTATGGCTGATCAGATCGCGCGTATCGTTCCCAAAATTGTCACTGAAATCAAGGGATCAAACACTCATCCCTCCTCTGTTGACTCGAAAGCGGTCCAACCTAAGCCTGTGAGCTTCAACTACAAACACTTTGTCTCTTGCAACCCTAAGCCTTTCACGGGCAGTGATGGGATGACTGCGATGCTGGAATGGTTCGACAGCATTGAAGTTACTTTCATCAACAGTGACTGCCCTGAACACCTCAAGACTAGGAGTGCTACTGGTATGTTCCAAGGAATAGCTTTGGAATGGTGGACCAATGAGAGAAACATTCGCACCAATGATGAAGCCTATGCTTTACCATGGGCCGAGGTTAGGGAACCAATGATGCTCGAATTCTGTCCTCCGCACGAGCAGCATAAACTTGAGGACGAGTTTTGGCATCTGAAACAAGTTGGTGATGACAATATGGCCTATACTACCCGTTTCAAGCAACTCAGCATAATCGTGCCTCATTTGGTGTCCACTCCCAAACGCATGATCATGAAGTACATTCATGGGTTACCCTCTGCCATGCGTGACTCTATTGAAGCAGCTTAGCTCGACTCCATCGAAGAAGTGTACCGACTGGCAGGAAGTCTGAACAACAACCGGGTTCGTGATAAACAGTTTGGCACACCTGCCCCCTCGAAACCAGCTAACCAGATCACCCAGCATTCAAGTGGCAGCAAGAACAAGAAACGAAAGTCTCAAAATTCTGGCTGCAATGCGATTGTACCTGCTACAAATCTAAACCCTGCTTCTTCTGAAAACACAAAGAAGTCGTACACTGGAGTTCATCCTAAGTGTGACACTTGTCACTAACATCACCCTGCAAACTCTGATTGTCGCCACTGTACTTCATGCAACCGCTATGGTCACACTTCTCCTTACTTGTCACACCCCTTTCTGCGGCGGAAGCACGAGGTGTGATCATGAAAGGTTCTCATTGCATACGAAAGGTAAACATGCTATATGCTCGTAAAAACATCAAATACCATAATTTGAAAACATAAGTTTAGCGTTTACATCGCTAAGTCGCATAAAACATTGTCTTAAAAAGTTTACAACTTTATTTAAAGATAAACATAAGCGACATCCACAAGCATAAGCGAGACCGCGCGCACATCCATCCTAGTTACCTGAAATACATGTGAGTTTTGGAAAAACGTCAACATAATGTTGGTGTGAATTCATGCAGTTTTGTATTTCACGTTTGTATACTTTGTATGAAAACATAGTTTGTGAATAAATCAAGTTTTCATATATAAATCCAGTTTCATGTGTACACCACGTACTCATGTATAATTCAATTTCTTCTTGAGTACCCCACGTACTCAAGTATAATTCCCATTTTCTTGAGTACCCCACGTACTTCAAGTATAATTCAATCTTTTCTTGAGTACCCCACGTACTCAAGTATTCATCAATTTTTAGTATGGTATGACTTTTATGTAAATAAAGTATTCCTGTAAGTATCAGGATTGTTAATGGGTTGCAAAGCCATTAACATGTGACACGACATAGGAAGTCACCAAACCTTAGGCATTTAATTGGTATATTCTGAGACACAAAAGCACTACTCGATTCTCGCCCTCACCGAGAGTGTGGCTGCCCGGCACCCGTTAGATCTAACCTTTTGTTCTGCGGTCTAGGTATATTGTTGATTAATGGTGCTTATGTACCCTATTCGTGACACGATTTCTCGTATCATTCCTCATAACGCCTCATACTTGGTTCTCGTTCTCACCAAGTGCGTTTCTCATATTCTATTATTTTGTCACACTTGGTTCTCGTTCTCACCAAGTGTACTTCTTGTATTCTTATATTTCGTCACACTTGGTTCTCGTTCTCACCAAGTGTACTTCTTGTATTCTTATATTTCATCACACTTGGTTCTCGTTCTCACCAAGTGTGCTTCTTATGTTTATGTCATACCAATTATAAATATTGTACATTTGTACATGTATTTCACCCCCGAAGTTATAAAACTGAAAACAGTTAAAAGAAAAGGGGGAGCATGAACTCACAACTTTGCGTTCCTAGCGTCGTAAACTTCACCGGATTTTCTTAATTAACGTCGTGACCTATACGCGTTTTCTTAACGTTAGTCACTAGACTTGCGTCGCACAAGTACAGTCACTCTCTTTTGTATTTGTATTGTTGTGTTAAAAATATTTTATATTTTTAACTAAGTATCTTACTTATATTATTTTCCCAAAAATAAATATAAGTCTTTTGTGTTTTGCACTTTGCACCCGAATTATGTATCTTGTATGTTGTATGTGTATTTTTGTGTTTATACTTCTCATGAGTATTTCCAAGACATATTATTTTTATTCTAAAAATAATATATACACCTACCAAAAATAATCACATAATCACACAAGCGATTTATTAGAAAATATATATTCTAAATATATATTTAACGAGTTTTACTTATGAATATCCACCCCCGGTATTTGGAAATTTTGCAATAAAAATCAGGGCGAAGTTTGTTTGGAAAACAAGCCAAAAATATATTCATAACACTTGTTATCCAAAAATATTCTAAGTGTTATTTTCTGGAAAAATTTCGCCAGAGTTTCCTCTGTAACTGGAGGTGGCCACGCTTACTAGCGTATCATTTTCTTTTAAAAATTCAACCAATCAATCCCCAATCATCATCAAACTAGTCCAACATAACATATATCGCAATCACATGAACTTGCAAGTTGTGTAAAAATGTGTAGTAACTCTTCAACACATTTAGTAGGTTTTTCCATCTCTAAAAATAAAGTCGGTTTCTTGGAAATCTTCTCTTTAAAGAACATGAAGTCTTACAACTTCTAGTCGGTTTTTACGAAAATTATTTCTTTGTTAAAACTTTTGTTACACAAGTGTCCACACACTTGTTTGTTCACAAAAACACCTCTAGTTCATGAAAGACCCGACTTAAATTGAGACTTGTATATATTTTACTTGTTTCTTCCGAAAAACCACTTGTAGATCTTTAGATCTACTAGTTTAGAACTTCGTTTTACAAGAAAAATTACTTTTACACAAGTTCATGTTATTATGTAGTAGTGTTCATCATCTAGTCCTTTTCATATTTTAACATACACTAGTTCATGTTCTATGAACATGACCTAGCCGGGTTAGATGACGATCTGAACTACTACTAGCATAAAACAACACTAAATAATCATAACAAAACAAGTTTAACAAGTTTTACACCATCACTTTCCTTTTATCCATCAAGTTCATCATTTTACAAGACTTTTAGTTGGTGATCTTTAGTGTTCATGATTTTCATCCGACAAAACTCTTATTAACCTCTCTAGACAAGATCAAGAACGTGTTTAGAGTCACTTACTACTAGCTCGAGGCTAGGGAAGAAACTAGGCGAAAAACGAGTGGTTAATAGCAACGTAGTAAGGTCCTTGGCAATCCGAAAGCACCGGGCTTCCTTGTGCGTGATCCTTCACCCTTGAATGTATGTAGAATGGTTTGATCGGAATCGAAAAGTGGTGGTGGTGGTACCTTGGATCTCGGCCGAAAGTTCAAGAGAGGGGAGAGAGGTGATCAAGTTTTGTGTTATGGTTTAAATGAATGTGATAGTCCTAGAGATAAATTTATAATTCATTTCAACATAATTGTCCATAGGATCTTATGTTCACTAGATATGAAACAAGAGGAATTATTTTAATCAAATATGTAAGAGGGTGTCCCCTCATTCTAACCAAAATCGTTGGGGGAGGGGGGGGGGGGGGTTCATGGGTTGGTTTCTAACTTTTTAGTTAGGTAATCTAGTTATGTTAATTAGATGTTCAAGACTAGTGTCATGTGTGTTGTAATTTACAACGGGTGTTAGGGTACTCGGGGACCCTAACCGGCTTAGAAAAATAAAAACAATGCTTCTAGCATTATTTTGGTGTTCCGGGTAAAATCCGGTTGTTCGGTTAGGTACCGATTCGTTAAAGCGCCAAATTGCACCTTTTAGTGTCTTTTAAGTACTTTTCTTGTACCCTTTCAATTCCCAATACTTAGGGAAATATTCTGGATAATAAAACGACATTTTTGCATAATATTTCAGTGCCAAAATGTTGATTATAGCTGAATTATGTAAATTTCTGCACTTAAAGTGCGTTTCGGGTGCTTTTTAGTGCTTATTTTTGCTTTCGTATTGCATATATATTAAACCCTTGCATGTACTCTTGGGTTTTAATGCATTCTTGTTGTCGGACCTACACCTAGGCTCCAATTTTATTGTCTGACTGCTTTCTGCAGTTCTGTTGACACAGAGTGTCTTACCGGTGAGTTTACTATTATTTTTGACGCAACGCTCTCGTTTATGCATAAAGAAATATTTTATAGTATACAACGTGCATGAATTCACTTGTTTAATCATGTGTTTAGACATTGCTGACAATTAAGCACATAATTGCAGTCATTAAATAATAATTAAAGTGTACGGAAATTACCGGTTTAGGGCCAGTTGTCACAGTCTCCCCCCGTTAATAGAATTTCGTCCCGAAATTCAGGCTGAGCTAACTCTCGCAGGAGTCTTCTTGAATAGGTGGGGATACTTTTCTTTGAACTGGTCGTCACGTTCCCATGTGTACTCGGGTCCGTGCTTAGAGCTCCAACGTACTTTGACAAGTTTCACACTGCTCCTCCTGGTCTTGTTGACTTTCCAGTCGGTAACCTCAACGGGTTGTTCTGTAAATCAGAGGGCTTCATCAATATGCACTTCATCCATCGGGATGATCACGTTTTCTTGTGTTGGACTCTTCTTCAGGTTGGATACATGAAACGTATCATGTACTCCATTAAGTTCTTCCGGTAATTCCAACTTGTATGCCACGGTACCAATTCTTTTCAAAATTCTGAATGGTCCGATGTATCGTGGGTTCAGCTTTCCACGCTTTCCAAATCTGACTACGCCTTTCCATGGTGAGACTTTTAACAACACTTTGTCTCCCACCTTGAATTCTACTGATTTTGTTTTCGGATCAGCGTAGCTCTTTTGTCGATCTCGAGCCGCCTTAATGCGCTCTCGGATCTGCGCAATCTTGTCGGTTGTCTCTTGTACAAGTTCAGGACCAACCATACGTTTATCTCCGGCATCTGCCCAACATAAGGGCGATCGGCACTTGCGGCCATACAGAGCTTCGAATGGTGCGGCTTTTATGCTCGTATGATAATTGTTATTGTAGGAAAACTCAACTAAAGGTAGATGAGTATCCCAGCTGCCGCCTAGATCCATGACACATGCGCGAAGCATATCTTCTAATGTTTGTATAGTCCGTTCGCTCTGGTCGTCTGTTTGCGGCTGGAATGCCGTGCTCGGATCTAACTGAGATCCAAAGGCTTCCTGAAATGATTGCCAGATTCTTGAGACAAAGCGTCCATCTCTGTCTGAAATGATTGAGATTGGCACTCCATGACGTGCCACAATTTCTCTTAAGTATATTTCAGCAAGCTTTCCAGTGCTGTCTTTTTCTCGGATCGGTAGGAAGTGCACAGACTTTGTTAACCGATCAACTATTACCCATATCATATCGTGCCCTCTCGGGGTCCTGGGTAATTTCGTTATGAAGTCCATCGAGATTTGTTCCCACTTCCACACGGGAATCTCTGGTTGTTGTAGTAGGCCGGACGGTTTCTGATATTCTGCCTTAACCTTGGCGCAGGTTAGGCATTTTCCAACATAAACAGCAACGTCGCTTTTGAGTCTCGGCCACCAATAATATTCTTTCAAGTCTTGATACATTTTGTCCGAACCTGGATGGATCGAATATCTCGATTTGTGGGCTTCATTAAGGATGACTTCTCGTATGCCACCATAGAGTGGAACCCAAATACGCTTCTTAAAGTATAAGGCTCCCTCTTCATTTGGCACCATGTATTTCAGCATACCCCATAGGTATTCAGCTTTACGGTTCTCTTCTTTAAGAGCTTCTTGTTGTGCATCACGAATGCGCGCAGTGAGGTTCGTTCGAATCGTCATTTCCAATGCTCGAACCCTTAGGTTCTTAACCCTTTCTTTTCGGCTCAACGCGTCCGCTACAACGTTTGCCTTTCCAGGATGGTACTTAATCTCACAGTCATAATCGTTCAGCAGCTCGACCCAACGTCGCTGGCGCATATTCAATTCCTTCTGATCAAATATGTGTTGTAAGCTTTTGTGATCTGTGAAAATTGTGCATCGAGTACCATATAAATAATGTCGCCAGATCTTCAGGGCGAATACCACTGCGCCCAGCTCCAGGTCGTGAGTGGTATAGTTTCTTTCATGAACCTTCAATTGTCTCGAAGCGTAAGCGATGACTTTTTGGCGTTGCATGAGCACGCAACCCAAGCCTTGTCGTGAGGCGTCGCAGTATACCACGAAGTCTTCAGTGCCTTCGGGTAATGATAGTATCGGTGCATCGGAGAGCTTGTTCTTAAGTAGCTGAAAGGCTTCTTCCTGTTTGTGACCCCAGTCATATTTCTTGTCTTTCTGTGTAAGGGTTGTTAGCGGTTGAGCTATCTTTGAGATATTCTCAATGAATCGCCGATAGTAGCCCGCTAAGCCCAAAAATTGTCGAACTTCAGTTGGGGTCTTGGGAGCTTCCCAGTTCTTTATTGCTTCTATCTTGGATGGGTCTACATGAATGCCCTTCTCATTCACAACGTGACCAAGAAATTGTACTTCGCGAATCCAGAATTTGCATTTCGAGAACTTTGCATAGAGCTTCTCTTTCTCCAGTAGTTCCAAGATGGTTCTGAGATGTTGCTCATGCTCTTCTTTCGTTCGTGAATAAATCAGGATATCATCGATAAATACAATCACGAATTTATCGAGATATGGTTTGCATACGCGGTTCATCAGATCCATAAAGACCGCTGGTGCATTCGTCAGCCCAAACGGCATCACAAGAAATTCGTAGTGCCCATATCGCGTTCTGAATGCAGTCTTTGGTACGCTTTCCTCTTGGATTCTTAGCTGATGGTATCCAGATCGAAGGTCGATCTTGGAATAGTAGCTTGATCCTTGCAGTTGATCAAATAAGTCATAAATCCTTGGTAGCGGGTACCGATTCTTGATAGTGAGCTTGTTCAGTTCCCTGTAATCGATACACATCCGCAGTGTTCCATCCTTCTTCTTTACGAATAATACTGGAGCTCCCCAGGGTGAGAAGCTTGGCCTTATGAATCCTTTATCCAACAACTCCTGGAGTTGTGTAGATAATTCTTGCATTTCGGATGGAGCAAGTCGATAGGGAGCCTTGGCCACAGGAGCGGCTCCTGGAACCAAGTCTATACGGAATTCGACTTGTCGTTGCGGAGGTAGTCCTGGCAGATCTTCAGGGAACACATCAGGAAATTCCTTCACCACAGGAATGTCTTCGAGTTTTGGCTCCACAGCCTTCTTGTCTACAACGTGTGCTAGGAAAGCAACACATCCTTTCCTTAAGCACTTCTGTGCCTTCATGCAACTGATGATTCGAAGAGGTGCGTCTCGTTTTTCTCCATGCACGATGAGAGTTTCACCATTCGCTAAAGGGATGCGAATGATTTTCTCATGACAAATAACTTCAGCTTTGTTCTTGGACAACCAGTCCATCCCGACTACTACATCGAAGCTACCCAATTGAATAGGTAGGAGGTCTATGCTAAATCTTCGTTCACCAAGTTCTAGTGTGCAGCCTCTAACAACTTCGCTCGATTCAACAAGTTTACCATTGGCTAGCTCTATGGAATAAGGAATTTCTAATCTACTAGATTCTATTCCGAGTATGCGTTTAAATTCCACAGACATGAAGCTATAATCGGCGCCAGTGTCAAATAATATGGATGCAAAATGATTGTTAATGAGGAACGTACCGGTGACCACGTTAGGGTCCTCGCGTGCGTTCTTTGCTCCAATCACAAATGCTCTAGCCTGAGCATTGTTTCCCTCTGGGCAGTCCTTCATGAAATGATCATTGCTTCCACACTTGAAGCATCCTTGGTTCCGCCCTTTCCCGTTACCATTCTTGTTACCAGCACCGTTCCCATTTCGGTTCTTTCCTTTTCCCCAACAGTCTTCTATTTGATGACCCAATTTACCACATTTGTCGCACCTAGGAATGCGACAAGCTCCTTCATGATGATACTTACATTTTTGGCATCTAGGTATGGAGCCTTGGTATGCTTTGGTTGCATGGGTTTTCGCCTCCTGGGACGGGTTAGCGTCACGCTTCTTGCTGAAAACCTTGTTGTTACGAGTTGCTTGGTTCAAACTTGTATGCTTTCTCTTTTTGTCGCCGGACGATTCAGCATGTGTCTCGGTCTTCTCTGTTGGGTTTAGTGATAACTTCTTCATACGAACACAATCTTCAGTCAGACTGACAGCCAGAGTTACAGCCTCAGTGATTGTTTGTGGTTTGGCCGACGTCACCATGCCACGAAACTCTGGGGCCAGTCCCCAAATGTAGCGTTCAACGCACTTGAATTCGGGAGTCACCATGTAGGGAAGCACTCTTGACAGATCGTGGAACCTTCTAGTATAACCATTAATGTCAGCACCTACCATGGTCAAGTGCCAGAACTCCGTTTCCAGCCTTTGGAGTTCAGCGCGAGAGCAATACTTCTCTCTCATTCTTTCTTTCAGTTCATCCCACGTTAGGCCATAAGCGGCATCATCACCCAAAGTTTGGGCTTGCAGGTTCCACCAAGTCAGAGCTTCATCGACAAACAACCCAGTAGCAACGGTGACTTGTTGATCCGCGGTACACTTGCTCATGCGGGTAGTAGCTTCAGTCTTCTCCGTCCAGCGCACAAATGCTACTGCACCTCCTATGCCGTCATAGTTCATCAGCTTGCAGTCGAGAAACTGCTTGAAAGTGCAGCCTGGAATTGATTCAACCAATTCACATGTGAGCAATCGAAGAAATAATGAAACAAAGACCGTTCATAAATTTCTCCATGCTTAGTACATTGTCTTAAGGTTACCTTGAGCTGCGTTGCCTCCAGATGAATCTCCATGCCCGTTACGTCTAGCATTGCTTGGTCCTCCACTGTCTTGAGTTCGGTTCGCCTCGTACTGGGCGATAGCAGCGGAGATCCTTTCTTCCAGTAGAGCGTTCAGCTCTTCAGCAATTCTTGGCAGTGGGGGAGGTGGAGGTTGATCGTCATTGCGAGCATTCACAGCTTTCCTGGGTGCCATGTTCTGACAGAATATAACACAACAGGGTTAATCATTTGTTCGATATCATCATACTAGACAGTAGTAGTATATATATTCACAGGTATATACCACATAAGTGACATCAAACAATTATTACTCTAGCAGAGTACTTAGTAGGCTTGCACTGAGGGAATCTATACGTGACAAGACTTGCTGTGGTTTCTGTGCACTGAATTCCATAATTATGTATGCATCCATAATTACGTAACTCCTTGCACAGTCCGCACAGTTCGTGTCACACCCCCAAAATCCACACGCGGAGTACCACCGCTTGGAGGCGTGACATGACCAGGATCAAGCCACCAATCATATTGAACATATAAGTAATCAGTAAAGTAAACAAAATCCATCACAATACAATTGGTGCTAAAACAAAAGCATAACATATGTAGCGGAAGCATAGTTATAAACATCCAACACAAGTGTTTGTTTTAAAGAGTCATAAAGTTTTTATCAAAACATCCACAATCCGTGCCCACAACGACCGCGCCTCCCGTGCAAGCTCCAAGGGTACCTATGGTCCTGCAAGGCATGTAACAGAGAGTCAACAACTAGTTGAGCGAGTTCACAGTAAGTAAGTTCGTTGCATAACTATGCGTTATTAACTAAGCCGTGGTGTGGAGTCAATTGGTGGGGGCTTCCCATGTTTGCATTTACACTAGACTATTTGTAACCATAAGTGTTCTTATTAACCCGAGAACAGTAGTACGTACAAGGTTTACGTAGGTTTTACGTAAGTGTCCTTCTTTACCCGAGGACAGTGGTACGCATGGGGTTTACGTAGGTTTTACGTAAGTGTCCTTCCGGACCCCGGAAGACAGTAGCATGTGTGAGTTTACGTAGGTTTTACGTAAGTGTCCCTCGAAACCTGAGGACAGTGGTAAGTACTGGTTTACGTAGGTTTTACGTAAGTGTCCTGCTTAACCCGAGGACGATGGTAGATAGTCTAGTAGCCATGTAAGTACGAGAAATTGTTAAATCCCATCATTCAACCCATTCCCAATCCCCGGGAATCCCATGCCTTGGTAAGAGTGTGAACTCACCTTGTTTTGCTCGGTATGCTAAGTATGTGCTCAAAGTAAGTCAATCACGTCCTAAAGTGCGCACGTGTACATAATCAGTTTTCATTCACGAAATTGGCACGTAAGTATAATCATAGTGGACAACGCATAAATAATCACCAAGTAGCACATTGCACGTATTCATGATTCACATAACAGTCTTTCACCGTTTATTATAGCATATTACCCAATAACATACTTAATACAGTTACTGACTTAGCATAGTTAATGAGCCATAACCTGGTTGGATCAGAACTAACAGAGTTAACATATGTAACTGGATTGACAACCTAATGTAGTTAAGAACAAACAGAGTTACATACAGACAAGTTTAATAACTAACAGTGTAAATTAAATAAATAGAGTTAACAACTTACTAGCTTAACAGAGTTGACAACTAACTGCATCAAAAACTAACTGAATTAATAAACTAACAGATTAATTACAACACAGAACACAGGAGCCGAAAACACTATATATATATTCGAAATCCCCTTGGCCGAAATCCCTTAAGTTGGCGAAAACCCTCACTGGGCCGAAATCCCCTATTTGGGCCGGAAATCACTTGGGCCGAAATCACCTAAAGTGATTTCGTTGATGACCTGGGCCGAAATCACTTAAAGTGATTTCGTTGTTGGGGGATTTCGTTGGGTTGGGGGATTTCGTTAGTATTATCATCATCAACAACAGCAGATACTTAAACCCAGAAAATCCCCAAATCAATACCAATCATCACGACAGTTTCAGCAAACTATCAACCGACCCAAACAATAAACACCATTGCACAGATTAATAAATCATTGTGATATCAAGACTATCATTTAATCCTCCGATCTTTCATAACATACAGATCAATACAAATCATACACTCAAATCATCACATACTACAAGTTCATTCATGATGTCCAGTAATCAAGTGATTCCAAATCAAGTAATCATAAGAAATCAATAACTAACCTAAGCAGCAAGGTGGTACTTCGATCGATGTGTGCCGTCGGGTTTCAAAAGGAGAGAGAGAAACAATGTGATAGGGTTTGCCAAATGAGAAACTTCTCCGTGAAGATTGTGATAAAATAAATATATAATAACTCAATACTGGGCCAAGGCCCATCTCTGTTTTCATTGGTCCACTAGTGGACGAAAACACACAAGGTGTTTTCATGAGTAGGTGATTTCACAAGGGAGGTGGTGTTTTCATATGTAATAGTTTTCAGTAAGGGTTCCATCTTTATTTATAACATGCAAATTAATACAAAGCCTTATTAACATACACTCACATATAAAAATATTATGCATCCCAAATATAAAATATCAATCGCAATACGATTTAACGTTTTACAAATATAAGTGCTGCGAAACAACCTAGTCGTGTAAACAAACAGCTTAAATAATTAACGTGAAATTAATGCGAAGATGGAATCTTGGAAACTCGAGTTGTCACAGTTCGTTTCATCCTCGTATTTCTTCCTTCAGGTAGGCCATTGCTTTCAGGTAAAGTCACATATACTTGTGACATTCTACTTCTAGTACATGCTAATTATCACACATAATTGCAAGTAATTTCTAGTCAACGACAAATGCTACTCAAGTGCACTATAAGTCTCGTAGTGTCTTTTCTAGACTCATGTAGACAGTTTCAGGCAGTGGATGTCGCGGGACGTTTTATGCAATGAAAACTCTTTGAAAATTATTTTCGTGAATGGATCCTAGAGATTGTAGACTAGACTCGAGAAGGAATCCTGGTTCACTACAATCGCAGCTCTGATACCAATCTGTCACACCCCTTTCTGCGGCGGAAGCACGAGGTGTGATCATGAAAGGTTCTCATTGCATACGAAAGGTAAACGTGCTATATGCTCGTAAAAACATCAAATACCATAATTTGAAAACATAAGTTTAGCGTTTCAATCGCTAAGTCGCATAAAACATTGTCTTAAAAAGTTTACAACTTTATTTAAAGATAAACATAAGCGACATCCACAAGCATAAGCGAGACCGCGCGCACATCCATCCTAGTTACCTGAAATACATGTGAGTTTTGGAAAAACGTCAACATAATGTTGGTGTGAATTCATGCAGTTTTGTATTTCACGTTTGTATACTTTGTATGAAAACATAGTTTGTGAATAAATCAAGTTTTCATATATAAATCCAGTTTCATGTGTACACCAGGTACTCATGTATAATTCAATTTCTTCTTGAGTACCCCACGTACTCAAGTATAATTCCCATTTTCTTGAGTACCCCACGTACTTCAAGTATAATTCAATCTTTTCTTGAGTACCCCACGTACTCAAGTATTCATCAATTTTTAGTATGGTATGACTTTTATGTAAATAAAGTATTCCTGTAAGTATCAGGATTGTTAATGGGTTGCAAAGCCATTAACATGTGACACGACATAGGAAGTCACCAAACCTTAGGCATTTAATTGGTATATTCTGAGACACAAAAGCACTACTCGATTCTCGCCCTCACCGAGAGTGTGGCTGCCCGGCACCCGTTAGATCTAACCTTTTGTTCTGCGGTCTAGGTATATTGTTGATTAATGGTGCTTATGTACCCTATTCGTGACACGATTTCTCGTATCATTCCTCATAACGCCTCATACTTGGTTCTCGTTCTCACCAAGTGCGTTTCTCATATTCTATTATTTTGTCACACTTGGTTCTCGTTCTCACCAAGTGTACTTCTTGTATTCTTATATTTCGTCACACTTGGTTCTCGTTCTCACCAAGTGTACTTCTTGTATTCTTATATTTCATCACACTTGGTTCTCGTTCTCACCAAGTGTGCTTCTTATGTTTATGTCATACCAATTATAAATATTGTACATTTGTACATGTATTTCACCCCCGAAGTTATAAAACTGAAAACAGTTAAAAGAAAAGGGGGAGCATGAACTCACAACTTTGCGTTCCTAGCGTCGTAAACTTCACCGGATTTTCTTAATTAACGTCGTGACCTATACGCGTTTTCTTAACGTTAGTCACTAGACTTGCGTCGCACAAGTACAGTCACTCTCTTTTGTATTTGTATTGTTGTGTTAAAAATATTTTATATTTTTAACTAAGTATCTTACTTATATTATTTTCCCAAAAATAAATATAAGTCTTTTGTGTTTTGCACTTTGCACCCGAATTATGTATCTTGTATGTTGTATGTGTATTTTTGTGTTTATACTTCTCATGAGTATTTCCAAGACATATTATTTTTATTCTAAAAATAATATATACACCTACCAAAAATAATCACATAATCACACAAGCGATTTATTAGAAAATATATATTCTAAATATATATTTAACGAGTTTTACTTATGAATATCCACCCCCGGTATTTGGAAATTTTGCAATAAAAATCAGGGCGAAGTTTGTTTGGAAAACAAGCCAAAAATATATTCATAACACTTGTTATCCAAAAATATTCTAAGTGTTATTTTCTGGAAAAATTTCGCCAGAGTTTCCTCTGTAACTGGAGGTGGCCACGCTTACTAGCGTATCATTTTCTTTTAAAAATTCAACCAATCAATCCCCAATCATCATCAAACTAGTCCAACATAACATATATCGCAATCACATGAACTTGCAAGTTGTGTAAAAATGTGTAGTAACTCTTCAACACATTTAGTAGGTTTTTCCATCTCTAAAAATAAAGTCGGTTTCTTGGAAATCTTCTCTTTAAAGAACATGAAGTCTTACAACTTCTAGTCGGTTTTTACGAAAATTATTTCTTTGTTAAAACTTTTGTTACACAAGTGTCCACACACTTGTTTGTTCACAAAAACACCTCTAGTTCATGAAAGACCCGACTTAAATTGAGACTTGTATATATTTTACTTGGTTCTTCCGAAAAACCACTTGTAGATCTTTAGATCTACTAGTTTAGAACTTCGTTTTACAAGAAAATTTACTTTTACACAAGTTCATGTTATTATGTAGTAGTGTTCATCATCTAGTCCTTTTCATATTTTAACATACACTAGTTCATGTTCTATGAACATGACCTAGCCGGGTTAGATGACGATCCGAACTACTACTAGCATAAAACAACACTAAATAATCATAACAAAACAAGTTTAACAAGTTTTACACCATCACTTTCCTTTTATCCATCAAGTTCATCGTTTTTCAAGACTTTTAGTTGGTGATCTTTAGTGTTCATGATTTTCATCCGACAAAACTCTTATTAACCTCTCTAGACAAGATCAAGAAGGTGTTTAGAGTCACTTACTACTAGCTCGAGGCTAGGGAAGAAACTAGGTGAAAAACGAGTGGTTAATAGCAACGTAGTGAGGTCCTTGGCAATCCGAAAGCACCGGGCTTCCTTGTGCGTGATCCTTCACCCTTGAATGTATGTAGAATGGTTTGATCGGAATCGAAAAGTGGTGGTGGTGGTGGTGCCTTGGATCTCGGCCGAAAGTTCAAGAGAGGGGAGAGAGGTGATCAAGTTTTGTGTGATGGTTTAAATGAATGTGATAGTCCTAGAGATAAATTTATAATTCATTTCAACATAATTGTCCATAGGATCTTATGTTCACTAGATATGAAACAAGAGGAATTATTTTAATCAAATATGTAAGAGGGTGTCCCCTCATTCTAACCGAAATCGTTGTGGGGGAGGGGGGTTCATGGGTTGGTTTCTAACTTTTTAGTTAGGTAATCTAGTTATGTTAATTAGATGTTCAAGACTAGTGTCATGTGTGTTGTAATTTACAACGGGTGTTAGGGTACTCGGGGACCCTAACCGGCTTAGAAAAATAAAAACAATGCTTCTAGTATTGTTTGGTGTTCCGGGTAAAATCCGGTTGTTCGGTTAGGTACCGATTCGTTAAAGCACCAAATTGCACCTTTTAGTGTCTTTTAAGTACTTTTCTTGTACCCTTTCAATTCTGGATAATAAAACGACATTTTTGCATAATATTTCAGTGCCAAAATGTTGATTATAGCTGAATTATGTAAATTTCTGCACTTAAAGTGCGTTTTGGGTGCTTTTTAGTGCTTATTTTTGCTTTCGTATTGCATATATATTAAACCCTTGTATGTACTCTTGGGTTTTAATGCATTCTTGTTGTCGGACCTACACCTAGGCTCCAATTTTATTGTCTGACTGCTTTCTGCAGTTCTGTTGACACAGAGTGTCTTACCGATGAGTTTACTATTATTTTTGACGCAACGCTCTCGTTTATGCATAAAGCAATATTTTATAGTATACAACGTGCATAAATTCACTTGTTTAATCATGTGTTCAGACATTGCTGACAATTAAGCACATAATTGCAGTCATTAAATAATAATTAAAGTGTACGGAAATTACCGGTTTAGTGCCAGTTGTCACATTACTGCCGCCAGACCAATCCAGTTCAGCAAGCTCCTCAGAACCCCAATCCAGCAAATAATGCATGAGCCTGCTACAAGTGTGGTTATATCACTCATCTCCGTCCTCAATGCCCTCAGTTGAACCAAGAGCAGCCGCAACAGCAAGCCCCGCGAGGACGCACTTTCAACATCAACGCCAAACAAGCTCATAACGGCAATGACGTCGTCAATGGTACGTTTCTCGTTAATAATCTCTACGCTTCAATTCTATTTGATACTGGTGGGGACAAAAGCTTTGTTTCCGTTGAATTTGAATCTTTGTTAAACTGTGCACGCTCTAAACTACCTAAGTCGTTCTCGGTCGAGATTGCCGATGGTAAATCTATCTTAGTCGACTCTATTCTCTGTGATTGTCTCCTGACTCTTAACGATCATGTTTTCACAATTGACCTCATACCCATGCAATTGGGTAGTTTCGATATCATAGTAGGCATGGACTGGTTGCGTAAGAACCATGCTGAAATTGCTTGTCACGAGAAGTACGTTCGTTTACCTCTCCCGTCCGGTGATACCTTACACGTCTATGCAGACCGACCTTCTAGAGGACTGAAACTGAAGTCATGCACTCAAGCGAATAGATGCTTATGTAAACAGTACTTTGCCTTTTTGGCCCACGTAGTGGAACAAAAGGGCAAGGGAAAGAACGTAAGTGATGTTCCAGTAGTGTGTGATTTCCCTGACGTCTTTCCTGAAGATCTTCCTGGTCTTCCTCCACTTCGATTTGTTGATTTTCGTATCGATCTCATACCTGGTTCGACTCCTATTGCCAAGGCTCCTTACCGACTTGCACCCTCTGATATGCAAGAGTTATCTAGTCATTACAAGAACTACTCGACAAGGGTTTTATACTTCCAAGTACCTCACCTTAGGGTGCTCCTGTGCTTTTCGTCAAGAAGAAGGATGGTTCGTTTCGTATGTGCATCGACTACTGTGAACTTAACAAACTTATCGTCAAAAACCGATATCCTCTCCCTCGCATCGACGATCTTTTCGACCAACTACAAAGCGCAAGTTGTTTCTCTAAAATCGACCTTCGATCTGGTTATCATCAACTCCGTGTTCTCGAAGAAGATATCCCAAAACCGCATTTCGCACTCATTATGGGCACTACAAGTTCGTGGTTATGCCTTTTGGCTTGACCAACGCACCCGCTGTGTTCATGGACCTTATGAATCGTGTTTGTAAACCTTACTTGGATCGTTTTGTAATCATCTTTATTGATGGTATCCTTATTTATTCGAAGACCCAAGCTGATCATGAACGCCAATTACGCCTTATGTTAGAACTGTTACGTGGTGAACGCTTATACGCAAAGTTTTCAAAGTGCGAATTCTGGATCAAAGAAGTACAATTTCTCAGGCACATTGTTAGCAAACAAGGAATCCATGTTGACGCTTCCAAAATTGAAGCAGTGAAGAATTGGATCACGCCTATATCTGCATCTGAGATTCGTTCCTTCTTAGGATTGGCTGGTTATTACCGTCGATTCATCTCGAACTTTTCAAAGATCGATGTACCTCTCCCTTCGTTAACTCAGAAAGAGAAGCCTTTTGCTTGGGGTCCTATGTAAGAGGAATCCTTTCAAACTCTTAAGGATCTGCTTTGTGATGCTCCTGTACTTGCCCTCCCTGATGGGAATGATGATTTCGTGGTATATTGCGATGCCTCAAACCATGGTCTTGGCTATGTTCTCATGCAGCGAGACAAGGTCATCGCTTATGCCTCCCGACAGCTCAAAATACTTGAGAAAAATTGTACTACCCACAATCTTAAGCTGGGCGTAGTTGTTTTTGCGTTAAAGATTTGGCGACACTACCTGTATGATACTAAGTGTGTGGTTTTCACTGACCATAAGAGTCTGCAGCACATCTTTAACCAAAAGGAACTAAATATGCGTCAGCGACGATGGGTGGAGTTGCTTAACGACTATGACTGCGAGATTCGCTACCATCCTGGAAAAGCGAATGTCGTGGCCAATGCTCTTAGTCGTAAGACTCATGTTAGTAGCATCCGCTGTTTTCAGATCACTAGTGATCTTCATGCTTGTATTCGCGAAGCTCAATACTCGTCAGCCAACGAAGGTAGTCTAATCGTTGAAATACAAGGTGCTTCAATAGACCAACTTGTGACAAAGTCTGATGGACTTTATACTATCTTGATCGCATCTGGGTGCCAGTTCGTGACAATCTTCGTGAGCTCATTATGAATGAGGCTCATAAATCCCGATACTCTATTCATCCAGGTACTGATAAGATGTACCATGACTTGCGTACATCCTATTGGTGGCATGGTATGAAAAAGGAAATAGCTGTATACGTCTCCAAATGTCTCACTTGCTCGAAGGTCAAGGCCGAGCATCAGCGTCCTTCAGGTCTTCTCGAATAACCCGAAATCCCTGTTTGGAAATGGGATAGCATTGCTATGGACTTCATAACTAAACTTCCTCGAACACCTTCCGGTCATGATAGCATATGGGTAATCATCGACCATTTGACCAAATCAGCCCACTTTCTTCCCATTCGCGAAGATTTCAAAGTGGAGAAACTTGCTCGAATTTACACTGATGAAATCATATGTCGTCATGGTAAGACATTATTTCTGACCGCGATGGTCATTTCACTTCGTGTCTTTCGCTAGGAGCAGACAAAAGAGCTATGATGACAAAAGGAGCAGACAAAAGAGCTATGCTGACAAAAGGAGTAAGCCTATGGAATTGAATGTTGGAGATCACGTTCTACTCAAGGTATCTCCCTGGAAAGGAGTGATATGTTTTTTGTAAAAAGGGAAAGCTTGCCCCTCGCTATGTGGGTCCTTTTAAGATACTCAAAAGGATTGGCAAGGTGGCTTACCGAATCGATTTACCTCAAGAGCTTAGCAACGTACATCTGACGTTACATGTCTCTAATCTCAGGAAGTGCTTAGCAGATGAGGAAGTTC
This sequence comes from Helianthus tuberosus, assembly GCA_030545235.1. Taxonomy (NCBI): domain Eukaryota; kingdom Viridiplantae; phylum Streptophyta; class Magnoliopsida; order Asterales; family Asteraceae; genus Helianthus; species Helianthus tuberosus. The sequence continues at coordinate 66,106,748 of CM060392.1, read as the reverse complement.
AAGTTCCCATCTAAGACTTGCAAATAAATGGGACTCTTCATTTTGTGGAAAAACCGGTCGAAATCATGGACCGAGGTACCAAGCGGTTAAGGCGCAGCAAAATTTCCATAGTTAAGGTTCGATGGGAAGGAAAGCGTGGCGCCGAATTCACTTGGGAACTCGAGAGTGAAATGAAAACCAAGTATCCACAGCTCTTTGTTCAGTCTTCCTCTTAGATTTCAGGGACGAAATCCCCTAAAGTAGGGGAGACTATAACGCCCTGCGTTTCGAAACTATTCTATTTATAGCAAGTCTTATCATACTTCCTATCCTGTTATGCTTTTACTCTTGAGACGACAGATCATAACGAAAATGAGACTGTTTGAATCTTAATTGTGTTAAACTATGTGAAACTTTTACTCTATGTGATGCTTCTTGCGACGCTTCTTGTGATGCTTCTTGCGACGCTTCTTGTGATGCTTCTTATATGCGTGAACGATATGTTTATCTAGATTCTTGACTCTTTGTGATACTTTGATGCTTAATGAACGTGAAACTAATTTAGACACGAATCCGAAAACACAAAGTTACTCTTGTTATTTATGCTATGTGGACACCTAGATGAATAATAATACTATATGGAATGGTTACTCACAATAATACGCAACGCAACACTTAAACTCGCTCGCAAAACGAACCAAAGTTGGAAAACTAACAAACGTGAACTGGTCGTCCGAATGGACATCTGCTCGGATGACCATCCACCCGGATGACCATCCGACCGGATGGCCATTCGACCGGACGCCATCCGACACCGTCACTTGCACCACCGACTTAACTCATCGCCATCCGATCACAACCAGTCGAATGAACCTGTCACTGTTACCTATAAATAGTGCACTTAAGCTTTCATTTTCACCTTTCACCACTACCATTCGCTCTCAAGTTCCATACAAGAATCAAGGCTATTTTGTAAGCTTTTTCACTCAAATCTTGTTCCATTTTCACCTCTAATCACTTCTACTCCATCTTCTTCATCAAAATCACACACACACCTTAACATTTTCTCAAAAACACTGATTTTAGACCTTCCAAAGCTGGTTTTCACTCCTTTTGCTTAGGCAAACTGTTGTGAAGCACCAATAAGTTGGAGTTGGTCTAAGATCTAAAGGACTTTCACATTTTTATACCAGATCTAGAGAATTTTCACGTGTTTTCGGCTCAGATCTGATAAACTTTCAAGTTTTACAACTCACTTTTGAACTTTTCTTCAGTTTTTACACAATAGTGATGGAATCGGGACTCAATCAGACTCTCGACTCGTTTCTTAGTCGATAGCCGGCTTGAAAACTGATTTCCACCAAAGAAATGGACCGATTAACGGGTCAAACATGAAATTTCACCAAGAACAGCTCGTTTGACTGAAGGGGTGGTACCCATCCCACCGAATGAACTGGATTTGGTATGTTTCCGTTGTTTGACACGTCGTCACGCCATCTCCGTTAACTCAAAACTTTTACTTAGAAAATTTTACGAAACTTCAAACACTGACCATCTGCCCGAATGGCCATCCGATCAGATGACCATCCATCCAGATGATCTGCCCATGATAACAATTGTTGTTTACTTTTGTAGGACACTTTGATCAAAACATTGAAAACTTTAACAGTTCACAAACACCCACACACTGATCGAATGGCCATCCATTCAAATGGTCATCCGCTCGGATAACCATCCGTCCGGATGGAACCCATCCGTTCGAATGGCCATCCGCCCGGATGACCATCCGTTTGGATCACCTATTAAACACTTATCGCGCCCGACACTCTGTTTACAACCATTCGGCCCTGGAGAAGACTTATGCTTCTGTTTCCATGAGCAGGCTGATCTAGCGCTCCCTTCGATCCAACCAGACTGTGTTTAGGTTCTAAGCACCCACTGTGAGTATACTCGATCCCCTTTTGATTTTAAACACTATGGGATGCAACATGTATTCTATATAAACACACGACACTTGAAACTTGTTTGTAAACATGCTCTATCCACTATTATACATGAAAACATGATACTGGTGATACTTGTGAGACTAATACGCTATGTGAACGTTGAATCTTATGTTTAGCCAACCTTTACAGTTATAGCGCTATAGGGTTAATGCACCGCCCTTGAGACTTGGGGTATTCTTAAGTTTGATTCTTTTACCTCATCTTCGTGGCAACGATGTAGGAAAGGCACAGTTAACGCGTTGGAAACTTAGGTTAACATATTGATTACGTGAGCTTAGCATGTTGAAACTTGTAATATGTTATTCATGTTGGATATGAGAAACTCACATTTTAAACTATATATGCTATGTATTAAACTTGTATACTCGCCAACATTTTTGTTGATTTTATTTTAATACATGTTGCAGGTTGATAGTCGCAGTGAATCAAGAATCAAGCTAGGGTGACTCTAGACACATGCCTTAGAAAAACGATAATTTTAAACAATGTTTGAATTTTTGGGATGTTTTTTATACAATTTTGACTATGTTCGGTTGTATGACAATTTAGTATTCATTATGAAATTTTGATTAATCCATATTGAAACAAGTAGCGTTATGATGCTTTGAGCGATTTGTTCGTCCCGCCCCGATGTTTCCGCCATCGGTTGGGGTGTGACACCTACGAATTTCAACACGGACCCTATGCAAGGGAGATCTACTTTGCGACCAGCGGATCTGCTCGTCTTTGGCTGGGCTCGGGGGAAACATGCTTGTGTGGACCTCACGGGGGTTTCCCCTTTGGTTGGTATAAGGGGAAACGGGTTTGTAGCTGGACAAGTAGCAAGAAAGACAGAATCAAAGAAAGTGGATAAGCACGCTAAAACTTGCGCAGAGAACCAGCATGTCTTTGTCCTTTTCCTTTGATACATTTGGCTCCCTAGAGCCAGAAGCTATCCACTTCTTGACAAGGGTGCAACGGGTCATCCACAGCAATTATTCAACCCCCGGGGGCATGGGTTTGTCTTTGGAGGTTAAGGTTTGCAATTCAGAAAGGGGTGGCGGCGCAGCTTGTTGCCCGTCTACCTTCTGTTTTGATGTAACTTGTCATGTTAAAAATGATAAATAAAAAGAGCAAATCTTCCATAAAAATTAATTAACAAATTACTTCTATTTATAGAATTCCATTAAATTGCTAAATGATATTAAACAAACCAAATTAATCAAAATACTTTTGGTCTTTTAAATTTATTTATTTTATTTGGTAATATATTTTTTTGAATCGATTACAATCTCTTAATCTATTGTCATGGAAGTCTTTTTAGGAGTCGTGTTAAAGATAACAATATTGATCAATTTTAATTCGAGATATTATAATATATGGTTTTCAGTTCAATCAAATGTAATCTTAAATAATAATCAATATGTATTTGACAGATTTTATGTTATATTGTATTTAAATACGTATGTATACAAATTATTATGTCTACAAACCACATGGAGATCGATGTCATTTTCTTTCAAGTGCTGCTTTTAGTAACATTTGTGATGGTTGGGAGATAATGGAGGTAAGGTTATTTCTTTTAATTTTAATTCAATCTATTTATAAATAAACTTAACAAAATGGTTTCAGATGATTATAGCCAAAATCTGTGATTGTGTTAGTTATTGATAAAGCCATTGAAATAGGTTTTGGTTGGCACTATATGTCGTGTCCTACATGTACACTCGAGGTGGAATTGGATACATTTGAAGTCTTTGCACCAAATGGTTTTGTTGATTTTAGGTTCTTTGATGATACTTGTGCTTTAATAATAATTGTCATGAACGTGTTGTTGAGCCTCTACCTAATTTTAAGATCAAGATTCAAGTTGAGGACACCAGTGATTCGATATTACTTACCTAGTTACTTTATGTCATTAATTAGACTTCGTAGATTATAAAAAATCTCCAAAGCAGTTGCTAACACATTTGTTGTATGCATTTTTTAAATACATTTACTTTTTGATTTTTACTTTAATAATATTAATTTTAATTTTTAATTTTAACAGTTTATTTCAATGTTTACAGGAAGGTGATACCGTGACATCTTCTTATCAACTAAACTCATTGATTGTAAAATGTTTTTGCTTTTAAGATTGTTAGTGCATATTTTGTATGTCCGCCACTGTGTGAATAGGCTAGATAGAGCGTGTGTTGAATATTGTATAGTTGAGATACGAACACATGACGTTGGAGAGGACGAGAGAGGTTCGTACGGATGTAACTTCGTACGGATGTAACACCTTTGTACGGATGTAACACTTTCGTACGAAGGTAACACCTTTGTGCGGATGTAACCACATCCGCACGGACAAGCTCATCCACACGGAAGTGTTAGTCCGTTCCAACCTCGTGTATATATATAGTGTCGTGTGTTCATTAGTTGTTAAGTTTTGGAGATCCCACTGGGGAAATGCTGGAGAAATTTTGTTTCTCCAGCTTATAAATGATGTATACTCTTTCGGTAGGAATGAATCATTCGACTTATGACAAGATTTCTACCGAATTAGTTCTTTTCTACCCAAACTTCTGTCTAAACCCGCCGGATCCTGGACTTTCAATTGGTATCAGAACTACGGTACCTATTCAATCGATCTAACAGTTGCTTGAATCACCTACGCTCATGAATTGTGGGTTTTTAAGGGGTTTTAGACGTAAATCATCAAATAAAAGGACAATCCATGGACAAAAATTAAAATTGAAACCATAGGATTGTTTAGAAATGCATTTCGACCATGTCTGTGAAAAAATCATCATGAAATTCGCAGAAATAAAGATTTTAGATCGAAAAATTGAATTAGCAGCGTTTCGACGGACGTAACTACGTCCACACGGATGTAACGCATTATGTTCGCACGAAGGAGCTTTCATCCGCACGGATGAACCTACTTCATTCGCGCGAATGAGTCAAATGCCTAAAAAAGGCATTTTTTGATCGTGGTGATGAGATGAGTGTCCAAAAAAAAATTTGGTGATTGAAAATTTTTTCGAGTTTTTAACGACAAATACGGGCAGTTCGGGGACGCCGTCGGGAGCTTCAGAGAACAGATATGATGATGCGATCACAGAATGTTTAAGTTATTGGGGTAGTCATTGATACCTATACAGACTGTTTATCATTTGGTATAGAGATTATTAATGGGCCAAATAGAAAAATCCGCAATGATGAAAAACGCACTTTTGTGGACCAAAATGACATATTTTCCACATAGTTGAGTTTTTTCTGTGAACAGAGAGGACTGAATTTGCCATGTTTGAGGGGGAAATTCAGTGATAAGTTTTAGAGAGATCAGAATTTGCAAAAATGAGGGGGAATAAAAATTTCATTAGAATATATTGAAATTCCGCCATTTTTGAAATTCAAACGTGCAACAACATTCGGGTGGTTCCGACTTCAGATCGTCCGGGGATGCATAGGATCTTGTTTCGTTAGTTTATGATCATAGGAAGTTCAGATTCTATAGATTATGGTTAGATTGATGTCTTAGGGTTCGAGTCCTGAGTCTTCGTCAAGCCGGTTAGCAGGATTAGCGTCAGGAGATGCATTAGTATTGTCGATGCTTAAAAGATATCTCGGAACTGATAATTCTGTGATAGTCTAAAGTGTCAGAATGGTTAATCTTCGAGCAGAGGAATTGTTTTTGTTTTTCAGACTAACCGCCGGGGAATGATGAATGTTCGTTGATTAAGTTGCTGCCAGGACTAACGGAGAAGGCAATACATCTGTTATCGTGAATGAAGAGGAAGAATATTAATCTGATTGTGGAAGAATGTTTCTAAGATCTGAATGTGTTACCGAATGATTTGTTATCCGATGAAGATTTACTGATTATGGAGATTACTATTTACACTGATCAATTATTTAGGAGTGTGATTAAAGATGATTACGGAAAACAGGATTTCGGATTTTCGTGGGTATTCATAGACTTGAAGTTTACCGGTGTGGTGATTCGAAGGTTCTATCAATTGTCGGTTGGGTTTTTGAAGATCAGAGGATCAAGCACAGGAATGCGTTAAAACCGAACGCGGATGTGGTTAAAGTCGAAATGGAGAAGTTACATTGTGTTATTATAAGTTGGTGATTATTCGTGAAGATTGCGGTATAGCAAATCAGAGGAGGTTGGGAACTATGCAAACTAAGACCTAAAGATTCATTTCAAGGGGAACACAAGCCTGAATCTTTAATCAAGGGGGAATTATCTAAAGATATCAAATGCTTGCTTGAAGTTGCAAATATTCAAACACGGCTCTCATATTCAAAGATCAAGATTCGACGGTGACGACCAAGGGGGAATTTGTTAGTGCATATTTTGTATGTCTGCCACTATGCGAATAGGCTATGTAGAGCGTGTGTTGAATATTGTATAGTTGAGATACGAACACGTGATGTTGGAGAGGACGACGGAGGTTCGTACGGATGTAACTCCGTACGGATGTAACTTCATACGGATGTAACACCTTCATGGGGATGTAACCACATCCGCACGGACTGGCTCATCCGTATGGAACTGTTAGTCCGTTCCAACCTCGTGTATATATATATATATATATATATATTGTGTGTTCGTTAGTTGTTAAGTTTTGGAGATCCCAGAGGGGAAATGCTGGAACAATTTTGTTTCTCCAACTTGTAAATGATGTATAATCTTTCGGTATGAATGAATCATTCGACTTATGGCAAGATTTCTACTGAATTAGTTCTTTTCTACCCAAACTTCCGTCTAAACTAGCCGGATCCTGGACTTTCAAAGATTGACGTTACCGACTATAATTTGAAACATTTAGATGAAATGTATGGGATTACCCATAAATTTGATGATGAATTTATTTTTTATGACCTTAAAAATAAGTTTAAGATTTGACATGTAATTATAACATTTCAAAGAATATCCTATATATCAATGTATTAAAAATGTTATTTTTATACTAATTTGTATTTCAATCATAACAATCTAACCTTTTGTTTATGTATTTATAGGAACATTGTAACGCCCTAAGATTTTTGTAAACTTTGTTGTACACCAATCCGTTGATAATAAAAGCAATTATAATGACGTTACTAAACTTTGTGATTCTTATGGCTCTAGTGGTAAACTTGAAGGGTGTAATGTGATAGTTTGAAATTAATTCCTTATGCAATAAAACCCTATCATTATCGGTTAACAGCCTACACATTCTTTTGCCATAATGAAAAAAAATCGAGTCGTTCTTGGTCTTCCAAATCGATTTTAGGTTATCTGTGGCCATCTCCTTCGATTCTAAGGTAACGACCACACCCGTATATCAGTTCTTAGATGATGGTGATCGCAAACTAAGTGACATGGATGGATATTTAGTCTTAGGTTTTGGTGGTGTCTCCATTATCGCGAACAGAGAGAGATATAAAGAACTAGGAGATAGGAATTCTTCTTGATCCCATATCGATCAGGTATGATCATTACACTCCAAATTCTGTTTTGAATAGCTGGGTATTAAAATATGATGATTAGTCTTGGTTATCTATAGGGCTTTAAAGCACATTGTTAAGTGTTGAAGAAATCTCGGATCCGCCGTTAGTGTTTAATTAACGAGCAAGTAACGCAATTTCAAGTCCATGTGGGAACATGGTGTCTCGAACCAAACATAACCTAGTTAGTAATCGAACCATGCATTAATCTGGGTACGACACGACTTGGTGATTTTGTTTAACCCTTTGGCTTGAACGAACTTATTTAGTAATCATCATTGGCACGATGATGATCATCATGGTTGACCGTGACGTGGGTATAGAGAGGATTTACACTGTGAGATCAAGAAGAGCAAGACCAGTGGCGATCGGCGGGTATTGGAGGCAGCATTTTGGTGGAAAAGGGTAACACGAATGATGCGTCAAGCTGCCAGAATAGTGCAGCAAACAAGACAGCAGCGCAGGCTGTTTCGGTTGTAGTTTTGGGAACTATTCGTGGTGCATAGGGCGTTGATTTGACAAAGATTTACAACAAGACGACACTTCGGCAGCACTTTGGCTCCGGAATCACACATACAAGAATGACTCAAACGAAATCAGGCAACTACTATTTATAGACCAGCTAATTCCGTTTAAATAGGCTCAAATGGAATCAGTTTCATGCAGAATTAACTTCAAGCGGAATTAACAGAGTTAATTTCGTTTGAACTTACTGATCAATTTCAAACGGAATTACATCTTGTAATTTCGTTTGAACTTGCCTGTAAACCTATTTTCTTGTTTTACGTGCACTGACTTATCTAATCACATACAAGACTCGATACAAGACGAAGTCGACAGACGCATGCACCAACAGACTCCCCCTCGAATGTTGACGAGTCTTCAGTGTCGAGTCTTCAACATCTTCAGTCTTTATCAGTCTGCTCTTTCTGAAGTATCTGACAGTGTAAAACTTCCTCAATCTCTGTATCTTTCTTCCAGAATCACAACCTGGCTCTGTGCTCTTCTTGATCAGGTCTCTTGATTCTTTAAATTCATCAGCTTGCGTGAATTTCAGGTCCAAGAACATAACCTGGCTTTCTCCAATCTTCAATCCTGTACAAACTCTACCCAAAAATAAATTTCACAAATTTAAAATTTGACAAATTTATACTCTTGCTTATCAATTATATTCACAAAACAATAAATGATTTTACAATGTTAAACTCAGATGAACCACTTGTATGAAAAACATTTTTCTTTTAAAACTTTTTTCTTGTTTCAAACAGACTCCCCCTCACAAGTTGTCATCATGTTTAGCACTTGAAATTTTGAAAATCAGCTCTCCAACATCAGTTGTCGAAAATCTTTTTGTATTTTTCAAAATTTATACTAAAACACACTTAAAATCTTTTTGGATTTTTAAACAAACGAAACAAAAAACAGTAAAGAAATATTTACAGACAATATTTTTGTGAGTTTGTGTAAGAGGATCATATCAGTTTATGAGACAAATCACCAACACCGTTAAGCTTTAAACATTTTAAGTTCTAAACGATTCACTTAGATTGTCAGTATACTGATCCACTTAAATTTTCACACAAAGTTCAACTGTTTCGAGATACGAGATTAATGTCTTAAGCACTTAAACCTATTCGCGTGTTCCACCTCAGAATATACTCCCATATCCAGATCCCAATATTCAGTCTTACAGGTGAGTATACCACAGATGATATCTGTAAAGGGTTAAATGCGAGGACCGTGAGAGCTCAGGTCAGAACTTCCGTTCAGCAGAGAGATGACGGTTTCGACTTTTGGTGTGTTCCCTTTAGAGAATCTTTTGTTTCAACAGCACATGATTAGCATTTTTCAATGTTTCATCATTTTTTGTACTGAGGGCGATGCTATATTTCAAGCAAGTGTAAAGTATTCTCCGGGGACTAGGCCATTGCTTCCGCAAAATCAGAAGTCCCGGGATAATACCCTAGATATCACTGAGTATAAAGACCTAGTATCTCAGAAAGAGAGACCTTTCAAACAAGATTTCGGGGGTTACCCATATATCCGAGAGATGTTCCCCACGATATAAGTAAGTTTGAAATTTAGGTTTATATCTCGTCACAATCTACTAAATGTGTAAAAACCTACTGGCATATCATCAGTGAGACCGTTTATCACATTTTGACTTTCCAATTCTTTAGCATGCTGTGATAGTCCACTGATGTACTATCATTTCCTCTTTTTCACAACAAAACTCGTTTTTGAATTTATCATGTTTTTTACTTTTTCAAATTTTCAAATGTTTTTGGATTTTCTGAAATTTCTTACTCCCCCTAAAATTCAAACACATTTAAGGAAAATTTGAAAACAAACTGTACAAGTAAAGTGACAACTGATATGAAATTGCTTCAAATCGCCATCCACTTGGCATAAACAATCAGAACTCCCCCTGACAACAAACTATTTTCCCATTATGATTTCAAAACACTTAAGTTTGTTTTAATCAAATGGTTTTTCCGGAAAATTAGTTTTATTTATTTTATCACTTGTAGAAATGGGAATTCATTCATCACTTTGTTTTTCTTTAACCACATGTAGGAATGTAACAATTTTAAGATCAATCAACAAATACCTCTTTGTAGAAAATCAAGTACAACTTAATGTCCCTAATTTACCACTTGTAAGATGAAATCACTTTCGTGAATTTCTCAAGAAAAATGCTGATACCTGCTTCACACTTACCAACCTGGAAGCTCCGGCAAGTCATACCTCTTCAAAAACAATTTTTCAAGAATGATGCCGATTCATGCTCCGCGATTACCTACTTGGGAGCTCTGGCAAGTCAACTTTCTTACATATGAAAAACAGACATCCAAGTTTCACCAAACTTGGATGTTTCCTCCTCAACTTCACCTGGGTAATAAGTTGTTTTCTTTGTGGCATAAAAATCTTTTACCCCTTTGGCCTTACCCTCGACCATTTTCCCAAAAATCTTTTTCACATTTCCATTAAACGCTTTCTCAACATCAAATTCTTTCTTCTCAGAATAGAATTGATTCGAGATTTCAACCTTTCCAACCTTTTGTTTAAAGTTTTCAGCCCTTAATGGTGGAAAATTTTCATCATCCATTGGAGGCACTGAGTTTTCTTTTTTAACCTCAACTTGTGGCTCATCTGACTTTGTGGAATCAGATTCATCGCCAGATTTCACATCAAATTTCTTTACATCTTCATGAAACTTCTTAACAACCCACATTTGGTTGTCATGCTTAGCTCTCTTTTTATAAAAACTTGTCTTTGAACACTCACCAACTTCATATGTTGAATTTTCAAAAATTTTAAATTTGTTAGTTGGTGGTTCATTTTTCTCAACAACTTTTTCTTTGAGTTTTTTAGAGACTTCCTGTTTTGTTTTTGTTGCTTGAGAACAGTTCCATGCAATGTGACCAACTTCATTGCATTTGTAACAGGTTCTTGTCTCCTTTCTTTGATAATCTCCATTCTTCACTTTTTCTTGCTTCTTGGCAAGGAATTCTCAGTTTGATTGCTTCCAGAATGAGCTTTTTGATTCCTCTTCACAGCTTGTCCCTGGAACAAATTTTGTATTTGTTTTAGAAGTTTTTTCATGTTTATAATTTTCTGGTGGAATAAATCCAAGACCTTTCTTTTTGAAATTACCGTTATGGTTTGATTTCTTTTGAAAACCAGAACCAGAACTGTAACCTTTTTTCTTGTTTAAACGTTGTTGAATTCTTGAAGTGTATTTTTTAGGTTTTTCAGTAAGATTTACATCTTTTATTTCAGAAATATTGATTTCTGTTAGTTTGAAAACCTTTTTAATCATTTCTGGTTTAAAACCTCTTATTGGATATTCCTCATCAGAATATAATTTGTCTGAATCATTCAAAGTATATGCCACTTTGATTGATCCGTCATTTAAATTAGATTTTGATAACATGAATTCTTTATTGTAAACCCTTTTAACTGACGACTTTGGACTATCAACTGATGATGAACTTGAACTCCCTGACTCAGACTTTGACTCTGACTCCTCATCTTTATCCAACACCTGATCGACCACCTTTTTTATTAACTCAGACTCATGATCAGTGTCAGACGATGTGAACGTGACGTCAATGTTTTCTGGTAACTCATCAGTTGTTTCCGTTTTTAACTTTATATTGGCAGCCTTTTTGACATGCTCCTCATTCGGTTTTCTAGGAGAATACCCTTCCCAAATCGGAGGTGGACACTTGTTATAACTGACACTCTGTTTCTTACCAGTATCCTTCTTCTCTTTTGGCTTCTCATCTTGAAAAACTTCTAAACCTACAACAGTTGGATAGATTCGATCAATTAGATAATCAGAACTAGGATAACTTTGCAGTAAACGTCTAATTCTCTCATTTTCAATCCTCTCAGTCTCCAACTCTTGCTTTAACTTTGCACACTCTTCAATATAATGATTGATAGCTTTTTGCTTCGACATCATCACAGCATTCATCATTGTCAGTGCATCTTCTCTTTCAGAATTTGTCTTTTGTAGACCAGTTACCGTTCTGTTCAAAACGTCATACGACTCTTTTACATAATTAAGATTGAACAATAATTGTTCTTTCATCTTATCTTGCTCACTCAGCTTCTCATCCTTCTCTGCACACTGCTTGCAAGATTCTAAACATTTTAAGCAAGGCTTGATGACTTCCACAATCTTTTCTATTTCAACGATTTTCTCAACTTCAACAACTTTCTCAACTTCAATCACCTTCTCTGTTTCAACAATCTCTTCAGCAATTTTAACCTCTTCATTTTGAAAAATCTTTTCATTTTGATCTTTGCTTTCACATTCCTTCTTTTTCAGTTCTTTTGCTGCTCGTCTCTTCTTCAACTTCTCCAAGCAATCTGCAAAATAAAATTGAAAACTTTCAGGAGATAAATGAGTTTTTGCAATATTGATGTGCATCTCTTCCTCATCATCACCACTGTCATCAGTTGGTGATTGATCAAAATCTATTGTCTTTTCTGAAACATCATCTGAAGAACCAGAATCAGATGGTGTTTGATCAAAAACTGTTGTTCTTTCTGAGCTTTCATCTGATGAAACAGACTCTCCTTCTTGATTTTTATCATCACTAGCAAACACTTTCATCCATTCTGTCATCAGATCAGGCTCTTGAACTATCTGTGCAATGAGACCTGCTATTTTTTAATCGGGTGGAATGTATTTGTCCCAACTGAAACCTGCAGCCACTTTCTCATCATCTTGATCAATGATACCATAATAAGCTTTCTTATTTGCATCTTCGATCATTTTAGCATGTGCAGTTTGTGGTTCTTTTTGTTGATACAGTTGATGAGCAACTTGTTGATAAATGGCTTTCCGATAATAATCATCTTTTCCAAACGGATTATGTGCTCCACTTGCTTCTCGATTTTTGCATTCTCTCTTGAAATGACCTTTCTCTCTGCATCGAAAACAAGTAACTTTAGATTTATCAAAACCCAAAGTAGATACATTAGCATCCATAAAATCATTTCTTCCTGTAATCATTTTGAATTTTTCAGCTCTTCTCAAAACACTCGCTAAACACCATTTTATATCCATCAGCTCCATTTCTTCAGCATCGATCTGATCGTAATCCTCTTTTGTCAACATAGGATCTCCAATCTTTCCAGCAACCAATCCTTCATATGATTCCAACACAGTAGTTAGCAGTGACATATGACTTTTGACAACTTCTTCTGAAAAATTTTGACCATTCTGAAGATGCAACGCTATGTTGCAATTTAAAACATGACCATTTTTGTTGTTTGAGTTTTAAACTTGATGAATTGAACTTGAAGTTTTCGGATTCACACTCGGATATGAAGAGAATCCACTGCTGCTGCTGTTTGAGTTTTGATTGATTGATTCAGATGAATTATCAACACTGAAAGCAGTTTGGATTTTCGGACTTGCTTCGAAGTTCTGAACACTCCCTTTGTAATACATCTTAATATCTTGTTGTGCATTTGAATTGTTCATTCTTGCAATCTTTTGTTGTTCCAGATCTTGGCCTTCAATCTTTTCAATGAACTAAGAAATCGTCAATTCATCATATTCTCCAGTGTTCTTTAAAATCATCAAATACGTACCCCACTCTTTCTGAGGTAAAGCATCAGCTAATTTATCAACCCATTCCTCTCGCTCTTTATTTATACTCAACAACGACATTGAACGAACTAGGTGACAATATCTTTCAATCAATTTCTTTGTATCTTCTCCCGGTAAACTAGAAAATAAATCAAATTCTTTCTTTAGCAATGCTTTCTAGCTCTTGATCATTTTCTCACTTCCCTCAAACTTGATTCGAAGTGCTTCCCAGATTGAACGTGAAGTCTTGTCATGTTGAAGCAATACAAATATGTCTTCTTTGATAGCTTGCTGTAACAAACTGATCATCATCTTTTCTGCTTTGTACATTTCTCGTTCTTTGTCTGAAAATTCATAAATCTTTTTCTCAACTCCCAAATCTGTACGTGGTAAAACATACTTTTTCTCAACACACTCCCAAGATCTCAAATGATTAGCTTGAACCCAGTTTTCAAACCGATCTTTCCATCCATAATACTCTTCAATGCCCATGAGTTTCGGGGGTTTTTGCATTGTTCCGGCTTCATTTTCCATGTTCATGTTCTTAGCAATTTCAGCTGGAGTAGTCGGGGTTGCAAATGCGTTATAGAATTCCTCTTCCATGATTCGGTAAACTTTTTCACAACAACAGACACTTTCAAACGAAATACCAGTTGAAACAAGATAATCTTCAAACGGAATCCTTGTTCAAACGGAATTACCAACACACCAACTTCAAACGAAATACTAACTCAAACGGAATCACGATCTGAAACGAAATCACTTATTTCGTTTGAACCTTTCAAACGGAATACCTATCTGAAGCGGAATCACTGATTTCGTATGAAAATTTCAAACGAAATTACACACTGAAACAGAATACTCAAGCGAAATTAGACTGACATCATCATTTCGAACAAACTTTTCAAACGAAATTCCAAATTTTATCAGTTTTAGATCGAATTAAGGTCCAATTCTCTCAAGGCTTTGTTAAAACATTGTTTCGCACATACTGTGTAAAATTTAAACCATTTCGACCGTGAAATCTTGTTCAATTTAGAAAAGAAGGTGTAAAAGTTAGAAAATCTGATGAAATCAAGCTGAAAATGGCAGAACTCCTCCTCCTGAGCTCTGATACCACTTGTAGGATCGTTTTACCGACCGAAACGAGTCGATCAGAGGCGTTCTACTCAATATGAAAGGCGGAAACAGACATATCGAGTTCGATTCAGCTAGATATACACTTTAAAGGTCTTTCTGATTGATTTGACAAAGATTTACAGCAAGACGACACTTCGGCAGCACTTTGGCTCCGGAATCACACATACAAGAATGACTCAAACGAAATCAGGCAACTACTATTTATAGACCAGCTAATTCCATTTGAACAGGCTCAAACGGAATCAGTTTCATGCGGAATTAACTTCAAGCAGAATTAACAGAGTTAATTTCGTTTGAACTTACTGATCCATTTCAAACGGAATTACATCTTGTAATTTCGTTTAAACTTGCCTGTAAACCTATTTTCTCGTTTTACGTGCTCTGATTTATCTAATCACATACAAGACTCGATACAAGACGAAGTCGAAAGACGCATGCACCAACAATGTTTGTGTTGGGTTTACATGGTGATCGGTCAAAATTATATCTATCAAAAACCCGGTTCAATAAATAATAAACAATTAATTAAGCGAGTTAATTAATAAAACGTAGCGGAAATATAAACAAGTGATCAACAAAACGAAACCCAACAGGATCCGGTTACATGCAAATACGAGCATAGTGAAAAAGTATATTTAACTACGGATGAGAAAGATATACCTTGGTTAATGACTAACCGGTTGAGACATCGAGGTTCAACGAACAAGTGCTAGTGATACGAACTAACGAATGCGAGTGTGAACCCGTATAGCGGCGGCGATGACAGGCGGAGAGCGGCGGTGACCGGTGGTGGCGGCCGGCGGTGAGCGGCGGCGTGGGGCAGCGGCCGGCGGTGAGCGACGACGTGGAGCAGCGGCAGCAGGCGGGCGGCGGCATCTGACAGCAGCGGAGGTGGCGACGGCGGCCCGCGGTGGTGGCGGTTGTGGCCGGTTTTGGATGTGGGTGCTTTGAGAGTTTTTGCAAAATCTTCCAACCTCACAAAGCTTGTCCATACATTCCTTTAAATAATATATGGATATCCATGCATGTACGACAAATGGCGGGCATGCATATGGAAGATGGACAAGTGTCGAGAAGCTTATGCATGTCCAACAAGTGGCCATGCAAGATTGCATGCACGATAAGTGGCGGTAGGTGGGTGCATGTGCGACATATGGCGCAGCAAAGGTGCATGCGCGACAAGTGGCGTAGGATGAGTATACCCGTCTCACCCGGTCCATGTACTCGTCTCTCAGTTAATACCCGCAACAAGTTTATCATTCAAGATAAACAATTATATTATTAATAACGAGTATAAAATAATATAAATCCGCTCATGATCATAAATATAATTATGATCTGTTTCATATTGTTCATAATTACCAGTTAAACCAGTTAAGTGGATTTTAGTTCGTTGCCCAAGGTGTAACTCTTACGGGTCAAGACCCGGTCGGCAGCATTGACTTGTCGAACCGGACAAAATATCCAACAGCTCCCACTTGGACGGCCTCTGATAAGATCTCAACGCAGACAGCCAGCGGTGCTCTAGCTACACATAGCTGCCCCCAACAGGTCATGACACTTTAAAGTCATTAACCAAGGTATCTTCTCTTTAGCAACGGCTTGCTACATGAAGACTTATGGCAATCTTCTTCATCTATCCTTTCTGTAAAAGACATCAATTGAACAATGAGACATGGATCAGATTCAATCTCACATGGCGTTCAATCATTATCGTTCTCGTTCATAGAATCCAAGTGGTCCAATCAAACACACAGTGAGTTTGGGTAAGGCTTTACACTTCACTAGTTTGAATCAACGAGGGCGTCCCGATGTCTAATTGTTACATATAATGTAAGAGTACAGAATCCCATCTTGACTACATACAACTCCCACTGAACTTAAGAGCTACTCCCAACCAATGCCTTTATGACAGGCAGTTACGCGACAGCGGTTGACACTGATCAAAGAATAGTCTTTAGTAAACGAAAGTTCTAGTATATATCTCAGGTTAGAGGATACTAAATGAGTATACCTTAATCAAATACATCTTATGACCAAGATCCGTGAAGATGATTTGATGCGAGTTACATCCAACGTCATTCATAATGAGGTTTGTGAGTTTGGAAGTCAACTCCTTGAGTCCAAAGTCAGGATAGTCTTAATTCAGAGTCGTTCCCACGAGTCTGACCGACTACGGATAATTTAGAATACAAGATTCATGGATTAAACGAATCAAAATCGAACACAGCTATAAGATTCAAACTTTGCATTTAACCAGTAAATCAAAGGTGAATTAAAAAGGTACAACTGTTTGAATGTTCGTACATCTAAATACTAAATACAAAAAAATGGCTAGCCAATCTAAGACCGATAGCATTCCCATGTTGGTCATGCTTGTCCTGAGTCATCGGTTTAGTGAACGGGTTTGCTAGGTTTTGATCTGTGTCTATTTTGCTTATTAAGATGTCTCCACGTTCCAGTATTTCCCGTATATAGTGGAACTTTCTTAGAATGTGCTTAACCCTGTGATCTGGGCTCCTTAGTTTAAGCAATGGTTCCTGTGTTATCACAGAACACCTAGATTGGTTTCTGAATACTTGAAACTACATCGAGGTCATTGATGAACTACTTCATCTAAGCAGATTCTTTTGCAGCATCTGAAGCAACTATACATTCGGATTCGGTGGTTGAATCCGCCACTACACTCTGTTTGGAGCTTTTCCAATAGACAGCTCCTCCATTGAGAGTGAATACGAATCCTAATTGTGAGCGAGAATCATCTCGGTCATTTTGGAAGCCAGCATCAGTGTAACACCTTACAGTGAGCTCTTCTTCCACTCCTCCAAACACCAAGAACATATCTTTAGTTCTTCTCAAGTACCTCAGAATGTTCTTTACTGCGGTCCAATGGGCAATGCCAGGACTATGCTGAAAACGACTGGTCATGCTTAAAGCATATGAGACATTAAGTCTAGTACATAGCATACATGATTGAACCAATCGCTGAAGCATATGGAACTACTTCCATTTGCTTAATTTCAATGTCCATTGAAGGAGATTGCGATTTGTTCAACACGGTTCCTTTAGTTATAGGAACACCTCCTTTCTTGGAGTTTCCCATCTTGAAGCGTGTCGACATTTTTGTCTATGTACGTTATTTGACTTATCGCTAGAATCCGCTTAGATCTATCCCTATAGATCTTCATTCCTAGAATGTAAGCAGCTTCTCCAAGATCTTTCATTGCGAAGCAAGATCCCAAAAAGTGTTTAACTTCATTAAGCATAGGGATGTTATTTCCAATGATTAGTATATCATCCACATACAGGATGAGGAATGATATGGTGCTCCCACTAACCTTTCTGTAAACACAAGGCTCATCTTCATTCTTGACAAAACCAAACTCTTTGATCTTCTGGTCAAAATGAAGGTTCCAGATACGAGATGCTTGCTTGAGTCCATAAATGGACTTATTGGGTTTGCACACCTTAGTTGGATATTTAGGATCGACGAAACCTTCAGGCTGAACCATATAGACATCTTCAGAGAGATGTCTATTAAGAAAGGCAGTTTTGACATCCATTTACCATATTTCATAATGACAGTACGCAATTATGGCAAGCAATATCCTGATTGATTTAATCATAGCAACGGGCGAGAGGGTCTCATCATAGTCAATACCTTGAGTTTGAGTAAAACCATTCACAACTAGCCATGCTTTATAGGTGTGTACATTTCCATGCATATCGGTTTTTCTCTTGAAAATCCATTTGCTCCCTACTTCCCGAGATTCGGGGGGTAGCTCAACCAAGTCCCATACTTGATTGTCATGCATAGATTGCATCTCGATGTTCATGGCTTCTTGACATTTCTCAGATTCCGAATCTAAGATTGCAGATTTGTAGTTAGCAGGTTCGTCATTAGACTCGGCTACTAATAAGACTTTGGAACCTTTTAGACGCCATATACATCTATCAGATTCTTGCGAATTCTACTACTTCTGCAAACGCTTGTGTTTTATGTCTGATTCATTGGCAACAACTACTTGTTGATCAAACAATCCGACTACATTAGCGGTTGTTTGTGGTTCTTGAATTTCTTCAAGATCAACCACATTATTTCCAGTTTCTCGATTAATAAGTTCTTCCTCGAGAAAGTGTCCCTTCCGTTTGATGGAAATCAAATTTGCATCAGGATGGTAGAAATAATATCCGGTTCTTTTATAGTATCCGACGAAAACAACCTTTTCGCCTTGAGGATCGAACTTATCATCAGAATCACTTGTGATGTATGCATCACATCCCCATACTCTAAGGTATTCCAAATCGGGTTTACGCCCATGCCATATCTCATATGGTGTTTTTTTTTGTTACCTTTTTTGTCGGAGCTAAATTGACAAGGCGGGAAGCGATCATAAGAGCATGTCCCCAAAAGGAGTGAGGCAAGTTAGTTCTACACATCATCGATCGAACCATATCAAGTAGAGTTCGATTTCACCTTTCACTCACGCCATTAAGTTGGGGTGTGCCAGGTGGAGAGGGTTGTGAAACTATTCCACACTCTTTCAGATGATTGAGAAATTCAAAGCTTAGGTATTCACCACCTCGATCTGATCGAAGTACTTTTATCTTTCTATCAAGCTGGTTTCTAGTCATGGTTCTGAAAGGCCATATACATCATGTGAATGAGTTCTAGAAGACCATTGATCTGTTCACCAACATCGGTAAAGGGGTGCTTTGTGAGTTTGCCAGCTAAGCAAGATTCGAAATCATCAAAGGAGTCATGTC
This sequence comes from Helianthus tuberosus, assembly GCA_030545235.1. Classification (NCBI taxonomy): domain Eukaryota; kingdom Viridiplantae; phylum Streptophyta; class Magnoliopsida; order Asterales; family Asteraceae; genus Helianthus; species Helianthus tuberosus. Next base: position 66,087,278 of record CM060392.1, on the reverse strand, counting down.
TAGTGGATTCAAGAATCCCCTCGGACTGGAGCCATTTTATGCACGCCTTACTTATGTGGCCAAGTCTGCAATGCCATAAATATGTTTCATTTATGCCAGCTTTGTTACGTTTAGAAAGATGATATATGTTATTACTTGTTTGAACATCAATCTCATAAATACCATCTCGAGGTTTAGCCTCAAAGTAAAAGACATCATTCAAGTAGGCTAAAATAGAAAAACCATTAAAACGTACTTGAATCCTTGTTCAAACAGTGAAGAAACTAAAATAATGTTTCTTGTCAAACCAGGTGCATATAAACAGTTATCTAAAGTAACTACAAGGCCAGGGGAACATGAAAAACAAAATGTTCCAGTTGCCAGAACTGGAACTCTCTTTCCATTACCAACTATGAGTTCCACGTGGCCTTGTTTCAGTTTCTTCCACTTTTCAGGCTCCTGCAAGACATTAACGATGTGGTAACCACATCCGGTATCAAATACCCATGTGTTGCTAGAAACAGTGAAAAGTTCGATAACATAAATGGGAATATCAAAAGAAGTGCCAATGTTATTAGCCTTGTTCATCTTCAGCTTGGCTAGATACTGTGGGCATTTTCCCTTCCAGTGCCCCATTTGGTTGCATTCAAAGCACTAATGCTCCTCAGGAGGGTGTGGTTTTGCAACATGCTTGTTGTTGGTAGCATTTCTGACAGTAACAGCAACTTTTCTCTTGCCTTTGCTCTTATGTTTCCTTTTCTTGTTATTGGGCTTCTTAACACCACCAGACTAGACCATTAGAACTTGGTTGTTTTTGTGGAATAACCAAGTTTGTTCATCTGGTCAATGTATCCTTTCATCTTAAGCACATGAGTACTGATACATGATCTTTCCAGCATTTTACAGCTTATGAGCTGTTTCATGGTGTCATATCACTCCTGTCAGGCTTGTTTCTGGAACATGCCTTTTAGTTGCTGGATCATGTCATAAGCATCCTTATCTTCCATGTTCTTCTAAAGTTCAGGAGACATGGTGGCTTTCATAAGGTAGGCTACCTCAATGGCATCCTCGCTATGTTTTTCCAGTGCCTTGCGAGCAGCAGTAATGTTACGTTCAGGCTCGGTAGGGACTGGGCCATCTAAGATATATAGCCTTTTCTCCATCTTGAGAACTATTCTCAGATTGCAGTGCCATTCGAGAAAGTTGGTGTTATTCAGTTTTTCCTTTTCAAGTATAAACTTGAGAATGAAGGAGTTGTTTTCATTAGACATCTGTTATATAAGCAAGGTGATTTTAATTAGTATTTTCGATGTATATCTCCTTATTTCGTAAGGTGAGACGATAAGGAATGAGAATCCGGTTAAAAGCTCTTTCTAAAGGCAGTTGTGGCACGCAACATTAGCAAGAGGTTCAAGCGGACTGACAACGATTGTCAATTGTGAGAAAAGCACAACTCCCGGGGTTTATGAGGCTGCGGGGATAACCTATTGTCCTTGCATTGATACGTTTGGCCTCATCTATGTCACTTTTGTTCTCGAGACAGCTGGGGCACGTAACACGAGAAGAAAAGTTATAGTCGTCCTAAAACGATCACATGTGGAAGGGTCGGATGTGTCGACGAAGCCCTTACACCTTGGAAGGATAAACTAGACACCAAGTGTCGTGATGTGGCTCCAACACTGATGGTTCGCATTATGCCCCAAGTGTTACTAGTAGTAGGATAGCATAGACCATTGATTTTAACTTTTACCAAATAGGGTCGTTATAGTCGGTTTTAATTTAGATATTAAATTTGCGACATAACCAAAAAGACCCTTTCACCTCTCGAGACAATTAGTTTTAGATAACCTATAAAACTAAGTTTGTCGCGACTTGGAATAACCAATTTTAAGTTAATAGAAATCTATTAGGTTAATAGTTTTGGAAAAATTAAAACTAGTTTAATTTGCAAAACTTAATTGGTTATTATTCGTTTTAAAACAACCTTTGTTTTATAACAAAACTTTAACAAGTTGTAAAAACAATTTAGAACTTGTTTTAATGTGATTGTTTTAATATTTTAAAACTCCTTTTAAAATCATGTTGGTATTTAGGTTGGTTACGTTATAACAACTTATAAGATATAAGCAACCACAATAGCAAGACAAATATGTAAATCTATCTGGCCAAAAATTGTTCGATCTTGCTAGAGCCTAATAGCAAGATCAAACGGGTCATGGGGTCACAACACACAAACAACCACAAGGATGGACTTGAGTGCATCCAGTCATCTCGAGCAACTCCCACTGACTTCATGACTCCTGTTTAGCGTTCTCGGTTTTGTCTTCGGGTCTTCGTTTATTACAATATTTACAAAAATACAATAAAGGAAAGAACCCTATCTATTACAACTTTGAACCATCTAGGTGGCCAAAAACCATAATAACAAAACCGAATAAAATATACAACTACAAAACAAGGTCGGGCCGGATTTACATATCGCACAACAATCACAAAATAAACCGGGCAATGTTTTGGTCAAGCAAAACAAATAAAATATTAACCAAAAATAAAGTGCCCTTAAAAATACTTAGATCAGAAACTTTAAATAAATAAAGTTTGTGTTCTAATTCCGGTTAAAAGGACCGGTACCGACCCGTATGTTGTAACCAAGGCTCTGATACCACTGTTGGGTTTCCATGGTGATCGGTCAAAATTTTATTTATCAAAAACCTGATTCAATAAATAATAAACAATTAATTAAGCGAGTTAATTAATAAAACGCAGCGGAAATATAAACAAGTGATCAACAAAATGAAACCCGACAGGATCCGGTTATATGCAAATACGAGCACAGTGAAAAAGTATATTTAACTACGGATGAGAAAGATATACCTCGGTTAATGACTAACTGGTTGAGACACCGAGGTTCAACGAACAAGTGCTAGTGATACGAACTAAAGAATGCGAGTGCGAACCCGTATAGCGGCGGCGGTGACCGGCGGTGACCGATGGCGGCGGCCGACGGTGACCGGCGGCGTGGGGCGGCGGCAGCAGGCGGGCGGCAGCGTCCGACAGCAGCGGAGGCGGCGACGGCGGACCGCGGTGGTGGCGGTTGTGGCCGGTTGTGGATGTGGGTGCTTTGAGAGTTTTTGCAAAATTTTCCAACCTCACAAAGCTTGTCCATACACTTCTTTAAATAATATATGGAGATCCATGCATGTGCGACAAATGGCGGACATGCATATGGAAGATGGACAAGTGTCGAGAAGCTTATGCATGTCCAACAAGTGGCCATGCAAGATTGCATGCGCGACAAGTGGCAGTAGGTGGGTGCATGTGCGACATATGGCGCAGCAAAGGTGCATGTGTGACAAGTGGAGTAGGATGAGTATACCCGTCTCACCCGGTCCATGTACTCGTCTCTCAGTTAATACCCGCAACAAGTTTATCAGTCAAGATAATAACGAGTATCAATAATATAAATCCGCTCATGATCACGAATATAATTATGATCTGTTTCATATCGTTCGTAATTACCAGTTAAACCAGTTAAGTGGATTTTAGTTCGTTGCCCATGGTGTAACTCTTACGGGTCAAGACCATGTCGGCAGCGTTGACTTATCGAACCGGACATAATATCCAACAGTTTGATGGTTGCATAAGAAGTATTACGAGGCCGAAACTAATGGTAAAGTGGTACAAAATAGTAGCGGCTTTGGGCTGCCCAAAGTGGACCGTAAACTAGAAAGAAACATCATAATTGCAGGCGCGATTTCAAGACCAAATGTCTGGTACATTGCAGCAGCGAGTGGAGATTGGTTGCAGCTGTTTAAGAGGTTACCCGGGGACGAAAATGACGGTAAAACAACCATGGTAAGTGTCAGTAAGGGATGCCAAAACTGATCCAGAAACGGACGACAACATCGATTGTTTTGGAGCAGAGTTTCGCGACACAATTCGAGAGCATCTCAGGTACCTATTCTATATCTCTTGACCATGTTTTAGGAGGGGTGTATGTCGATTAAGGTTGTAAGGATGATGGTGATGATAGCAGGTCATGCGCACGATATGTGTGTTTGCATGAAGCTTTTCAACTAATTAAAGTGTGATGAAAAGTCTTGTTTGCATGATGATGATCATGATGATGTTGGGCTACACATGTGAATGGAAGGGTATACAGAAACTTTGTTTAGGTGCATGTGTGCTTGTGCACTATGAAACTCACGTGAAACAAGGAAGAAAAGAAAACATGATGATTTAATTAAAGAAGCACACACACATGTTAATTATCTCACTTGGGATTTATACATATTGGTTGGTTCACCGAGTAGGATTGTACGTGACCGTTGGAGAAGATCCATAGAGCTCTACTGCTCTAGTAAGGAATTTTTTGCAAAAATAGGTGGTTTGAACCACAAAAGAGTGTTATTAGGTGGGTTTGAATTATGTTTTCAGATTTAGGTAAGTTGTGAATTCAAACAGCGACCTTCAATCACTTTTCTGCAAAATCTCAGACCTTCTGCAAAAAGCTGCAACAAATGTTTAAGATTGCAGAATGATACAGCGACCTTGTGAAGGTCGCTGTTTGAACTACCAACCTTCTTAAAGGTCGCTGATTCAAGTACAAACCTTGGAGAAGGTCTCTGTTTGAGGTTCAAACCTTGGAGAAGGTCTCTGTTTTGTCTCACAACCTTGGAGAAGGTCTCTGTTTTGTCTCACAACCTTATAAAAGGTCTCTGTTTTGTCTCACAATGTTATTAAAGGTCTCTGTTTTGTCTCACAATGTTATTAAAGGTCTCTGTTTTGGATCATCACTAACGACGGCATCATCTGATAACGCATTAGAGTCACGATCACTGTCGTATTGGTGGTTGCACAAGCTATGGTAGATGCATCCAAACCTACATATCGGGGGGTATGGTTCTAAAACCCTTGACGATGCAGGGTTAGGGTTCTGCACAATCCAAGGGCTTTGATGTTGAACATATGGTGGTGGGCGAGGATGTTGGTTGAGGGGTGAAGGTCTGGGAGGGGCATGCAGGTAATCAGTGGAGGGGAGGAGACTGTTAGGGTTTGGTTGTCGACCAATATGGTTACTGCTGGTTTGGGGTGCAAGAAAGTTACGGTTGGGTTGTGGTTGAACAGAGTTAACGTTGGGTTGTGGATGAAGAGTGTTACGGTTCGGTTGTGGCTGACCAGAGTTACGGTTTGGTTGTCGTTCAACATTTGCAGGGTTTGGCTCCCCTTCATGTATATGCAAATGAAAATGAATGTGTAATTCGTTATCACCATCTGCCATCTGAATAACTAGTGGGGTGAGGTAAAGATGTGAAGACATATTTGGGTGATAGGTGGTATTTATAGACAGGAGAAGTATAGGGGTGGGTAGTTATTATAATACTAGTACAATACATTACTGATACAATAAAGTACAATAACCTTCTTCCACTAAAGAGATAGAAAAGGACAAAAAACTTTCAAGTAAACACCAGTACAACAAACATGATGATAGAAACGGAGCAACCCTATCTCCAATGGCAGTCACCTCTAGATGATAGTTCCGAGTCTGACTCTTCTCCAGAATATGGGTTGTGCCAAACACAGGACCAGTCTTCTTCTTCTTCCTCATAGTTCCAAGCTTCCTTCAGGACTTCTGGGTCGTAATCCTCCTCCGGGTTAGGGTTGAAATCAAACTGTTGATTTTCATAGGTCCAAACTTTTTTGACAACGGGGATTTCTTCAACCTCTTTATTTCTTCCACGAACGTCCTTCTGTTTCGCCAGTTGCTGATTCACAACTGCACCGGAAGACGATCCTCCTTCCTCCACAGGTTCCGATTTTGTTGATTTCTTTCCTTCCTCCAGAACAGTAACATTTGGGGGTAGTTCCCATTCCAAAATAGCTTTCATGTCTTCTTCAGTTAAGCAATTGTTTTGAAAGTGGGAGAAAGGAGGTAACCGTTTGCCAACATTGCGCTTATCCATTACTACGAAATGGTATTGCAAAGAAGAGTGATGAGGCGGTACAAATGGAGGGCCTTTTATAGATGAAACAGCGACCTAGTATAACATCTCTTAATGAAACAGCGACCTAGTATAACATCTCTGAATGAAACAGCGACCTAGTATAACATCTCTGTATGAAACAGCGACCTAGTATAACATCTCTGAATGAAACAGCGACCTAGTATAACATCTCTGGATAAATAGTCACTCATACCCCCATCTCGAATTGCACCAACGACACACAACAAATGGGGGACCCGGAAGACTCGTTATTGGAGCTGGAGGAAGTCCCTGATACCCCCCCTGAGAAGATCCCCAGAAAGACACGCTGGTATTATTACCCAACAGAAGAGTCTAGATCGTGGTCAAAAAATGTAATGGCGTTTTATCATAACGGAGATTCTTCTTTCTGTTATAGCGGATTCCTTGGAAGGAGACAACTCGGGTCTGAGTTTTGGGGTGCCCTACTTGGATACGAGAACTACGGTTACTTGTCGCCACTGGTAAGGAGTAAAAATTATTAAAACCCTCCGAAAATTTAGTTTTATTCTTATGTTATAAAACTTTCACCGTTGTAGCATGTGTGTGGGTGGGTGACGAGAATGATGAGGTTCAGATGGATTTTAATAAAAAATCCAAAAGACCAGAACAACTATTTCCATGGACGATTCTTCCACCTCAATTTCTCGACCTTTTGGAAGAGAATCCTAACCATCGTGCGTTACCTTTTGCTATTGGATTAAAGGAACATTACCCTCCATTCTGGGACATCGATACGGTAACACTATCATCCCCCACTGTATATCTTAAACCAAATATGTTTATCTTATTTATTTTTGTCTCAGGTTTATATTCCAATATGTGTTGACCTTCAAGACTGGTTCATGGTTAGTGTTGATATGCGGACACTTCACCTTACTTTGTATTTTACCGGGACGTGTACTTCAAGTGTTTCTGATGGGTCAAACTTGATTCAAGTTAGGGTATACCCAACCCTAATAAAATTTGAATCGTTATTCAAAACATTTTTGGAACAAATTGCATACTGGGAACATTCTGGACGCCCACATGTGGAAAAGACAATGGTGACACATACTGAAGTTTGCCAACATCAAAAGGAAAACCCAGGACCAGATTCAGGGGTGTTAGTTTGTATGTTGTTAAGTAAACTGGTTAATGACGAGGACGTCGGGATTGGGGGAGATGTTGTGGAGGCTTGCGCGAAATACAGACGAGAGATGGCGGATGAGTTTTATGCAGCTCGTTTTTCACCCCCAAAACGAGAAGAAACTACCTCTGGCGAGACAACGCCAATGCCCCCAAGTCGTTAATAAAACGTGTAATTGTTTATCGTACTTGTATTAAATTATTAAATATCAATTGCGACTTTTTTTTGTCAAAAAACGCATGGTTGGCCCTTTCTGACAAAAAGCCAAAAATGGCTTTTTGGCCGTTTTCCACCCCTCATAACGAGAGGATACGACCTCTGGCGAGACAACGCCAATGCCCCAAGTCCTTATTCACCCTAGCATACGACACGAAGACACCCGGTGATGGCGAACTTGGACACACCGGTGAGATAACGGACCCAAAAAACGCATGGTTGGCCCTTTCTGACAAAAAGCCAAAAATGGCTTTTTGGCCGTTTTCCACCCCTCATAACGAGAGGATACGACCTCTGGCGAGACAACGCCAATGCCCCAAGTCCTTATTCACCCTAGCATACGACACGAAGACACCCGGTCATGGCGAACTTGGACACACCGGTGAGATAACGGACCCAAAAAACGCATGTTTGGCCCTTTCTGACAAAAAGCCTAAAATGGCTTTTTGGCCGTTTTCCCCCCCTCATAACGAGAGGATACGACCTCTGGCGAGCCAACGCCAATGCCCCAAGTCCTTATTCACCCAAGCATACGACACGAAGACACCCGGTGATGGCGAACTTGGACACACCGGTGAGATAACGGACCCAAAAAACGCATGGTTGGCCCTTTCTGACAAAAAGCCTAATATGTCGGAATATTACGAAACATTAAATTGTTTATTATAAAGAAAGTACGAAAGCACAATTCATAAACAAGAACAACATTCATCCTACATACAACGCCATCTATAAAGCTCGTTAGCCATGTGGCGACGATAGTTGGTACAACTCTCTTCTACGTCAGTTTCATCAATGAGCGACTTGCCTCTTACAAGGTTGTCCATCATCATACAGACAAGCACCCCTGAAAAATGCTTATTACTTTAAAATTGTGAAATGTCCTTTATACCCTTAATGATAAACAAATATAAATACATCATTATTGTGTTAGTTTATGTGTTTTTTTAGTATCAGTTTACTTTGAAAAATAAAATAATAATAAAAAAAACAAAAACAAAAACAACAATATATTTATTTCACAATGTATTACACAATATATTTAATTCACAAAGTATTACTCTCTATGGGTCATTCGGTGGTGGTGGAAACAGGTTCAAGTCGAGACTCCAGTCTAAGGGGTTTGGTTCAACATCTGCATAACGGTTCCGGTGATCTTCGTTACTTTGGTTTGGGGGCCAATACTGATAGTCTGTTTGGGTCTCCGGCATAAATGTTATCATCTGTGACGCGGGGGTAACAAACCCTGCCAGACTAGTGTTGGGGTCCATCATATGGGACGAGGGGCTAAAAAACCCCGCCTGACTTATGTTTGGGTCTACAAACTGATTGTTGTTACCCATATCATTCTGTTGGGGGTTCAATAACTCACCGACGTCAAAACCCTCGGAGCATGCCGTAGCCAACGCTGACAGCCATGATGCACCCATATCAGTATTACCAAGGTTTACCGCAAAATTTACATCTTCGTTACCACCGGATCCTGATCCTCCCCCTGTTTCGAAGTTTGGGCCCCAATTTGATGTCCCGGCCTCTTCAACGTTTCTACCACCACGAGCACGACGTCGGGGCCTGCCTACCCTCTGTGTACGAGGATATGAAACAAGGTCCACCGGCTCCTGTGACAGATGAGTCGGATATTGTGTGTATTGTGGAACATTAGACATCTCAAGGGCCCGATAAGCCGCACCATGAATAACGTCCACATCTTCAGATCGGTGAATTAGACCCATCGTCTCCGACTGCAAAAAAATAATTAATAATTAATTTTTTAATAAAAATAAAAATGGTAACTTTCAATAATTTTAAACTTGTATATACCATCATTTGGACCCTCGCTCCTTCGTCTTGAAATCCGCTCGTAGGGCCAGCTGACAACTGTGGGTTAGACACATATAACACCGTATGTTCCATGTACCACGACATGTAATCATTGGCAACTCCAACAGATGTCATGAGTTCCCCCGTCACCAAGTTTTGATGACGTGCCTCCCACTGACTAACATACGGTGCGTGACGACTTAACCAGTTCCAGCCGGTTTTCCCACTCCGGTTCATGGAATGAAGTCTGGCATGCTCATTATGATCTATGGCAATTGGGTTAGGTATGTACTGGAACATGCCAAACTGTCTCATCACTCGTTGAGGATAGTGATGCTCCACAACCGAGTAGCATAGCAAAGGGCAACAACTCCGCCAAATTCCCATACCACTCCGACATATATCGGGGAGTCTACCGAGAATGTCGTCGTATGGTCTCCAATTAAACTGCAACAAAAAAAAATTCATTCATTAGAAACGTGTTCAAACAAACTTAAATTTTATATGTCAACAACTAACAACCATACCGTTGCCTCGGTCATTGATTGCAGCTGAGATCTATATGTTCTCAGGCAATGTGTGGAAACATCTGTACACGTTAAGCTTCCCTTCCACCTAAAAGGATAAATAAAAAAATAACATAAGTCAGGTATATATATACAAAATAATAAATTTAATTATTTCCAATTCACACTACCGAGCAGCTAACGGGGCATTGTACTGGAACCGGGCAACAGCAGGAGCAAAACAACGAAACCTCTCCCAAGCCCACACTTGTAGAAGCGCAACTGGGCCAGTAATGGCTATAGCATTAGGTGCTGTAGCATTACAAAGGTTTCTGTAAAGGAGAGCTAACACAGCACCGCCCCAACTATATCCCGAACATGCGGGCAAGTCTACCAGAAATTCTAAAAATTTGACATCAATCAGGCTGTTTGCATTATCAGGAAAGATTGTGCACCCTATCAAATAAAATATTATTTGACGTGCACGAAAAATGCAATCTTCATCTGATGCTTCATTTTCAGAAAAGGATGACGTTATTTGTGCTAAAACTCGGGAGGACCTAACCCTTTTGCCCTTCACATGATCTTCGTCAGGGGTAAACCCCAACACCGTTTGACACTTGTCTCGTACAGTATACATCGACATACCAGTGTCAGCCCCAGAAATAGGCAACCCATCTATCGGTAGCCCCCACAACACGTTCACATCCTGTAATGTCACGGTCGTTTCTCCAAAAGGAAGGTGAAACGTATGAGTTTCTGGCCTCCATCTCTCAACCAACGCAGTTATTAACGCGTGGTCAACATACTTGTACCCAATTTGCAGTATCCCGCTGAATCCTGCTGCATGTATTAAACCTTCTACCCTTCCACTAACCGGATTTTCTTTCATATGTTGCCAGAACGTTCGATCTGATCGTCTAATATCTAATGGCTTATCATACGTTGTTGGATTTTTAAACACCTCAAACGCACGGTGATTGTTGCCCAAGAACAACACCGATGCATTCATCGGACCAGGATGACATTCAAAATTCATCTTCGGCTTATAAAACTTGACTGAATATTTTTCGTTAATGAAAGGATTGAGTTTGATATTGAAAATGTATCTCAACTGCTTTGCTTTATGTTCATATGTAAATACTTCACTCTGTGCCTCAATTTTCGAATTCATGGTGTTTGCAGAATTTTTCTTACACTACAGTTGATTTCTCTTACACACAACTATTCAAATTAGCAGGTTTTATTTCATATCATGTGAGATCTAGGGTCAAGTCATATCACCTTCACATTTACCACTCACATTTCATGCAGCAAATGGACAAAAACCTCAAACAGGCACCTATTACACTACCATCCGAAAGCTGCATTAATTCTGCAAAGTTTGTCGTTATTTACAAAGACTGCCATATGAATCTGAGACCTTTAATAACATTGTGAGACAAAACAGAGACCTTTAATAACATTGTGAGACAAAACAGAGACCTTTAATAACATTGTGAGACAAAACAGAGACCTTTTATAAGGTTGTGAGACAAAACAGAGACCTTCTCCAAGGTTGTGAGACAAAACAGAGACCTTCTCCAAGGTTTGAACCTCAAACAGAGACCTTCTCCAAGGTTTGAACCTCAAACAGAGACCTTCTCCAAGGTTTGTACTTGAATCAGCGACCTTTAAGAAGGTTGGTAGTTCAAACAGAGACCTTCACAAGGTCGCTGTATCATTCTGCAATCTTAAACATTTGTTGCAGCTTTTTGCAGAAGGTCTGAAATTGTGCAGAAAAGTGATCGAAGGTCGCTGTTTGAATTCACAACTTACCTAATTCTGAAAACATAATTCAAACCCACCTAATAACACTCTTTTGTGGTTCAAACCACCTATTTTTGCAAAAAATTCTCTAGTAAGTAGGCGACTGATTTAATAGGATGTTGCCCTTCGCTTCTCTAGCCTCTTTTGGTCTTGCGAGAGTTACGATAAGGTGAGTTCTTGAGCCAGCACTTTTAAATGTTTTTTTCTAAATCTTTCAGGCTAATGTACATGCTAAACTCGTATGATTATTTTGTATGAAGGAAGTTGTAAAGCTTTTTACGTATTTATTAAATTCATGTTTACTCGGATGGTTTATAAAAATGAAACTAGGTAGGCTTATATATTTTTGTATACCTATTTGTGTAAAGGCGAACGTTGATTAAAATTATATATACTTATATTTATGTATAAAAAATAAATATATGTATATATTGATATTTAAGTACTCGAGTCCTTGAAGGGAAGATATATATGTATACGGTGTATAGGTACGAAGGTATATGTAAGATGATTTAAGCATATATATATATATATATATATATATATATATAGAAACGGGATCAGGAGAAAACGCTCAAAAGTGTGAGAACGGTGAGAACGCTTCCTGACCCAACACGTGTCACGCCGCTTAGAGAAGGGCGGAGGGGCTTTTTTGTCCTTTCATATTTCTTTTTTTTAACGCGTGTCACTTCATATTTCCATTTTTTTGGCGTTTAATAAATACGCGGCGTTTTTATTGTTTTTATATCAGAATCATAGTAAATATTTTGGCGTTTTAAGTATTGTTTTGGCGTTTTTATTATTTTTTAGATCAGGATGCAGGCGTTTAATGTAAAAAAAAATCAGTAATTTTCTTGATTTTATTATATCAAGTGTTTTGTCATTTAGGATACAGGCCTATAATGTGACAGGCAATTATAGCGTTTTGAAAAGATAAATAAATTTCAATTTTCCATGTAGTGGAATTAATATAACTATAATGTTTGGCAATAATGATATCGTCTATTTATTTTACTGTTTCTTTCAATTTTCATCTGTCAATTAGTGTAGATATTTCTAGTAATACTTTGTTTTGCGTTTTTGGCGTTTTATATAGCAACCTCGTATTTTGCTAGCATTCGTTCTCACAGTTTTTCAAACTATCAGGTGTTTTGGTGTTTGTAGTTTTTGGCGTTTTATACTCAATTTTTTTAAAAATAGCAAAGAATTAGATGATAAACAACAAATAATTACATAACAAACAATAGAAAATGAAAAAAAAATTTAAAAATTATAATTTAATTTCTCATTCAAATCTTCACTGTCATCAGCCTCTTCTACTTTAACTTTTTTGGCGTTTTGAACCTGTTTTTGAATACCTTATGTAGATCCTTATTTTCCTACATAACGGTCGTCTTTAGAATATGCTTATTTTTTGTGGCATCCTTTATGGTGGGTGGATATATACTTGTTTGATGACATGTTGAAGACCAACGCCTGTTCTAATGTATTGATCCCTTCATGCCATCAATATATCCATCAAGAACAAAGTGACATGATGTCATATCAGTGTCATCAGTCTCTTTATCTTGAATATTTGTCCATCTCATTCAGCAAAAGATTATAGAGATACCCAACTCAAAGAAGAATCCATTCAGTGAAACTTCATTCAGATCAATACTCAATATAGCATAATCGAGTTTCTGCATCTGTGGCTTTTTTAACTATTATTTTTGGCGTTTTTAAAGTGGATGGTTTCTAGGAAATATGGCGTTTGTTTCTGGTTTTTATGTTCACTTGATTGTGCAGAGAATTCTCTCTTTATAGGATGTTTTTGGCGCGTAGTTTAGGCGGGATTTTATTTATAATAAATGATATTAATAAAGTAGCCGTCTTTTCAGTTACTGTGTATTTTTACTGTTTTTGTTCAGCTTTTTATGAGTTTTTAGGGTCATAGACTTTCCATCTCCCAAGTTTGGCGTTTTTGAATGGGTTTAAGTAGTTTTTGGCGTTTTTTTTCCATTTTTTAGCTTTTATTAATTAATACTTCTGCAAATTACTTTCATTATAGTTTGGGAGTTTTTGGCGTTTTTACTCCATTTATGGCGTTTCATATACATTATGACTGTTTGGCGTTTTATTAATATAATGTAGTTTTTTATTCTAAGTTGAAAAATACATAGCAAACAACAGGAAAAGAAAATTAAAAAAATAAAAATAAAAACAATTCATCTTCTAAATCTTCACTGTCATCAGTCTCTTTCTTCTTTGAATCATGTTCACTGGTGGTTTGGCTTAGCCATGCTTGTGTTTTTGTGGCCGTTTGGAAAGACAAAATGACATGAGTTTTTTTTTTTTTTTTTTTGAATATGTATCTTCAAACAACTCATTAGTGTCATTCGTCTTTTCATGTCATTAAAATATTCATCAAGAACAAAACACAGAAAATGACATAAGTCTGACCCCAGCATCTTTTTGTTTATGATTTGTCCATCTCATGCAGCAAAATTTTATTTGAGTCACAGCACCTCAGGGAAGAATGCATTATCTGAAACTTTGACGTAGAACAATATTTGAATATACAAGAAACGATATTTGGCATTTTTGGCGTTTTACTGAGGAAATAGTGTATCTGAAAGAACCGTCGATTTTTTTGGAATCTTTTGATGTTTGAGTGTTTTTGGCGTTTTCTAAGATGAATAGTATATAGTAGAAAATATGGCGTTTTTTGAGTAGTTGTGTTTGATGTTTTGGGGATTTTGGCGTTTTGTAAGTTGAATGGTATATAGTAGAAAATATGGCGTTTCAGGTTCTGGGGTGTGTTTTTATGTCTAGGATGTTTTTGTTTATATAGCGATGTGTTTTGGTCCGTAATGGCGTTTTATTCATCAGTATGGCGTTTTGGTATAGAGGTGTAAAGACGGTTTTACCCTTAATGAGGTGCGTCCACGTAATAAAATTGATGTTATTTACGAAAACGCCACCGCGCCAATCTAGTCCATAGATTGTTTTAATCGGACGATCCATAAGCGTTCTCACACTTTCTACCGTTTTCTCCAAATCCCGACCCTATATATATATATGTATATGTATATATATATAGGGCCAGGATCATTTCAGAACCATAAATATTTTCAGAACTCGCAGAACTCCTAATAAACAATCTTTTTATTTATATATTTTTATGTTTAGGATAATTTTATCATTTATTATGTGTATTTTTACGATTACATACATGTTAAGAGTAATTTTATCATTTTTTATATGTAATTTTATAATTACACATATGTAAACTAGTTTTTTTACATATATGTAATTAGTTATGACACATATATATAATTTTGGCAATTAAACATATCTAAACTACTTTTAACATGTATGTAATAAAAAAAATACATATAATAGATGATAAAAATATCCTAAATACAAAAATTTATATATAAAATGATTGTTTATTAGGAGTTCTGAAAGTTCTGTAGTTATTTAGAGTTCTGAAATGAACTCAACCCTATATATATATATATATGTATATATATATATATATATGCACACACATAAATGTATGTATTTATGTGTGAGCTTATGATGCCCTCTTTAAAGGTTTTCAAAGTTTAGGGCTAGCACTCATGTTTGATGTATTACTTGGATGAAAACCCTTTTTATGATGTTGTATAGTTACTTGTATTTACATACCAGCTATACATGAGGATGGTTTATTTGCCCTTTTATGTGCTTGCGTGTGATGTGTTGGGTCATGCCACAGATAGGTCAAGCAGAGGAGTCCCCTAACAGTTTATCTGTCCTTGGGGCAAGAGGAAGTCCCTTAGCAGTTTATCTGCCCTTAGGGCAAGAGGGGAAGAAAAATTCCTTTATCCCCCTACTTTGTGTTTGGGATTTAAGGTGAAGAGATATGTATTGTGTGCTTGACTTATTAAAGGATGAATTTGAATTTTGAGGAAAAACAAAATTACATTTATTTATTACCTTGATGAAAATGTTTTACAAGTGTTTATTTGTTTACATTATAAAACCTGAATTCACTCAATTAGACTGTAGATTGATTTCAGGTTAGACGAATGGACGCGAGACCCCTTAGATGTTGCGTGAAGCTGTCACACCCCAACCGATGGCGGAATCATCGGGGCGCGGCACTGAGCGAAACAGATTGTCCAGGAGAATCCATAACAACTATTAATTACGATATATTTAACGTTAAAGTCCCATACCAATAACATATAAAGCATAAACAGTTATTACAGACATTGTTCTCAAAGACAAATAAATTGTTCCGACAACTCAGGTTTTATTGAATGACGTTTCTAGACCACCTACTTGATTCACCAAGCAAAGCATCCTAATCAACCTGTCACATACGTTAAAATAAAGTCAATACATAGAGTGTAAAGGTGAGTACGCAAGTTTAAGTAGCATATAGTATAGCGAAAGTGTTTACGCATAACCAGCATGTAACACATAGAAATGTGAAGCAAGTAAGCTATCGACAATGACATATGCAACCGACATGACTGCGAGTGTAGAATGCGCAACACATTATCAACACTGTGACCATGTAAAGTAAAACCCTTAACAACCCCTATCCACGACAGGTGCTGAGTCCAAACTATAGTATTATCGTTGCTAAGGTGTCAGGCAACAATCACTGTGTAAACATAACATACAAGCATTCATCGAAACACGTATAATATGCGAGAGCGGTTAGCGTTTAAAAGTGTTTGCGTTGGGTGTTGATGTGATTTGATATAGGTAACGTATGTAACACCCAAAAGTGCGTTAAGCGAAAAAGGGTTCGAGTATACTCACAGTAGGTGTTTAGCTAGTAAACACAGTACTTGGATTGAAGGGAGCGCGAGAGAGCTAGCCTGATCATAGAACGATAGCGTAAGCGTTGAACAGCGTGTAAACAGTGCGTCGAGGAGATAAGTGTCGGATGGTGAGTCGATCGGATGATCATCCGGACGGATGACCATTTGATCAATTGGTCATTCGGTTGGGGAAGTGTGTTTTTGAAACTTTTGAAGTTTTCGTTGTAGTATAATTCAAGTCATTCGATCGGATGGTCATCCGGACGGATGGCCATTCGATCGGATGGCTATTCGAATGAAAGTGTGATATTCTTTGAAGTTTTGTAAAATTGTTTAAGTGTTGAACTTACAAGTCACCTGGTCGAATAGTCATTCGATCAGATGGTCATCCGATCGGATGGCTATTCGATCGGCGATCTGGTGTTTTAAAAATCTTCGTAAAATTTAAGTTAAAAGTTTGAGTTTTAACGGAGACGGCATGACGACGTGTCAAACAACGGAAACCACACTAAGCCCAGCTCAGTCGATCGGATGGGAACCACCCCATTCGATCAGACTCAAGTGTTCATGATGGAGTTTCATGTTCAACCCGCGAATCGGTCGTCTTCTTCGATGGAAAACTGTTCTCAGACCATTTCTCCACTAGAGAATGAGTAGAGAGTCTAAATGAGTCTAGATTCCTTCGGTTTTGAGTGAAAAGTGAAGAAAATTTGAAGAAAAGCTTGAATCAGTTGATAAATGTTTAGATTTCGTTAAGATTTGTGTGAAATAGTGTTGAAATCCTTTGGATCTAGACAAACTTTGATGAGATGATGTCATACTTTAGTGTTCATAAGAAACTGAGGTGACGTCACCTTAAAGCAGTCCAAATCCGGTGATTTCATGGTGAAAAGTAGTGGTTTCAGTGAAGAAGATGATGAAGATGCGTGTAATAAAGATGGAAGTACAAGATTTAGGAATAAAACTTACGAGAATCGCTTGGAATCGAGAGAAAAGTGCTTGAGAACGTCAGAGAGCGTGTTGGTCGGATAGGGTTGTCACATCAGTGAACAGTTGATGTGATAGGTGAGTATTTATAGGTGAGAGGGAGAAAGGCGGCGGAGGGTTAAGTGGGTCGGATGGCCAGTCGATCGGATGGCCATCCGATCGGATGGCCATCCGGTCGGATGTCCATTCGATCAGACGGCATGTGCGAGTTGGTTTTTCGACTTTTGTTTCGTGCGTCGAGCGTTGCGTTGCGTTTAAGCGAGTTGCGAGTAAGCGTAGCGATAGCATTAAACAATAGTTACACAAATAACATAACACATAACAAGCATAAAAGTAATCTGCGTTTCGAGTTTGCGATGAGATTGCATTGCGATAGAGTTGTGATTGCGTTTGCGAATAATCATCCCAAAACATATACGACGCACACACAAGTAAAGCACGTAATAACACACACATAGAACAATACCAGTAGTGCACTTCGAGTTGCGATGCGATAGCGATGTGATAGTGTTCAGTAAAATAACGTCTAGTTGTGATTTCTGCGTTTATCGCATTGTTACTTCACTCAGTAGTAAATTGTAGTTTAAAATATCGTTTAAAATCGTTGACCAAAATATCGTTTATCGAATCTCGAGAGTACAAAGCAATAATTAAGCAAGAATTGACAGATCTGAGTTACGACCTGACTTTGACTTTGACTTTGACCCGGAAAGTCGGGTTGTTACAGAAGCTACCCGACATTTGAAGATGACATTTCTAGTTGAAGACGCTTGTTTAAGAACTCAATTATTATACATTAAATTTTGTATTTAAATTTAAATGTTTCCCGTGTTTTGGGAATTTGACTTAAGGTTTTTTTCCGCTGCGTATTCTTTGAAGCTTTAAAATAAAAGATTTAAATATTATGCAATGACGACCCAAGTGTGAGACACTCGGATTTTGGGGTCTTACAAACATAAACCTGAATCTCTTAAACGAAATCTTTATGAAGTCTCTGACACCGATTCCTCTTTAGCTTGCTTTTCAACCAAGCGTCGGATTAATGATGAAAAAGACGATGTGGATTCTACTTGAAGTTGTGGCTTTTATGATTCCAAAATTTATATATTATTTGTTTAATTCAAGTTATTAATAGCACTTTTCATTCATATTTTTTTAAATTGTTTTGAAGACGTATTATTTATTTTAAATCATTGTGATTCTATTGTTTGATTCAAGATTGTTTCTTTATTTTTAGACTTTCAACAATAGAAATAATTATGATAAAGATAAATTGATATTTACTTCATTTCATTAATTTATTGGTGTTTAGATGAGCATATAATTAATTCTTATCATAGTATTGAAACCGTCCATGGCTATATAGTCTAGTGGCATCTTGGTGGTGGGATAAGGCTTTGACACTAATAGGTCCTGGGTTCGATTCCCACAAGGGGGGTTTTCCCATATTTATTGGGTTTCCTCCTGAATTGGTGTATATGCGTTATGCCTAGTGGAGATGGATATGATCGGGTGGTTCCACTGGTGGCATGATGATACTCTAGTGGTCCGACAGTGATCCAAATTTGCCATTAAAAAAACATAGTATTGAAATCGAAATTTAGTTTAAAATAGTTTTTTTTATAAATTTAAAATATCCTGGTTATTATGTTGATTGGTCTTAATTACCTCCTAAAATTGGTTAATTACCATCTTCATTTATATTAAAATAAAAATCTCACCAAAGTTTTCCGTCGATATATTTTGATTATTTGTGTTCTGCATAAGGTTTTGCTCAACTCCTAAACCTCATGTAGTTTTATTTTTCTAAATCCATTTTGTGTTCCTTCCGGGCATATTCAATATTTTTTTTTATAATCATGTAATAACCCATTTTGTTATACCTACATGTTATTTAATATAGTTATTCTTAGTGAATTTCGAAGTTAGTATTGAATAACTTTCTTATCCAATCTTTTGTTCAGCTACTCAGAATTTCAACAAGTTCAACACCCTTATCTACCAATGGTCGATATTCTATCAAGATTTATATGCAGACGTGTTAAACAATATCAAAGTTTCTGGATTACCAAACCATAGATTAGTTTTAAAGTTGGGTGTTCCAGTAATGCTTTCGAGAAACATCGATCAAAATAATGGTTTACGTAATGGTACGCGTCTTCAAATCACGTGTCTTGTAGACGGGTTATGAAAGACGTTAACGTTTAATTACTATATCTTATTCTTCACGCATTATTCATTTTTTAAAATATATAAACTGTTGTGTTTAATAAAACTTAAATATTCGAACCCGAGAATATTCACGGGTGATAACCTACTGTAACTATATGTATAATGAAGCACTTGATACTTTTAATTATGGTTTTGTTAATGTACACACATGTAGAATGTTGTACAATCATCTAATAAACTTATTACACACACACACACACACATATATATATATATATATATATATTAATAAATGAGATGATTTGGGTCATTTGTCTTTGAATGGTGGAGCCATTTTGCTGATGTGGCATCCATTGGTTTAGTGGAGGTTGATTTTGGGAGGGAATTCATGTAATTCTCTATAAACAAACCAAGTTTCACAAAACACAAACCAAAAACCAAAGAAAGACGCGGGATCCGGAAAACTTTGGGCTGGTTTTCGGGTTTTCCAAATTACCCAATTTGAATATGGATCCTTTAAATTTTTTGACTCAATTATTGTGCATACCAATTCTTAATCGGTGACCTTCTTTCTCTATGTTCTCTCTCTTCTACCTACCTTCTCCGATCACAAGCCTAAATCAAGAAATCCTTCACAAATCAAAGGTAAACTACATGATCCAAGCGAAATACTCTTTGTTTATGTTCTTCGATCCTGTAGGAACTTATTTTTTGTTCAAAACCCTTTCCACAGATGCTAATGATTTTTGTTCTCCTTCTTTTTTTGTAGACCATTCCACTTATTCTGCAGGTATGTAAACTAGATTAGATTGTTATGTCTTTTAAATGCTTAATCGCACTTTTTTTATCATTTTTCTGTATTTTTTGTGTTGCTGATGATGATTAAAATTTTTCGAATCTAATCTTATTAATGTATCTATTCTTGATGTCTTTGAAAGAGTGATGCTCTTACTGATTTTTTTTATTTTGTTTTTTTGTTTTTTCATGATAAACCCTAATTTTTATGCAACTGCAGGAGTCTGAATCTTCTTTGAACACAAGAGGTAAGTTTAATTTTATCATTTTTATTTTTTGGTGTTTTTTGATCCGGTATAATGATAGTTTTCATCGTTTATGCTAATCTCTATAATTTTTAAGTTATTTTGTTTTTTTTTTTTTTGTTGGCAAATCTAACTATGATTGTCACACCCTGACTTTTGCGGAAGCGTGATTATGGTGTGACTTTCTTAATATCATTGCATTCAATCATAACATCAACTATATGATAAAACCATAGATTTGTCATCCATTAAATGAGTTTAAAACATAACAACATTGTTTAAAATGTAGACTTCAAATTCAAGTTTTACAAACCTTACAAATTGTTTATGAGTTCACTAAGGACTCGTCAAAAGATATTAGATGTAACTAAGGTTTAGAAGACGTGTCTCGTCCAGGAGTAAGACACACTGACCAAACCCAAAGACCATGGATGACAACTTTATTTCTATCGCAGCATAAAACTTCCAACGCCCGCCAGATCCACTTACTAATTCCCTGAAATACATGTAGTTTGAAAACATCAACAAAAGTTTAGCGAGTTCATGTGTTTAGTATGTGTGCACGAATCATCCTTGAAAACGTTTGTAAGTATGTATGTATGTATGTATGTATGCGTAAACTGGTATGAAGCAACAAGGAAAAACAGATCAATTAATGTGTAGCTAATACATTAATATAAGTGACATGGCATATGAAGCACTCAATCCTGTATGCGTATTTCGTACCGGCCCCTCCGGCTGAACGACATAGTCACCACATGCGGCCAACTCGCAGGCCCATGGGTGGGGCTCGCAACCCCCAATAGATCTATCACTCATGCCCCTCGGTCCTTATACAAGGATTAATGGTCTTAAGTTAATCGCCTACCCATTCACGTGATCTAGTAGTACCTTTCATTAGCTAATCATACCATTGTAATTGTTTGTAAGCAGTATGTAACATGTATTTCACCCCCGAAGTTATAAAACTGAAAACAGTTAAGAGAAAAGGGGGACATGAACTCACTGTTTTGCGTTCCTTGTATCCGATATAACTCAAAGCTTCCTCTAGAGCGCACGACTACCTACATGCATACTACGGTCCATTAGACGAGCGGGTCGTGCCTTGACTTGGTAATGATTAGTGTCTTTGAGTTATGTTTTCAAAGTGTTCAATATTATTCCAAGTTATAGTTACTTGTTAAAATAATAATTATTTTAACTTGAATTATATTTTTAGGTTTTGGAATAACCGTTAAATAATATTTGTAATAATACTTCTCAAGTATTTAAATCTGTATTTCCTTCCCAAGGATGGGGGTATCTTATACATGTATATCCGTATTCTTGTATTGGTATAACTTGCCATGTGTTGGCGTCGTATTCCGGTGTGTACGTATTTTCTTAATAAATATCCAATATCTTCCCAAAACAATATATTTTCAAGTCTCACTTAGAAAATATGTATAAACTTATTTTGTCCAAAAATATTGTATTTCCAGAAAATATATATTTTTCCCAAAAATCATATATCTTCTAAATACTCTAGGAAAATATATTTTTACTTCCAAAAATAATATATTTTCTCTTTGTCGGAAATATGATATGCAAAAATCATATTCTCATTTATTTCGTATCCAAAATAATATTTACCAAAAATATATTTATGACGGTATTCTCCGGAATATTTTGTAAGCTACCTTCTTGTGCGGTTTCACAATATTATGTGTGTAAATTGTATATTTATTCCTTGAGACATTTGGTATTATTTTAGATTGTAAATTCTTGGTATTTTGTTAAGTTATATTACATTAATCCTAAAATAATATAATTATTACACCAAGTATACAAATAATCACACAATGTGTCTTTAATGTAAATATATATTCTAAATACATATTTAGTTATTTTTATTTACAAAAACCAACCTCCGATACTTGTATTTTTGTAACAAAATCTATGGCAACGTTTATATTGAAAACCATGGTTAAAACTCACTTGTAAATACTTGTTTAGAAAATATTTTTCTAAGTGTTTGTATTTTTAGAAAATTTTGCCATGGTTTCCCTTAAAAATGGAGGTGTCCATGCTATTAAAGCATATCATTTTCTCTTCAAAAATCATCATAAACAATCAACAATCAATTTACACTTACCAAGTGCTAAAACAAAGCTATCTACATAATGGTTATGAACTTGAGTTTTCATAAAAACTTGTAGTAACTTGGTAGTATGTTTAGTAGACTTAGTTACCCCTTTAAAGTGTGTTTATTTCTTTAAAAATCCCATTCTTGGAATATTTGAGTGTTTACAACTTGTTGGATGATTTTTCCAAAAATCATTCTTTTGAATTTTTCTTGTAAACAAAGTGTTCTTATACCTATTTCACCACTAGAAACATGATTAGTTTCTTTAAAAACTATGTTTATACAAATCTTGTGATTTAGCTTGGTTTCTTTGGAAAACTATTTTAGAAATTATCCACTCACAAGTCTTGTGTCTTGTTTAAATCATCATCACATGAAAACAACTTTTTATTTTTCAAGTTCATGTAAACATAAGGTATGATGATCTTGGTTTTTCACATGATCATCACATCAACTTACTAGATCATGTGTTTAATCACCATCTAGTAGGTTCTATATGATGTCTAACATCACTAACACTAGTAATCAATCAACAAGAAGCAAATAATTACAAATCAACAAGATTTCATATGTTTATAAGCTTATGTTAGAGATTCATGAATATGTCTTTTAATATTCATCATGTTTAACAATGTTCATCACTTATTAACCAACTATATATGAAAGATCAAGAGATCATAAGGGCCTTACTACTAGCACAAGGCTAGGGAAGATCACTTGATGTTGATGATGACAAAAGTGTTGGATAAAAGCAATCGGGTGAGGTCCTTCAAGATCCAAGACCACTGATGTGTGTACAATGCAACATATAAATTACATCAAATAAGGCATAAAACTAACCCTTTTTTTAGTACTAATATTGGAAAAAGAGTGTTTTTGTCTTCCTTTTGTATTTTCAGGATTAAATGAGCTCAAAAACGCAAAAGAAGCAAAAAGACGGCTAAATCCAACATAAATACAAGAAAAGGAACATTAGTGGACTGCCCGAACCCTCAACGGCACCTCCCAAAGCAAAATAGAGAAAACAGAAGACTGAACACGCCCCGTGCTCAGCCAGCACGGGGCCGTGCCCAAGAAGCAGCAGAAAAGACAAACCTATAGAAGCTTCTATTTCCCATCACGGGGCCGTGCTCAGCGGACACGGGGGCGTGTCGAAAGTACAGCAGGCGCATTTATTGTAATTGCGAATTACAATTAATGAGGAGAGAGAGTGTCAGACGGACACGGGGCCGTGCCCAGCGGACACGGGGCCGTGTCCAGCTCTCTGTTCAGCCTATAAATAGGAGTGCTTGGATTCATTTCATCTCATCCCTTGGCACACCACCTCTCTCACACTTCATCCACCACCCACCACCATCACAACACCATCATCCACCACCATCATCCATTGTCCATCGTAGAGTGTGTGAGTCGTCTCGGGATCCAAGATTGATCGTAAGAGTTCTTGACAATCAAGGCCATGTTTGCCTAAGTCTCTTACATCACTTGGTGAAGACAAAGTGTCTAGTATAATACTTTTTATTTCTAATCTTTTGCACTTTTTATTTGGTTTTGTATTAATGACTTTAATAACTAGTTACTTATGTTGAAGGTGATCTTTCCTTATCGTTTGTCCGTGGTGTCTTGGCATTATTTTACTGTCTATATAAAATAAAGGATTTTCACCATTCATATCTCCACGGTCTATATGGAGATATGTTGGCTACCTGGTAGGGGGTTAAGGGAACGGTTTGGTAAAGGTCTTGCCATTGTTCAGCGTTTAGAGGTCCTGCAATGGACCTGGGTCAAATTTAGTAGGACCTCCTTCAATACTTCATGGTATTGGATGGCGGGGGTCCAAACTCTTTGATCCCCTCATAAGTTAACTACTATTAATACTATAACCCGGCTATTTAGGACTGTATCCCTGCTGACTCAGACTACTTAGCCGAGGGTAACGTCACCGCCAAAAGCGGGGCCTACCACAATACTGCATTAATAACTTAATTCATTATCTTCCAATAATCCACCATTTTAGGATTGTATCCCTGCTGACTCAAACTACTGGGGTGAGGGTAACGTCACCTTCAAAAGAGGGGCCTACTACAATAACTAAGATAATCTCTTAATTATGTGCAAAAGTGCGGAAATAATCAAAGGTTATACTAGATACGAGTCGGAACCAAGTGATTCATCTTGTCTATCTGCTTTTATTTTATTTTTATTTTCAGCATTTTAGTTAGTTTTATTTTTCTTAGTTTAAAACATTTTTCTAAACTTTTATTTTGATTAGACGTTGAGGATAAACCGGTACTAAAAGCTCTTGTGTCCTTGGACGACCTCGGTATCTTACCAACGCTATACTACACTCAACGATGGGTGCACTTGCCCATATGTGTGTTTAGTGTTAGTGAAATATCGTGTTTTATAAATTTAAAACTTGGCTAAAATAAGTGTTAAAAAGGGCTTAAAATATACACCTAATATACGACACTTCACACGCATCAAGTTTTTGGCGCCGCTGCCGGGGACACAAGGATTTTAAGAAAGTTAGGAATCAACGGCCTAATCATCTTTTTTTTTTCTTTTTATTTTTTTTTAGGATTTTTTTTAGTTTTCCAGTTTCTGCAGAGCTCAGCACGGGCCGTGCCCGCTGAACACGCCCCCGTGCTCAATCATTGGAACTGGCAATCCTGTTTTACATCAGACAGTAAGCTGAACACGGGGCCGTGCCCACTCAACACGTCCCCGTGCCCAAGTTTCAGTTACTGAAAACAGAACCGTTAGATCCCGACGGTTGGTAATTTCTGACATAAACATGAGTGATAGTAATTATTTTTACTTTCGGCACTCTTATGGTACGTGGTGTCAATTATGTGGTGGCGAACATGAAGAAGTAAAATGCTACTTCCTAAATTATAGGCCCCATTACATGGACCCACCATCTTCTCACAACCTTAAGAGGGGCGAAAGTAAAAATAAGCACTATTTCTCCCTCGAATGCGCCCAGCCAGATATTCTAGGGGAAATGCTCCTTAGCGAGTTATTTCAACTAGAAGAGCTAATTCTGAAATGGATAGAAGAGCTTGGGAAGGATTTTATTAATCCACCCCAAGACGATACCCATGAAGAAATGTTGGAACCGCATTCCGACAACCTCGTTGCTCCCAAAAATACCTTCGTACCTAGCAAAGACTTGGACGATAGTCGTCCCTGTGTCGATTGTGCCGTGAAGGACTCTCCATCGACTTCGTTCGGTGCATACATAGACCTGAGCGATTCGGCATATACCTTCTTTAACAAGAGCCCGGGAAAGGGTTGGACTTGTCCACCTAGAATGAAAATAGGAATTACCCTCACCGACAACCTCTTGCGTTCTCGCCTTAGTCTAGGACAATTAAGGTATATTAGTCACTTTGGGGTTGTTCCAACCAGTCAGGAGCCACCCGATACTAACAAGTTCCTTAAAAAACTAGACAACTCCATAAAACAGTCTCCAGACATGGGGCCGTGTCCAGGTCAACACGCCCCCGTGCTCATCAAAGAGATTCTCTGCTGATTTGGTCAGAATACGGACAAAATGTGTCAGGAATTCCTCTGCACACGGGGCCGTGTCCAGTCAACACGGGGCCGTGTCCAGTGCACTGTCGTTTTCTTTAAATGCAGCCTGAATCCTGCTCATTTTTGACCACTTCAAAAGACAGAGATTCCTGGGATTTTCACTCATACCATCCTAGGTAAGTGCTAAAAGAAGGTTCCCAAGGACCCTCTTGTCCCTTCCACTTTTACTCATTTCCTCCTCCTTAAAAATTTTTCAAAATTTCCTCCATGGAAGATTGGAAATCTCTTGATTCCAACCCTCTATGTGAAGTTTGTAGGATTATTTGCTAAGGATTCTTGTTTAAAGTTAGTTGTATAACTTTATTTTAAATTATCTAAGCCTGAAAACTAGCTAAAAATCATGAGAATAATTTGAAACTCCAAGACTCCTTAGCATAGAATCCTGCAGACAAATGAACACGGGGCCGTGCTCAACGAGCACGGGGCCGTGTCCAGGGGCTCTGTTTTGCAAAAATTTAGCTTTCTTCGGTTTTCTTCACAGAAAATGGCAAGCAGAACAAGCGGATCATCTTCAAGGAATAACCGACAAGGGAGGAGATCTTCAACAGCAGAAGACTCTCTTGTAAACTATGTTTACGCTCTAAGGGAGGCTATTGATGAAATGACGGGAGTGGAAGAAGCATTGGTCGACCGTATCAACCATCTTACTGTGGGGCTGGAGGGCTGTCTCCATGAAGTAAACCTCTTGCACCAGAGGTTGAACCTTCTCGCCTCCCCGCCTTTGGTACCCATAATAACCCAAAGGGCGTGGAACATGGTGCCCGAAGTTGTCATTCCAGCCGAATGGTACGCCATGCACCAAGAGCTTCCGCGAAGAGTGGTGCAAGGAGTCCCGGTGAATGTTCCCCCTCAACCACCAGCAGCAGAGGAAAACGAAGCCGCATTCTTCCTCCCTAGGGAGATCGAAGAATGGCTTTAAACTACGGTTAGGGAAGAATTCGTTCGGCCAAAAGTCCTACTATATCGGGAAACTATTCTCGAAATTTTCTTAAAATAGTAGAACTCCTTATGATAACCTCGTGTACCTGCTGACCTATTTAGTTAATTTTTAATTTTATTTTAATTTAGGATTATGTAAGTTCTCTCTATGATGAAATGAAATGATGGTTTTAAGGTTTAGATGGTTTGTAATGAATAAAACACACTCATGGTGATAAAGGATGAAAAGGGGAACGAGAAAAATGAACCCATGCACAAGAACGAGGCAACCCGACAATTTTCTCCATTTCAGAAGGTTCAACACGGGCCGTGCCCAACCAACACGGCCCCGTGCCGAACCACCTGCAGAAAAACGCCCAGTACAGGTACCTGGACACGGGCCGTGTTCACCCAACACGCCCCCGTGTCCAGACTTCTGTTTCTCTTATTTTAATTTTGTTACTGGCACTTGAACACGGGGCCGTGCCCGGATAACACGGGGCCGTGTTCAGCGCCCAGTAACACAAATTTTTTGCTTTTTAAACACTATTTTACACATCTAATCAACCTAAAAATTTATTTTTGGGACACATTGAGGACAATGTGTAATTTAAGTGTGGGGGGGATGCTAAAACCTTGAATTTTGCAAGTCCTAAATACAAGCCTTACACAAAACTCTATTGGAACCGCTAATCACCCCAAATTTTTTCAAAAATTTCATTTTTTTTTACTTGTCTAGGTTTAACTCGGGAAATTCAAGTTCTCAAAAAGGTTATATTTTTACAAATTTACAACCGATAGCGTAGTGATAAAAAGAACCAACATAAGAAAATTATGAAAAGGCATAGCAAACTCATTTAAAATTTGATTATATACTTGATCACATAAAAACCCATTCCCACAAAAGTGAGTTTTGAGCCTTTATTGAGCACACAATTACATATCATTTGACTAAATGCTCATTTTTCGTTTCTTGTGTGAATAGCTGCTTGGTTCTTACGACTCTAGAACTTGCCATGACAATACATTCCCGGTCCTTATCAACTTAAACCCGAGTAAGTAAATGATGGAGGCATTAGGACTAACCCTTTTCATTTCTACACCATTATTTTTCTTTTTCCTTTACCACCTACCCAAAAATCCCCCTAGTTAGCCCCTTTGAGCCTAAACCTTTTCGTTTCACCACCCAAACAAAAACCCTTTCATCCACCAAAACCTTTTTCATTTTTAACCCTTTATTTTAGTAACAAGTTCGGTTTTTCCTTGAAAAAAAAAAAAAAAAAAAAAATTGTGATAATGATGAAGCAAAAAGAAAATAAACAAACAAGTTAATCAAAAATAACTTAGTTTGAATAAAAGCTTCATCAAAATAAAAAGTTGTAAAAATACGAAAACCGACACTTGTTACGCTTTTAGCCCTTTTTCTACTAACCACTAACCCGACACTTGTTACGCTTTTAGCCCTTATACCTATTTCACCACTAGAAACATGATTAGTTTCTTTAAAAACTATGTTTATACAAATCTTGTGATTCAGCTTGGTTTCTTTGGAAAACTATTTTAGAAATTATCCACTCACAAGTCTTGTGTCTTGTTTAAATCATCATCACATGAAAACAACTTTTTATTTTTCAAGTTCATGTAAACATAAGGTATGATGATCTTGGTTTTTCACATGATCATCACATCAACTTACTAGATCATGTGTTTAATCACCATCTAGTAGGTTCTATATGATGTCTAACATCACTAACACTAGTAATCAATCAACAAGAAGCAAATAATTACAAATCAACAAGATTTCATATGTTTATAAGCTTATGTTAGAGATTCATGAATATGTCTTTTAATATTCATCATGTTTAACAATGTTCATCACTTATTAACCAACTATATATGAAAGATCAAGAGATCATAAGGGCCTTACTACTAGCACAAGGCTAGGGAAGATCACTTGATGTTGATGATGACAAAAGTGTTGGATAAAAGCAATCGGGTGAGGTCCTTCAAGATCCAAGACCACTGATGTGTGTAAAATGCAACATATAAATTACATCAAATAAGGCATAAAACTAACCCTTTTTTTAGTACTAATATTGGAAAAAGAGTGTTTTTGTCTTCCTTTTGTATTTTCAGGATTAAATGAGCTCAAAAACGCAAAAGAAGCAAAAAGACGGCTAAATCCAACATAAATACAAGAAAAGGAACATTAGTGGACTGCCCGAACCCTCAACGGCACCTCCCAAAGCAAAATAGAGAAAACAGAAGACTGAACACGCCCCGTGCTCAGCCAGCACGGGGCCGTGCCCAAGAAGCAGCAGAAAAGACAAACCTATAGAAGCTTCTATTGCCCATCACGGGGCCGTGCTCAGCGGACACGGGGGCGTGTCGAAAGTACAGCAGGCGCATTTATTGTAATTGCGAATTACAATTAATGAGGAGAGAGAGTGTCAGACGGACACGGGGCCGTGCCCAGCGGACACGGGGCCGTGTCCAGCTCTCTGTTCAGCCTATAAATAGGAGTGCTTGGATTCATTTCATCTCATCCCTTGGCACACCACCTCTCTCACACTTCATCCACCACCCACCACCATCACAACACCATCATCCACCACCATCATCCATTGTCCATCGTAGAGTGTGTGAGTCGTCTCGGGATCCAAGATTGATCGTAAGAGTTCTTGACAATCAAGGCCATGTTTGCCTAAGTCTCTTACATCACTTGGTGAAGACAAAGTGTCTAGTATAATACTTTTTATTTCTAATCTTTTGCACTTTTTATTTGGTTTTGTATTAATGACTTTAATAACTAGTTACTTATGTTGAAGGTGATCTTTCCTTATCGTTTGTCCGTGGTGTCTTGGCATTATTTTACTGTCTATATAAAATAAAGGATTTTCACCATTCATATCTCCACGGTCTATATGGAGATATGTTGGCTACCTGGTAGGGGGTTAAGGGAACGGTTTGGTAAAGGTCTTGCCATTGTTCAGCGTTTAGAGGTCCTGCAATGGACCTGGGTCAAATTTAGTAGGACCTCCTTCAATACTTCATGGTATTGGATGGCGGGGGTCCAAACTCTTTGATCCCCTCATAAGTTAACTACTATTAATACTATAACCCGGCTATTTAGGACTGTATCCCTGCTGACTCAGACTACTTAGCCGAGGGTAACGTCACCGCCAAAAGCGGGGCCTACCACAATACTGCATTAATAACTTAATTCATTATCTTCCAATAATCCACCATTTTAGGATTGTATCCCTGCTGACTCAAACTACTGGGGTGAGGGTAACGTCACCTTCAAAAGAGGGGCCTACTACAATAACTAAGATAATCTCTTAATTATGTGCAAAAGTGCGGAAATAATCAAAGGTTATACTAGATACGAGTCGGAACCAAGTGATTCATCTTGTCTATCTGCTTTTATTTTATTTTTATTTTCAGCATTTTAGTTAGTTTTATTTTTCTTAGTTTAAAACATTTTTCTAAACTTTTATTTTGATTAGACGTTGAGGATAAACCGGTACTAAAAGCTCTTGTGTCCTTGGACGACCTCGGTATCTTACCAACGCTATACTACACTCAACGATGGGTGCACTTGCCCATATGTGTGTTTAGTGTTAGTGAAATATCGTGTTTTATAAATTTAAAACTTGGCTAAAATAAGTGTTAAAAAGGGCTTAAAATATACACCTAATATACGACACTTCACACGCATCAACCACCAAGCTTCCTTAATGACCTTCTTACACCTTGGAATGCACTTGGAATGGAGGGGATTGAGTTGAAAGTGATGGTGGGGGTGGTGCTTGCTCACGGCCGAAGAGAGGGAGAGAGGAAGAAGAGAGGTGAAGTTGATTAAGTGTGTGTGAGAATGAGGACTCAAGTCTTTCTAACCATCTTATGTTTTTGTCCACTAGGTCTTATGTTCCTAATAGTACATGCACAATCTTTGGCACATCTTAGGAAGATTTAAGGAAATCTAGTGAGATTATGAAGATCAAAGTGTGGGGCCACACCCTTGATGCCGTAAATCATGAGGGGGGGGGGTAAGTGTAAGTTTAAATGGTAAGTTAGATAACTAAGTTAGATTTCAAGTATATTAGTTAGGTGTTTATGTGTATGAAGTGTTATACAGTGTGTTAGGGGGTTCGGGGATCATAACTAGTTCAGAAATAATAAAACAATGCTTCTAGTATAATTTTGGTGTTTCGGGTGATGTCCGGTTGTTCGGTTGTTGGTGCATACGTCTGTCGACTTCGTCTTGTATCGAGTCTTGTAATGTAATAGATAGATCAGGGCACGCAAAACGAGAATGTGATTTATAGGTAATTCCGCACGGAATTGGAATTCCGTTTGGAATCCTTAATTCCGGTTGGAATCCTTAATTCCGCTTGGAACAACTAATTCCGCTTAAACATAATACCGTTTGAGGTTAATCCCGCATGGAATTAAGTTCCGCTTGTACCCTTTCACGCGGAATTAGATGCCTATATATACTTGTCTTGCCTGATTCATTGGTAACGAAATTAGTTCCGACGGCGAAGTTCTGTCGAAGTGTCTACAGCTCTGTAAACGATCTAATATCAATCAAAAGACAGTTTAAAATGAATTCTCATGCATTACAGCTGAAATAACATCAATACAACTGTTTCCGCCTTTTGTATTAGTGAGGTACTCTTCTGATCGACTCGTTTGGGTCCCTACTCGATCCTACAAGTGGTATCAGAGCTCAGGAAGAAGAGTTCTTACCTTTTCAGCTGCGATTTCTGATTTCTACACCTTCTTTTCTCAATTAAACTTGATTTCACGGTCAAAATGGCTTGATTTTCAAATATGTTGTACGCAACAGTGTTTTAACAAACCCTTGAGAGTTTCAGACATAAATACGGTTTAAATCTGTTCGAAAACTTAATTTCGCTTGAAAGTTGATATAATTTCGTTCGAAGCATTGCTGTAATTTCGCTCGGAATTAGAGCTAATTTCGCTTGAATCTGTTATTCCGTGTGAAAAACTCATACGGAATTACATTCCGTTTCAAAGTTCGCTAATTCCGTTTGAAAGCAAGTCTTATTCCGCACGGGATTAGATTCCGTTTGAACATTTCGAACGAAATTACTAATTTCGTTTGAGAGTGATTCAGTTTCTGGGTAATTCCATGTGAGAAGGGTAATTTCGTGTGAAACTTCAGGGTAATTCCGTTCGAGAGGTTAATTCCGTTTCAGATAGTTATTTCGCTTGATAAGTGATATTCCGTTTGTGAAGTAATTCCGTGTGAAGAGTAATACCGTTTGAAATTGACTGTTTGAGAATTTTTGAAAACTGAAAACATGGAGAACGAGTTTTATAATGCCTTTGCTAGTCCAATAACTCTTACTCAAAGTACATTGCTTGAAAATGAGACGGGGACAACACAAAAACTGCCTAAGCTTTTGGATATTGATGATTATAATGGTTGGTCCGAACGTTTTGGTAACTGGGTTGAAGCATATCATTTGAATGCTTGGGAACATACTGAAGTTCAATATACTAGACCACTCAAGAACAATGATGAGAAAATACCAATTAGAGAAATGAATCCCGAAGAGAAAAAGAAGTATAAAGATGAAAAATTGATGGTTAGTATGTTACAGCAAGCGATCAAAGAGGACATCTTGGTTCTTCTTCAACATAACGGAAGTGCATATTCAATTTGGAAAGAATTAGAAGCAAAGTCTCTTGGTAGTGATGATATGCTCAGGAACAAAATGTCACTTATGAAGAAAGAATTTGATTTATTCTGTGGTTTGAGAACAGAAAGTACTAATCAGATTATTGAAAGATATTGTAACTTGGTGAAAAACATGACAAGATTGGGCATCAACAAAGATAAAGATGAGTTGATTGAGAAACTAGCTGATGCATTGCCACATGATGTTTGGGGAATGTTTCTGATGATGTTGAGGAATAATAGAAAGGAATATAAAGAGTTAACACTGGGTGGGTTCATTAAACATCTTGAAGCTCAAGAGATGGAGCAAAGAAAGATTGCTAGAATGAAGAACTATGATGGAGAACAAGACATCGGATTGTATTTCAAAAGTGGTGTTAGTGAAAAGACCAATTTTTCTCCAAAGGTTGAAACTGCTTTTAATGCGAAAAATTCTTCTGAAAGTTCATCTCAGGGATCAAGCAACAAAACTGGATTCACTTCATTTCCAACATTTGATCCACATTTTTCTACAACAAAGAGTGGCAAAGTTCTTCAATGCAACATTGCCTTAAACCTTGAAAATGATCAGAATTATACCGAGGAAGTTGCTAAAAGCCATATGTCTTTGTTGGTAACTGTGCTTGAATCCTATGGTGGTTTAGTTGCAGGAAGGATCGGGAATCCAATGCTAACGAAAGAGGATTACGATCAAATTGATGCTGAGGAGATGGAATTGATGGATATAAAATGGTGCATGGCTAGTGTGTTGAGACGAGCCGAAAAGTTTAAACAAATTACGGGAAGAGATGATTTCCGTGATGCAAATGTTTCAACTTTAGGATTTGATAAAGCTAAAGTCACTTGTTTTCGTTGCAGGGAAAAGGGGCATTTCAAGAGGGAGTGCACAAATCGCAAAGCAAGTGGAGCTCAAAATCCTTTCGGAAACAACGACTACTATCGAAAGGCGATTTATCATCAAGTTGCTCAACAGCCACATCAACAACAACAGTCACAAACAGCTCATGGTAGGAAAGAAATTGAAGATTCAAAGAGAGCATGTCTTGTTAATCAAGATAAGGGAAATGGATTCAGTTGGGATAAATACATTCCAAAAGATAGTAAAGTATGTGTGGCAGATCAAGAAGATGAAAAATTGCCAGAAGGTTTCAGTTGGGACAATTATTGCCCAGACAAAGAATTCCTGGCTAAAGGATTTGTTGCTCATGTTATTAATGATTATACTGATGAATATTGGGCAGAAAAATACAGACAAATTGCGAAAGCTGAAGAGGAGAAATGGAAGAAATATGAAGAAGAAGAAGAAGAAGAGGAAAAGAGACAAGCTGAAGCTGAGAAAAAGAAAAAAGCTGAAGAAAATGTTCAAGTGAGAGTAGTTAAAGAAGTTCCAGCATTTGAAATCAAAACAGATGATGAGGTAGTCAAAGTTGCTGAGAAGTGTATGAATTGTGATTCTCTGATAACGCAGAACAATGAATTGTTGCGCAACATAAAAAGGCTGAAAGAATCATATGATATTTTGAACAGAGAAATGAATAAGTACAATGAGTCGAGCAGTGAACAGGCTGTAGCAATGAATACACTCAAAGGAGCATACATGAGGCAGCTTGACAATGTCATTTATTACACTGAAAAATGTGTTGAACTTGAGATGAAACTGGAAACTCAGAAAATCGAAACCAAGAGAGTAAATAAATTGTTGAAAAGTTACTCATGTTCTACTTTTGTTGTTGACAGGATTTACCCCATAGTGGAAGGATTGAAGACATTTGAAGAAGAGAAGACTTCGGAAGAGGAAAAGTCTGTGGCAAAAGAAGATGATGAAGTGAAGACATCTGGTAAGAAATCAAGTGTGGTTTATAACAAATGTCCGCCCCCTGTTGAAAATGCATATTCTCCGCGAAATGCTAATTCTGAAAGAGTCAAAAAGGCAACGAACTTACAGTGGGAGTCTGAGTCTACAGATAATTTGCCAGAAAGTATAGATGTCACTTTCACGTCGTCCGATACTGATCATGAGTCCGAGTTAATAAAAAAGGTGGTCGATCAGGTGTTGGATAAGGATGAAACAGAGGAGTCATTGTCGGAGTCAAAATAAGAGTCAGAGTCAAAGTCCGACACGTCAAGTCAAAAAGTCAAACAGGGAAAACGGGTGTATAATAAAGAATTTTTGTTATCAAAATCTAATTTGAATGATGAACCGATCAAAGTAGCATATACTTTGAAAGATTCTGACAAATTATATTCTGATGAGGTTTTTCCAATAAGAGGTGTTAAAACAGAAATGATAAAAAAGGTTTTCAAATTAACAGAAATTAATATTTCTGAAATAAAAGATTTAAATCTTAATGAAAAACCAAGTCCTTATTCCTCAAGAGTTCAACAAAGGATAAACAAGAAAATGGGTTACAATTATGGTTCAGACTTTCGAAAGAAACCAAACCATAATGGTAATTTCAAAAAGAAAGGTTTAGGTTTTATTCCATCGAAAAACTATAAAAATGAGAAAACTTATAAACCAAAAACTGTTTTTGTTTCAGGAACAAGTGCTGAGAAAGAACAAAAGAGTTCATTCTGGAAGCAGACGAACAAAGAATTCCTTGCGAAGAAGCAAGAAGAGATGAAGAAAAGTGTTGCTCAGAAGAAGACAGAGACGAGAACCTGTTTTCAATGTAAAACAGTCGGTCATATTGCCAGAAATTGTTCAAAGGCGATACAGACAAAACAGGAAGTCTCTGGTAAACTGAAAGAAAAGATTGTTGAAAAAACCGAACTTACAATCAGAAAATTTACAGGTTTTGAAAATTCAAAATTTGAGGTTGGTGAATGTTCAAGGAATGTTTTGAAAAGAAAAGAAAATCTGAAAAATCAGAAGTGGGTGGTTAAGGGTTCAGGAAGTAGTTCTAGCGATGAATCTGAGTTAGCAAAATCAGAGGAGCTATTTACTGGCGATGAATCTGTCTCCACAAAGACAGCGGAACCACAGGTTGTTGTAAAAAGTGAGAAATCTGTCCTGACTGTGGATGACGAAAACTTTCCATTACTAAGGGCTGAAAATTTTAAAAAGAAAGTTGGGAAAGTTGAAATTTCAAATCAATTTTATTCTGAAAAGACTAAATTTGATGTTGAAAAGGCTTTCAACGGAAATGTGAAACACATTTTTGGAAAAATGGTCGATGGTAAGGCCAAAGGAGTCAAAGAATTTTATGCTTCCAAAAAGAGTGTTCACAGGTCTGTTGAAAGTAACAGTGAAGAAGAGGTTGTTACACCCAAGGATGGTCAGGCTTGGGTGGATATATTTTTCAAAGAATAAAAACCTGACTTGCCGGAGCTCCCAAGATTGGTAATCGTGGAGCATGAATCGGCATCTTTCTCAAAATGTTGTTAAAAATGGTTAAGTGTGACTTGCCGGAACTCCCAGGTTGGTAGTGTGGAGTAGGAATCGGCATTCTGAGATTTCAACCTACAAGTGGTAAGCGTTGGTAAGCAAACCGACTCGTGGTTGAAAGAGTAGTTTTACTTGCTAAGATGTTGGTAGTTATATCTACAGATGGTAAATTAAGGACATTAATTTGTACTTGATTTACTACAAATGGTTGAAAAAGGGGATTAATTCATAAGTTGATTGGTAGAACAATGTGATGATCTTGACCCCATTTTTACAAGTGGTAAAATTAACAGAACTTATTTTTCGGAAAAACCATTTTGATTAAAACAAACTTAAGTGTTTTGAGATCTAAATGGGAAAATAGTTTGTTGTGAGGGGGAGTTCTGATTGTTTACGCCAAGTGGATGGAGAATTGAGGCGATTCGATATCAGTTGTCATGTTACTTGTATAGTTTGTTTTCAAATTTCTTTAAATGTTTCTGAATTTTAGGGGGAGTAAGAATTTCAGAAAATCCAAAAACATTAGAAAATTTGAAAAAGCCAAAAACATGATAAAATCAAAAATGAGTTTTGTTGTGAAATAGAGGAAATAATAGTACATCAGTTGGCTATCACAACACGCTAAAGAAATGGAATGTTTAATGTGATAAACGATCTCACTGTGGATGTGTCAGTAGGTTTTTACACATTTAGTAGATTGTGACGAGATATAAACCTAAATTTCAAACTTACTTATATCGTGGGGAACATTTCTTGGATATATGGGTAACCCCCGAAATCTTGTTTGAAAGGTCCCTCTTTCTGAGATACTAGGTCTTTATGCTCAGTGATATCTGGGGTATTATCCCGGGACTTCTGATTTTGAGGAAGCAATAGCCTAGTCCCCGCATAATACTTTCTGCTTTTGCTTGAAATATAGCGCCGCCCTCAGCATAAAAAATGATGAAACATTGAAAAATGTTAATCATGTGCTGTTGAAGAAAAGATCCTCTAAAGGGGACACACCAAAAGTCGAGCCGTCATCTCTCTGCTGAACAGAAGTTCTGACCTGAGCTCTCACGGTTTCGCATCTAACCCCTTACAGATATCATCTAGGTATACTCACCTGTAAGACTGAATATTGGGATCTGGATACGGGAGTATATTCAAGTGGTGGAACACGCGAATAAGTTTAAGTGCTTAAAACATTAATCTCGTATCTCGAAACAGTTGAAATTTGTGTGAAAATTTAAGAGGACCAGTATACTGACAAACTAGGTGAATTGTTTAGAACTTATAATGTTTAAAGCTTAACGGTGTTGGTGATTTGTCTCATAAACTGATATGATCCTCTTACACAAACTCACAAAAATATTGGTTGTATATATTTCTTTACTGCATTTCATCTATTCAAAAATCCAAAAAGATTTTCGACAACTGTTGAAGAAAAGCTGATTTTCAAAATTCCAAGTGCTAAACTTGATGAACAGGTTTGGGAGAGTGTGCATAAAAGAA
The DNA here is from genome assembly GCA_030545235.1 of Helianthus tuberosus. Taxonomy (NCBI): domain Eukaryota; kingdom Viridiplantae; phylum Streptophyta; class Magnoliopsida; order Asterales; family Asteraceae; genus Helianthus; species Helianthus tuberosus. The sequence continues at coordinate 66,049,553 of CM060392.1, read as the reverse complement.
TATTTTTCTTACAAGTGAGTCATTATAGATTAAATCTTTTTGAATGATTTCTGCAAATGGTTTCTAAATTTTAATCTGTAAACTTTGAGAAACTTATGTGCATGGTAGAGATTGTGCAGGAAAAGCCAGGTTCTGATACCTGAGCAGATTGTTAGCCAGGTGACGTTTTTAGGACCTGAAGATGGTGAATTCCATACTACGATCCCAGCACATTGAAAGGGGGAGTCTGAAGACATCGAGAGAGAGTTTGAAGATGTAGAAAGCCAGATCGAGATTCTGAAGATGGAAGAAAGAAGAAAAAGAGATTGATTGAGGATGTTTACAATGGAGAATCTTTGAATAGATAGAGCAGACTGATAAAGACTGAAGGTTTGACAACCGAAGACTCGACACTGAAGACTCGTCAACATTCGAGGGGGAGTCTGTTGGTGCATACGTCTGTCGACTTCGTCTTGTATCGAGTCTTGTAATGTAATAGATAGATCAGGGCACGCAAAACGAGAATGTGATTTATAGGTAATTCCGCACGGAATTGGAATTCCGTTTGGAATCCTTAATTCTGGTTGGAATCCTTAATTCCGCTTGGAACAACTAATTCCGCTTAAACATAATACCGTTTGAGGTTAATCCCGCGCGGAATTAAGTTCCGCTTGTACCCTTTCACGCGGAATTAGATGCCTATATATACCTGTCTTGCCTGATTCATTGGTAACGAAATTAGTTCCGACGGCGAAGTTCTGTCGAAGTGTCTACAGCTCTGTAAACGATCTAATATCAATCAAAAGACAGTTTAAAGTGAATTCTCATGCATTACAGCTGAAATAACATCAATACAACTGTTTCCGCCTTTTGTATTAGTGAGGTACTCTTCTGATCGACTCGTTTGGGTCCCTACTCGATCCTACATCGGTTAGATACCGGTTCGTTAAAGTGTCAAACTATTCTGTTTAGTGATCCTTAAGTACCCTTTTGTGACACTTTTAGTTCCCGACACTTAGGAAAGCATTCAAGACCATTTTGCCATATTTTTGCATGTTACTAGTTTGTTAAATTGCTGAATTTTGCTGAAATATGCAGAATTCTGCACTTAATGTGAGTTTTAGGCACTTTCCGGCACTTTAACTATCACCTAGTAAAGCAGTTTTGTGGTCCTTACTTCCCTACACACTATACTAGTGTAAAACTTGGTTTCTGGCTCATACTGAGTCTCAAAACACTGTCTGTCTATGTACTGAATATCGTCAGCATTTTTCTGAGTTATCCGCTAACTGTGCTAACTGTGCTTTGTGCATCATGTTTGTCAATAAAGTTTGCATGTGATAATGAGATGACGTTATGTAATATGTGATGCACATGTAAGTATGTTGCAGTAATCAGAAAGCAGTTTAAGTCACTAATTGTAATTCAGCACAGTCATTAAGCACTAATCAATATTAATTAATTGTACGGATGCATGCAAATTTGACAGTTGTCACAATGATATTTTTTGAAATTTGAAAATCTTTGTTTTTTTACTAATAAATTTTGAATTGTATTAATATGTATTAATGATCCTTTTGTTTTGGTTTATTATTTCTGTTTTCCAATTTTCATGATTAACTAATAAATTTTATATTGTGTTAATTTTGAATCCATTAAAGATTATGTAAATTTTAGTGTGTGATATGTTTTTACGGAATATTGATTGTGTTTCTAAAAATAAATAGGTTTTAAATTTTTTTGAAACCGTTCCTTTTTAATTATTTGTTTTAGAAGTTTCTCCCGATATTATAAGTTTCTTTCTATAAATAGTTTACCGTTTTAATTTTTAAAAAGCCTTCATATTTAATTTCCAGATATGGATCAGAGTAACAACAGTCCTTCATTTTTAAAGCTTATTGAGGAAGATGACCTATTATTTTTGTTATGTTTATTTTTTTCTAATTAGTAATCAAATTTTAAGTAAACTGATGTTTATGTTTTTTTTTTTGTCTTAAACTCATAGCAAATACCAAATGACTATGCTTCATTGATGTGGGGAGAGCAACCACCTTACAAAGAATCTGTTAAGATTGTTGATGGCAACAAGTTATGGTTTGTAAGACTGAAAAAAAACTTATTTGGGCCCTGTACTTGGTGATGGCTTCACCAAAGTTGTTCGGGATAGTTGTATAAGAAAAAATGACTATCTTCTGTTTCAGTCCTTTGGACCATCATCATTCTTTCTTTCGTTGTTTAAATTATTTGTTCATGAAAATTGCTTTGTATCCAAAATCACACCTGAGGAAGACGTTATTGTAAGTAGTATATTGTCACACCCCGATTTCCACGTGTCACCGGTGGGCCCGGTGGGGAGTATCGTGACGTCATGGTTGGCAACGTAATAGTCAAACAACACAATATTAATACGCACAGCGGAAGCAATTGAAAATATAATACAACCGAATTTATTATTGTAATATCAAATGTCACAATATTCGGAAGTTTATCCACAGAAGGATCGAACATAAAATGGAAACAATTGTTCAACAGACTTTTAGGCATCTTAAGCTTGCGAGACTTCTACTGATGCTAAGGAGAAATATCCAGCCAATTTCGTATAGTACCTGCATTTAGCCTTTTTGGAAAATACGTCAGTTTACACTGGTAAATACATTCAACTGACTCATTTTAAAATGATTGAAAATTTGTTTGGATGCACGTGGCATAAAACATTTTAATTTGATTAAAATGCACAGAGGCAAAATTAATCTTTTTAACTTGGGAGAATTATTTAATATTATAATCTTGTGAACGAATTACATGTTACTTATGCGTTCAGTAGCCCGGAATCTAGTCCGGGTTAAAGATCAATAGACACACCACATAATTGAGTTATACACGACAGGTGTACGCCTACACCCCGTGCTCAGGTCGTGGCCAATCTCGTTAGATGATGCCAAGGATATCCGGGACATGGTCATTAACCCCCCAAAGGCTGTAAAGTAAACAAGACTGTTTAAACAAGCCGATCAAATTATTCAACTACCCACTTAATGTGGAGATTTGATGCTCGATCAAGCGGTATGCTATATACCGTAACCCAAGCCCGTATGGGGAAAATAAGTTAAAAGTATTTACCTGAGCTAAATATAAATTCAATCCCAACCGTATATCAAATCAGCAAGTACAGATAGCTTTTACTGGGCTCCTAATCTGGAACGAAGGTTTTTAATAACCTATTAGAATCCTAACGGGTCTTTAATTAAGCTTAAGCTTAGACCGGCTAGTTTCAAAGATACGGTTCGTACGCACGATTAAGCGAGGACCGGATAGAATGTGATTTAGACCCGACAAGTTCAGAGACTTGTTTAATATGGGTCCTTCATGCACATTCTGGATTTTGAGATAAAACCGATAAGGTTTGACCCGTTTCGGCTATTTTATGTAAACTTGTTACATAACCCGAAATGAACGCATAATAAGCGTAACGGGTATCTGAAAGAGCCATATACAGGTTTCCTAAGTTAATATGCTTCAAATATGTTGTGACATCAGTAGGATGTCTTTCATTATGCCCCGAACTAATTTAAACACAAACTATGCCCCGTAGGGGTAGTTTGGTCATTTTAAAGGTTGTAAAAGAGTTTAAATGTTTAACTGAGTTACAGGTCTGATGTAAACAACAAACATACTCAATTTGATGAGTTATAACAGTAGGGTAAAGTATATATGTGAAATATATCATTTATAACCAAACTATGCACCGAAGGGCATTTTGGTAATTTCACATAAGCCGAAAAGCTCAACACTGAAGTCTGAGTTTATCAACCTTTGCTTACTGTTAAAATATCATAATTTGCCTCATATATCAGTAGGTATCAACCCGGGTATGTTCAATATGATTTTAAAACATACTATGCGTTAAAAACGCTAAATAAGGCGATTAAAGGCCATTTCCGGGTTTGATACTTAAATCTGATATTTTTATATTTCCAGAAGGCTTAAAATAATTTATTTATCATATGTGATCAGTAGCAAAAGGTTTGGAGTCGTTTAGATAAGTAAAACTCATTTTATGGCCCGTAAGGGCAAAACCGACAATTACCGGATTAAGCCTACGACTACTAGTTATGCTCAGCCTAAAATTAATGAAAAATCTTTAAAAATCCCAAAATAATATATTATATCAGTGGGTATTAAGTTTGATACCAAAAAGTAGGCTTAACTAGGCTATACGCTACTTATGCCGTTTAATTAACAATAAGCTTTAAATTTGCGATATTGAGCATAACTCTTAATCTACAAGTCAAACTGATGTCAAACTTTGCATACAAGTTTATATATCAGTAATTAAGGTTTCTACACTTTTACATTTTCATAAATCACGTTTTAAGGTAATAAGGGCATAACGGTCAACATATGAGCAATTAACAGAAATATGCATATTAATTGGATAACTAGTGAACCAAGGTGTATAATCACAGAGGGTTGTTCTAACATGTAACTTAATCCAATTTAAGCTCTGAGGCATTTCTAAAACATGCCTAAACGGGTCAGAACTGAAAGTCAAAGTGAAAGTCAAACTATGTGACTTTCGGTTCCGAACCGGGTCTAAACAGGAAATAGTCGGGTGGAACATGTTTAGACATGTTCTTACACTTATTACTAAGTTATAACAATGATCCAACAGGTTGTATATGATCTACAATGTTAATTATGCATAAATGGCATTTTAGACTTCCTGTTGACTTTTTAAGTAAAGGTTTGACCCGACTTTTGACCTGGTTAGAGTGATGATCAGGGGAAACCCTTTTGAGGTTTTATTACCCATATAAATACCATCTTATATCTACTTTTGATTCGAGCATTGACTGAGCCATTATTGACTAATCTTGAAGTCAACCGTTAATTACGATATGTTGACTTTTAAGCTAATTACAAAGCAAAACTGAATTTTGAAGGGTTAAGCATACTTACTAGTGTTTAGTGGATGATTAGGAAGACTTGGAATCAGCTTGGAAGCTCCTCAAATGGCCAGAGATGAGTTTGAAGTATGAATGATCAAGTGTTGCACCTTGTGTGCTTTATATAGTGTTCAAGGCACCACAATTGATTGACAACAAAGTCTAGTGCCCATCCACAACTGATTGACACATGCCCTAGTGTTCTAGGGGGTGTTTTAGGGGCCAAGGGATGAGGAATGATCGATCAAAGTGGAGTAACATGGCTGTGGCAGACAAAGGATCAAAAACAATCAAGTTCTGTCCAGATGTAGGCCTCGCGTAGCGTGACGCCTTAAAGCTTCATGCTCGCGCTACGCGAGCATGTGTAGTTCAGCCAACATAGTTTCTGTTATTTGCAGTTTAGTCCTTGGCTCTTCGAATCTTGTACAGACACTTGTTTATTGCGATATGGACCCTCATTATTGATTTGTAAGGGCTTCAAGATATATACCCACTTCGTTAAGTCCCCGGGTAACTTTATTGTTACCCGAAAAGGCCTAACTTTCAACGTTGACACTTTAACCCCTCGCACACGAATTTGATCACAACTTTCTCATACGTTGACGAAACTTTATGAAATTTAAATCGTGCATTCTAGTGAGCATAATTAACATTTACAAGGCTTCGGGTTTGTCAAAAGGTCACTCAGAGGTATATCTTTAAACATGTTGACACATTTAACCCCTGTAGTCTGTAATCTCTCACTTTTAGCTTCGTATGATCCATGATTTATTCGTTTGAAGATATGAGCATCGTGTAGGGTTAATGTACATTATATTTATTCACAGTTGACACTTAGAATACGTATTTTCACATACTTTCCATGTTTGTCAACTTTAGTCCTTCTATAATATTTCTTTCACACGTTTAAACATTATGACACGTGTCAACACATTATAGGACGTGAATTTTCGAGGTGTTACATCCTCACCCCCTTAAAATAAATCTCGACCCGAGATTTACTGAAATAAGTAAGGGTACTTTTCTTTCATCGTGGCTTCAACCTCCCACGTGAATTCGGGACCACTACGGGCATCCCATTTGACCTTTACTATAGGTACATGCTTCCTTCGAAGCTTCTTTACCTGTCAATCTTCAATCGACAAAGGTTTTTCCACAAATTTTTAGCTCTCATCTATATGCACATCTGTACGCGGTATAACCAGTGATTCATCAGCGAAGCACTTCTTCAGATTACAGATGTGGAACACATTGTGAATTCCACTGAGCTCTTCTGGTAAGTTTAACTTATAGGCAACTGACCCGACACGTTCGATAACCTCGAAAGGTCCTATGTATCTCGGGCTTAGCTTGCCTTTCTTACCAAACCGCATCACTCCTTTCCAGGGTGACACTTTAAGTAGGACTTTGTCACCTACTTCGAAGTGAAAATCCTTACGCTTAGGATTAGCATAACTCTTCTGCCTATCACGGGCAGCTTTGAGACGGTCACGAATCTGGACAATCTTGTCCGTCGTTTTGAACACGATCTCTGGTCCTGATAACTGGACATCTCCAACTTTCGCCCAACAAATTGGCGTTCTACACTTTCTACCGTATAATGCCTCAAAAGGCGCAGCCTTAATGCTGGTATGGTGGCTATTGTTGTAGGAGAATTCGATTAATGGTAGGTTCTTATCCCAACTACCACCCAAATCGATCGCACATGCACGTAGCATGTCTTCCAATGTTTGAATAGTACGCTCACTCTGACCGTCAGTCTGAGGATGGTAAGTCGTACTAAAATTCAAACGTGTGCCCAAAGATTGTTGGAAATTCTTCCAAAAATGCGACGTGTACCTAGTATCTCTGTCAGAGATAGTAGCTACAGGTATGGCATGTAGGGCTACAATTTTATCAACGTATAACTGGGCTAACATATCGGAGCTATAAGTCTCCTTGATGGGTAGGAAATGTGCGGACTTAGTCAGTCTGTCAACTATAACTCATATCGTATCATTTCCTTTCCTTGTCTTGGGTAACCTGGTAATAAAATCCATAGTTACCATTTCCCTACTTCCACGTAGGAAGTTCAGACTGTTGTAGCAAGCCTGACGGCTTTTGATGCTCGGCTTTGACTTGCGCACATGTCAAGCATTTAGCTACATGGGTGGCTACAGACCTTTTCAAGCCTTTCCACCAATAATTTGCCCTTAGATCCTGGGTAGCTGATGGCAAATTCTTAATCGTTGCCTAATTAGGGTTGCGGCATTTAATGCGTAAGCAATATGAACCGCCTTTCTTATTTAACAATATCAAACCCTCAGAAGATTGAGTCAGGCTTTATGTGCCTATGTTTTAAAACCTACTAAATCAAGGTTTCGATTTCTCCATAATTAATGTGGAGTTTTCATAATACTCCCGCCCACAGCGGGATGTTAATCTTAGTTCTACCTGTCTTCCAGGAGGTAAGCAGGGGAAACTTTTGAGAAGATAATTAAGATACTGGGAGGCTATAGAGATTTTCCATATCTCAGGCTCCAGTTCATCCATCATTGTTCGTGTCAAATGAGTGACACCTTTATGTTATAAGTCCACGAATTCCTTAATTGGGAACATTTGCTTGGAAAAAAAAATTTCCATTTTTTTGATATCTTCTTTGAATACTACTAGTCGACTTTAGTACAATATGATCATTGGGATATCTTAGGGGTTCCATGTATTAAACCTCCATGCTGATCAGACATGGAAATAATCTATGGGACACACTAGGATACGCCAATCCTCATATGACACTTTTATCAAACATAGTTTGGCATTCGCAGGCGATAGAAAACAATGAGAAAAATAATTAAAATAACATATGTTGTCGTACTCTATGCAAAGAAAGAGTGCTCTTAGATTTTTCGGAAGGATTCCTTGCCGATCTATAAGTATCGGTTACTATGGTTTCCTTGGTAGTTATACCTTGTGGATGATAATAAAAATTTTACTAAGTTTATGGTTCATGAAGATTTATTATTGCCTGTATTAAAAACAGGACACTTAGCAGAAATTATCCTTGATAAATGATAAGGAAGTTTATTGTACAAGTGCTTATATTTAATTAATAATGGAAGTTTCACAAACTAGGCACCTAGCTCGGTTGGCTAGGCGCGCGAAAGGGTGCGGCCTAGACCCAGGTTCGACTCCGGGGACGGCCATTTCCACCATTTTTTTTTTGTTTAATTTTAATTAATCGTACGGATACGTGTAATTATGAGAGTTGTCTCATAAGGAGTCTTGATAATTAATTGCTTCTTATCACCCACGATATGGGCTTGATTTTTCGGGGCAATCAATCGATTTTTATCACTTTATTGAGTCCTTATATTTAACGGAACTAGGACATCGGAAAAATGATTCCTTATGGATATAAAACATCCATCTAATAATGCTGAAGCAGTCTCAGAGGTATACAGGCTTCTTACTGAACTTTCGTTGCTTTTTATTAAGCCTGTACTTGCTCTCTTTCTCAGATTTCTGGGAGTTATTCTCCTTCTTTTGGTTCATCCTTCATAATACGAAGTGTGAACAAAATCTCCTCGTGAGCAAATTAAACATGGTTTTGAATGAGATTTAGAGCGAGAAGAATTCGGCTCTCTGGATTGTCTCATGACCTTTCTATGGTCCTTCCATCTGCTGCGTCAACCACAGCCTGGAGATTAACTCCACTGATATTGAGGTTTACGTTTGCAGTTTTATTAACTTTCGTCGCCTTAATAGTGTTGCGACTGTCGTCTACCTCATCCGAGTTTTCCATACTCGAAACTTGGTACAAACCACCAAGATTTAATCATTATTAGTCATCATCCTGATGACCTGACTTAAATTAGTCATGGCATTCATAACCCGTATGGGCTATTCTGTTCCGAACATTCATAGTGAATGTTATTTTGAACGTATTCCATTATATTTAGCCTAGGTCACAACAGGACCATCAATGGCATTCAAAGTTTGGAGCGAGTCCAATACTTGCTTGACAGGGGGCCATAATGTCACAACTGTCTTTGTCACAAGGACGATCATGAATAGCTCAAAGGCTAGCCTTACAAGACTTTGGTTATATATATTTATATACATATATGGCATAGAAGCCTGTCGCGATGGACGTAGAAAAATATGGCATAAGGCACAGTCATGAAGGACATAAATGATTTTACGGCACGAAGGCCTTATCGCAAAGGACATTTAGATATGGCACAAACGGCCTCGTTATAAGGACATTCATCAAATCTGGTACAAAGGCATGTCACCAGGAATGTTAACATTTAATGTGTTAACTTGTCACGAATGACCAATTATAGCACATAGGCTTGTCATGAATGACTTTAAAACATAACTTGATGGTCTATCACCAAGGACCTTAATTTATAAGCCGCAATCTTATTAGATTAGGGCTTCAAGGTTTAAACGTGGTTCTTCACCTTTGGACAGGGAGTCATAGACTACAACTGTCATCGTCTTGAAAGACGATTCTTTTGGCAGAAAAATAAGCCAATCAACATCACTAATGGATGTTTATATATAACCATCGTATCTAAAGTTATTAGTCATGATCACATCGATCATATTGACTATTAGGTTTGGGTATAATCACACCATTTTGAACAGGGGATCATAAAGATCACTACTATCTTTGTCTTATCGACACTAGAATAACGTATAGCCCGTAGGCATTTCCTCACGAGGGATGTTAATATTATGATCAGCATACTGAGGATACTAGTCAGGATCGCACTGATAGTATAGACTATGGGAATTGAGTATAGCTCACCCCCTTGGCAAAGAATCACAAAAGATTACAATTGCCTTGTCTCAGTTAGACGATATAATATAGCCCTTAGGCAAAACATCATTACGGATGTTAAAATTTTTAATCATCGTATTGATGATTTTTGTCATGATCGTATTGATCATATGAACTAATAGGCTTGAGCATAGCTCACTACCTGGGACAGGGAATCGTAAAGATCACAATGTCTTTGTCACACATGGACAATATAATATGGCCCATAGGCGAAACGTCACTAATGGAGGTTTATAATAGGTTCATCCTATTAGAAGATATAAGTCATGATTGCAACAATCATATTGACTATTTTGGCTTGAGCATAGCTCACCACCTCAGACAAGGAATCATAAAGATAACAATGTCAATGTCTCAAATGGACAATATATTATAGCCCGTAGGCAAATCATCACTAAAGGATGTTAAATAATATTATCATCATATTAAATGATATTAGTCATGATCGCATTGATCATATAGACTATTAAGTTTGGACATAGTCCAATATTTTAGACAGGAGGTCAAAGACCATCACTGTCGTTGTCTTATCGGACAACAAGTCTAGCCCGTAGGCACTTCATCACTAACGGATGTTCATAATATGATCATCTTATAGGATGATATAAGCCATGATTCCTAAATTACTAGGTTAGATAAGGGGATTGGAAGAATCCGATATAAGGATGACTGTTGTGATTTTCTCGAATCACATTTGTCGAGAGTGCTAACACGTTCTTTGGTGTTCACAAGGATCTAAATCCCTTGAGTAGGTTTCACCATCTTGGCCGCGTAGGCTAGGTTTCACCTTTAAGATTCCCTTTTAAAATGCATACTGACAGAGAAGGAAGGATATTTATTTTATTCAGGATTTTTATCATAAATTCTAATTCATAAGTTAATAATAGCACCAATGGCCTAGTCGCGTAGACCAGTTAAATTTATAAGCCATGATTTCAGAGAATCGTGGCATTAAGGTTTGAATCAAAGTTCATTACCTTTTCCTGACAGGGAGCTGTAGGCTACCACTGTCTTTAGTCTCAGAGGACATTAACCATAGCCCGTAGGCACTTCCCTTATAAGAGATATTTATTACTGAATTGCCCCTTAGGGAAATTCATTAACCATGGTAAACAGAGACCATATTTGGTTAATTTATTAATCATATTTATTTAGGATTTCTATTATAATTTATCCTAATTATAAAACATTAACAGTTTTATTAGTGGCACCCAATGGCCTGGTCACATGGACATTTATAATTATATGCTAGGATTTCAGAGAATCAAAGCATTTGAGGTTTGAACCTAGTTCATTACCTTTATCTGACAGGGAGTCATAGCTACCACTGTATTTTGGCTCATGTAGAAATGAGCAAGGCCCGTAGGCACTATATTACCACGTATGGTTAAAATATGAGCATCTTAATTGATGACGTAAACCCAGGATTCAGGGATCATTAAACTGGGTTAGGAATCTTTTGAAGAATCCCATATAAAAATGACGTGTGTGATTTTAAATGAATCACATCTGCCAGGAGTGTTAACATGTTTTAAGATGTTAACAGGGAATTGAATCTTTTAAACAGGTCTTACCATCTTGGACCGGTCTTATATTTGACCCAAGGCTAGGTTTCACACTTAAGATTCTTAATTAATGATTTGAATCTTTTTTTTTTTTAACAGGTCTTACCATCTTGGCCCGGTCTTATAATTGACCCGAGGCTAGGTTTCACACTTAAGATTCTTAATTAATGATTTGAATCTTTTTAACAGGTCTTACCATCTTGGCCCGGTCTTATAATTGACCCGAGGCTAGGTTTCACACTTAAGATTCTTAATTAATGATTAACGCAGAACAATTTTAAATTGAGGTGTAAATATGGATCTGAATCTAAATTGCGGAACTGCCATCTTGGCTGGTCTTAATATGACCCGAAGCTAGGTCTTGCCCTTTTAGATTTTGCCATTTTATTATAATGGTAGATCTTGCAAAAAGGAAATATTATTTTTTCCATTTATTTAATATTTCTCATTTAGAATGAAAGTTTAAACTTAATCATTCCATTATATAAAAATAAAAGTATAAAGTTGCCCTAAGCAGGACTTGAAAGGAATAATGTTGTCCTCGAAGGGACTAAAAAGATAATTATGTCCTTATAAGGACTAATAAGGAAACGATCTTCAGTAAAAGGAGTTTCTTCTTCATTTTATTTCTGAATGCTTTCTCCTTGGATGCTCGTTTCATTCTAGTCGCGGTACGAAGCTCAGCATCTCAGGGCTCCGGGTGTGGAGAACTCCTATTACGGCTTCTTTGCTTGGCGACGTATCCAATAAAAATTTGGAAGTAAAATTTCAAGATTAGGATTGAGAATATTCCTAAGTTAAGTCTAGACTCAGAAGGTTTAGATATGTGCAATTGTGTAACTGAGATTAAACACAAAAGGCTAGTGTTAAATTCACTCAGTGTTGGCTCTGATACCAACCTGTCACACCCCGATTTCCACGTGTCACCGGTGGGCCCGGTGGGGAGTATCGTGACGTCATGGTTGGCAATGTAATAGTCAAACAACACAATATTAATACGCACAGCGGAAGCAATTGAAAATATAATACAACCGAATTTATTATTGTAATATCAAATGTCACAATATTCGGAAGTTTATCCACAGAAGGATCGAACATAAAATGGAAACAATTGTTCAACAGACTTTTAGGCATCTTAAGCTTGCGAGACTTCTACTGATGCTAAGGAGAAATATCCAGCCAATTTCGTATAGTACCTGCATTTAGCCTTTTTGGAAAATACGTCAGTTTACACTGGTAAATACATTCAACTGACTCATTTTAAAATGATTGAAAATTTGTTTGGATGCACGTGGCATAAAACATTTTAATTTGATTAAAATGCACAGAGGCAAAATTAATCTTTTTAACTTGGGAGAATTATTTAATATTATAATCTTGTGAACGAATTACATGTTACTTATGCGTTCAGTAGCCCGGAATCTAGTCCGGGTTAAAGATCAATAGACACACCACATAATTGAGTTATACACGACAGGTGTACGCCTACACCCCGTGCTCAGGTCGTGGCCAATCTCGTAAGATGATGCCAAGGATATCCGGGACATGGTCATTAACCCCCCAAAGGCTGTAAAGTAAACAAGACTGTTTAAACAAGCCGATCAAATTATTCAACTACCCACTTAATGTGGAGATTTGATGCTCGATCAAGCGGTATGCTATATACCGTAACCCAAGCCCGTATGGAGAAAATAAGTTAAAAGTATTTACCTGAGCTAAATATAAATTTAATCCCAGCCGTATATCAAATCAGCAAGTACAGATAGCTTTTACTGGGCTCCTAATCTGGAACGAAGGTTTTTAATAACCTATTAGAATCCTAACGGGTCTTTAATTAAGCTTAAGCTTAGACCGGCTTGTTTCAAAGATACGGTTCGTACGCACGATTAAGCGAGGACCGGATAGAATGTGATTTAGACCCGACAAGTTCAGAGACTTGTTTAATATGGGTCCTTCATGCACATTCTGGATTTTGAGATAAAACCGATAAGGTTTGACCCGTTTCGGCTATTTTATGTAAACTTGTTACATAACCCGAAATGAACGCATAATAAGCGTAACGGGTATCTGAAAGAGCCATATACAGGTTTCCTAAGTTAATATGCTTCAAATATGTTGTGACATCAGTAGGATGTCTTTCATTATGCCCCGAACTAATTTAAACACAAACTATGCCCCGTAGGGGTAGTTTGGTCATTTTAAAGGTTGTAAAAGAGTTTAAATGTTTAACTGAGTTACAGGTCTGATGTAAACAACAAACATACTCAATTTGATGAGTTATAACAGTAGGGTAAAGTATATATGTGAAATATATCATTTATAACCAAACTATGCACCGAAGGGCATTTTGGTAATTTCACATAAGCCGAAAAGCTCAACACTGAAGTCTGAGTTTATCAACCTTTGCTTACTGTTAAAATATCATAATTTGCCTCATATATCAGTAGGTATCAACCCGGGTATGTTCAATATGATTTTAAAACATACTATGCGTTAAAAACGCTAAATAAGGCGATTAAAGGCCATTTCCGGGTTTGATACTTAAATCTGATATTTTTATATTTCCAGAAGGCTTAAAATAATTTATTTATCATATGTGATCAGTAGCAAAAGGTTTGGAGTCGTTTAGATAAGTAAAACTCATTTTATGGCCCGTAAGGGCAAAACCGACAATTACCGGATTAAGCCTAAAATTAATGAAAAATCTTTAAAAATCCCAAAATAATATATTATATCAGTGGGTATTAAGTTTGATACCAAAAAGTAGGCTTAACTAGGCTATACGCTACTTATGCCGTTTAATTAACAATAAGCTTTAAATTTGCGATATTGAGCATAACTCTTAATCTACAAGTCAAACTGATGTCAAACTTTGCATACAAGTTTATATATCAGTAATTAAGGTTTCTACACTTTTACATTTTCATAAATCACGTTTTAAGGTAATAAGGGCATAACGGTCAACATATGAGCAATTAACGGAAATATGCATATTAATTGGATAACTAGTGAACCAAGGTGTATAATCACAGAGGGTTGTTCTAACATGTAACTTAATCCAATTTAAGCTCTGAGGCATTTCTAAAACATGCCTAAACGGGTCAGAACTGAAAGTCAAAGTGAAAGTCAAACTATGTGACTTTCGGTTCCGAACCGGGTCTAAACAGGAAATAGTCGGGTGGAACATGTTTAGACATGTTCTTACACTTATTACTAAGTTATAACAATGATCCAACAGGTTGTATATGATCTACAATGTTAATTATGCATAAATGGCATTTTAGACTTCCTGTTGACTTTTTAAGTAAAGGTTTGACCCGACTTTTGACCTGGTTAGAGTGATGATCAGGGGAAACCCTTTTGAGGTTTTATTACCCATATAAATACCATCTTATATCTACTTTTGATTCGAGCATTGACTGAGCCATTATTGACTAATCTTGAAGTCAACCGTTAATTACGATATGTTGACTTTTAAGCTAATTACAAAGCAAAACTGAATTTAGAAGGGTTAAGCATACTTACTAGTGTTTCGTGGATGATTAGGAAGACTTGGAATCAGCTTGGAAGCTCCTCAAATGGCCAGAGATGAGTTTGAAGTATGAATGATCAAGTGTTGCACCTTGTGTGCTTTATATAGTGTTCAAGGCACCACAATTGATTGACAACAAAGTCTAGTGCCCATCCACAACTGATTGACACATGCCCTAGTGTTCTAGGGGGTGTTTTAGGGGCCAAGGGATGAGGAATGATCGATCAAAGTGGAGTAACATGGCTGTGGCAGACAAAGGATCAAAAACAATCAAGTTCTGTCCAGATGTAGGCCTCGCGTAGCGTGACGCCTTAAAGCTTCATGCTCGCGCTACGCGAGCATGTGTAGTTCAGCCAACATAGTTTCTGTTATTTGCAGTTTAGTCCTTGGCTCTTCGAATCTTGTACAGACACTTGTTTATTGCGATATGGACCCTCATTATTGATTTGTAAGGGCTTCAAGATATATACCCACTTCGTTAAGTCCCCGGGTAACTTTATTGTTACCCGAAAAGGCCTAACTTTCAACGTTGACACTTTAACCCCTCGCACACGAATTTGATCACAACTTTCTCATACGTTGACGAAACTTTATGAAATTTAAATCGTGCATTCTAGTGAGCATAATTAACATTTACAAGGCTTCGGGTTTGTCAAAAGGTCACTCAGAGGTATATCTTTAAACATGTTGACACATTTAACCCCTGTAGTCTGTAATCTCTCACTTTTAGCTTCGTATGATCCATGATTTATTCGTTTGAAGATATGAGCATCGTGTAGGGTTAATGTACATTATATTTATTCACAGTTGACACTTAGAATACGTATTTTCACATACTTTCCATGTTTGTCAACTTTAGTCCTTCTATAATATTTCTTTCACACGTTTAAACATTATGACACGTGTCAACACATTATAGGACGTAAATTTTCGAGGTGTTACATATATATTATACAATCAGTATGTTGAATAATTTTTTCTTTCTGTATATTGGTTTTTTAATTTTTAATTATCACTACCTTTGCAGGTCATGGCTGATGAATTTTGGAGGAAATTTTATGGGAAAAATTTCAAAGGTGGTCAATCAACCCTTTATTTAGTAGATATATTTTATAACGTTAAGATGGACGGATTAACTGACAGCTGTGTTTTTACTCATGGATGTTCTGAGATGGTAAATTTAACCCTTTATTTAGGAAAAATTTCAAAGGTGGTCAATCAACCCTTTTTTAGGTTTCATTGTTTATGCTGATGTGTATAATTTTGTAATTTTTTATTTTTTTTTTGCAAATCTAACTATGATATTTTTAAAAATTTGAATATTTGGGTTGTTTCTAATAAATTTTGTACTGTTTTAATATGAATTAATTACAATCCATCAAAGATTTCGTTATTTCCTTAAATGTTAGTATTATATGGTTTTCCTAAATTAAGGTATCTCTTTCTATAAATAAATGGTGGAGCAATTTTGCTTGGCAAGGTTAGACTTTCCTAATAAGTTTGCTTAATTTACGGGATTGGATGTTAGTGATTTGATTTTCAGAATTTAAATTTTAAATTTTAAATTTTGAAGTCAGTCATTATTTTAAATTTAAATTTTGAAGTCAATCATTATTGTAAATCTTCCATTTTTTTGTTGTTCAAGATGTTTAATTCGGTTAGAATTAAAAGGGTTTGGAAATAAAAGGTTTGGAGTTTAGGTTTTCAGTTTAGATCTACGTTAATTAAAAGATTCTACCTTTTTTTTTTTGCAATAGGTGTTTTGCTGTCTTTAAAGTAAATCCTTCAGTTGAGGTGTCACTTGGATATAAATCCTTCATCTATTTTTTTATCTTTCTTGAAAGCAAATGGGATGTTGTAACTGGACTTTTGTTTGTTTCTTTTGTATCAGTCAGGTATTTTTTTTATTTGTTTATTATTTTTTTATTCTTTTTTGCAAGTGAACATGACCATAGGCAAACTAATAGTGTTTCAGTAAGCTTATAAATTTTCCATAGAGAAGAAACGAAGGGAAAAGCATTCTTAGAGGTATGCTTATGAACACCATTTGATTCTTGGTCATATGTATCACTCTTGGCTTTAGGACACTTCTGATATCGTCTCGAGAAAAGACAAAAGGTATATATTCAAACAATATTCAATTATAAAAACATTATTGAACAATTTATAACGTTAATAAACAATGTGTTTTATTCAGCATTTGGTTGGCATTTGGTGCATAAAGATTGATTATTATTATTAATTTTTTACTTAATGGTGTGGCTAGGGTGATTTACTAATCAAGTGGTGGCTCAAGTGGATGATTCTACCATGTTTGCTGGGTACGTGTCAAGATTTTTGGGTAGTTTAATATATTGTTTGATTCGAGTTATAAAGCGAAAGGTATGGTTTATTAGGTTTATTTTGAATTTTGATCTTTCACCCACTTTATTCAATTGGATATTTTAAAATTTGCTATCTGAGCTTTATTTGGACTCAGTGACTTGAGATTTTGGGTTTTTAGGTCCGCTGGGTTACCTGGGGGATTACATTTGAGCTTTTGGTGAAATATGGTTTAAATCAAGATGATAGAACCTACCATAAAGATAAAAAAATTTATAAATACTTCCTCGCGTATGTGATGTGCGCGTGTTCACCTCTGGTCTCCGTCTCTCGCCTCGGTTCCAAGGACCCTATTTCAGTATGCAGTTTTCTGATCTGATCGGAGGTGCAATTACCGACCAGATCGAGTGTCCATGTAAGCAGTCTCCATCTTAGCTCATTAACTCCATCTATCTGAAATTTTAGGATTTTGGTGATGTTTAATGATTCAATGTGTATTGTTTCTTTGCTCTTTATTTGCCAAGTTTAATTCATGTTTTGAGGATTTGCGTTTTGATAGCTGCTGACAGCATACATTGATCTATTTCAGGTATGGGAATGGATCATAACATGTTTAGAGTTCGTCTTCGTGAAGCAGGATTTGATGAAGAATCGATTAAACGAAGGGATAATGGTTCATTAATCGCTCATATTGCTAAACTTGAAGCTCAGGTTGTTATTCTTTTCCACGTTGTTGATAACTGTATGGTTTTGTTAATTGGATTCAATTGTTAGGACTGATGATCAATTTTTTTACTTGCTAAAGATTTTATTTTTAAGCAACATACTGACTAATTAGCTCCTAAAAATGTTGACTGGAGGTGGAGATGGTCAAATGAATGATTTAGTTTGCTGCTATTATCATTGGAACCGCGATTGGTTTAAACGTGGTAAATGGAGTTAGTTGAGCCAGTCCTCAGAGTGTTGCCATAACCGAAAGGTAACCTCAAACAGGTACGTTTTATAATTTTTTATGATATTTTTTAGTTGTGAATGTTTCAAATGTTGAAGAAATTGATCGGTAGAATTGATTGATTTACTTCAAATGCTACTCAATTAAGAGCATTAAAAGTCTGACCCAAATTAAGCAGACAACTAATTTTTTTTTGTTTTTTTTTTTTTTTTTTGCAGATTACTTCTTTGGTTATGAAGATCGTGTGATTTTGGAATAAGAAGTCTGGGCTGAGATTCGTTTCGTTTGAGTCTCTCGACTGCGGCTTCTTCTGAGGTTCGTTTCGATTGTAATGGGTACATGCTAATGACGAATTTATGATAAAATTGTTAGGGTTCTATGATGTTTGGTTGAGAGTTTGGATTTGGGCGCACAAATATTTTTATCAAGAAGATTTTACCGTTTTATACCTTCATGGTGTCCCTTTGTTTAGGATATTTTATGTAGTATGATATTTTAGAATAAAAAAGAAATTACAAACAACAAATAGTGGTTGGATGCAACTTGGTCGATTTCATTTGGGTTTGATTAAGTTTTTGTCTTGACCTACTTCAGTGGTATTCATTCTTGATTTATGTCCGAGTTTCTTTATTTGTTTATAAAATCTTAATCTTCTTCATGAAACAAATTGATAAGGTTCTACTAAATCCAAACATGTATTTTTTGGTTGATGTTTTTTGTTGTAGCTGATGTGGGTGGGGCAAGGTTCCGTGGCTTGGTTGTAACTCCATTGTTCCACCGCGTCAAGAGGTAGTCGTTTTCACGCGGTCACGGATTTGCAAATGAGTGGAATTTGCCATCTCCGGCGTTAGTTGCAGATTCGTCACACACGTACATACACTGCGTTTCTCTCTGTTATTCTGATCTTAATCATCGCCTCCCTGTTATTTTGCTCTTAATCGCAAAGGTATGTTTAGAACCATTAAACCTTTTCTGTTACTTTGGATATTTAGATTTTTGATGTGGGCGTGAATGTGTACATTATGTAGGTAGCTCCAATCGATGAGTAGCAAGCCAAAATAATCTTTGCAAATCTCCTTTTCCTCAACAGATTTAGCATATTATAGATTTGCTTATGTTCTATCAATGGTTAGGCTAAAAAAAATAAGAGTTGTTGTCCATTTAGCGGGTCAATTTATGTTTTATTTTGATATGGTTGTATGCGTGTGGCAGATATTTCGGATTTCAACATTTTGTGACTTATATGCCTATTATAAATAACTTATTTGTAATCTGTGATTTATTTTCTTTTTCACTGGTATCACGGAATTCGGATTCTTGAAGTCATGCATTATTTGTGGAATTTAAGCTATTTAGTTGATTTATGTTTGCGTTGTTTTGTGAGAGAAGTCAAATGATTTTGTTACTTTTCTGCATCTGATAGTGCGGTTTTGTGATAGGACTACAAGTTGCCCCTTTCATTAATCTTAGTGTTAGTGTATAAGTAAATGATTCCAAACTGCTTGAAATTTCCACAGGTCCCAAATTGTCACTCATAAGAAAATTATTCATGTAAATGATTCCAAACTGCTTGAATAATCCGTTATACTAAAAAAATATACATGATTAATATACATTCTTGCTTTTGTACGTTTTTATGGCTCTTTACAACAAGAAAAAGTTTAAGAAACCGAATTAAAAATTTATGGTGGAGAAAATGGAAACATGATACTTTAGATGTTAAAAGTGTTATTTTTATACTTTTATTTGTTGTAAATAAATCTTTTTCTACCCGGAAAATTTCCGGGTTATAACCTAGTATATATATATATATATATATATATATATATATATATATAGGGTAAGGTTCATGCGAGAACCACCTTTATTGCGAGAACCGCGAGAACCAATGTGAACACAACCTAAAATAGCTAAAAAAACCTAAAAAAAACCTAACCCCCCCCCCCCCAAAAAAAAACCTAAACCCCCCCACACCCCCCCCCCCAAAAAAAACCTAACCCCCCCCCCCCCCCCAAGCTAACCCCCCCACCCCCCAAGCTAAATGCTAAAAACTAAACCCCCCAAAAAACCTAAAAAAAACCTAACCCCCCCCCCCACCCCCCCAGAAACCTAAACCCCCCTCCCCCACCCCCCAAAAACCTAACCCCCCCCCCCCCTAGCTAAAAAGCTAAAAACTAAACCCCAAAAAAACCTAAAAAAATCTAAAAAAAATCTAAAAATTTTTTTTTGATTTTTTTAATATTTTTTATGTTAAAATCGCTACTTTTAGAAGCCAAAAAAAAAAAAAATTTAAAAAAAAAAATTTAATTTTTTTTTTTTTTTTTCTACGAAAAGTAGCGATTTTGTTATAAAAAATATTAAAAAAAAAAAAAAATTTGTGTGATTTTTAGCTATTTTTAGCTATTTTTAGGCATTTTTGGTTGCGTTCACATTGGTTCTCGCGGTTCTCGCAATAAGAGGTGGTTCCTAACGGATCTTTATCCTATATATATATATATATAGGGAGGAGCTCATGCGAGAACCACCTTTATTGTGAGAACCGCGAGAACCAATGTGAACACAACCTAAAATAGCTAAAAAAAACCTAACCCCTACCCCTCCCCCCAAAAACCTAAACCCCCCCACCCCCCCCCCCCCCCAAAAAACCTAACCCCCCCCCCCCCCAAACTAAATGCTAAAAACTAAAACCTAAAAAAAACCTAACCCCCCCCCCCAAAAAAAAACCTAAACCCCCCTCCCCCACCCCCCAAAAACCTAAACCCCCCCCCCCCACCCCACCCCCAAGCTAAAATGCTAAAAACTAAACCCCCAAAAAACCTAAAAAAATCTAAAAAAAATCAAAAAAAATCAAAAAAAAATCTAAAAAATCTTTTTTGAATTTTTTAATATTTTTTATAAAAAATCGCTACTTTTCGAAGCCAATTTTTTTTTTTTTTTTTGCTTCGAAAAGTAGCGATTTTTTTATAAAAAATTCAAAAAAAAAAAAATTGTGTGATTTTTAGCTATTTTTAGGCATTTTTTGTTGTGTTCACATTGGTTCTCGCGGTTCTCGCAATAAGAGGTGGTTCTCGCATGATCTTCTCCCTATATATATATATATATATATAATGCTGAAAATTCATCTCAGATACTTATTATACACTTATGTACGACGTTGAACAACCATAACATTAACTTCTATTTATAATGTACGTTTCTAAATTGTGAAATATGTATAATACATATATTTAATATGTATTATATGGGTGAGGTTCGGATACAAAATCCATTTTTCCTACAAAGTGTACAAAGTCATAAAACACCACAATTTCAGCCATAAAACACACTCAAAACCCACAAATAACAGAGTGAAGATCACTAAAACACAATATCCAAACTCTAAAAGTCCATAAAAACTTCAAACATACCATCATAGAACTATAAAATACAAAACACAACATGATAATCAACATAAAACACACTAATATTAGTCATTCGATAATCAAAGTCTTATCATCCAAAACACAACATAAAACCCACAAATATGGCGTTTTAGTAATCTTCATTTTGTTATTTGTGGGTTTTACGTGTGTTTTATTATTGACATTATAGTGTTTTATGACTTTTTACACTTTGTAGGAAAAATGGACTTTATAGCCAACTCTCACCCTGTATTATATAATACATATATTTACATTCAACTTTGCAAAATAATCGTGTTCATGATTGAATAATGTTTGGTAATGGTTATTTTTTAAATTACCAAATTAGTTAATTGGTGATCCAAATGGGAAGAGAGAATCTAGTTAAATATTTAATTGGAGAAAAAAAAAGTTAACAATTTACCGTTATACTCTTTTTATTTATTTTTAACTAGTGTTTTTCAATGACGCGCGTTGCGCGAAAGGCATTGGTGTTTTCGACCGACATCATTCTTCAAACGATTCAAGATAAACGATGCGTAACCAGCCATATCCGGCATCGTGGAGTGTATTAAAAAGGGAGCAATTGGACGATTGGATGCTGGGCTAGGTGTTTCTTGGAATGCCCACGGATTGTTCGGGTCAAAACCACGATTATGAGGATTCATTTTTTCGTATTGTGGTTGGATGAGAATTTTTTTTTAAAATAAGATAGAGATGATTATAGAAGAGGTGGAGTAGTTGTGGTAAAAAAAATGAATAAAAGTGTGAGTATTTATAGTGAATAAATTTTTTTTTAAACAAATAGCCGTTGGCCAACGGCTAGCCCAAACGGCTAGTTGTCTTGGCCAATGAGATCCCGTCATGTCATCTTGATAGCCCCGTCCAACGCCCGGGCTGAAACCCCCGCCCAGGGGGCCACGCCGAAACCCAAGCCCACCCGGGGTGGTGACTTGGGCGTTTGTACCCAACACACGCCACAACCCCCGCCCCCGGGCTGAAACCCCCGCCCAAGGGGCCACGCCGAAACCCAAGCCCACCCGGGGTGGTAACTTGGGCGTTTGTACCCAACACACGCCACAACCCCCGCCCCATACCCCATATTCTAATATACCCTAAATTCACTGTTCATTTAGTTTGAATTTTATCATATATGAACTAGTGTTTTTCAATGACGCGCGTTGCGCGAAAGGCATTGGTGTTTTCGACCGACATTATCCTGCAACTCTTCTGTTAACTGTTTCACTTCTTGCAAAGACTGAACGTAGACCCTAACTCTTGTTTCACCACTTAATCACTGTAAAAATTACAGGATTCATGTTTGGGGCATGGGTTGACACGTGGACTTCGAGCCTCCCCGCTGGTGAGTGACGTGTTGGGTCGGTTAAGACAAAAAAAGCCTAAAGCGTTAGGTAGATTTCGAATAGGGCGAGCTTGTCAAACGGTTTTCGTGACTTATATCACCACCCGGGACGCTATCGTAGTAGGCTTTAAAACGGTCGAGCTTCGGTTGTAGCTCGCGCCACTTGTGTTGGCACACGTTTAAATTGTGCCGGCCGTTCCCTACGTTGTGCCGATAGCTAACGAAAGCTTCCGGCCATTAACGGGTCTCACCGGGTTGGCGGCCCTTCATCGCGTTGTGCCGGTATCAAGTGTGGGTAGCGGGTTCGGGTAGGTGGAGTGAAGGGTTGGGGTAACGATGTGGACAGGAGGTGGGGTTGGGGGTTTTATAGTGACTTGGGTGAACCGTTTGGCTTGGCCAAACGGTTATTTTTTAAAATTTTAACCTAGCCGCTATAGCCTAGCCAACCAAGCCAATGAGAGCCGGCCACGAAGGACCTAGCGCCAAACGGTTATTTTTTAAAATTTAAACCTAGCCGCTATGACCTAGCCAACCCAGCCAATGAGAGCCGGCCACGGAGGACCGCTAGGCATGCCCAACGCCCGGGCTGAAACTCCCGCCCAAGAGGCGACGCCGAAACCCAACCCCACCCGGGGTGGTGACTTGGGCATTTGTACCCAAACCACGGCCCAACCCTCGCCCCATACCTCATAGTCTAATAAATGAATATAAGGTATTGCTCAATATTAAAATTTTAACCTAACCGCTATGGCCTAGCCAACCAAGCCAATGAGAGCCGGCCACGGAGGACGTAGCGCCAAACGGTTATTTTTTAAAATTTAAACCTAGCAGCTATGGCCTAGCCAACCCAGCCAATGAGAGCCGGCCACGGAGGACCGCTAGGCATGCCCAACGCCCGGGCTGAAACTCTCGTCCAAGGGGCGACGCCGAAACCCAAACCCACCCGGGGTGTTGACTTGGGCATTTGTACCCAAACCACGGCCCAACCCTCGCCCCATACCTCATAGTCTAATAAATGAATATAAAGTATTGCTCAATATAAAAAAACATCACATCTATGGCCTAGCTAACCCAGCCAATGAGAGCCGGCCACGGAGGACCGCTAGGCATGCCCAACGACCGGGCTGAAACTCCCGCCCAAGGGGCGACGCCGAAACCCAAACCCACCCGGGGTGGTGACTTAGGCATTTGTACCCAAACCACGGCCCAACCCTCGCCCCATACCTCATAGTCTAATAAATGAATATAAGGTATTGCTCAATATAAAAAAAAAATCAAATAATAAATAAAGAATTAAAAAATGAAAACTGAATGATACTGTTCATTCAGTTTTCATTTTATCATATAGTAATGCCCAACCCTTGCCCCATACCTCATAGTCTAATAAATGAATATAAGGTATTGCTCAATATAAAAAACATCACATCTATGGCCTAACCAACCCAGCCAATGAGAGCCGGCCACGGAGGACCGCTAGGCATGCCCAACGACCGGGCTGAAACTCCCGCCCAAGGGGCGACGCCGTAACCCGAACCCACCCGGGGTGGTGACTTGGGCATTTGTACCCAAACCA
The DNA here is from genome assembly GCA_030545235.1 of Helianthus tuberosus. Lineage (NCBI taxonomy): Eukaryota > Viridiplantae > Streptophyta > Magnoliopsida > Asterales > Asteraceae > Helianthus > Helianthus tuberosus. The sequence goes on along the minus strand of CM060392.1, from coordinate 66,025,092 downwards.
CGGCCCAACCCTCGCCCCATACCTCATAGTCTAATAAATGAATATAAGGTATTGCACAATATAAAAAAATCAAATAAAGAATTAAAAAATGAAAATTGAATGATACTGTTCATTCAGTTTTCATTTTATCATATAGTAATGCCCAACCCTCGCCCCATACCTCATAGTCTAATAAATGAATATAAGGTATTGCTCAATATAAAAAACATCACATCTATGGCCTAGCCAACCCAGCCAATGAGAGCCGGCCACGGAGGACCGCTAGGCATGCCCAACGACCGGGCTGAAACTCCCGCCCAAGGGGCGACGCCGAAACCCAAACCCACCCGGGGTGGTGACTTGGGCATTTGTACCCAAACCACGGCCCAACCCTCGCCTCATACCTCATAGTCTAATAAATGAATATAAGGTATTGCTCAATATAAAAAAATCAAATAATAAATAAAGAATTAAAAATGAAAACTGAATAATACTGTTCATTCAGTTTTCATTTTATCATATAGTAATGCCCAACCCTCGCCCCATACCTCATAGTCTAATAAATGAATATAAGGTATTGCTCAATATAAAAAACATCACATCTATGGCCTAGCCAACCCAGCCAATGAGAGCCGGCCACGGAGGACCGCTAGGCATGCCCAACGACCGGGATGAAACTCCCGCCCAAGGGGTGACGCCGAAACCCTAACCCACCCGGGGTGGTGACTTGGGCATTTGTACCCAAACCACGGCCCAACCCTCGCCCCATACCTCATAGTCTAATAAATGAATATAAGGTATTGCTCAATATAAAAAAAATAAAATAATAAATAAATAATTAAAAAATGAAAACTGAATGATACTGTTCATTCAGTTTTAATTTTATCATATAGTAATAATTTTTAAAATAAAAAAATAATGAGTGGTCCACATTGGATTTAAACATTTGTGTCGAATCACATAAAAAAACATAAATTATATGATTCAAAAATGGTCAATGTGAAATTAGCTCACTTGTTAGAGGTCTTGTCTCTTGGTGGGGGGGTATTGGAGATGGATATATGAACTTTATTAGAACAGCAGAAAATGCTAGTGAAACAAGTTCTGGACTTGCGCCTGGACAAAAATGGTCAATGTGAAATTAGCTCACTTGTTAGAGGTCTTGTCTCTTGGTGGGGGGTATTGGGTTCAATCATAAGGGTGGAGGGTATAGTCACCGATTTTTGGGTGTTTGAGTGAAATACTAACCAATAGTATTATGCCATGTCAACTCCCCATTCTACTCCCCATTTTACACTCAATCACTAGGTATGGTCAAACACCTCTCAATTAAAAAAAAAAACATGATTGGTTGAGCCTCTCTCTCTCCTCTCTCCTCTCCTCTCATCACTCTCCACCTCAATCGGTGAACACTTACCGATTTTGGCATTCTCTCTCTTGGTCACCGCATGCAATTGAAGCCACGGTGTAGTCACCGAATCGGTGACTTGAGTCACCGCACACATCCCCGAGCTCTATACCCTCCACCCTAAACAAAAAGTAGATCAAGCTTTTATTTGATGTATTTCAGAAGAATGCAAGTGTTGCCATTGAAAAAAAATATATGATTCAAAAACAAACATAAAATTCGGTTTAGCTACTAAACCGATTCGAAAACCAAATTCAAATTCTGTTTGATTGCAATTATACATATTAACAGAAAGTGTGGATGAACAGTAAATTAAAAGGTTTTTCAATATTTCTAAGTATTTATTATTTTATTGCTTTGTTACTCTATTTGATTTTAAATATATATTTTTTCTAATATAAGTTTCATGATACAATGAGTTATCAAAGAAAAAAACATAAAAATTAATGCATATCGACATTGATATTGTTCGGTTCAGTTTGATACAATATGGTAGTGATATGGTGTTAGTTTATCGAAAGCAAAAACAATATATAAATACTAGTACCGATACAAATGTTGTTCAATCGGTTTCGATTTGATCTGGTACGATACCAACATAGTATCCATTTTCAAAAAAAAATCGCAATGCTAAAATAAATAACATAGAATACAGAAGAATCGGACCGATATCAACTGAACAACATCGGTACTGATATCAGTATTCGTTTTTATTGTTTTCGATCGATTTAATGTTTTCGTTTCCGATTATTGTAACGAGTGCTGATATCGTAACGAACCGAACTGATACCGACTGGATTCCAGCCGCGTAGCGCGGGGGAATCACACTAGTTTGTTTTTATTTTTAAGTTCCGTGTCAATAAAATAACATTATTACACTGAAATGTATTTTCTCAATGTTTAAAAAATTAATGATTTCATTTTGAAACATATGTTACATAATATAAAACATCTTTTTCATCAATATTTATTATCATTAACGTTTGAAATTTAGAACAAAACCCCACTTAATATAATTATAACGTACTTCACCTAATCTCAACTGGTAGAAGGACTTGAGTTCTTCTTAGAAGACTCAAGTTCAAATCTCATTTGGTGCAAAAAATGAGTGAGACACTGGTGGGCAGTGATAGTGGTGCACAAAAAACCCGAACCCGGACCCGAAAAAAAAAACCCGGAACCGGGTATTATAAAACCCGGGTTTTTTATACCCGAACCCGACCCTACCCGTAGGGTAGGGACCGGGTATGCATATTTGATCTAAAACCCGAACCCGGAACCGGTTTTTTTTATACCCGGTTTATACCCGAAACCCGGTTTTATAAATACCCAAACCCGAACCCGGAACCGGGTTTTATAAATACCAGGAACCGGTTTTTAAAAAAACCCGATTTTGATGTAATCTTGTTTAATTATGTATGCATTAAGACTTCTAGTTCTTATGATTTAACAAAATTATGTATGCACTTTGATGTAATCTTGTTTAATTATTAGGTTTCTAATGATATTTGCCACCGCTACTTAATTATTTAGTATATTTCATTACAAGTGGAAACAAATATGCCAATATATATATGTTGGCCATTCTATTTTCTTTGTTTGTTTAATATCATTATTAGTTTTTGTATTTAATAAATTGTGCCTCTGTTTATAAAGTTCAAGAATAACCACATGAAGAACTATAAATTGTGCCTCTGTTTATAAATTGTGTCTCTGTTTATCAATAGATTTGATGTCTATGTGTGAGAGTTATGTTTGATACATTTTATAAACATAGTTCCGGTCGGGTTTTTTTAATACCCGGTGCGGGTTTTTTCCCAACCCGATGCATACCCGAACCCTACCCGATGAATACCCGAACCCGGAAATAGGGTAGTATAATACCCGGGTTTTATAAAACCCTACCCGAACCCGGGTATATAGGGTATACATTTTTGGTAGAGAACCCGGACCCGGACCCGACCCGGTTTTTAAAAAAACCCGATTTTGTAAAACCCGATCCTACCCGAAACCCGGTTTTTAAAAAAACCCGATTTGTGCACCACTAGGCAGTGATAGGAGACCCAGGGAAACATGGGTTTGATCCTTGAGCCAAACGGGTTTTACCGGTAATTTTACCGTCGTGCCTACGGGCTACGGGCGGGTGGATTACCGGGTTTTCCCCGAAATTAGTGGTGGACGACTCGGGTTACTCTCGGAGTACTCCGTTTGTCCAGTTGGTGCCCCGACAGTGCTCGGGATTGTTTTGTTGGCCGTTCAAAAAAAATATAATTATAGCTTATTAATTGTTAGGCCCTAAAGTGTGAGACTGACGCATCAAATTAATACAACAGGCTATGGTTACGAACTGGGCTTCACCGGGTTAGTTTATATTAGGTTGTGGACCTTTATAGGTCACTTGGGCTAAGCTTTAGGTCATGTGGGCCAAGCAGGCCCAAGGGAAGCCCATGTAGGGAAGTGGGCTTGGTTGAGTATATAAACAAGTTTCTAACTTGTTTTTAGGTTTGAACTTCTTAGAACCTTTGGAACCTCATTGTTACAATTTCTCTAGAGAGAGAGGCGATCTTGGTGTCAACTTGTACCAGACGTTTTGCTTATTCAAGTAATAGAACGTGTGCAAGTTTGAAAGTGATTCGGTATTGTGTTCTTCGTATTTTCATATTTTTCGATTTATTCTTGAATCACATCAAGTTTGGATTCCGCACAAACTTGGTGTTGTTTGATATCATTGAAAGATCCGGTTACACGGGACTTACAAGTGGTATCAGAGCCTTTAGAACCTATTTCTAGGCTCGGTTTGATATCAAAGATTCAAGATTTTCGTTATTTTTGGTTTGGTGTTCTTCGTGTTCTTCGCGGTATTCAAAGTGTTCATCTGGTTTTGTTAGAAAATAATACATATTTTGGCTCTTTGATCTGTTTTGAAAGTGTTATTGAAAAGTTAAAATTAAATCTTTTAAAATCTTAAAATTCTTGAAATATCTTTAAATTTTTAAAAGATTCAAAATTCCTATGTTTTTGGAAAGTTCACGTGAATTCAGTTGACATAGTTGACATAACTTTATTCTCCACACGTGAATTCCGAGTCGCAACAAGTTCACGGTCTCGAGTCCCATCTTCTTCACAGGTCTCGAGTCACCTTTTCACGGTCTCGACTCCCATCAACCTCTCAATTCCGATTTCTCGAGTCGCAACCTCCGTTCTGACTCGCAACCGTCTCACAGTTCATCATCATCATCTTTATCTTCGAGTCCACTGTAAACCGATCACGACACGACTGCACATCATCTTCATCTTTGATCGACATCAGAACCTTCGACAACCTCTATCACCCTCCGTTGTTCACCGCACACTCCGGCAACCACCACCGTCTTCATAATCTCCGGCTACCGGTTCTTCTCCGACCACCGTTTATCATCACTGTTGGTTTGCAAGTTTATCGATAACAACATCACAGTTATCATCACTCCGGTTCACCACTACAACTTCGATTATCATTCATCGAGAATCATCATCGTCACAGATTTCATTGAACACCCACACTACGACTCCGAAGTTACATCATCATCTCCACGGTTTTGATCCAACAGATTTCGTATCGTTGACAAGGCTCTGAGTCGCAATCATCTCCGAAGTTACATCATCATCACCGGTCTCGAGTAGCAACCTCAATCACCTTTGTTTCGACTCGCAACCATCATCAGTCTCGGCTCATCCTGCTTTGGTTTCGACTCGCAACCATCCACGGTTTCGAGTCGCAACCGAGATCTCGAGTCATTTCGTTTTGTTTTCGAATCGCAATCATCAAAGGTCTCGAGACATTGATCATCTGAGTCACAACAATCTTTCACGGAACCTGCAACTCTGTCTCCGGTCATCGTTCACCATCGCCGAACACCATCTACAACTCCGGTCATCTTCTCCGACTCCGATCGTCCATCTTCTCCATCTTCTCCGATCATCGTTGCCGGTACGATCACCGTCTACCATCTTCATCAGACTCATCATCATCGTCAATCATTCACCGACCACCTACAACTATCACAAACCTCCGGTCATCACGGTTTAACGATCACCTTCATCATCTTCAACCTTATCCTTTAACCAAACATTTTTCCTGGTGATTTATTTTGATTGACTGGTTATTTGAATTAAGAGAACTTTTTGTGACAATTGGGGTGTTGGGAATTCTAGTTGGGTTTGGTTTGAAGGAACATCATCGGAAACAACAGAGACAGACGTTGACGTTTGGAATTCTAATTTTAAGATATTGATTATAATAATAATAATATTAAAATCATTTGGTAATCATTACCTAATCATTGATTTTTAATAATAATAATAATAAATAGTTTTCTTATAGATTAATTAAATAATAATAATAGTCTGTTTTATATTCTAATTAAAATAAGAAAATAAAAAAAAGGGTTTTGGTTGTGATAAGGTTTGACAGGTTTTGAGGTGCGGTTCAGATAGCTGGTTCATTCAACTGCTGAGGATTTGAGTTAGCGAGTACACGGGTTCTCGCTTTGGACTTGTGTTGAGGAAATAGTTAAAAACGTACAATTTCAGGGGGTTACACTTTCGGAGATCAAAATTTTTTTTGGGGGATCACATCTTAAAAATGTCTTCTAAGAGAGAAGTGCTTGAGCAAGAACTCGAAGGATTCAGATACTTATATGGTGAATCTATAGAAGCACTTACAGGTCGGTTTGCTAAACTGTTATCTGAAATGGAGAAGGCAGAGATGGTGGTGTCTACTCGCATGAGCAACAGAAAGCTTCTGGATGCTATAAAAGGGGTCCAGATCAGGCGAACTGTAGTTGGTTTTGCAATGTTAATCAGATATTAGTGACAACCGACAGCAACTGTTACAAAATGAAGTCAGATGAGCTAATCTCACTCATCAAATCATATGACAATGCTGACAAGCAGTCTACTCAAGGCAACACATCTGCTGCTAGTTGCTCATCCACACAAAATTCTGTATTTATGTTTAACAAACCCCTGGCTCAAGGAATTACTAAAGAACGTGAAGAGATACTTTCTGTCTTTTGCACTCCTGAATGTAGAGAAAGGGTTGAGGCATATCATTTACACAACGCTGAGCTAATACAAGATTATCAAGACATAAAAAATAAAAATTTTACTTTATCAAAGAATGAAAAACTTTATAAAGAAAAGATTGAAGCTCAGCGAAAAGACATCGTCAAACTCAAGGATGATGTAAGTGTAAAATCATCTCAACTCTTATACGTTCAGGAAAAACTGTGCGCCGTGACTAAGGAACTGGAAGATATCAGAGACAGATATCAAATTAATGAGCTTAATATTAAGAAATTTGATTCTTCCAGCAAATTAGTCAAAAACTTGTGTGATCAACAGCTCGCATACAAGGAAAATAAAGGGCGTGGTTTGGGTTTTAATCAGGCTCCTCCTCCTTACAATGACAACTACACATATTTACCCATGACTGAGGAGGAATTGATGAATGAGGACAAGATGACTTATGGCCCAAAAACTGATAAGTCATCGATCAACAGTGAACATGTTGAGAGTCGAGCAACTCAGTCGATCACGTTTGTTGCTAATTGTGCAAATGATACTAATGCTTCGTCTTCTTTTGCAGATGAAGTAACAGTTGAAAATGTAGTTAGGGATGAACAAGCATCAGAGTCTGGTTCTTATGAAAATTTAATAAATGAACTTAATCAAGACTCTATTTCGACGTGTGATATTTTTAACTCGGTTTTTCGCTCTGTGATTAATTTCAGGCCTGACGGTTTGGGCGAAAACGTTGATGCTTGTGAAACAAAGACTGAAACGACAAATGAAACGAATGAGCCAGTTGAACCATCTGATTCCAAATGTGAATCATCTGAAGCAACTGATTCTGAGAAATTGGAATCAGTTGATTCTAGTGGTTTCAGCTCAAAGGTGTCATGTGCAGAACCGTCTGGTGCTGAAAATTCGTCAAATGCTTCAGCTGAAGTTTCTGCTAAAGTTTCTGGTATTTCTTCCGACAAACCAGAACTCTCTGATTCTGTCAAAGCTGATGACATGAAGGATGAAGAGAAGATAGACGTGAAAAAGGCTCCAAGTACGCAAGCTGAACAATCTGAACCTTCTGTAAGTAATGAAAAGGTTCAGATCAAGCAACAAGGGCCGAAACGAACAGGTAAAGGACACGAAAAGAAGAAGCCTAAACATCAAAGACAAGCAGGCTCTCCACAGTCCTCAACGGGCAGGAATAGTCCGCAAAAGGCTCGTAAATTGAAAAATACTTTTGTTAAGCCAGTCTGTAATGGCAAATGTGAGAAATATGCATTTGACTGTGCTAACAAAGCTTTCGAAAAGACTGGTGAGATTTCTGAACAAGATATGCAGTCTAATCAAAACAAGAAGAATCAAAAGAAATCTCAACCACAGAAGGCCCCTGCAAACGATAAGTATAGACATCCAAATTCATTGTCGTCTGCAAGAAATGTGCAACAAAAACAAGCACAGAAAGGACCGGTTCGTCCTTCAGGGCCTGCAAGAGCAAATCCAGCTGATCAGAATGCGTTCTACATAAAGAGACAAACGTGCTTCAATTGCGGCATTGCTGGTCACATTGCTCGAAACTGCACACACCGTCCCTATGTACCCTATTATATGCAAAATCAGAGGGTTACACCAAAGGATAACTACCATTCCAAGCCAATGAAGGTATCATCACCTAAGGCAATGAAGAATGTGAATCCTAAGGTTAAACCTTCTGATGGGGATTGGAATGCTGCTAAAAACAAACGCAAGACTGTTCAGGAACAAAAACGTTTTTCTAAAACTAACAAACCTGAAACAGCTAAAGTTGCTCAACCGAAGGCAACAAACGCGTTTGCTAGACCGAAACAGATTTGGAAACCCAAATCCAAAGCAGCAACATCTCCAATCCTTGAGACGAAAGGGGACCTATGTTTAAAGGAAATGTCTTATTTTGATGCTTCAGGAAATCCCAGGACCACGATGGCCTGGGTACCCATGTCTTCCTAATCTCCTTACCTTTCAGGAACAACCAAGGAGGAGCTGTTGACAATCTCTGGAATGTTGATAGCGGTTGTTCCAGAGATAAAAACGGGTAACATTTCACTGTTGCAAAAAGTTCAAATTTTTTTTTACAGATGATATGTTTCCTTTGGAGGAGATTAGAGAAGTAAGAAAAGATCAGCAAAAGGTACCGTTTAAATTCAGTACTTTGATTTGAATTTTGATTAGTCTTCAATCTGATGACAGAACGGTTAAGCAAAAATATTTTTCTCTCTTTTCTTAGTTTATTCTTTGTATATAAATTGTCCTTTCTCTAGTAAATGGTAAATTTGCGCAAAAATACAAGATTTATGCACAAATTTAGGGGGGGAGAGGAACATATAGATAGATATAGAGTTTAGGAGGAGAAAACTCAGAAAATACAAAAAGAGTTTGCAGTAAATATGTATTGTTTTAGGGGGAGAAAATGAGAAAAATACAAAAACATTATAAAAATGAAAAAGCCAAAAAGAAAGATTGCATGATATGGGAAGTGAAATAAATGTTCGTGTTAAAGGGTTTGACTAACACATGTAAGGTGCCATAGCTGAAAAGACTAGGATCTACTGCGATATGTCGATAGGCTTGACGCTCAACATGATAAAAGATACTAAGTGATATAAACATAACGAACTATGTACCATGTGGGTAACATACCAACGGCGTATGATTTTATGGTCTTAAATCTTGCGTTGATAGATAGCCAACATCTGAGGTTTCGGGTCTTTATATTGTTGAATCATCTGGGGATATCTTGGCTGTCCTTCTGTTCAGAACTAAAATTGTACATGAACCCAGGAAAGAAAGTCACTTGGAATTAGCTCATTTCTATTTGAATGTCTGTATGTTGTCCCGATACACACAATTTTGATCTGATTCTGAAATCTTCTCTGAAAAAATTCGTGTACCTCCTCTGCTGCATCCAGATATATGCTGACCTGGAGGTGCTAGGCAACGTCAGCTTCTGCTGCATCCAGATACATGCTGACCTAGCTGTACGTTGTCGCTATGTAGATCAATTAAACACCCGAAAGAGGCCCTCAAGTGCCCAAAAGAAACCCAAGAAACCTATATCAAATTGAGAAAAACTCATTTGATCTGTATATTATACCATCTCTACTTAAGATCTATTCTGTTCTCTTCTCAATCTATTCCCAGTTAAGATTTCAGAAATCTGGATTGGACTTGTGAAATATGTGGTAGGGAAGATACTTGCATGATAGAGTGTGCTGTTTATATTTCCAGGATTTGATTATTATTTATTTGGGTGTTCATTATTAAGAAATCAAAACATGATAAAACAGATTATATGCAGACCTAGACACAGTCAGGATATCTTAAAGGATGACATCAGTATACTCACCTGCTACGATGAATCGTTGTGCTTACCTTGATCGCGGGGGTATGCCTTGGAATGGGACACACGGGTATAATAGTATAATATTACCTAATGCATATCACGAAGTTGAAAAATTGAAAGTTGAGCGTTAAAGTTTAAGTGGACAAACATATTGGCAATCGCATAGACCAGTTTGATTAGGCTCGTACTGAAAAATGTTCCTTAGTCTGCCTGAGAACGAATTTTGATCCCATTGCAATTGTAATTGTATATTATGGTAGTTGCTTATATTTTGAGTTTTTATTTGTTTTTAGTTCTTAAAAATTAAAAAAATACAAAAATCCAAAAATAGAGTGCTTATTTGTTTTTCTTAAAATTAAAAAAATATAACCGTTCTTGAAGATTTGACTGATCATCAAAAGTTGAAAGAATTTAAATTTTGAAATTTGATGTACCTAGTGTTCATATGGTACTCTCCCTGTTGCATAAGAAATGTTTGCTAATGAGTTTGTGAGCATGTGCAGAACTTGATTTCAATCAAGAACATGGGTTGATAAAGACTAAGATGCTATTAGTTGCTGAAGAAGCCTGAAGCAGCACAACAACAAGATGTACCTGAGTCAGAAGAATCGGATACGAAACGCCGTCTGACAATGAAAGTGCATTTGAAGAAGTACCATGAACCCGTTTGAAAGAAAAAGGACTGAAGAAGAAAAGAGCTGTTGAGAATCCTCCTCTCACATTCTTTTTGACAAAGATTTTCAAGCAAAGCTGATCGAGATCCTGATATGAAGCTAACCACAAGAGCTGAAGAAAGAGACCCAGTGCTGGGAGTTCAGAAGACAAGAACTTCCAGAACATCTGCAGCATAACGACAACCATAGACTTTGTTGAAGACGTTGCTGAATTCAAGTTATGAAGACAATTTGATGGCATCAGTCTAGGGGAGATTGTTAGGCCCTAAAGTGTGAGACTGACGCATCAAATTAATACAACAGGCTATGGTTACGAACTGGGCTTTACCGGGTTAGTTTATATTAGGTTGTGGACCTTTATAGGTCACTTGGGCTAAGCTTTAGGCCATGTGGGCCAAGCAGGCCCAAGGGAAGCCCATGTAGGGAAGTGGGCTTGGTTGAGTATATAAACAAGTTTCTAACTTGTTTTTAGGTTTGAACTTCTTAGAACCTTTGGAACCTCATTGTTACAATTTCTCTAGAGAGAGAGGCGATCTTGGTGTCAACTTGTACCAGAGGTTTTGCTTATTCAAGTAATAGAACGTGTGCAAGTTTGAAAGTGATTCGGTATTGTGTTCTTCGTATTTTCATATTTTTCGATTTATTCTTGAATCACATCAAGTTTGGATTCCGCACAAACTTGGTGTTGTTTGATATCATTGAAAGATCCGGTTACACGGGACTTACAAGGTTCATGTACAATTTTAGTTCTGAACAGAAGGACAGCCAAGATATCCCCAGATGATTCAACAATATAAAGACCCGAAACCTCAGATGTTGGCTATCTATCAACGCAAGATTTAAGACCATAAAATCATACGCCGTTGGTATGTTACCCACATGGTACATAGTTCGTTATGTTTATATCACTTAGTATCTTTTATCATGTTGAGCGTCAAGCCTATCGACATATCGCAGTAGATCCTAGTCTTTTCAGCTATGGCATCAAACCCTTTAACACGAACATTTATTTCACTTCCCATATCATGCAATCTTTCTTTTTGGCTTTTTCATTTTTCTAATGTTTTTGTATTTTTCTCATTTTCTCCCCCTAAAACAATACATATTTACTGCAAACTCTTTTTGTATTTTCTGAGTTTTCTCCTCCTAAACTCTTTTTGTATTAATTAAGGGTCAGTATATACTAGAAAGTTTATTTGAGTAGAAAGGTTAGAAAGTAATCTTGAGTATCAATTAAGTGATCAACTGCTTGGATTAAATAGGTGGAATCGAACAAAAACAAGAAGGCGCGTGGGATTTTTAAGGGTATTATAGTCCATCCAAGGTGATAACTCTTTCATTTGACATTATTTTTTTATAAAAATTGCACCATAAAAACGAATATTTTTTATCTTTAAAACGAGTATACTATTGTTATACTTTTCAAAAAAAAAAAAAACTTGATAACCCAGATGCGTAAAACGCGGTGGATTATAAACACACAAAAAAATGTACTTTTTTTCTAAAACGCAATAGAATATAATGTGTTTTTTTTTCTAAAACCAATGGACTAAAAACACAAAAAATGTGTTTTTTTTTTTCTAAAACACAATGAACTAAAAGCACAAAAAAAGTTTTTTTTAAACGCAATGGACTAAAAACAAAAAAAATGTTTTTTTTTTCTAAAACGCAATAGACTAAAAACACAAAGAAAATGTGTTTTTCTAAAACGCAATGTACTAAAAACACAAAAAAAATGATGTGTTTTTTTCTAACACGCAATGGACTCGCATTTTTTAAAACACAATGGACTAAAAACACAAAGAAAATATGTTTTTCTAAAACGCAATAGACTAAAAACAAAGAGAAAATGTGTTTTTCTAAAACGCAATGGACTAAAAACAAAAAAAATGTGTTTTTTTTCTAAAACGCAATGGACTCGCATTTTCTAAAACGCAATGGACTAAAAATACAAAGAAAATGTGTTTTTCTAAAACACAGTGAACTAAAAACACACAAAAAAACATGTTTTTTCATTGTTTATAAAACGTAATAGACTAAAGTCTAAAAATACAAAAAAAAAACATGGTTTTTCATTGTGTTACAAAACGCAATGTACTAAAAACATAAAAAAAATGTGTTTTTATCATTGTGTTATAATAACACAATTCAAAAACACAATGAACTTCAGAACAATATCACAAATTTCAAAACGCAACTAAGAGTTATGTGTTATTGAAAAAACAATATTCAATATTCATAATGCATAAAATTTAATTATGGAAGATAAAATGAAACTAAAAGATGAAATGTATAATGTATTCACATAGAAAAAAAACATGGCCATGGGCAAGTAATTTGATTTACGAACAGAACGATTCAACAATTCAACAGTCACTTCATAAAATCACGGTTATTAACTAATTCAATTTCTTCTTTGATTGTGGCAGGTTGAGAAAGGGAGTTGGTGGTGGTGTAACGCCATGAGAGTTGTGGTATGGTAGCAGTGAGTGACGGGTGGTGGTGTGGTGGTGAGAATGCCAAAAAATGTCCCTACTTTTTTTTTAACGGCAACTCACTTTATATATATATAAAGAGCCAGGAAGAAGATGAGGAACAACACAAAGAAAACAAACAAAAAGCAAAAAACAAACCAACCGATTACAACATATCAGTGATATCAAAATCCCTCCAATTCTCCCATTTAGGCGTCTTTAGGTTCGAACGGTTGCAAATCCAGAGGAACGCATCCTCTTTAATCTGCTCCACTGACCTGTTAATCGGAATGAAATGGTCATCAAAAACCTTCTCGTTTGTTGCTTTCCAAATCCTCCATACGGTCGCCATTATAATCGTATAAACAATCCTTTTCCAAGTCTTTCCTCCCGGGCAATTCTTCAAGTAGGACATCAGATTATTGAGATTGTTTATATCGGTAGGGAATCTGATTCGCACCCAAGCCAATATATTCCACCAAATGCACCGGGTACAAAGGCAGTTGACGAAAATGAGGTTCGGGTCCTCGTCGCAGATCCCACAACGAGAGCAGATGCTATCAGCAAGGGGAACGCCCCTGTGGATCAGACTTGCCTTGGATGCAATTTTACCTAGGGGTGAGCATGGTGCGGTTCGGTTCGGTTATTACCTATAACCGAAACCATAACCGCACACTGCGGTTATAAAAAAATCATAACCGTTCGGTTTCGGTTAATCGGTTATTGCGGTTAATGCGGTTTCGTTTCGGTTATAGGTCGGTTATTATTAGTGTAAACTATAATGGGCCAATAAGGTTGGGTCATGGTTAGTGTAAAATGTAATGGGTCAATAAAGTTGGGTCATGGTTAAAAGTTAAAACCTTCAAATACTTCACCAAAGATACATATAGATTAGGCCATGGTTAAGCATTTAAATACAAACTTAAAGACTTATGGTGCTACGGATTTGGCTATGTTTAAAATGTTCGGTTCGGTTATTTGCGGTTATGAAAATAAGAATAACCATAACCGAACCGCAAAAATCGGTTATTAAAAATATAAATAACCAACCCTTCGGTTATTTCGGTTATCGGTTATTTCGGTTCGGTTTTTTCGGTTATTTCGGTTACGATTCGGTTAATTCGGTTATGTGCTCACCCCTAATTTTACCGATGATAGCCCTCCAAAGAATGTCCCTACTTAATTTTAATGTGTTTGGATTTTTTAAATCTAGCGTTAGATGAGATTAATTTGCGCTGGACTAAAATATCTCTCTCTATAATTTTTCTTCATTGTGTCACTCTATTATTGCTTCCTACCTTTTTAATCAAAAAATCCTTTCAGTTTGATCTCACCTTATTGATTAATTATATTAAAGCTAAAAAGTTATTACCAATGGGATGGTTGTCCATTGCCAAAGACAAACGTTTAAATACCTTGAAAGAGAGAGGTCTTGGGTTTAAGTCCTACAAATGAGAAATAAAAGGAATTTGCCGTTAAAAAAAAACTAAAAGTTATTAAAGGTACAATTCAAACCTTAAATGCGGGAAATCTCACGCCACGATTTCCCATGTGACCCAATTGAAAAGTTTAAAGTTAAAACGGTTAAAATACACGTTTTCTTACTTTATTTTATTTTTATTTATTTTTTTGAACGGCACTTTATTTATTATTTATCTTTCTTGTACACGAGCTAACTTAAATAATATTTTAGTATAATTAAAGTATTAATATTAATCACAACTAATTAATATCTAACTATGATTTAACCTTAGGGGTTGTTTGGTAGCCTCTTAATCTATTCAGAGGCTGTCTCTTAATGAAATCATTTGTGGCCCTTATGTCTGAATGAATAAGAGGTAACCTTATGTCTGACTGGATAAGAGGTAACATCTGAATGGTAAACCATCACATGTCACATTCTTCTACATTATCTTTGTTAAACTCTTAAATGATTAATGTCATTCAGATGCTACCAAACAGCCTCTTAGTATCTAACTATGATTCAAACCTTAAATGTGCCGAATTGTTCATAGTTTGATAACATTTGTATTTACGCTTTGATTATTTGTACCTTACTGTCAGAACTTGAGAAACAAAGACTTTTATTATGAAAGTTCAGAATCAAATACAACGGCTGAATGATTCAGTCATCACAGATTAACAGCAAACAAAAGAGTAAAGGATCTCCAACTGGATGATCAGTACAATCAATAGACAAAACCTAGGCTCACGAATTTACGTGTGAGGCTCAAGGAAACAACCAGAGAGCAGCGAATGACAGGAGAAATGAGATGCTCGAATGAATCACCACCAAGGGACCAAACCCCCCTTTTATCTTGTTAACCCTAAGCGACAACACCGGAGCCCAGCTGGCAACAGTAGGATGTAACGGTTATAAGCCCAAGACACAGCCCAAGACATCAAGCAACCATTTGAAGGAGCAGCCCATCCTTAATAGCCCAACCTCACAATTAAAATAAACAAGAGGTTAAAATAGAGATAAATAAAAGGATCAAATAAGAAATATAATATGCACATTTATACTGGATAGTTATAGGTATTTTAACATCCCCCCTCAGTTTAAATGTGCAAAGGGATTGAACATACCCAGAGACTTACACATATCAGAATGAATTTTTGGAAGCAAGCCTTTAGTGAATATATCAGCTAGTTGGTGCTCAGTCTTGATCCCTGTTGTTTTGATCAATCCGGATGCAATTTTCTCTCTTAGGAAAAACAAATCAACTTCAAAATGCTTAGTCCGGTCATGAAAGACAGGATTAGCGGCAATGGACAGCGCTGCAGTGTTGTCACATTTCAGATCAACCGGAATATGCACAGCAACATTGAGTTCTCTTAACAGATTCAGAAGCCACAATATTTCACACGTGGCACTGCACATAGACCTGTATTCGGCCTCAGCAGAGGACCGAGAAACAACACTTTGTTTCTTACTTTTCCAAGAAACCAAAGAGCCCCCAAGAAAAATGCAAAAACCTGTGACAGATCTTCGGCTGTCCACACATTTAGCCCAGTCTGAGTCTGCAAAAGCAGTTAGCTGGAAGGTGGTGCCTTTGGTAAATAGGATTCCAGCGCCAGGAGCATTTTTGAGATATCTTAAAACTTTGAAAGCAATTTGGGTGTGAGCCTCAGTGGGCTTATGCATGAACTGAGATAGATAATGAACAGAGTAGGCAATATCAGGTCTGGTGTGAGATAGGTAAATGAGTTTTCCAACTAGTTTTTGATACTGTGTAGTATCCACTGGTTTAGAGTTATTTAGAGTCAGATTGGTCAAAACATGGTTTTGATCAATGGGACAGCTAGTTGGCTTACTGCCACTCATCCCATATTCATTCAACAGGTCCATGCAATATTTTCTTTGAGAAAGACAAATGCCATTGTTTAATTTTATTACTTCAATTCCAAGAAAATACTTTAGTAAACCGAGATCTTTGATCTGGAACTCATTTTTTAAAAGGCTCTTTATTTTATTAATCTCATGTTCACAATTACCTGTTAGCACAATATCATCAACATAAACCAAGAGAACAACAAAGATAGATTTATCGGACTTGATAAACATGGTGTCACACCCCCAAAATCCACCATACGGAGTACCACCGCTTGGAGGCGTGACGTGACCAGGATCGAGCCACCAATCATATTGAACAAGCATGTAAGTAGTTTGTAAAATCCAACACAATACAATTGGTGTCTAAACAAAACATAGTTTAAGTTACAAGCGGAAGCATAAAGTTTAAAACCAAATCATAAGTTTAAACGTTTCAAATGTTTAGCATGGTACACCGTTGTCCATGTCCCACAACGACTCTTCCCACTCTGATGCAAGCTCCATAGATACCTAACGACCTGCAAGGCATGTAACAACGAGTCAACAACAAAGTTGAGTGAATTCACAGTTGGTTGTTTAGTTATAGTGTTCATGAATCATTTGTTTATTTCGTAAACCAAGTATCTTATTTATCTGTATCGCGGTTTCCCAAACATGTGTGCGATGACTGGTGGCCGGATCGCGGTTTCCAAAACATGTGTGCGATGATTAGTGGCCGTATCGCGGTTTCCCAAACATGTGTGCGAAGATTAGTGGGGGCTTCCCATGTGTCGACTAGTCGTGTTTGTACGTGCCCTTCTTGATCCAAGGACCGTAGCGAGTGTGAGTGTACGTAGGTTTTACGTACGTGCCCTCCAATCCGAGGACGGTGAAAAGTAGTTTAATAGTAATGATAATACGAGTAGTTATTCAATCCCATTCCCAACCCCTGGGAATCCCATGCCTTAGAAAAAGTGTGAACTCACCTCGGTTTGCTCGGTTTGACTCTCAAAAGTAGCTAACAGTCAAGGTCGGTCAATCACGTCCTAGTACGATTACCACTTAGTTTATTAGTGACTTCAAATAGAACACAAAGTGCCTACACGTATCTATCATATAACATGCATCACTTTAACGGTTTATGCCCATCCAAGTTTCCCATCCATTCCCCACTCAAAATCAAACATACGATAATGCACATAACATATATAACATGTTAGATCATTCACGGATAGCATACTCGACATTTAGACACGCAAGTCACAACTTATCTCAATTCAGCATTTATATTCAAAACCGGCTGTTTTCGGACATTTTAATAAAATAGTTAAATTATTCCAAAAATTCCCAAATTTTTACAGGATGTCTTAAACGTTCCATATTTTATTGTGTAAAAATATGGGGGTCCGGTTCACTACCAATATTTTATAAAAATTCATATTCCGGACTGAACTCAGATTTATGCATTTCTGACCACAGTCCACGGAACAATTTATTAAAAATTCATCGAGTGTCCGATTTACGAAATTCCAGTGGGGTAATTACAAATGCATCGGTTGTCATCTACTGTACAAATCTCATGGTCCGATTCTACACAGAATACAAGTTACAACAGAAAATACAACACTCATTTATTGCTGTAAAAACTCAGCCTAAGCTGCTGTTACGAATCGGTTCTTTAAAAATAGTAAACGAAGTCCAAAAATTACGATTCCGGTGCCATTAGAACCGTATTTTATAACACATAAATCTAGGCTTCAGAAAATACATTTTTCATTAAGTTATGGTCCTGTTACAGCCTGATGAAGTCGGCTGAAATCATTACTCAGCTTGCTGTTTTGTGGTTTAAATGTTATTAAACGTATTAACAAGTGTCCGAACAATGGATTTAACAAGAAACCAACAATCAAACATCAAGTATGATTTAACCAACCCTCAACCGACAAGATTCCGCTTCATAATTCATACATAAGTAAACTTTTATGTAGCTTTTATGTTCATAACTCATGTTTCACATTTTCTAGTATTCTAGTAATTTAGTGATTTAAACAACAACACATCATACTACAAATCATAAATTTGAACAAGATGAACCAAGGCAAAATGAGACTTACTACTAGCCTCTAGCTAGGGATGAACTCTAGTGAAGAAATGTGATGAGAAAAGGTGAAAAACTAAGCAAGAACAATGCTCCTTTGAATGCCCTTCAAATTGCAACCTCCATGGAAGCTTGAATGGAGCTTGTTTATGGAAGAGATGAAGATGAATGATGAAGATGGTGGGATGTGGTTTTGGTTGTGGGATGAAACCGTGAGGGAGAGAGAGAGTGTGATGAGAGAGGTGAATGTTTGAAATGATGGTTGTGATCTTTATTGCCTTACTTATAAGATTGTCTCTAATATCTTAGTAACTCCAACAAGCAACAAATTTAGTAAACAATTGAACATAATCTTGAACAAGATATGGAAGTAAGGTGTGGAAATTGTGTGGGTCCACAAGGACCAAAAATCGGTTGGGGGGGGGTCTATTTGCAAAGTTTGTAACTAAATGGCAAGTAATAGTTAGATAGCAAGTATATAATTCCATATACTAGTTAGTAGGGAAAATAGTGGGTGTTATGGTATACGGGGATCATGACTAGCCAAGAATAATAAAATAACGTGTTTGACAAATATTTGGTGTCCCGGGTAATGTCCGGTTGTTCAGTCGGATACTGTTCCGTTAAAGTGTTTAATTATTCCGTACGGTGTCTTATATATATATTTTTGTAACGCAATTAATTTCTAACACATAGGAAAATATTCAGGACCATTTAGTCAAGTTTTCTGCATACTACTAGTATGTTAACACGCACATGTAAGTATAACACAGTAATCCGAGAGCAGTTAAATAATTTAGCACAATCATCAAGCGCTTTAATTATCATTACTAAATTGTACGGAATACATGTAAATCTGAGGGTTGTCACATTCTCCCCCTGTTAAGAGAATTTCGTCCCAAAATTTAGCGCGTGGTTACTGAGGAAGCTAGTTAAGTTGCGTCGTTTTCCTGATTTTCCTGGGGTGTCACATCATCCCCCCGTTGATTTGGAATTTCGTCCCGAAATTCTGCAGTAGCTTCAGCCTCAGTAGTGGTTGCGTTTTTCTTAAACAGTTGGGGATACTTGAGTTTCATTTGGTCTTCTCGTTCCCAGGTATACTCTGGGCCACGACGAGCATTCCAACGAACTCGGACCAGAGGTATCCTGGTATGCTTGAGGATCTTAACATCTCGATCGGTAATCTCTACTGGTTCCTCGACGAATCGCAGCTGGTCGTCGATTGTGAGTTCCTTAAGAGGAACTATGAGGGTCTCATCTGACAGACACTTCTTCAGATTTGACACGTGGAATACGTTGTGAACTCCGCTGAGTTCTTCAGGTAGGTTCAACCTGTAGGCGACTTTGCCAATTTTCTCGGTGACTTCGAATGGTCCGACATAACGCGGATTGAGTTTGCCTTGTTTGCCAAAGCGGACTACACCTTTCCAAGGTGAGACTTTGAGTAGCACTCGATCCCCAACCTGGAGCTCGAGTGGTTTTCTTCCCTTATCAGCATATCTTTTCTGACGGTCACGAGCTGCCGCCATTCGCTGTCGTATTTGAGCAATTCTCTCGGTGGTATCTACCACAAGTTCTGGGCCAGTGATTTGGCTGTCACCAACTTCTGCCCAACAGAGAGGTGATCGGCATTTGCGTCCGTACAATGCCTCGAACGGAGCGGCTTGGATGCTGGTGTGGTAGCTGTTGTTATATGAAAACTCCACTAACGGAAGATGCTTTTCCCAGCCGTTACCAAAATCGATTACACATGCCCTGAGCATGTCTTCAAGGGTTTGGATGGTGCGTTCAGATTGCCCATCCGTCTGTGGGTGATAAGCGGTGCTCATATCTAAACGTGAGCCAAAAGACTTGTGCATTGCTTGCCACAGTTCAGAAGTAAAACGCGCGTCACGATCAGAAATGATGGAGGTTGGCACTCCGTGCCTTGATACCACTTCCTTTAGGTAGATGTCCGCAAGAGTAGAAAACTTACTCGTTTCTTTGATAGCCGGAAAATGTGCAGACTTGGTCAGTCGATCTATGATCACCCAAATGGTATCGTTTCCGCGTTGAGATCTGGGCAGGCCGGTAACGAAATCCATGGAAATTTGCTCCCATTTCCATTTCGGGATCTCTGGTTGTTGAAGTAGGCCTGATGGTTTCTGATATTCAGACTTGACTCTCACACAAGTCAAGCACTTACTGATGTAGGTTGCTATGTGGGCTTTCATGCCAGGCCACCAATACGTAGTCTTGAGGTCGTGGTACATTTTATCCGAACCAGGATGTACCGAATAACGAGACTTATGTGCTTCATCCATCACAAGCTCGCGTAGGTTTCCATACAGTGGGACCCAGATGCGCCCTGTTACATAGTAAGCGCCGTCTTCCTTTTGTTCTAGCCGCTGCCTCGATCCTCGTAGGGACTCAGCCCTGATGTTTTCTACTTTCAATGCTTCAACCTGAGCATCGCGAATCTGAGCGGGAAGGTTAGATTGGATGGTAAGCTGTAGAGCACGTACACGCCTAGGTATGGTATCCTTTCGACTGAGGGCGTCTGCCACCACATTGGCTTTGCCCGGATGATACTTGATTGCGCATTCATAATCATTCAAGAGCTCAACCCATCGGCGTTGACGCATGTTTAACTCCTTTTGCCTGAAGATGTGCTCGAGACTCCTGTGATCGGTGTAAATGGTGCACTTGGTACCGTACAGGTAATGTCTCCATATCTTAAGCGCAAAAACAACTGCTCCCAGCTCCAGATCGTGAGTAGTGTAGTTTCTTTCGTGAACTTTAAGTTGGCGCGATGCGTAGGCAATGACCTTGTCACGTTGCATCAATACGCAACCAAGTCCTTGAATGGAAGCATCGCAGTAAACCACGAAATCATCGGTGCCTTCGGGCAATGAGAGGATAGGCGCGCTACAAAGTCTATCCTTTAGATGTTGAAATGCGGACTCTTGTGCATCACCCCAACGATAGATGACACCCTTCTGAGTCAGTGAAGTGAGAGGTTGCGCAATCTTGGAGAAGTCTTTGATAAACCTTCTGTAATATCCTGCCAAACCCAAAAATTGGCGGGTTTCTGTTGGTGTACGGGGTGCAGGCCAGTTCTTAATTGAGTCAACCTTGGATGGATCAACATGAATTCCATCCTTGTTTACCACATGGCCTAGAAAGTGGACTTCGCGAAGCCAGAAGTCACATTTCGAAAACTTGGCATACAACTGCTCCTTTCGAAGAAGTTCAGCATAAGTCGTAGATGCTGCTCGTGTTCCTCCTGACTCTTAGAATAGATCAGGATATCGTCGATGAACATAATAACGAACTTATCCAGGTAAGGTTTGCATACTCGGTTCATGAGATCCATGAAGACCGCTGGTGCATTCGTCAGCCCGAATGGCATAACCAGAAACTCGTAATGGCCGTAACGAGTTCTGAATGCTGTTTTGGAGACATCCTCATCTCCGACTCTCAGCTGATGGTATCCCGATCTCAAATCAATCTTGGAGTAATAGCTTGACCCTTGCAGTTGGTCGAACAAGTCGTCAATACGTGGAAGAGGATAACGATTCTTTACCGTCACCTTGTTAAGTTCGCGATAGTCAATACACATCCTGAAGGTACCGTCTTTCTTCTTCACGAACAAGACTGGAGCTCCCCAGGGCGAAGAGCTAGGACGTATAAAACCCTTTTCCAAGAGTTCTTGTAGTTGTGTGGACAGTTCTTCGAGTTCTGATGGAGCTAGACGATATGGTGCTCGAGCTACTGGTGCTGCCCCAGGAGCTAGCTCGATTTGAAACTCGACTTGGTGATGAGGCGGAGGACCAGGTAATTCCTCAGGAAATACCTCAGGAAAATCGCGCACAATAGGAATGTCTTCAATTCTCTTCCCTTCCGTTGATGTGTTAGTAACGAGTGCTAAAATGGCAGTGTGGCCCTTTCGCAAACACTTCTGGGCCTTAAGGAAAGAGATAATGCCTACAACAGCACCACTCTTATCGCCCTGAATCACCAGAGGTTCTTTACCAGAACGAGGAATGCGGACGATTTTCTCCTTGCAAACAATCTCCGCTTGATGACAAGATAGCCAATCCATCCCAATAATGACGTCGATACTACCAAGTGTGATAGGGATGAGATCGATAGAGAAATTCTGACCAGCTAAGACGAGGTTACAACCTTTAACTACGTGTGTGGCCTCGAGACTTTTACCGTTTGCTAGCTCTACCGTGTGTTTGGCTGTCAAAAGTGTTGGGGTGCGCTTAAGCATTTGACTAACTTTTAAGGACACATAACTAGTATCGGCACCCGAATCGAATAAAACAGTAACAAAGAAATCATCTAGAAGAAACTTACCCATCACAACGTTGGGATCGTTCCTTGCGTCAGCCTGACCAATCACGAAGGTGCGACCTTTGCCGTTATTGTTACCCCCGTTTTTGCCTCCATTGTTGTTCTCATTTCCTTGGTTGTTGTTCTGATTCTGATTCAGCTGAGGACAGTGCCTCTTGAAGTGACCCTCAGCACCGCACTGGAAGCATCCCTTATTACCTTGCTGGTGTTGCTGTTGGTTTTGGGGAGTTTGTGGCCGCTGTTGTCGGTTCTGCTTCGCAGGACGTAAGCTTCGGCAATCTTTGTCTTCATGTCCAAACTTGCTGCATCTCTGACAACGACCCTTGTTGCACGGCCTGCTGTGGTGCAAACTACATCGATTGCACTTTGGGTGATTTCCCCTGTATCTACCCTGACCTTGATTTCCAAAAGGCTGGTGACTGGGGTTCCTGTGTTCATCTGTCTTTTACTGCTGGGACTGAGACTGAACTGGAGTAGAACCCTTGCCCGAATTTTTGTCTCACTTGCGCTTGTTGTTACTAGGAGCATCAGTAGTAGTAGCGTTAATACGCTTGGGCAGTTTGCCCTCTTCCACCGCCTGATCGGTGAGCTGGTGCGCCAAACGAATGACTTGCTGGATTGTGGGAAGGTTGGCCGCACTTACAGACCCTTGGATTTCCGGGACTAAGCCTCTGAGGTATAGCTTGATTCGCCTATAAATGGGTTGTGACATGTTAGGACATAAGGCAGCCAAATCGTTGGACCTCTTTGTGTATGCCTCAATCTCTGATCCTTCCATCTTCAAACCATAATACTCTATCTCAAGTTTCAGTATGTCGTCCAGGTGGCAGAACTCTTCCTTAATCCAATCCTTGAAGTCGCTCCAGAGGGTGGCATTCGCGTCTGCTAACCCGAACATCTGAACCTGTGCGTTCCACCAAGAATACGCTTTCCCTTGCAACATGACAGTAGCGTACTCTACTCGTTTGCCGGCAGGGCTTTCACTTTCTTCGAATGTATATTCAATTCTTCGTATCCAATGCAGAAGGTCGATTGCTCCTCCAGTGCCGTCGAAAGTGGGAGGTTTGCATTCCAGGAACGCCTTGAAGGTGCCCATGCGTGTTTGAGGGTGCATGGGTGGACTCCCTGTTTGGGTTGCTAAGGCTTCAGCAATCCGTTCGTTAATCAAGGTCTTCAGCTGACCCTGGGTCATATCGAGACGTTCACTCATGATCTTCATATCGAAGGAACACACGTAAGAAAGGTGTCGCGAAAGTGCGTAAGTGTGGAGTGACAGAAGAGAGTGATCACACAAAGTTTTCAAGCAGTAGATACTATGTTATCTAAGCACACCATAAGCAATGTTCTATATAACTAACAAGTAGGTAATATAAACATGAATCATATCACCTATAGTGTTGAGTCTTGCACGTGGAGCGAAGCGTCGTTGTGGATCGTTGAGCACTGTACAGGTTATAGTCTGGTTTTATCAAAAAGCTTTTCCCCTTTTTAAAACCAAATTCACTATAACCAATGGCTCTGATACCAATCTGTCACACCCCCAAAATCCACCATGCGGAGTACCACCGCTTGGAGGCGTGACGTGACCAGGATCGAGCCACCAATCATATTGAACAAGCATGTAAGTAGTTTGTAAAATCCAACACAATACAATTGGTGTCTAAACAAAACATAGTTTAAGTTACAAGCGGAAGCATAAAGTTTAAAACCAAATCATAAGTTTAAACGTTTCAAATGTTTAGCATGGTACACCGTTGTCCATGTCCCACAACGACTCTTCCCACTCCGATGCAAGCTCCATAGATACCTAACGACCTGCAAGGCATGTAACAACGAGTCAACAACAAAGTTGAGTGAATTCACAGTTGGTTGTTTAGTTATAGTGTTCATGAATCATTTGTTTATTTCGTAAACCAAGTATCTTATTTATCTGTATCGCGGTTTCCCAAACATGTGTGCGATGACTGGTGGCCGGATCGCGGTTTCCAAAACATGTGTGCGATGATTAGTGGCCGTATCGCGGTTTCCCAAACATGTGTGCGAAGATTAGTGGGGGCTTCCCATGTGTCGACTAGTCATGTTTGTACGTGCCCTTCTTGATCCAAGGACCGTAGCGAGTGTGAGTGTACGTAGGTTTTACGTACGTGCCCTCCAATCCGAGGACGGTGAAAAGTAGTTTAATAGTAATGATAGTACGAGTAGTTATTCAATCCCATTCCCAACCCCTGGGAATCCCATGCCTTAGAAAGAGTGTGAACTCACCTCGGTTTGCTCGGTTTGACTCTCAAAAGTAGCTAACAGTCAAGGTCGGTCAATCACGTCCTAGTACGATTACCACTTAGTTTATTAGTGACTTCAAATAGAACACAAAGTTCCTACACGTATCTATCACATAACATGCATCACTTTAACGGTTTATGCCCATCCAAGTTTCCCATCCATTCCCCACTCAAAATCAAACATACGATAATGCACATAACATATATAACATGTTAGATCATTCACGGATAGCATACTCGACATTTAGACACGCAAGTCACAACTTATCTCAATTCAGCATTTATATTCAAAACCGGCTGTTTTTGGACATTTTAATAAAATAGTTAAATTATTCCAAAAATTCCCAAATTTTTACAGGATGTCTTAAACGTTCCATATTTTATTGTGTAAAAATATCGGGGTCCGGTTCACTACTAATATTTTATAAAAATTCATATTCCGGACTGAACTCAGATTTATGCATTTCTTACCACAGTCCACGGAACAATTTATTAAAAATTCATCGAGTGTCCGATTTACGAAATTCCAGTGGGGTAATTACAAATGCATCGGTTTTCATCTACTGTACAAATCTCATGGTCCGATTCTACACAGAATACAAGTTACAACAGAAAATACAACACTCATTTATTGCTGTAAAAACTCAGCCTAAGCTGCTGTTACGAATCGGTTCTTTAAAAATAGTAAACGAAGTCCAAAAATTACGATTCCGGTGCCATTAGAACCGTATTTTATAACACATAAATCTAGGCTTCAGAAAATACATTTTTCGTTAAGTTATGGTCCTGTTACAGCCTGATGAAGTCGGCTGAAATCATTACTCAGCTTGCTGTTTTGTGGTTTAAATGTTATTAAACGTATTAACAAGTGTCCGAACAATGGATTTAACAAGAAACCAACAATCAAACATCAAGTATGATTTAACCAACCCTCAACCGACAAGATTCCGCTTCATAATTCATACATAAGTAAACTTTTATGTAGCTTTTATGTTCATAACTCATGTTTCACATTTTCTAGTATTCTAGTAATTTAGTGATTTAAACAACAACACATCATACTACAAATCATAAATTTGAACAAGATGAACCAAGGCAAAATGAGACTTACTACTAGCCTCTAGCTAGGGTTGAACTCTAGTGAAGAAATGTGATGAGAAAAGGTGAAAAACTAAGCAAGAACAATGCTCCTTTGAATGCCCTTCAAATTGCAACCTCCATGGAAGCTTGAATGGAGCTTGTTTATGGAAGAGATGAAGATGAATGATGAAGATGGTGCGATGTGGTTTTGGTTGTGGGATGAAACCGTGAGGGAGAGAGAGAGTGTGATGAGAGAGGTGAATGTTTGAAATGATGGTTGTGATCTTTATTGCCTTACTTATAAGATTGTCTCTAATATCTTAGTAACTCCAACAAGCAACAAATTTAGTAAACAATTGAACATAATCTTGAACAAGATATGGAAGTAAGGTGTGGAAATTGTGTGGGTCCACAAGGACCAAAAATCGGTTGGGGGGGGGGGGTCTATTTGCAAAGTTTGTAACTAAATGGCAAGTAATAGTTAGATAGCAAGTATATAATTCCATATACTAGTTAGTAGGGAAAATAGTGGGTGTTATGGTATACGGGGATCATGACTAGCCAAGAATAATAAAATAACGTGTTTGACAAATATTTGGTGTCCCGGGTAATGTCCGGTTGTTCAGTCGGATACTGTTCCGTTAAAGTGTTTAATTATTCCGTACGGTGTCTTATATATATATTTTTGTAACGCAATTAATTTCTAACACATAGGAAAATATTCAGGACCATTTAGTCAAGTTTTCTGCATACTACTAGTATGTTAACACGCACATGTAAGTATAACACAGTAATCCGAGAGCAGTTAAATAATTTAGCACAATCATCAAGCGCTTTAATTATCATTACTAAATTGTACGGAATACATGTAAATCTGAGGGTTGTCACATTCTCCCCCTGTTAAGAGAATTTCATCCCGAAATTTAGCGCGTGGTTACTGAGGAAGCTAGTTAAGTTGCGTCGTTTTCCTGATTTTCCTGGGGTGTCACACATGGAATGATCGCACTTGGATTGTACAAACCCAATTTTGACTAGGGTTTGGACAAGTCGTTCATTCCACATACGAGGGGCCTGTTTTAACCCATACAAAGATTTGTTCAACTTACACACTTTATCCTGCTGATTTACATTTAAACCATCTGGAAGGGTCATGTAAACATCTTCCCTAAGATTGCCATACAGGAAGGCATTGTTAACGTCAAGTTGGTATAGGGGCCAGTTGTTTTGAACTGATAGACCAATAACACATCGAACAGTAACCATCTTAACGACAGGGGAGAATGTCTCCTCAAAGTCAATCCCTTCACGTTGATTAAACCCTTTAGCTACAAGCCTAGCCTTAAATCTATCTATTTCGCCTGTTGATTTGTATTTTACCTTAAACACCCACTTACAACCAATAGGTTTAGTACCACTAGGGGAGTCCACAATATCCCAGGTATTGTTCTTATAAAGGGCTGACAGTTCATCATTCATAGCATCAACCCACCTTTTATCTTTAAGGGCTTCTTTATAAGTTTGAGGTTCAACAATTTTATTTATATTGGCAGCAAAACACACATTTTCAGTAGGCATATTAGAGTAATTAACAACTTTATCATAGCTATATTTGGCATTCCCTACAATAAAATCATCAAATCTTCTAGGGGCCGAGGCAGACCTAGTGGATCTTCTAATGTTTTGAGTACCCTCAGGAAGGTTTGACTCATCATGAACACTACTTGACTCAGCCCTCACAGGTTCAGTTGGAACCTCTATAGACTCATTAAGCTCAGACACATCATGAATGTCTGATGTATGTTGAGTGTCACTATCAATAGTTGACTCAACTGTATCACTGTGTTGCTGAGTCATAGTAGTTAAGTCAGTGTTGCCCTGCTCTTCATCATGGGGATTTGTATCACTTGAAGGATCAAGGTTGTCAAAGAAATTTAGTTGATTTAACAAGTTTACATTAATTTCACCATTAGTGTTATTCTTAAAAGGAAAAACAGTTTCATGAAAACTGACATCTCTGGAAAAAATAAACTTTCTTTGGTCCAAGCTCCAGACCTTATATCCTTTTTTAAAGTTGGAATATCCCATAAAAACACATTTTTCAGCACGTTCTTCAAGTTTATCAGAGATGTCTAAAGTAGTGAAGTAACACAGACAACCAAACACTTTCAAGTGATCAAGAGAAGGTTTAAAACCAAAAAGCATTTCATAAGGGGAACAACCATGTAGCACAGAGGAAGGAAGCCTGTTGATTAAGTATGAAGCAGTAAGCACACATTCAGACCAGTATTTAAGAGGGACCTTGGACTGAAATAATAAAGCACTTGCAACATTTAACAAGTGTCTGTGTTTTCTTTCAACAATCCCGTTTTGTTGTGGGGTGTAGGTGCAAGAGGTTTGATGAATTATCCCTTTAGATTTAACAAAAGATGACATTTGAGAGTTAATGAATTCAGATCCATTATCACCCCGAAAGACCTTGATGTCAACCTCAAATTGGGTTTTAATCAAGTTGTAAAAACTTTGTAGGTTTTCAAAAACTTCGGATTTCGATTTCATTAGATATACCCACACCGCTCTAGTGAAATCATCAACAATAGTGAGAAAGTATTTGTAACCATCTATGCTGGTGACCTTGTAGGGGCCCCAAACATCTAAGTGCACCAGATCCCCTATTTTTGTTGACCTGTGATTACTTAGAGGAAATGGTGCCCTATGTTGTTTGGCCCTGTGACAAATGTCACAAGGATTGGCATCATTTGATTCAGTTTTAATTTGTAAGATTTTTAGCACTTGTTCAGCTGGGTGACCCAGCCTTGAGTGCCAGAGCTTTATGCTTTCAGTTTTACTTAAGCAAGAGAAGTTAGTGCCTAGGGGATTACCACAAAAGTACAAGCCCTCAGCTTGTCTACCAGTCACCAGGGTTTTCTTGGTGAAGGAATCCTGAATGTAACAAGTATTCTCATCAAATATAACTCTAAGCTTGTTATCTTTAGCAAGTTTATGCACAGAGATGAGATTCACATAATATTCAGGAACAACAAAAACATCCTTTAGGATCACAGACTCAGACAGTTTAAAACATCCAATTTTAGTAACCTTAGCATCCGTTCCATTAGGGTGTTTAATGGTTATATTATATTCAGTGACATCTACCAGGTTGAACATGTTTTTACTGGACATAACCATGTGCTGATTTGCCCCGGAGTCTATGATCCAGTTCAGACTCTGGCTAGAGGAGTTCACAGAGTTAAAACAGACAATATGTTTGAAGTTAGAGAAGGAATTAAAGCATTTACCTCCCACATTGGATTTACTAGGATCTTCAGTTTTATTTTCATTCAGCAGCCCTAGCAACTTGAAAATTGATCAGCAGACAGAGTGTTTAAGGGGCTACTACCTTTATCACTCACAGAATTATTCACAGAAGGGCTATTCCCATTACTCACAGAATTATTAGACTTAGACCACTGACTGTTTGGTTTTTGTCTATAGTTAGAAGGATAGCCATGGAGTTCAAAACATTTATCAACAGTGTGCCCAACCTTATTGCAATGAGTACATTTAAGATTAGGGTTGGGACCTTTGTTAAATTTTTTCCTGTCATTAAAATTGTTTGACTTAGCAGCAAAACCAACATTAGGAGTTTTAGACCCACTATTTGATCCTCTATGGGACTCTTCTCTAGAGATAATAGAGAAGGCAGTTTTAATGGTAGGTAGAGGATCCCTAGTCAAGAGATTAGTTCTAACAGGTTGGTAAATGTCATCAAGACCCATTAGAAACTGCATAAGTTTGATTAACTGATTAAACTCATTGAACTTGGATGAAGCATTGCAAGTACAAGAAGGCAACTGAAGCATAGCATCAAATTGTTTCCACATAGTGTTAATTTTGTGATAGTACTCAGAGACACTAGAACCATTTTGACTCACAGAGTTGATTTTTTGATATAAGCTAAACACAACAGACCCATCAACTTTATCATATGTGTCTTTTAAATCATCCCATACTTCTGAGGCAAGTTTAGAGTAGACTTGCCCAACATATAATTCATCAGAGACAGAGTTCAAAATCCAGGTGAGAACAATAGAATTGCATCTATCCCACTGACTAGCAAGCACATCATTATCTTTAGATTTAACACAAGTTCCATCAATAAACCCTAGTTTGTTTTTAGCCATTAGAGCAAGTTTCATAGCATTAGACCACACCACATAGTTTTCAGTTCCTTTAAGCTTAATGCTAACTATTGTGAGACCACTAGAGTCACTAGCATGAAGATATAATGGGTCACTAGCATCCAACTTGCTAATCAGGGTCACAGCAGTCTCAGTTTTATCAGTCATAATGATAAAAGAAAAACACATAACAGAAAGAGAATGGATAACCGGACAGCAGGTATCAAACAAACAATCCACAAAAAACAGTCAACACAATCAAGGCAACAAACAATCAGATAAATAGCCCAAAAACAACCAAAGCAAACAAGGTAACAAACACCGGCGAAGCCTGGACAGAGGTCCGATCAGAGGTTCATCACTCAAGGTGCCTCCGCAGACAATGACCAGGGAGCCACGACTTGACAGACCAAACACAATGCAACAGAGTGAGCCCTCTCTGTGTCCCAATAATCAAACCGGTAAAGCCTAACCGGTATCAAGGATGCCTAGACGCAAGACACAAAGATGCAACAAAGAAAAATAAAGAGATAAAGGAAGGAACAATCTCACAGTGGGTGCAAGCAACTTCAGCGGACCAAGGCTTGTAACCTTCACTTAGGGTTACAAGCGTTTGATCAGAAAGCCAAAAACGGATCCTGTTAGTTTGCCCAATAAGGGACTAACGAGGGTCTTCTTCAAGAAACAGAGCAGATCCCCAATAATTAGGGTTTCAATTCCACACGAGCATCACCAATGAACAGAACCAGGACCAAGCCCAAACCCTAGAATTTAGGATTTTGATCACAGCAGCAAGAAAAGAAGGGTAACACCGTGAGTCAAGTCCGGCAGACTCAAAGACTACCAAGACCTCAAGAATCGGAAGGTCTAGGTTGATTTACAGAGATCAACCTTCACGAGAAGCAGCGGAAGAGCACCAGAGCACCGATTTAACCTCGGAGCTCTGATACCATGTCAGGACTTGAGAAACAAAGACTTTTATTATGAAAGTTCAGAATCAAATACAACGGCTGAATGATTCAGTCATCACAGATTAACAGCAAACAAAAGAGTAAAGGATCTCCAACTGGATGATCAGTACAATCAATAGACAAAACCTAGGCTCACGAATTTACGTGTGAGGCTCAAGGAAACAACCAGAGAGCAGCGAATGACAGGAGAAATGAGATGCTCGAATGAATCACCACCAAGGGACCAAACCCCCCCTTTTATCTTGTTAACCCTAAGCGACAACACCGGAGCCCAGCTGGCAACAGTAGGATGTAACGGTTATAAGCCCAAGACACAGCCCAAGACATCAAGCAACCATTTGAAGGAGCAGCCCATCCTTAATAGCCCAACCTCACAATTAAAATAAACAAGAGGTTAAAATAGAGATAAATAAAAGGATCAAATAAGAAATATAATATGCACATTTATACTGGATAGTTATAGGTATTTTAACACTTACTACTCAAAATACGGTCTCAGAAAAAAGTATATCGAGACGTAGATAAAAATAGACACGGCGCAATGAAATACTCGTAATTTCATAAAACATCGTATATTTAAAGTTACAAGAGAAAAATAAAATATATATTCAAAATTAATTATAATATTAATATCAATTAAAAAAGCTTTAAAAAATCCTAAATCTACGCGAGGGAAAGGTCGGTATCAGTTTGGTTCGTTATGGTATTGGCACTCACTATAACAACCGAAAGAGAAAAAATCGTCTTAAATGTGCTGAATTGTTCATAGATTGATAACATTTGTATTTGTGCTTTGATTATTTATCCATTACTACTCACAATATGGTCTCGAAAAAAAGTATATCGAGACGTAGATAAAAAGTGGCACGACGCAATGAAATACTCGTAATTTCATAAAATATTGTATATGAAAAGTTACAAGAGAAAACAAAAAATATTCAAAATTAATTATAATATTAATATCAATTAAAAAAGCTTTAAAAAATGTAAATCTACATGGGATAAGGTCGGTATCCGTTTGGTTCGTTATGGTATTGACACTTGCTATAACAACTTAAAGAGAAAAATACACTGTCGACATCTTCTTAGGCGGATTAATTTCATCTTTCTACATTGCGAAATCCGTCTCACGGATTCAGACGCATCATTCATGCTTTTTCATTCATTGAATCCACCTTACGGATTCAAACATTACATTCATGCCTTTCATTTCTGTGTTTTGAATCCTTCTCGCGGATTCAAACGTATTATCCATGCCTCTCATCCTTGAATCCGTCTTACGGATTCAAACATATCATCCATGCCTTTCATCCTTGAATCCGTCTTACGGATTCAAACATATCGTTCATACTTTTCATTCCCTGAATCCGTCTCCCGGATTCAGACATATTATTCATATCTCGTTGATCCGTACTTAATTACAGATTCAACATTCTTCATTCTTATCAGGCATGTTTTTCATTCTTACATAGTACTCTCAATTTCCCGAGAGTCTTACTTCTCATTTCACCCACACGCCCGCCTGCTACCCAACTCTACCGGACATACCTGTAACAATTATCATGATCTCACGAACGTCATACCTTTCTCGTGTACTGGCCAGGTACACAATCCACATAGTAGTTTCGTGCCTTCATGTAATTGTCACCTTATGTCCGTAGATTTAGGTTTCGGCGCGTGTATCCCTTCCAGTACTTCATTACTATACTATCATTATCCTTCCTTTAACCTTTTCCTTCTCTTAATAAATTTTACTGTTACATATACCCCCATATCGAATTTACGTACCTGGATTCAAATTTGGCTTATTACCTCTTTGCATGCCTTAGTCTTCATCCTAGACTGCATTCACCGATCATCCTCTTCAAACACTTATGCTTACCTCGCACATACAAAACCGTCAGTCTCTTTATACGTATACATAAGTACATACTTACATTAGCTTTTACCTTTGGATCTTGATCGAGTCTTAGATTGTACGGGTTTCCTATCTCAAGAGCACACAAGTTTGAGTTCAAGTACTTACCTCCTCGTACTTGATTCTCTCAAACCAGGGCTCTGATACCAACTTGTTACACCCTAATCTGTAACTGGCTAAAGTCGCAGCGGAAATAGCGTACCATAAAAATTTCTTTCGTTACAAACACCTTGACACACTTAAATTCATTTTTAATAAGAAACCATAACCTAGCTTCACTCAATTACGTACTCAACCCTCCCGTACAATCTATCTTGTGACTCGATCCTCGATCTCCAAACCTTGAATATCCTCATGACTGGAACTACCTGCGTTCACCACATAAAATTTACAACATTAGTACGCATTATAAACATACAAGGTTTGTTCACGTTTACTTCTCATTTCGTTAACTCTTTACATCCCAGCTTTTCCATCCTGTCATACCATCCTTGGTGAGACTCTTTGCTATTCCTGCATTTCACTTATAACTCCAGGTACACGAATAAACAACGTAAACACTTAATCATACCGAAAGACTTACATACATACCCTACTTCGTACATATTATCTCTATATATACATACATACACACATGCATACATACCTGCTTACATACGTACTCGCACACATACATGCTAATCTACATGCATACTTACATATACACACATCTACATCATTATATACGTATCTATATGTACACATACCAACATCATTAAGTACACACATGGCATTATACATCTTTACATACATACAACCCTATGTGCATCATACCAACCTCATACATGCCTACTCTCATACATACCATCATATATCCGCTTATTCTTGCTCACATACTTATAAACATACTCATGTAGGTACATACATGCTTTCATACATTTCTACGTACGTGTATAGAGATATACAAACATGCATACATACCTATCTACATGTGCGCTTACCCTAATGGTCATAAAACATAAGTTAAATTAGTCATCCGCAACTTAAAACGCGTTTAAACGAGTTCCCAAGCCAAAACGAGGCCTGAAAACAATTTTCGGAGAAACATCAACCGTCGCGTCGCGCGACCCCCCGTCGCGTGGCGCGACGCCCTCAAAATGACAGAATGTTGTTGCTGCTGTGCTGCAGATTTCCAGCACGTCCGCGTTTCACGGAAACGGTCATAACTTCTTCGTTATTGGTCCGTTTTACCCGATTCTTTTTCCTACGCGTCCGTAATTTAATTCCCCATCTTATGGTGTTAAGATCCGACATCCGGATTAACACAATTCCAGACTTTTAAGTCTTCGGCTTACTACCCTTTTACCAATAATTGACCCGTTCATAGTTCTATCACATAACTTGTTTATTTGACCTTAACTTCATATGAATTCCTAATATCAAGGTCATTTGTCATAAACGAATTCCTTCCCGGATACCTTACATCCTATTTCACCTGTTTGCGCTCAAAGCTTATTTTTGACCCGTTAAGGGTAATTGTGCATTAAAACGTTTCTGACTTACAAAACCATACTCCTCACTTTCATACTTGACCAAAACGTTACACTACTCGAATAACTTGTCTCTAAACTACTTTTTAAGATCGTTTGCCCAAAATACCCATCAGGGGCATTTTGGTCAACTTTAATCCCATCATTTACGACGAAAGACTACGTCACCTAGTTAACCTCAACCATCATGTTTAGTTAATTAAACAACTTCATATTACATAATCTAACTAAGAAGTGATTACAGAAATCACTTACCTTATGCGTCCGTGCTCGTATCCGATTCCTTGCCTCTTCCTGACCCGTTAACACCTCATTCTTGAGCCCGTCTCGACATGGTCCCTACACTTCCATGTCATCGAAACCACATTCTTGTTAGCATACCCATTTGTACATGTTAACAATCATACCAATCGCATAATCCACACTTAACTTCCCTTAGTCATTTCTAACAAGCATATTACATAAAAATCAACTTCATATCCTTTCCAACTCATGTAATTTATCATGTAATCACAAATAACGCATATTAACATAACATGTACCAAACGACTTCCTATAATCCTACCTTTAAGACAACGAGTCAAATCATGTTTCTTATACTTGTTGACTTTCAAAAGTCAACTATTAACCATATGTAACCATCGACTTATCAACATATACCCGTAACATCATAATCGACTATACGGATGACACTATATACATTTTATCATACACTTGATGTACGTACTACCTTTTAAGCATAACGTACAACTTATTCATGCATAAATCTTCTAAACTCATACATAACCCATCAAAACCTACTACTAATCATCATGGATCATTCCCAAATAAACATCAAACATATCATCATCATTTTTCTCCTAATTCATCTAACAAGAATTCATCATACCCACATAATACATCAATCTTTCAACAAGGCTCGGACATGGAAGGTGATTCTAGTCATCATCTTCACCCTAACTAACGGGTTTCACCTCTAATCATCAAATTAACACAAATCATACGTAACCCATGTTCTATACGAGGTTTCTAACCCTCGTACATGATCAATTTCATATTAACTCGCGGATTAGAACATAACCCACTTCACCCATGATCACCAATCTTAAATTTAAGACATACCTTATGATCCCCTCGTGATGGTGATCATTTATCCATGCTCGGTTATGAATTTGGGCCTTGATTCCTTCTTCAAATTGAAGCTTTTGAAGAACTAGGGTTTTGGGGCTCTTGAGAGCCCCCTGCTCGATCTATCCAGAACACACACGAAGATGTGTGTATGTGTGTGTGATCTTTATCTTTTAAATAACTTAACTTTCATTTGTTCCACTTTAGCCCCACGGGTTTGCCTTTAAAACATAACTGACACTACCTTCATCATTTAATACTTTTCACCATACCCTTAACTAGGTTAAATAGCCTAGTTATTTATTTCATGACGTGTCATATAGGAACACCCGACAAATATTAACATTCAGATTTTGGGGCGTTACAAGTCTACCACCCTTAAATGAGGTTTCGTCCCCGAAACCTTTCTTACCTCTACTTAACACTAATAAAATCTTCTCTACGTCCCATCAACACTATTGCTAGCCCATCACAACGACTATCTTGTTTCTTAAAGAACCCGTTCGGGAGTTCTTATTAGTGTCGCTTTCACTAATAACGCTAATCCCTAACGGCCTTCATAGCTAATTGCTCATTCTTCATTCTAATACTCGTATGTCATATACATTATATATCTTTTTATTTACTTGAAACCATTCCAACATCCCATTACTAACATTCCCATTTGTTTATTTCAACATTCATAATGTTTTCATTGACTATACGAATCTCGCATCGAAATTTGTACATACACAGATATGTTTAACTCTAACTAATACATCATAATAATGGGTAACTATACATTCTTGATTCATAAACTATTCAAACAATTGACTTTTTTTTTCCAAACAAGTCCATACTTTCCTGATCATTCTTTCATATATCATTTTCATGTTCATTTCCTTGACCTGTCAATAACGGGTCAATACGCATACTCTTCCAACCTTTAATACGATCCGTTCTTAATGGATCTAATATCTCCATCTCATCTATAAAATCTCATTCTCTACATACTCTATAAGCACTGTATAATATTTAACTCTTGTTTTGATATCATAACAAAACTACCATTTCTTATTCACACCTATGTGTTTAACTCTAACGTTACTCTTATTCTACGTTTTCTACAGTTACTTGTACCTTGCATACCTTTACGTTACCTTTAAATCATTTCGTTCATTTCACATTACTATTTCTTTCACTTCCTGCATTACTTAGTTTAAATATATACATGTGTCATACTAGTTCATATCTATCCAACATGAGTTAAACATTTTACTAACCTCTTTTCATTTCACAACCCAACGATCCGTAACCCAGATCGATCATCTTCTCCTTGAGTACTAGCCGTAACAGGCCAGGTTTCATTCATTCGTGTAATGAGCTTCCGCTCATGCACGTCCTTTCACCAATACGATTGGTTTCATCACATCAATAGTTCTAACATTATCATCAAAAACATCGGCGGTTAGCATATATCATTCAAACATTCATTACACTAGGTGATTACCCACCTATAACTCTTCTACAATTTCCTACGTACCTGCTATAACGTACCACACATTCTATTTCTTACATGCAATCCTTTCATTCCATTAATCATTTCGCCAACTGAAGTACAAGCTTGTACTTCCTCCTATTCATGCTTACTTGCAAAGACCTTATTACATCGATTCAATATTTCTTACTAAGCTTACCATTCCCGCCCATACTCAAGTTATTGTCCGGGTCACAGCCCGTCATCATTCTGACTTCTAAGAGTCAATTACTAACACATCTAACATGTAACTTATACGAAACTTCGTCTACTATACTATCACCTTTTACTTTATACTTATTTCTATGACCCGTTCAACTCAATCGTGGTCAAATTGTCGACATCTTCTTAGGCGGATTAATTTCATCTTTCTACATTGCGAAATCCGTCTCACGGATTCAGACGCATCATTCATGCTTTTTCATTCATTGAATCCACCTTACGGATTCAAACATTACATTCATGCCTTTCATTTCTGTGTTTTGAATCCTTCTCGCGGATTCAAATGTATTATGTAACACCCGTTCTTATAAATCAAAGTTTAACGTATAATTTACGAAAACAATCATGTAATTAAGATTACATATACATCGGAAATACGGGATTACTAAAACGATTTACAATTTAAAAGTTTAGAACATAATGTAATTAAGTTCGTCAATTAAAAGTAACAACGAAACGTCGTGCGGAAGCTTATTTCTTGAACGTGTTCGGTTCTTCATTCTGCTTGATCGTCCTCCGGTGCTAAAATTTACCTGAAACTCATAAAACATGAGTTGGATTAGTCATACGTAGCTTAAAACGTATTAAAACGGGTTCGCAACGCAAAATAATTTAAAATAATCATTTTTCACGAAACTGGCACACGCTCGCGTAGCGCCACTGCCAGTAGCGCTACGCCACTGCCTCATTCTTTCAGAATGTTGCAGCTGGTTGCCAGCACGATCTGATTTCACGGA
Source organism: Helianthus tuberosus (assembly GCA_030545235.1). Taxonomy (NCBI): domain Eukaryota; kingdom Viridiplantae; phylum Streptophyta; class Magnoliopsida; order Asterales; family Asteraceae; genus Helianthus; species Helianthus tuberosus. The sequence goes on along the minus strand of CM060392.1, from coordinate 65,986,819 downwards.
AACGGCCATAACTTCTTCGTTATTGATCCGTTTTACCCGATTCTTTTTCCTACGCGTCCGTAATTTAATCCTCCATCTTATGGAGTTAAAATCCTACATCCAACATAAGAAATTTTGAGACTTCTAAGCCTTCGACTCGTTACCTTTTTTACCAAATTTTAACCCGTTTATGCATTTTATCAAACAAACGTATTTATTTGATTCCTATATCTCATACACTTCCTCAAATTGATGTTACCTACTATATTAGGTTCTAATCATTGGTTTATTACACCATTTAAACCCGTTTTCGCTCGTATGCTTATTTTGACCCGTTAAGGGCATTTAAGCGCTTTCGAGCCTAAAATCGCCTTCGATTACTTCTAGCACTTCATCACCACATTTCTTATCCTATAATCTCCCACCGCAACTGAGTTTATGGCGGGTTTAATGTGGTGATCAATATAAACTAAATTTTACCTCTCGAACCATTATTTTACGGCAAAAACTCAAATAGTGGCATTTGGCTATTATAATACCTCTTTCAGTTTCTATACTTATTCTAAGTATTTACCTAGTCATAAAACTCGTTTCCAAACAACCTTTAAAGGTCGTACGTCCGAATTAGCTTATAAGGGCAACTTGATAAATTTTAATCCTCCTTTTACTACAAAGGTCCTTTAAATACTTGTTTGACCCAAATTCCGACCCTTTTAACTATAATCTTGTTTATAAACCCATGTGTTTCTAAAACACCATAAACATAATTCAATTTATTCGGTTTGCATAAAAGATAACCGAATATCTATATTTTAACCTTCTCTAACTCTTTTAGAACTCCAAATTCTACATGATAAGTAGTGTTAGTATACATACCTGGCTCGGATCAATATATTGACCCGTTTACATAACTTTTGCGTTAAATCTTTCTAGTTAAAGCAACGCAAGCTTATGTTATTCCTGTGATTACAAAACTCAACAAGCGATTTGTCAATTGTTATTGTCAAATGGTGTTAACAACACCATTTGACCCGTTTAGTCTAATTGACCATTTGTCCGGATGAGATGGTATTTAATTACCATTCTATCCCTTTAAACCTATCCCGATTTTCCTTTAAACTCGTTTTGCTTAAAAACCGTTTTTATTTGTTCGTCATTACATGACTAATTTACCATTTTACTCTTTTTACCATAACTCACGATTTCTTATCTAGTGATCTTCGTCACTTCAACTAGACATCCAAATTCATACTCTATTCTAAATTCAAGTCTATTAGTAAAAATTACACAACAAACATAACGTAACAAAATCGTGGTTACGTACCTTTTTAAGCACACCTTTCTAGCATGTATCACTTCCGGCTTGTCCACTTGACGACCCAGATTCTTTACCTATAGAGTTCCATTCACAACCAAATTTAGAACTCTTTTGTAATAAAAAAAATCGGACAATTCATTATGATATTCAAATCTGCGTTTTTGTCCGATCTTTAACGTTTTACTCCTCACTTAGGCGTTTTAACAAACACCTAGCGGGTCAGATTTTTACATAACCATTACTAGGTTCTTGACATGTTATTTTCATCTACATTCACTTCAATTAACAAATCTATACTAAATTTTAACATCAATAGATTTCGGATTCACCACATGAATTCAGATTTCACTAGAATAAAAACTATAATTCTAGTATTTATTTAGTCTCTACAAACTCACTAATCACCTACATTGGTGATTATAAACCTCACAAGTATAAAGTTAGATTTTAACAAGAAATCATCTAGGGTTTAACCCTAGACATCACTTTGCTTCTAATTTCATCAATACAACAATCATGCATGCTCAATTTTTGATTTTCTCAATTAACCTAAAACTGAACATGAATCAAAATACCAAAATTTTGCATACCTTTTGATCCCTGCAACGAGGTGATCACTAATTCGTGTTTGAAACTTGATTTAGAGCAGATTAAGGGCTTCAATTTGTGAGTTTTATGCGAAAACTAGGGTTTGGAGGTCACTCCCTGGTCGCCCCTTTCTTCTGTACGACCCAAACACACACTCATGTGTGTGTTTGGTGTTTTATTTACTAATAAAACTTCCATTATCAAGTTTTTGCTAATTTAGTCCCTCAACTCTATTTGAATTATAGTTTAGGTGTTTTAACCTAATTATATATCACCTCAAGACTCTTAGCTAACTGGGTTATCGATTCCTAGTTAGCTTGTTCATATTTATTTTATGCTTTATGAATCTGATTTAAAGTTTTATAAATTTCGGGGTGTTACATATTATCCATGCCTCTCATCCTTGAATCCGTCTTACGGATTCAAACATATCACCCATGCCTTTCATCCTTGAATCCGTCTTACGGATTCAAACATATCGTTCATACTTTTCATTCCATGAATCCGTCTCCCGGATTCAGACATATTATTCATATCTCGTTGATCCGTACTTAATTACAGATTCAACATTCTTCATTCTTATCAGGCATGTTTTTCATTCTTACATAGTACTCTCAATTTCCCGAGAGTCTTACTTCTCATTTCACCCACACGCCCGCCTGCTACCCAACTCTACCGGACATACCTGTAACAATTATCATGATCTCACGAACGTCATACGTTTCTCGTGTACTGGCCAGGTACACAATCCACATAGTAGTTTCGTGCCTTCATGTAATTGTCACCTTATGTCCGTAGATTTAGGTTTCGGCGCGTGTATCCCTTCCAGTACTTCATTACTATACTATCATTATCCTTCCTTTAACCTTTTCCTTCTCTTAATAAATTTTACTGTTACATATACCCCCATATCGAATTTACGTACCTGGATTCAAATTTGGCTTATTACCTCTTTGCATGCCTTAGTCTTCATCCTAGACTGCATTCACCGATCATCCTCTTCAAACACTTATGCTTACCTCGCACATACAAAACCGTCAGTCTCTTTATACGTATACATAAGTACATACTTACATTAGCTTTTACCTTTGGATCTTGATCGAGTCTTAGATTGTACGGGTTTCCTATCTCAAGAGCACACAAGTTTGAGTTCAAGTACTTACCTCCTCGTACTTGATTCTCTCAAACCAGGGCTCTGATACCAACTTGTTACACCCTAATCTGTAACTGGCTAAAGTCGCAGCGGAAATAGCGTACCATAAAAATTTCTTTCGTTACAAACACCTTGACACACTTAAATTCATTTTTAATAAGAAACCATAACCTAGCTTCACTCAATTACGTACTCAACCCTCCCGTACAATCTATCTTGTGACTCGATCCTCGATCTCCAAACCTTGAATATCCTCATGACTGGAACTACCTGCGTTCACCACATAAAATTTACAACATTAGTACGCATTATAAACATACAAGGTTTGTTCACGTTTACTTCTCGTTTCGTTAACTCTTTACATCCCAGCTTTTCCATCCTGTCATACCATCCGTGGTGAGACTCTTTGCTATTCCTGCATTTCACTTATAACTCCAGGTACACGAATAAACAACGTAAACACTTAATCATACCGAAAGACTTACATACATACCCTACTTCGTACATATTATCTCTATATATACATACATACACACATGCATACATACCTGCTTACATACGTACTCGCACACATACATGCTAATCTACATGCATACTTACATATACACACATCTACATCATTATATACGTATCTATATGTACACATACCAACATCATTAAGTACACACATGGCATTATACATCTTTACATACATACAACCCTACGTGCATCATACCAACCTCATACATGCCTACTCTCATACATACCATCATATATCCGCTTATTCTTGCTCACATACTTATAAACATACTCATGTAGGTACATACATGCTTTCATACATTTCTACGTACGTGTATAGAGATATACAAACATGCATACATACCTATCTACATGTGCGCTTACCCTAATGGTCATAAAACATAAGTTAAATTAGTCATCCGCAACTTAAAACGCGTTTAAACGAGTTCCCAAGCCAAAACGAGGCCTGAAAACAATTTTCGGAGAAACATCAACCGTCGCGTCGCGCGACCCCCCGTCGCGTGGCGCGATGCCCTCAAAATGACAGAATGTTGTTGCTGCTGTGCTGCAGATTTCCAGCACGTCCGCGTTTCACGGAAACGGTCATAACTTCTTCGTTATTGGTCCGTTTTACCCGATTCTTTTTCCTACGCGTCCGTAATTTAATTCCCCATCTTATGGTGTTAAGATCCGACATCCGGATTAACACAATTCCAGACTTTTAAGTCTTCGGCTTACTACCCTTTTTACCAATAATTGACCCGTTCATAGTTCTATCACATAACTTGTTTATTTGACCTTAACTTCATATGAATTCCTAATATCAAGGTCATTTGTCATAAACGAATTCCTTCCCGGATACCTTACATCCTATTTCACCCGTTTGCGCTCAAAGCTTATTTTTGACCCGTTAAGGGTAATTGTGCATTAAAACGTTTCTGACTTACAAAACCATACTCCTCACTTTCATACTTGACCAAAACGCTACACTACTCGAATAACTTGTCTCTAAACTACTTTTTAAGATCGTTTGCCCAAAATACCCATCAGGGGCATTTTGGTCAACTTTAATCCCATCATTTACGACGAAAGACTACGTCACCTAGTTAACCTCAACCATCATGTTTAGTTAATTAAACAACTTCATATTACATAATCTAACTAAGAAGTGATTACAGAAATCACTTACCTTATGCGTCCGTGCTCGTATCCGATTCCTTGCCTCTTCTTGACCCGTTAACACCTCATTCTTGAGCCCGTCTCGACATGGTCCCTACACTTCCATGTCATCGAAACCACATTCTTGTTAGCATACCCATTTGTACATGTTAACAATCATACCAATCGCATAATCCACACTTAACTTCCCTTAGTCATTTCTAACAAGCATATTACATAAAAATCAACTTCATATCCTTTCCAACTCATGTAATTTATCATGTAATCATAAATAACGCATATTAACATAACATGTACCAAACGACTTCCTATAATCCTACCTTTACGACAACGAGTCAAATCATGTTTCTTATACTTGTTGACTTTCAAAAGTCAACTATTAACCATATGTAACCATCGACTTATCAACATATACCCGTAACATCATAATCGACTATACGGATGACACTATATACATTTTATCATACACTTGATGTACGTACTACCTTTTAAGCATAACGTACAACTTATTCATGCATAAATCTTCTAAACTCATACATAACCCATCAAAACCTACTACTAATCATCATGGATCATTCCCAAATAAACATCAAACATATCATCATCATTTTTCTCCTAATTCATCTAACAAGAATTCATCATACCCACATAATACATCAATCTTTCAACAAGGCTCGGACATGGAAGGTGATTCTAGTCATCATCTTCACCCTAACTAACGGGTTTCACCTCTAATCATCAAATTAACACAAATCATACGTAACCCATGTTCTATACGAGGTTTCTAACCCTCGTACATGATCAATTTCATATTAACTCGCGGATTAGAACATAACCCACTTCACCCATGATCACCAATCTTAAATTTAAGACATACCTTATGATCCCCTCGTGATGGTGATCATTTATCCATGCTCGGTTATGAATTTGGGCCTTGATTCCTTCTTCAAATTGAAGCTTTTGAAGAACTAGGGTTTTGGGGCTCTTGAGAGCCCCCTGCTCGATCTATCCAGAACACACACGAAGATGTGTGTATGTGTGTGTGATCTTTATCTTTTAAATAACTTAACTTTCATTTGTTCCACTTTAGCCCCACGGGTTTGCCTTTAAAACATAACTGACACTACCTTCATCATTTAATACTTTTCACCATACCCTTAACTAGGTTAAATAGCCTAGTTATTTATTTCATGACGTGTCATATAAGAACACCCGACAAATATTAACATTCAGATTTTGGGGCGTTACACAAGCCTCTGAAAAAAAAATTATGTTGAAACGACAATAAAAGTAACTGAGTTGCACAATTAAGTAAAAATATCCAAATGTAAAACTTAGATTAAATTAAATTAGAAAGAAGAAGGAAAAACAATTAAACATATTGGTAAAATTTGATTAAAGAGCATGGGTATAAGTAACATTATTAAAGTTCAGTGGTTATAGTGTAAATTAGTAAAAAAAAAAAAAATAATAACTCTATTAAAGTTAAGAGGCGAAATGATAGATTTATTAAAATTAGGTTACTATTTTAGTCCTGTTTTGGAGATTTAATTACTTAAGTCTATTTTTCAAAAAAATTTTCTATCTGAGAACCTGATTTTTCCAATTACACCTATTTGAGTCCAATTGACTAACTACATCCAATAAGTCAGTTAAGTACAATGACATATTGGTCATTTACACTTGGGTATAAGCATTCGATGCACATGGTACTTACAAATTAATTTTACCTACTTATTATATATATATATATATATATAGGATTAGGTTCAAGAGTGAACATTAGTGTAGCTTGCGAACTGAGTGAACTAATCCTGGCCATACACGTGTGTAGATCAATGGCCAGGATTTGATGTTGAAATACACTAGTGTATTTTACAATTTGATGATGAGATCCTGGCCATACACGTGTGTACATCAATTGTCAGGATTTGTTCACTCAGTTCGCAAATAGACTAGTGTTCACTCTAGAACCCCACCCTATATATATATAAACAGGATCAGGAGAAAACACCTCAAAGTGTGAAAACGATGAGAACGATTCTTAGCCACAAGATCTTAGTGGTTTGTGGCTGAGATTGATGCGGTGACATTTTTGTAAATACCAGGGGCCTTGGAACTACAAGGAGGGGTAAAATAGAAAGATCCAAACAAGGGTGCACACGCTAATCACATGTTATTTCCCCCGATCATATTTAAACGCCAATAACTTTTTTATGCGCAATTATTTTTTTCAAAAAAATCACACCATAAAATTCAGCGTTTTCCAACGAGTATACTATTGATATATTTTTCGAAACAAATGAAATGGGTTTTTTATGGCGTTTTAAATTTTGTTTTTTTACGGCGTTTTCAACTGGGTTTTTATGGCATTTTTCTGAAGTGGGTGTTTTTATGGAGTTTTTCAACCAGATTTTATGGCGTTTTTTCTGAACCAAGTGTTTTTATGGCGTATTCAACTGGTTTTTCATGGTGTTTTTCTGAACCGGATGTTTTATGGCGTTTTCAACTAGGTATTTTCATAGCGTTTTTCTGAACTGTGTGTTTTTATGGCGTTTTCAACTAAGTTTTTATGGTGTTTTTCATAACTTGTTGTGTTTATGGTGTTTTCAACTGGGTATTTTTCATGGCGTTTTCTGAACTGGGTGTTTTTATGGCGTTTTTGTTTGAACACCCAGTTCATGTTATTTTTTTCTTAATTTCAAAAGTATAGCAATAGTATACTCGTTAGAAAGATAATAAAACACTCGATTTTTTGGTGTATTTTTTTTTAAATAATCACGTATAGAAAAGTTACGAGAGTTTAAAAAAGATGATGGAATATGCATGTGAGTGGCATGTGCATGGTCTTTGACATGTGAGTGGTATGTGCATGGGCTTTTTGACAATATTACCCTTAGTGTAAGTTAGCACCAACGCCACATGTCAACACCAAAATCGTTCTCACCGTTTTCACACTTTTAGGCGTTTTCCCTAAATCCACCCCTATATTACACAAACATACTCTCTCTCTCCCCCATCTAAACCACCACCACTGCCTCCCCACCATCACATCAGTCACCACCCCCATCGTAGCACCCCCATTGCTCTATTTTCACCTCTCACCGCCCCACCCCACCCCACCACACCACACCACACCACCTTCATCGCATCACCCCACAATACCATCGCATCACCCTCACTACACCCCACAATCATCCCTCATCCCCGTTATATTCACATCAAAATCAAACCACCTCTTATCTGTCTTCACCGCCACCTTACAACCTTCGTCTTCACGCCTATCTTACAACCCCTCAATTTTCCGATCTGCAGCAGATCTGATAAAAGGGGATGGTGCAATAAACCCTAGTTATGTAGCAAATTCGGTGAGAAACAGATTTGAACCACCAAATAAGCCCTAGATCGGTGTTGGGGATGGTATAGTAGGAAACAGAGTGTGAGGGAGAGGGGTCGCAGGTTGTAGAGTTGCCGAAAGTGGAGTCACTAGTTGTCGGAGGTGGAAATCTGTGAGATAAAGTAGGATAAAGGAAAAAGAGAAAGAGAGCCATAAAGAAAAATAGGTGTAGGATGAGTGGAGTTACATATATATATTTGAATTCTTTATTATATTGTAAGTGGATGCTTTTGGTTACAAATAACTAAGGATAAAATACTAATTTTAACAAACTAACAAAATAATTATAATAAAGTTAATCAGTTAACTTAAATAGGTGCAATTAAAAAAATAGCTCCGGAGATAATTAAGAGTTTGGATATTGGACTCAAGTAGTTAATAACAACAAAACTAAAATAGTAATTTTCTAGTTTATTAAAGATCTGGGGTTGTAAACAAAACTAACGCATTAAAAGGCAAAAGTTTCACCATAACTACAACTTGTGTTTTAATACTAACGAGTTTTAGGACCCGCGCATTGTGGTGAAACTGTTAAACCGGACAAAAAAATAGAAGTAAAAGCGTTGAATTACGAACACGCGTTGCAGTATGTCAACTCGTAAAATGTAGACCCATACAAAAGCAAAAATTTTAAAAACTAAAAGGCCTAAACAAAGTAAAATAGAGGTAAAATCAATATATAAATGTTATGAATAATAGTAAAACTGATATTTCTTTCATTTCAATGACTTTACTTAATTATTTTAGAAAATATACCTTATCGTACCAGTATTATAACCAAACTTGCTTAAAGTTCAAACAACACTTAAGGGTAATTTTATATTCTTGCTAATACTTTATAGGGAGAAAAGTAACAAAAAGCTTTTGAAAATTTACCAAAAAAAAGGTTAGCGGATGCTATGTGACATCCACATGTTGAACACTCAAATTGAGTAGTATTTCGTGAAGATGCTATTTTTTGTTAATTAAAGGATGGTTAATAATAATAATAATAATAATGTACTTTTAAATCCTAATTCTAATAAACGATTCTAAAAAATGTCACGTGTTAACACCATATCACCCCTAAAAATTCGCTTTTAATCAAAACTGATTGTTTATTTTTTTAAATCGGGTTAATACTTTAGAATGACAACATTGCTTGTTTTAAAATTCTTACTTTAACATTCGCCCTTACTTCAAATATTGTAATACCCCCAAAATATTAAAGCGCTTTTTGTGTTATCATGATATTTGACATGTAGTGTTTGATGTGCTGAAGTATATATATATTTTATGAAGATATTTCTTTCACACAGATTCAGTTTTAAAATAGTTTTTACCCTAGACTAAACCACACATAGGATAGGCAAGTGTACCCGCCAAATGGTAATATAACTTTTAGGTAAGAATCGGACATTAATCCGTGTACGTAATTTCTCAGTACTAAACTTTCGTTACTCTAAAGTCGATTCAAATAGCAATCGATTTCCTAAATTATCATGCAATAATAAAAATACTATAAGAACTAACAATATCTAAAGAGAAATTGCCTAAACTAAGTATCCACTAATGATTATTTGACAACTAAGGGAAGCACTAGTGATGACACAACTTCTAAACTAACTAAGTTCCTGTCAGGGTTCCTAGTTTTCTAATTCTTTCAGAAAATTAAAATGAAGTTACACTCTAATCACCTAAGAATCATTCTTTTAAGCTCGGTTGTAAAGTTGATGTTAATCTTTAAAATACGTCAGTTTACACTAGTAAATACAATTAACCGACTCTTTTGAAAAATATTTATGGAAATTGATTTAGATGCACAAGGCACAAATATTCTTTTATAACTTGGGATAATTATATATAAATAACCTTGTATACAGATTTACATGTTTGTCATACATTTAGGGCCCGGTATAGAAGCCGAGACATGATTAACCGACACACCACTAATATAAACCCACAAGGAGTTATCCCCAACAATGTGGGTATATCTTTTTACATACGCAACTGTCAGGTGTATGCCTACACCCCGTGCTTAAGTCGTGGCCATTTTGCAATTAAATGAGCCAAGGATATCCAGGACACAGTCGCATTAACCCCCAATGTTTATGTTATCAAACAAAACGGATTAAAATGGGTTATGTAATTTATTAATCACAATCTGATTAAATGATTCCATACCCAACCAAGCGGTAATATTTTACCGTATCCCAAGCCCGTATAAGGGAAAATAAGTTAAAAGTATTTGCCTGAGTTTCTAAATGCGAGACCTATCTACTCAGCCGTATAATGTAATTAGACTCGTGAAGGTAGCTTTTACCGGGGCTTCCTAATCTGGAACGAAGGTTTTATTAACCTATTAGATTGCGAACGGGTCTTATTTAAGTCGTAGACTTAGACCGGTTAGTTTAAAGAACGATTTACGGTACGAAACGCTAGATTAAGCGATGACCGGATTGGAATGTAATTTAGACCCAATAAGTATGGAGACTTGTATAATATGGGTAAATTAAATACATTCTGGATTTTGAAGTTAAATTGATAAGGTTAAACCCGTTTAGGCTAATTTATGCAAACTAGTTACATAAATCGTACCGAACGCGTATAAGCATAAACGGGTAACCGGATGAGCCATATACAAGTTTCATAAGTTATTATGCTTAAAAATATGTAATGATATCAGTAGGATACCAACAAATATGCCCAAAAAGATTTTAAAACTGAATTAAGCCTCATAAGGGCATTTTGGTCATTTTATGGTTTATAAAAGGGGTTTATATGCAAACTGAGGTTCTGGTCATAAATATTCTGTAAAAATAGTTAACTTATATTATATTAACAGTAGGATATCATATATATGTGTGGTTTACCATTTATGGCCAAACTATGCCCCCGACAGGGCATTTTGGTCATTTCACACATAGTTTTAAGGACTTATTTGAGATTCTGAGTTCATGACTTATACCTACTATAAAAATATTATAAATGGTTTATAAAATCAGTAGGTAACAAGTTTTGGGTGCCAAGTATGGTTTAAAACCATACTATGCACCTTAATGTCATAAAAATTGATAAATGGCGACTATTTCGATGTTTAGAAAATTCTAAGGTTATGACCAGCTTTGAAATGGTCAAAATAATTTATTTATTATAACATATCAGTAACAAAAGGTTCTTGCATGTTAATCTTATTTAAAACCCAATTTATGTGTGAACATGGCATAATCGTCATTTATTAATATAATACAAAACTCATGCATAAACTCAGTAAGTAATCTGACTTGGAATCCCAATTAGTCCTAAATATGATATCATAATAATGAGTAATGAATTTTTATGTCAAAATTATGTTTAAACTTTATTTGCATGAAAAAAAGGGTATTTTAGTCCTTTTAAAAGCATGTTTTACGATTTATTATATAATCTCAGTTTGTGACCAGAAGATAAATGTCAAAATATGTTAAATAACATTACTAATCAGAAAGTAATTCATTTGCATGGTTATTTATGTTAAAAATCTCATTTTTGACAAATAGGACATTTTAGTCAACATTAAGCATAATAACGGAATCAAGTAAATAAACTCAGATTACTAAGGGACCATGTAATATAACCTCAGAGGGTTATACGATAATATAATATGGTCACAAAGGAATCTTAATGCATAAAGAAACTAAGCTAATTCGGGTCAGAACTGAAAGTCAAAGCAAAAGTCAAGCTTTTGCGACTTTCGGTTGCGAGCCGAGCCTAAACTTAGAATTGTCGGGTTGAACATATTTAGACATGTTCTAACAATGTTTACCAAGTTATTAAAGTGATAAAACATATTTTATAACCTCTACATTATCATATTTGAATTTATTTAAAAATTGACCCGTTTGATTTTTTATGTTAATTACTTTGACCCGACAATTAACTAAGTAAACGTGGTAATTAGGAGGTGCCCTTTTGAGGGATTAACACCTACCTAATTATGATCACATAGCCATATTTGCCTCGAACAATGGCTGGACCATTTAGGTCTAAACCGAAAGTCAAAGCCGAATTGCGGCAACTTTGACTTTCGGCTTTTAAATGCATAAAAACCGAACTAAGGAGGCCAAGGACACTTACAAAGGGTCCTAGCTCGAAACTTGAACTATGGAGAGCTTCCTTTTTGATCAGGAACCTCAGAGAACCAAGCTTAGAGAGAAGAGATGATGTTTTTGAAATGAGCAAGTTGCAAATGAGAGTAAGGGACCTATTTATAGTGCAAGAGGAGGTCTCTTATTGCAACCAGGTGTCCAGGGGTGTTGTGAGAGCTTAACAAGTGTCCATAGACGTGTCCCAAAATAGCTAACAGCCCCTGGTATCGATTCTAAATTGTTTTGGCTGTTTGTGTGGCATGCAAGCAAATTTTCTGCCCAGATACAGTCTTTATGGACCGTAAGCGTTTACCTCATACGGTCCGTAACCGCTTTTGATATGTTTCGCCTAGATATAGTCCTTGTGGACCGTAAGACTGAACCTTTTACGGTCCGTATGCGATTGCTCAGAGAACTAAAATTTTTGAACTTTACACATTTGACCCCTCAACTTTTATATTCAATATCAATCATTCTCGAGAGCATGTTTTAACATTATAAGGCCCCGGGTTTGATAAAAGGTCACTCAGAGGCATAAATTAGCATGCTGACACTTTTAGTTCCTCCGCATACATCTTTTCATTGTTTAACAACTTCAGTCTTTCAAGGTTAATCTTTTACACGTTTTAGGGTTAAGGACACGTGTCATCACATAATTGGACACAATTTTTACGAGGTGTTACATTAATGGTTCAGACCTCTTGGTGGTTCAACACTTACCCATTTAGAAGTTGCCAAACAGCCCCTAATACTCCACTATTGTTCTTGATATAAACCAAAGGCATGATAATGCTAGATAACAACTTTGGCCTAAATCATCATGCTAACACAATTACATGCTATAGAATTCACATAAACTCTATCATGATCTTTCCAAATCCAAGTGCAAGAATCCATACACATACTCAAATCATCATCCATTTCATGCTAACATCCACCATTCCTAGTCCCATGCCATGAATCAAACTAACAAGTAACAAGATCTAATAATCATAATCTACACATGAGTTTTCCAACATGTTATACATAAACTTATGATCAAACATTCATGAATAACAACTTTAAACATGCATATGAACCCAAGAACAAAACTAGAATATTATCATGAAGATTAACAAGAACTCATCATCATATAATCAAAAGCTTCAACAAAGTTTAAGCTACTATAAGTGTTTAGCCATTAAGGCTCATCATAACTAACATAAATTCTTCAAAGATTACAATGTTTGTCATGGGATTAAAAAGGCTAACCAAATTAAGATGAAGAATTAAATTGTGGATGATCAAGTCTTGAAGTGATGTAGTCTTCTCCTTAGCTCACCATAGCTAACATACCGTATGTTATGACATGTATTTCCCCTCGATTGTTTTAAAAACAAAACATTGAAATCATTGAAAGGAAGGACATGAACTCACCAGTTTGCATTCTGTGTATTGTAATACTAGAAAGTGAGCGTCCGTATGCGTGAGTAACCTACATGTGTACTAACTTTATTAGACACTTAGGTCTTATCGGACCTCGTACAAGTTGTTCATCTTGAATTCTTATTATGTTTTCACTTGTCATTGTCGGAACAACTTTGTGTTATTGTAGTGTTGGTAGTTTGTTTGTTCGATCTTTATATATATATTTCTTTCACAACGGTATATATATTGTGTATGTATTGAATCATGTGTGAACGGGCCTCGCCCTTCACATGTCCTCGTGCCTTGCACGCATGTCATTGGGCCTAGCCCATGTCCTTGGGCCTAGCCCATGTCATTGATGTTATTGGGCCTTGCCCATGTCTTTATGTTATTGGGCCTTTGCCCATGTATGTCATTGGGCCCTTGCCCATGTATTTATGTCATTGGGCATCTGCCCATGTATTTATGTCATTGGTGTAAGACCCTTACTTCTATTTTACAGTTTCCGTATAAGTTTCGTCTATAAACGTATCATTACGATTACACGTACACTGAAAATACGGGTTTATTAAAACATTTAGGAATTTAAATAATTCAACTTAATATACAAATATTCGCCATTTAAAACTAGACGACGAATTGTATCGCGGAAGTTTGTATATTGTTCGTGTTCGGTCCTTCAACGAGCTTGATCATCATCCGGCATCCCAAGATATTCCTACATTTCATAAACCATGAAATGAGTTAGTCATTCGCAGTTAATAAGTGTTTAAATCGAGTCCGGATGCTGAAATGGACTAGAAAACAAACTTTGCCAGTTATCTGGCTCCTCGCGGGGTGCGACAGTCTCTACCCTGGGCTCTCGCGGGGCGCGACAATAGTCGCGTTGCGCGACAGTGTTTTTGCTTCATCGTCGCGTCAACCACTTTTCGACAGAAAGTTTGCTTAACTGGTGCTGCACATTCCCAGCTCTACTAACTCAAACTTGTTATGCACTAAAACGTGCATAACTTTCAATTTACATAACCTTTTTACGATCCGTTTCTTCCTACATGATCATAATTTAATTCTCTATCATATGGAGTTAAAACTCAACATTCGAACTAATAAAATTCTAGATTTTTAAGCATTCGGCTTATTATTCAAATTCAACACATTTGACCCGTTCATGTTTAAAATCACAAACTTGTTTCTAATAGTCATAGAGCATACGCCCATGTATTTAACTCAAAATCTTTAGCTCGGGTTCTTAACTTTTATGAATTACACGGTCCATAGCCAATTTATGCGCATAATTCATTTTGACCCGTTTAGAGGATTTAAACCTTTAAGTTTAAATCTTTCCCTTTCTTTACGCACATTCAACTCCATATTAAGATATCAATTATCCGCCACCATAACTATAATTGTGGTGATTTTACTAATGTAGATTACTTATTCCAAATTGTACCATTCGAAATGTCAATTTACGTCAAAGACCATTTTGATACATTTGACCTAAAAAGGCTTATACCTATAACTTTTATGCTTATCTATAACTTACATGATTATAATACATGTTCTTAAACAACCCCTATGGTTGTTTACCCTGATTTATCAATCAAGGGCTTTTTGGTCAATTGTAGTCCATCCTTTTTCGACGAAGGACTTTTAATAAGTCATTTGACCAAAATCACACATGTAACTATAATCTTATTTACGCGTACCTGGCTCGGGTCAAGTATTGACCCGTTTTAATACCTTGCCTTAATGATTTGCTAATTCATAGCAATGCAAATTCCATAAGCCACCCTGTGAGCATTAGACTCGACAAATACTTATTAGTTGTTATTTGTCAAATGGCGCTAAAAATCACCCTTTGACCCGTTTGGTCTAAACGACCAAACATTTTGCACTTGTATTTGAATGGTATATATTTACCATTTCATTATTTAACCCATTTTGGCTTTCTCACCATATGGTTATATCTTTTTAAGTCTTTTTCATACTTATTTAACCCATCTTGGCTTACGCCGTAGGGTATCTTTTAAATTTAACTTACGTTTGTCTACACATGACTAAATTACCATTTTACCCCTATCCTTATTATGAGTTACCCCATAAGGCAACATTTCAAAACTCATTATATGTTCGTCATTCCATGACTATATCACCATTTTACCCCTTTTTACCATCCATCATGGTTTTTCGTCGTTTTTACTTATTTCGACCCGTATCAAATTACGTCAGAACATCACATTTTAACCATTAGCTTAACATATTCATAACCCTTATAATAATTAGGTATTCTATATGTTGGCCCATGTAATCAAACCTAGAAGAACATATGATACTGAAAGCCAAAACTGGTTCTCAACAGTTGATCATCAATAAGCAATGCATGTCCTAAGTTCCCTTCAATGGCAGTGTTTCTATAAGCTGATCACTCTAAGTATTGATCCCCTCAACAACTACTCAACAACAACTGCTGATCATAAAGACTAAGACCTAACAACTGTTGTTTGTCAAAGTACTGATGAAGACAAAGCACTGCTAATTCAAGGCCTAATCAACCATTGAAGAAAGCACTGATATGCAACATCAGTGCTTAGGCAACAACAGTGGAAAGTTACATCAGTGTTTTATGTATCAGTTGTTTATTGTAACAATGCTTTGTATAGATCAGTGTTTAGAGGTTGTTAGTCTGTTTGATGTCACTGTATAGGTGACGTCAGCATTAGATGCTCAGTGGTTATGATTGTACTATAAATAGAACAACACCTGTACTGTTCTATTAGCTCTTTTGTACACCATCATCTTGTACGAACTAACTGTGAGCTCAGGCTGAGGGGGAGTTTTGTGTTGCATGCATGCATAGTTGAATCTTGTAATTCATACAATCATTCGATTAATGAAAACATGTTTGCTCAAAGCTATTCTTCTGTGATTGTGTTATAAAGTTTACTTTCTATTTCCACTGCAAATCCATCTCTGTTTTACCTTCTTACATTTATCATTTAAATTAAACAACACAATCAGACAAACTCAGATCCTAACAATTGGTATCAGAGCATAGGACAGTCAAATTCGATCTAACAATCAATTTGACATAAAAGTTCAGCTCAAATCCATTGATACTTAAGTTGTTCGTATTTAGTTGAAAAACAGAGTAAAGGGTAATCACGTATAAAAGTTGATTATTCAAAAACATCTGTAAAACAACCAAGATGACATCACACTAACAGGACCCTCACAACACCGGAACACTATTCAAGCCACCTATGCTTGTCAGATCCGAGTACAATATCTGGCAACATAGGATGGGCCATGTGTTAGCTCAGCAAAACACCGGCTGCTGGAAGTCAGTCATCTTTGGACCACACGTTCCAATGGTGCCTAGCACAGAAGATCCCAAAGGCCGAATGCCTAAAAGCCTTGAAAATTACTCAGAACAAGATTTTCAAAAAAATGAATTAGATGCAAAGTCTTTTAGCATAGTGGCTTCAGCTCTCCCAAATGATATTTATGTTGGACTGTTACATTGTAATAGTGCCAAAGAGCTATGAGATGCACTGAAAGAGCAGTTCGGTGGAACAGAAGAGGTTATCGAAAATAACAGGGAGGTTTTGAATCAACGGTATGAAACCTTTTGTCATGTCAAAGGAGAGTCTCTAACCCAACAGTTTGAAAGATTTAGCTATCTCATTAGTGAACTTAAACTGGTTAATGTTGAATTTGCAAAGTCCACTTTAAATAGTAGGTTTCTAAGGTCATTACCAGACAAATGGGACACTATAGCTTTTGTAACAAGAAATTCTGTGGGTTTTAAAGAGCTAAGTTTGACCCAACTTCATGGTCGACTCCTCACCTATGAGAGAGAGTTGAACCAGAAAAAGAAGTTACAGGAATCTGGGAAGGTTGCTGATGATTACACCTTTGGTAACACAGCACTTCTGGGTCAAGAAGAATCTGGTGGTAGTAAGGATCAGACTTATGATCATTACATTGACATAACTGCTGGTGGAGCTTTTAACAACTCTGATTCTTACTCACCCAATTATGCTTTTACAGCAAGTGGGGAAAACCAAAATTCTGACAACTTATCCTTTGAGCTCAATGACCTCCAACACTTTGATCCCACTGATCTTGAGGAAATGGACATTTTGCACCAACTGGCACTGCTGAGTGTAAGAACCAGCAAGTTTTATAAGAGAACAGGAAGAAAATTTCCAGGGTTACATGGGAATTTAAAAGTGGGGTTGGATAAATCCAAAATTAAGTGCTACAAGTGTAACAGGCTAGGACACTTTGTTAGAGGATGTAGAAGTCAAAATAATGGACCAATCATCACACATCCTAGTACCTAGACCTCAAAATACACAAAACACTGTGCACTATTCCCAATATACCCCTGCTGCCCATGTAAACACTGCTCATTATGCACACCCTGTAACAACTGTTCCAGTGCAATATGTTCAAACCCCTGTTCCACAAATCTAGTATGTCCAAGCCCCAGTCTCTTAGGTTCAAGTGCAACAACCTGCACCACAACATGCTGCACAAACATCTGCTCCGGCAGAGGCCAGTCAGCAAAGCTTCTTTACCCAAGGCTTTGTTGATTGGAGTAGCATACCTGATGAGTTATCTGATGAAAATTTTGCTCTAATTGCTAAGAATGATGCTCCTTGTGATGAATTTTGTTTTGCAGCATTAGAGTCAATTCCAGAAGGGCTGGAAACTGAAGAAGTGGAATCCAGTGCTTGAACAGTGGATGAAGTTGCTGAAGCAGTGGTTACTGCTTTTGTTGGTGAACAACTGTTAGAAAGAGAACCTGAACCACCGTTAGAACCTCTTGCTGACCCATGGTGTGTTGATGAAGTGGTAAAGGATACCAGTGCTTGTGAGAATGTTTGTGATTGTGTCATGATGGCTTTAGCTAAGGTATCATCTCAGGTCTTGAAAAACTTATGTTCAGACAAGTGCATCATAGCATTTGCTAATGTTAAAGAGGTGAATGAAAACCTTAGAGATAAAATTTTGAAAGATGAAGTACAATTTGAAAAATCTGTTAAAGAATTGAAAACAAATTGTATGAAAAAGATAATGAAATCTGCAGTCTTAAACATGAACACAACATAACCAAGGACCAACTCCAAGCTATGATAGAGAAATATCAAGCTTGTAAAAAGGAGTTGGAATCCACCTAAATCACTTGTGAAAAATGGGTGGAATCCTGCAAAGGTTATGAGCTGATGTTAGAGAAACAGATCAAAAGCAATGTAAAATTTGGCATAGGTTTCAAGAAAAATGACCAAGTTGAAAACACTGCTGTAAATGAGTCTGGTTCTGTTGAGATAATACCAACATACAAGGATGGTCAAGAAATTAAAATAACTGATAAAAATGGTAACAAAATCATTTTGGAAAGGCCAGAGGGGTCATCAACCTTTGAGGAGATTGAAAAATATCAATTCAAACCCACCTGGTCAGATGAGTGTGACATCCTTGAGAATTTTAAACCAATGGATTTTTCCACAGTTAAGGGTGTGAAAGCACCTAAGGCTAAGATTATTCCTCTTAAAGACATCCCAACGGTGGTTCAAAACTCTGTTGCAAAGGAAGTTGAAAAGAGGAAGAAAAGAGAAAAAGTTAAAATTTTGTTTTGTGACTTTTGTGAAAAAAGAAATCATTCCACAAAGGATTGTTTTCACTTAAAGGCTTATGATATTAACAAAACAAGCATAATTGAGCCTACACAAAGTTGCACCATCTGTGGAAAAACCAACCATCTCACTCATGAGTGTGTGTACCTCAAAACTTTTGAGGTTAAAAGAAAAGAGTACACTTCAAAAACACTTATGGGTTCTTCAAATTCATCCATCAAGAAACAACAACCATTTGTGTCTGTCCAAACAGCTGTTACAAAACAGTTGAACAAAAACTCTGCTCCCAGAGATGTTCAAGTGACAGATGCACCTCCTGCTAACCAATTCCAAAGAGGAAAAGGTCAACCTCCATACCAAAGGGTCCCACATATTTATGAGGCTTACAAAAGGCCTTCTAAACCAAAAGTGAACAGGCATCCTTTTGGATTTCAACACCTGACAGGAAATGGTCCACAACAGTGGTTAAAGAAAAATGGTTCAAAAACTGTTCAAACCCCTGAGCTAACCACTGTCCATGTTCCTGGACTTAATACTGACTCTGTTGTGACCCCATCCAAAGCCTTATTGGCTTTGGAGACCCTCCTGAACTAATTGTTTACTTGATGTGCAGGGAGCTTCTTCATGCTTAGATAGTCTTTGGTATGTAGATAGTGGAGGCTCCAGGCACATGACTGGATGTAGAGCCCTACTCAAAGAATTCAAAAATCATGGAGGGGGTGATATATCCTTTGGTAACAATTCTAAGGCAAAGGTGTTGGGGTCTGGAACAGTTCAGTCAGGAAAAATAAAGTTTGAAAATGTCAATCTTATTGACAATCTAAAGTTCAACCTCCTTAGTGTCTCACAAATGAGTGACAAAGGCTATGGGTCATTCTTTACTAAGGAGAGTTGCAAGATTGTTGGACCAGAAATGGTGAAAAAGATTGAAGAAATAATAGCCAAAGGAAAAACACAACTTGTTGCTCAAAGTAGTGGCAATGTGTATGTAGTTGATTTCTCAAAAGAGAGCCCAATGACTGATACCTGTCTGTTCTCAGCTGCCTCTAACAAAGAGACAAAATTATGGCACAGAAGACTTGGGCACACAAATCTCAAGACAATCACTACTTTATCAAAACAAGGCCTTGTTAGAGGTCTTCCACAAAAATTGTTTACTTGTTCTGAGCATTGTGTTTCCTGTTTAAAAGGTAAACAACATAAAAGCTCATACAAGTCCATTGAAGAGTCTAAAACAACCAAGTGTTTACAAATGCTGCACATGGATTTGTTTGGCCCAGTAAAAATCATGAGCTTGAAAAAGAAAAGATACTGTTTGGTTATTGTAGATGATTTTTCTAGGTTTACATGGACTTACTTTTTACATTCTAAAGATGAGACTGCAGGCATTTTGCAAGACTTTGTCAAACAGGTTGAAAAGCAATTTGATCTGCCAGTAAAAATCTTTAGAAGTGACAATGGAACAGAGTTCAGAAATAGGGAGTTGGATGAATTCTGTGTGTCAAAAGGGATTGTAAGGTAGTACAGCATCCCAAGAACACCAGAACAAAATGGGGTGGTTGAAAGGAAAAACAGAACTTTGATTGAAGCTGCTAGAAAATTGCTTGCAGACTCAGGTTTACCCTTAACTTTTTGGGCAGAGGCTGTAAACACTGCTTGTTATGTGCAGAACAAAGTTTTAATCAACCCCAGGCATCAAAAGACTGCCTATGTAACTCCGTTCAAAATCAAACCACTGATCTCATACTTTAAAGTATTTGGCTGCCCATGCTTCATTTTAAACTTAAAAGATTCA
Source organism: Helianthus tuberosus (assembly GCA_030545235.1). NCBI lineage: Eukaryota > Viridiplantae > Streptophyta > Magnoliopsida > Asterales > Asteraceae > Helianthus > Helianthus tuberosus. The sequence continues at coordinate 65,965,757 of CM060392.1, read as the reverse complement.
ATTTCAAAATTTGCAGCCAAAGTAGATTGTGGTTATCATTTGGGATACTCAACCACTGCCAAGGCCTATAAAGTGTTTAACACAATGACTAGGTGTATGGAAGAGACTTTGAATGTAAAGTCCAATGAACTTTCTTCCCTGAAAATCCCAGCAAACCCTGCTGAATTGTTTGATCTTGATAAATTTACTTTTGAAAATGTGTTTGTCAAGACTAACCCTGCAGGTATTCAACAACCTCCTTCACAAGATTATGGATATGATGTTGTGATCCCACAATATAAAATCATATCCACCACCAGAGCAGAAGATGTTCAAAACAGCTGTCAAAGCTCATCCATTGTTGCATCAACAGTTGTTGACCAAAGTAGCCCTTCAACCTCTGTCACCACATCATCACCAACCACTGTTGATAAAAATCCTCCAACAGTGGATAAAAATCAACTTTGTGCCACACCCATTCCTCCTATTCCACCTCCATTTCAAACAGATGTTGGATCATCAAAGTCACCAACAGATGTTAGCTCAGATGATTCACATTTGCAGCCCTCACCATTAAATGCCATTGTTCCATATAAGGGATATCTGATCTTTCTTAAATCTCATCCACCAGACCAAGTGATTGGCAACATCAATGAAGGGGTTCTCACCAGAAGTCAATCCCAAAACATTTGTCTTTTTGCTGGCTTTTATCACTCCATCAACCAGTCAAGTACCAAGAGGCACTGAAAAACAACAGTTGGGTGGATGCTATGCAAGAAGAGCTCCAACAGTTTAAGAGACAACAAGTATGGGAACTTGTACTACTGCCAGAGGGTGTAAGTCCTATTGGCACAAAGTGGGTCTTCAAAAACAAAACCGATGAAAGGGGCATTGTTGTTAAGAACAAAGCTAGGCTTGTGGTTCAAGGCTTTAGACAGGAATATGGCATTGACTATGATGAAACTTTTGCCCCTGTAGCAAGATTGGAAGCTATCAGACTGTTCTTAGCCTTTGCTGTCAACCACAACATCAAGGTGTTTCAAATGGATATCAAATGTGCATTCCTCTATGGTAAGATTCAAGAAGAGGTATATGTTTGTCAACCTCCTGGTTTTGAGGATCCATTTAATCCAAATCTTGTCTACAAGCTAAACAAAGCTTTGTATGGCTTGAAACAAGCACCTAGAGCCTGGTATGAAACTCTTTCCACTTTTCTAATCTTTATTGATTTCACAAGAGGTAAAATTGATAAAACCTTGTTTTTAAAATGGAGAGGAAAAGATTTGATGATTGTCCAAATTTATGTGGATGACATCATTTTTGGAAGCACATGTAATAAAATGTGTGAAGAGTTCAGACAACTCATGACAGCTGAGTTTGAGATGAGTGCAATGGGTGAACTACAGTGCTTTCTTGGTCTCCAAGTTAAGCAACTGCAAAATGACACTTTCATTCATCAAAGCAAATATGTAAAAGATCTTTTAAACAAATTTGAGATGAATGATTGTAAACCATGTAGTACACCCATAGCAACCACAAAGCTGGTCATGTCTAATGAAAAGGATGATTTGGTTGATCAAACATTATATAGAACTATGATTGGGTCTTTATTGTACCTAACTGCATCTAGGCTAGATATCATGTTTGCAACATGTGTTTGTGCAAGATCCTAATCAGCACCTAGGAAGTCTAACCTCATTGCTGTGAAAAGGATTTTCAGATACATAAAAGGTGCTCCCACACTTGGTATCTGGTACCCTACTGATGGGAATGTTAAGCTTTCAAGTTTCTCAGATAGTTACTTTGCTGGATGCAACACAACCAGGAAGTCTACATCAGGTGGGTGTCAATTCCTAGGCAATTGCTTAGTGTCTTGGCAAAGCAAAAAGCAAGCAGCTATTTCTACATCCACTGCTGAAGCAGAATACATTGCTGCTGCAAGCTGTACAGCTCAACTGTTGTGGCTTCAAAATCAACTGCTGGATTTTGGTATAACTACTTTGAAGACACCTCTTATGTTGGATAGTCAAGCAGCTGAAAATATCATCAAAAATCCAGTCTCTCATTCTACCACAAAGCACATTGACATCAGACATCACTTTGTGAGGGATTGCTATGAAAAAGGTTTGATTTCTCTGCATCATGTTTCAACTAAGGATCAGCTGGCAGATGTGCTAACAAAAGCATTAGACACATCCACCTTTGAAAGCTTGATCTCTAGAATTGGCATGCTTAACATGGACTAACAAGCAAAATCTTGTTTGTACATGAATAGAAGGCATTAAAATGTTTTCAGAAAATCAAAATCCATCCTTAAAAATAGTTAAAATGAAATTTTTCATTAATCCTTAAAAGTCTGTCCATATCCACTGTTTGGTTCAAACATCTGATTGTTGAAAATTCACCCACTGCTGAAAGACAACCTCTGTTTCTTCATATTCCTTGTTGACCACTGTTGACCAAACATCAGTGTCTCAACCACTGATGTATATCCACTGATAGTTAAAATCCGACACTGTTCTCATTTTTCACTACTGTCAACCACTGATATTGTCCATCAGTGGTTTCCAAACAACTGTCTTCCACTATTTCATCAGAGGTTGCCATGTGGGCAGATGCTAACCGTCCGATCTTTGAAACCGCTGCCACATCAGCTGTGACAACTGGCACTTTGCCATGAATTCCGTACAATAATAAACAGTAATCGGTGCTTTAATAACTGTGCATGATTGAATTAACAAGAAGTACTGACGGGAGTTTAGTACTCAGGCAGATAGGAAATTAAGACACAGAAGGAGCCCCAGAACCAAGTGTTACACTAGAATAGTGTGTAGGAAAGTAGAGATTACAAAACTGCCTTCCTAGTGATGACATAGGTACCGGAAAGTGCCAGAAACACACTAAAACTGCAAAATTCTGCAGAAAATAAACAAATTCCGCAAAAATTCAGCTTTTAACATCTAAATATAATGCATAAAAGTGGTTTGATGGTCCAGAATACTTTCCTAAGTGCCGGGAATCGAAACTGTCATAAAAGACTACATAAAGCACACTAAACTGCATAGTTTAGCACCTAAGGAACCAGTAACCAACCGAATAACCGGACACTACCTGAAACACCAAATTTTCACTAGAAGCATTGTTTCATCATTTCCGAGCTAGTTATGGTCCCCGAACATCATAACACACTATACAACATACTAACAACTAAACACCTAACCATAACATTAGATTTCAACCATAAACCTTAACTAAACATTACAAATTAACTCTAGCCCCCCCCCCCCACTTACGGTCACCAAGGTGGTCCCCACCACCTTGATTTTCTTGAATTGTTTATGTGATTTGCTAAGTGCTTTAGAAACATATTACCCACTAAACATTAAAATGTTGGAAGAACATCTTATTTAACCACAAGTCCATCCTCCAATTCATTTCATCTTCTTCAACTCACAAAAACTCTCCATCCTTCCACCATATCCATGGCTCCATCACACACACACACACACCACTTCCATTTTCAACTCAAACTCAACCATTCCAAGGTGATCTAGAGGTGTAAGAAGCTAAGTTAGGAAGCTTGGAGGCCTTGGAGATTGAAGGACCTTTACCATTTGCTTTTAACCACCTTGTTTATCATTTTCTTCATTGTGAGTTCTTCCCTAGCCCTTGTGCTAGTAGTAAGCCTCTTATAACTTGTTCTTACTTCTCATTTTGATGGTTAATAGATTATGTAAGTTGTTAAACATAAAGATCATGAAGAAACATAAGCATGAACACTAACATAAAGCTTAAAAACATAAGAATCTATGTTGTTTAGTGTATGTATGAATCTTGATTGTTGATTTCTTGTGAATATGATGTTAAACATCATATGATCTTGCTAGATGGTGATTAAAGACATAATCTAGCAAGATGAGAGGATGATTGTGTTAAAGATCAAAAGATCATCCTTATGTTACAACATGAACTTGAAAGATTTAATGTTTTTCTTGAAGTATGATGTGAGTCTTGTAAACATATGATTTCAAGAAATATTTTTCAAGAAACTAAGTTAAAAATACAAGATTTACTTAAACTTGGTTCTTAAAGAGATCAGCCACATTTTTAGTGGTTAATCAAGTGTAGAAATATATATTTAACAAGAAAAACTCAAGAAGAAATATTTTTAGAAAATTTATTCACAAGTTGTAAACATCTAACTTCTTCAATAATGATGTTTTTAGATAAATAACCACACTTTAAAGGGTAACTAAGCTTACTAAACACACTAGTAAGTTACTACAAATTTTTATAAATTTACAAGTTCATGAAGTAGTGATTAATGCTTGATTTTGGCATATTGGTAAGTATTGGTTGACTTATTGTTGATTGTGATGATTTATAAAAGAAAATGATATGCTTTGAAAGCATAGAAACCTCCATTTTTAAGGGGAAACTATGGCAAAATTTTTCTAATTAAACACTTAGAAAAATATTTTTAAACAAATATTTACAAGTATATTTTTAACCATGATTTTTATATAAAGTTTGCCATAATTTTTGTTACAAAAATTATAAATATTGGAGGTTGGTTTTTGATAATAAAAGTGACTAAATATGTATTTAGGAAAACATATATTTAGATGTCACCATGTGTGTGATTATTTGTATATTATGTGTATTAGTTATATTATTTTAGGACTTGAAATAATATAACTCACCAAAATACCAAGAAATTACAATACAAAATATTACTAAAATTTCAAGGGAATGAATATATAATTTATACCCAAAATATTGGAAAAACCGAACAAGGAATATAACTCACATAAATATTCCGGAATTTAGATTCTTAAGTATATTTTGGTAAACGGTATTTTGGAAACCAAGAAAACGAAAATATGATTTTTATAAACATTACAAAAATATATCATATTTTTTACAAGAAGAAAATATATTATTTTTAAGTAAGGAAGAAAATATGTTTTCTTGAATTATTAGAAAATATAATATTTTTGGAGAAAATATATATTTTCTTAAACAATTCAGAATATATTATTTTTGGGGAGAAAAATGGATTTATATATATTTTCTAAGTTAATCTTGAAAATATATTATTTTTGAGGTTTATATGAAAATATAATTATTTTTGTCAAGGAAGGATTATAACTAATTTTCTATAAAAGTTTTCTTAAAATATATATTTTAAGAATACAAATTGGTGATTTTTATTGGTTAAAATTAATATTCCGGAAAATGTTAATACAAAAATTAAGTATAAGAATACTTAATAAATACAATAAAATACGTATTCTCGCACGTACGAATACACACAGGAATACACCTCAAGTACTTGGCAAAATACACAAGGATAATTATACCCATACTTGGGAAATATCCATGAAAAGAATTACAACACAAACTAAGGCAAACGTATATTATTTTGACAATATTCCAATTTAATGGATGAAAATAATTTAAGTTAAAATATTATTATTTTAACTAACAATTACATACTTTGGAATATTATAATATACATCAATGATGTAACTCAAAATATACCAAGATTTCCAAAACAAGTCTTAATGAACAACTAATACAAAGAGTTGTTACACGACCTAAACGTCTAATAAAACATGGCACGTGTGTATGTAGTTGTACGACTCATAGAAGGACCTTGAGCATACGAGATAGCAGGACACAAACTTGTGAGTTCATGTCCCCCTTTTCTTTTACTGTTTTCGGATTTATAACTCTCGGAGGTGGAATACATGTTACGAATGTTCAAATGGTATGATTTGGTTATGGAATGAACTATTAGATCATGTGAGCATGGATTGAAATTGAAATGCCAATAACTCTCATAAGAATTACGGACAAAGGTTAGATCTAACGGGTACTGCCGAGCCCCACTCATGGTCGTTATGTGACCACTTAGAGTGCTTTAGTGTCCCAGTCGAGGTGATTCGTCAACGGTCAAGGGTGATTTGACACAATCAAGGTGATTTGATACAGTCAAGGGAATTTGACACAGTCAAGGTGAATTTGACACAGTCGAGGGGAAATTTGACACAGTCGAGGGGATTCGACAAGGACAATAGTCTACTCGTATTGAGTACTCCCTATGTCTTCACATACATTAATGTCCTTGCAAAACATTAATTTGATTTGTTGATAGACGCATTTCATACCTGTTTTCAAAGGAGTCTCTCAAATGATTACAAGCTTATCAGTACTCATACAAAACGCATGAACTCACTCAACTTTTGTTGATGTTTTTTCAAAATTACATGTATTTCAGGTAACAAGTTGGATCCTGGGGCGCTGGTGTTGTTTCTAGAAGTAAATTCCAAGTTTAGATGTCATCCACTTTTGTTGGTTGTAACTTAGTCAAAGGTTGTGTTGTTTGAAACTTAAATGACTGGTGTTTGTAATATTTTAAACTTAATGAATGGATGAACATCGTTTTGATTATATAGTTGTTTATTATGATTGAATGCAATGATATTGAACAAGTCACACATCATACGCTTCCGCAAAAGTCAGGTGTGACAGTTTGGTATCAGAGCTTCGATTGTAGTGAACTAGGATTCCTTCTCGAGTCTAGACTACAATCATTAGGACTCTCTCATGAAAACATTTTTACAAAAGGGTTTTTCATTGCATTTACGAAAGCGCCAAGATCCAAGAGTCAAACGTTTTTCAAAGAAAAGACAAGGCAAGGACATTAGTAGGGAGGAGAATACCCCAAATTAAAATGCAAATTGAGGTATAGTCTACGTAAGATAGACTTGCCAAAGACGAAATGACCACCCCCCCCCAAAGGACAAACGAGAATTATATGTGACATGACGCATTTATTTGCCTGTGTATGCTAAGTAACATATTTACTCATTAATAAATATGTGTATAAGTGTACGGAATAATTATTGACGTGAACGAGATACCTTCGACTCTGAATCCTATTATTGCTCTTGACTTGCACGGTGAGACTATCAACCTCGCGTTTATTGCGAAGCTCATGGCTGGAGTAATTACCAGATGAGATCCTGAGCTGGTTTCCGTAGAAGATGGCTGCTCTTCACTCTCGAAAGCGAAGGTGCCTGACTATGGTAGTGACGGCGAGGCGGATGAGGCAACCTTGGACAACACCCTTATCAGAGGGACAAGGTCCCTGTGGGTTTTGAGAAACAAGATTGACGACACTCCTGTCCAGTCAAGGAAGATGAAGTACTCATCAGAAAGGTGCCCCTCCAACTACTAGGAATTCTCCTTATTCCTATTATGTCTAAGCATCGTGCCTATTCGCGCGTAACGATAACGGATGTTAGTGCGTGGACCACCACAATGGTCCTTTCCATGTCAGAGGTATAAGGACAGTAGTGTCCCATCTGTGGTTGATCATATGCTTTGAACGAGGGAAAATTGGGGTGACCATGCAAGACAATTTATTATTACGGGGCCCACGTAATAACGACTTGTGGTGCATGGAAATCCTGGTGGACTCTGCGGGTCAAGCTAATGATCACCACCCATCCAAAAAAAATAAATCCTAAGTGTTTACACCTTCATCTAGTAGAATAATACCTAGACAATTGCTATAGCACTTTACAGAGTAGGAAACCTGTTTTTACCTACTTCGTGTCTGACACTTCTACCCGTATACGAATCGTTTGGGAACCGATATCTAAGCAAGTGAAGATGGCTAACACTCGGGAAAGATTCAGTAACTTTGCACCTTTTATCACCCCTATATGTGCAACCCCCATCCCTTGGGAAGTATACCCGTCTTTGTGAAGCTAAAGACCTAAGAAAACCAATGTAGAAGGAAAATAACTACTACTTTCATATTATGGAACTTGTATGACCGAGGTGATGTAACCTCGAGTTCATTTTGTTTTCCATGTTACAAACAATAAGTCAAGTTGTCAAACATATATGAAAGCTCAGTGGTTGTTTTCTTACTTATACATTGTTGATATATATGCATGTGATGCTAGGTGATTGTATGTTTGCTTGTGGTGATATATACCTCATAGACAATTATGGAATGTTGTCTAACCTACCCCATACCTTTTTGCCAGAAGGAATGCCGCCTAGACGTGACGCAGACACCAGTACATTACCAAGAACTAAGGCCGAACTCAATGAGCGCATTTCCCAAGCTATAGCGCAGCATGAAGCCATCCGCTCTGAACACAGCGGTGGCACTCCCGGAGATAACTCTCCAACTGGCCGCACCTATAAACAGTTCCTGGACTGCAAGCCACTGAATTTGATGGCACAGGAGGTAGCGTTGCTTTTGTTCGTTGGGCAGAAAAGACTGACTCCGTTCTGAGAATGAGTAAATGTTTGCCCGAGCAGAGAGTTACTTATATCTCAGGGTTGTTTTTGGATGGCGCACTCTCCTGGTGGAACTTTCAGGTTCAGACCCTTGGTGAAGCTACTGCCTATGCACTGAGCTGGGACGAGCTCAAGGAATTGATGCTGAAGAAATACTGCGCCAGAGCCGAAATCCAGAAGCTTGAGACTGAGTTCTGGAATTTGAAAATGGACGGGCCGAAGATCTCTGAGTACGTCCAACGCTTTCACGACTTGTCTAGGGTTGTTCCCTACTTAGTCGAGCCGGAATTCAAGAGGATTGAACGATTCATTTGGGGACTTGCACCTCAAATCCTGAGCATGGTTACTGCCTCAAAGCCTCCAACCATCACGGAGGCTATCGATTTGAGTGTTGCACTTACTGAAGAAGCTCTTCGTATGGGAAAGTTTTCGGGATCTGAGACAAACAAGAAAGAAACTCATGTGGAGTCTTCGGGCAATAACAAAAGAAAGTCTTTGAACCTAAAGATAGGCACCCAAGTCAGTTATGAAAGCTCTAAAGCAAACAAGAGAAGGGAAGTGGACCCGCTTCGTGGCATGCGAGCCTATGGAGCCACCAATAAGGCCGGTGGTAAGGTTTACTTGGGGACTAAGCCGAGATATGATGAGTGCAAGTTTCACCATGAAGGTCGACGTCTGAGGCATAAGTGTGATAGGTGTGGAAAAGAAGGATACAACAAGGACGCATGTTGGGCGAAGTATCCCAAACAAGGAGGAAATGATGACGGAAACGATAATGGTAGAGTTCCAGGTTGCTTCAAGTGTGGGGACGTGGGGCACCTTTTGGAAAGATTGCCCTAGGAAGAACCAAGCGAGGAAGGGTCTTCACGATTAGAGCTCGTGAAGCACGCCAGGATCCAGATGCGATTACGGATACGTTCCCTATTAACCAACACTATGCATCCCTTTTGATTGATACTGGCGCCGACTTTAACCTTGTATCCTTAGGAATTAAGAACCTACTTGGCCTAGTTTCAAGTAGGATAGACGCCCCGTATTCTTTAGAATTGGCAATTGGAAGGTTAGTTAAAGCAGATGAGGTGATTAAAGATTGTATTTTGGAACTTAGAAGGCAGGAACCTTCTATTACCATTGACTTGGGAAGTCATGATATTATAGCCAGCTTGGAGTGGATATCCAAGGATAGAGCTGAAGTTGTTCAACATAAGGAAAATCATTCGCATCCATCTTGCGAATGATGAGACACTTATAGTACACAACCTTCTTGCAATAGATGCGAGGGCATTAGGCCCCATAAGGCGGTGGATTGGCGACGTCTCACATAGGTCATATAGAGACACAGAAGCGCCTCCGGATAGGCTGCATAGCCTCCCTTGTTCATGTCGTCAATAAGGAGACCAAGAAGCCAAAGCCTGAAGACATCCCTGTGGTGGAGGAATTTCCAGAAGCCTTCCCTGAAGACTTGCCAGGGTTACCTCCACAATGACCAGAGGAGTTTAGGATAAACCTAGTGCCAGGAGCGGCACCGACAACGGATGACGCTATACCGAACAGCTTCGTTCAAGATACAAGGACTAACGACTCAACTACAAGAACTGCTAGAATGAAGGATTCATCAGACCAAGCTTCTCGCCTTGGTAAGCTCCAGTGCTATTCGATAAGAAGAAGGTTGGCAGTTTCCGTTGTGCATCGACTTCAGAAAATTGGATATCAAGGACCGGTATCCTTTGCCAAGGATTGATGATTTGACGACCAACTACAAGGTCCCAACTACTATTCCAAGATGGACTTAAGGACAGGATATCACTAGTTGAGAACACGAAAAGAAAATATCCCTAAAACGGCCTTTAGGATTCGATATGGACATCTCGAGTTCCTTGTCATGCCGTTTGGCTTAACAAATGCACCGGCAGTATTCATGGACCTCATGAATCGGGTGTGTAAGCCGTACCTGAATAAGATCGTGATTATATTTATTGACTACATTCTTATGTGCTCAAGGACCAAGGAAGGTCATGAGCAACATCGGCAATTCATCTTGGGACTCTTAGAGAAAGAACAGTTAGGTGCTAGGATGTCGAAGAGCGAACTTTGGATTCGCGAGGTAAGATTCTTAGGACGCATGGTGAATAAGAATGAGATTCATGTCGACCCTGCAATCAAGAACTAAGGAGTCCCTAAGACACAACTAAGAATTTTTGGGGATTGTAGGTTGTATCAGAGGACTCCTAGAAAACTTTTCAAGGATTGCACAACCGCTAACAACCCTAACCCAGACGATACCTATCTTGTCTTCACCTAACAGTACCAATAGAATTGCGGTTCTCATGACGCTTCTCGACAAGGTCTCGAGTGCGTGTTGATGCAACGAGACCAAGTCATCGTATACGAGTCATGTTGATTAAAGGATCATGAGAAGAGACCTTGAACTAGGGCAGTAATTGCGCGTTGAAAATTTGGCGTCATTACTTGTATAGGAAAACGCTGCACGATCTTTACTGATCACAAGGGTTGGCAGCACACCGTTGATCAGAAGGACTTAAACATGAGATAACAAAGATGGATTGAGCTACTAAATGGTTATGATTGTGAGATTAAGTATCACCTAGACAAGGCGAGCGTTGTGACAGATGCCTTGAGCCGCAAGGATCGCGCGAAGCCTCTAAGGGTGCGAGCCTGAAAGAGGACCATACAGACGAATCCCGCTACTCGGATTCGTGAAGCTGAACAAGAGGTGCTTAAACCAGAGAAACTGCGAGCTGAAGCATTACGTGGAATGGGAGTGCAATTATTGCCTAAGGTAAACGAGACATTATACTTCATGGAACGACCTTGGGTTCCATTTCGCGACAATTTACGTACGCTTATTTTGGGACAAGGCTTATAGGTCAAGGTTCTCGATCCATCCTGGATCCGACAATATGTACCAAGACTTGAAGGATTAGTATGGATGGCCCAAGATGGAAGCTGATATAGCTACATATGTGGGTAACTGTCTTACTTGTGTCGAAGTTAAGACAGAATACCAGAAACCATCAGGGCTGCTGCAACAGCCTGAGATTCCCATGTGGAAGTGGAAACGAACCTTGATGGATTTCATTACAAGCTACCAAGAACCCAAAGAGGTCACAATATGATTTGGGTGATTATTGATCAACTCACCAGGTCTGCACATATCCTACCGATCAGTGAGGAAGACAGCACAAGGAAATTAGCAAAGATTTATCTTAGAAAGGTTGTGGCGCGTTATGGAGTGCCTGTTTCTAACTTGTTCGACCGAGATGGTCGTTTTGTGCCAATGATATGGCAGACGTTTCAGAAGGCGTATGGGTCACGGTTGAACCTTAGTACTGCCTTTCACCCTCAGACGAAAGGACAGAATAAGCAAATGATACAGACTTTGGTGGACATGTTATGTGCTTGTGTGATGAACCTTGATGAAAAGTTGGAATACTCACTTGCCCTTAGTGGAGTTTTCCTACAATAATATTTATCACACCGCCGTTTAGGCCATCTCGCGTAAAGCCTTATATAAACGCAAGTATCGGTCCCCTTTGTGTTGGGCGGAGACCGGAGATAAAAGATTTACTGGCACCCGAGTTGGTTCAAGAAGCTACGCCAACAAGAGGCGGAAACCGGTGGAATCTGTGTTTGGAGATATGGTTATATTAGAAATCTCGCCTTGGAAAGGCGTGGTATGATTTGGAAAGCGTGGAGGTTGAACCCACGGTATATTAGACCTTTCGAGATCCTGGAAAGGATCGGAACCATTGCTTACAAGCTGAAACTTCCAGAAGAACTTAGCAATGTACACGACACGTTTCACGTATCTAGTCTTTAGAAGAGTCTAACTCATGAAACAGTCGTTATTCCCGCAAATAAGATTCACGTCAACGACAAACTCCAATTTAATAAGGAACTCGTTAAGGTTGCAGACAGGAAGTCCACAAAACACGGGGAAGTCGTAATTGAATTGTGGAAGTTCGTTGGAATTCACATCATGGCCCAGGATTTACTTGGGAACATGAAGGCCAAATCAGGTCTTAGTATTTATACCTATTTCACAACTCCCCTGCAATCTATAACATAGCTTGAATTTCGGGACGAAATTCTTTTAACGGGGGGAGAATGTGACAACTGGCACTTTGCCATGAATTTCGTACAATAATAAACAGTAATATGTGCTTTAATGACTGTGCATGATTGAATTAACAAGACGAATGAATTTTTTATTACTGTCAAATATACATACAATGGCATTTCATGTTGCAAGATTGTTTATCGTTATTACATGCAACACAGTGTGGTTTACTTAATGCACAGAACAAAGTTAGCACAGTTATCAGACAAACTAGAAGTACTGACGGGAGTTCAGTACTCAGGCAGACAGGAAATTAAGACACAGAATGAGCCCCAGAACCAAGTGTTACACTAGAATAGTGTGTAGGAAAGTAGGGATTACAAAACTGCCTTCCTAGTGATGACATAGGTACCGGAAAGTGCCAGAAACACACTAAAGCTGCAAAATTCTGCAAAAATAAACAAATTCAGCAAAAATTCAGCTTTTAACATCTAAATATAATGCATAAAAGTGGTTTGATGGTCCAGAATACTTTCCTAAGTGCCGGGAATTGAAACTGTCATAAAAGACTACATAAAGCACACTAAACTGCATAGCTTAGCACCTTAACGAACCAGTAACCAACCGAACAACCGGACACTACCCGAAACACCAAATTTTCACTAGAAGCAGTGTTTCATCATTTCCGAGCTAGTTATGGTCCCCGAACATCATAACACACTATACAACATACTAACAACTAAACACCTAACCATAACATTAGATTTCAACCATAAACCTTAACTAAACATTACAAATTAACTCTAAACCCCCCCCCCCCACTTACGGTCACCAAGGTGGTCCCCACCACCTTGATTTTCTTGAATTGTTTATGTGATTTGCTAAGTGCTTTAGAAACATATTACCCACTAAACATTTAAATGTTGGAAGAATATCTTATTTAACCACAAGTCCATCCTCCAATTCATTTCATCTTCTTCAACTCACAAAAACTCTCCATCCTTCCACCATATCCACGGTTCCATCACACACACACACCACACTTCCATTTTCAACTCAAACTCAACCATTCCAAGGTGATCTAGAGGTGTAAGAAGCTAAGTTAGGAAGCTTGGAGGCCTTGGAGATTGAAGGACCTTCACCATTTCCTTTTAACCACCTTGTTTATCATTTTCTTCATCTTGAGTTCTTCCCTAGCCCTTGTGCTAGTAGTAAGCCACTTATAACTTGTTCTTACTTCTCATTTTGATGGTTAATAGATTATGTAAGTTGTTAAACATAAAGATCATGAAGAAACATAAGCATGAACACTAACATAAAGCTTAAAAACATAAGAATCTATGTTGTTTAGTGTATGTATGAATCTTGATTGTTGATTTCTTGTGAATATGATGTTAAACATCATATGATCTTGCTAGATGGTGATTAAAGACATAATCTAGCAAGATGAGAGGATGACTATGTTAAAGATCAAAAGATCATCCTTATGTTACAACATGAACTTGAAAGATTTAATGTTTTTCTTGAAGTATGATGATCAAAGTATAATGTGAGTCTTGTAAACATATGATTTCAAGAAATATTTTTCAAGAAACTAAGTTAAAAATACAAGATTTACTTAAACTTGGTTCTTAAAGAGATCAACCACATTTTTAGTGGTTAATCAAGTGTAGAAATATATATTTAACAAGAAAAACTCAAGAAGAAATATTTTTAGAAAATTTATTCACAAGTTGTAAACATCTAACTTCTTCAATAATGATGTTTTTAGATAAATAAGCACACTTTAAAGGGTAACTAAGCTTACTAAACACACTAGTAAGTTACTACAAATTTTTATAAACTTACAAGTTCATGAAGTAGTGATTAATGCTTGATTTTGGCAAATTGGTAAGTATTGGTTGACTTATTGTTGATTATGATGATTTATAAAAGAAAATGATATGCTTTGAAAGCATGGAAACCTCCATTTCTAAGGGGAAACTATGGCAAAATTTTTCTTATTAAACATTTAGAAAAATATTTTTAAACAAATATTTACAAGTATATTTTTAACCATGATTTTTATATAAAGTTTGCCATAATTTTTGTTGCAAAAATTATAAATATTGGAGGTTGGTTTTTGATAATAAAAGTGACTAAATATGTATTTAGGAAAACATATATTTAGATGTCACCATGTGTGTGATTATTTGTATATTATGTGTATTAGTTATATTATTTTAGGACTTGAAATAATATAACTCACCAAAATACCAAGAAATTACAATACAAAATATTACTAAAATTTCAAGGAATGAATATATAATTTATACCCAAAATATTGGAAAAACTGAACAAGGAATATAACTCACATAAATATTCTGGAATTTAGATTCGTAAGTATATTTTGGTAAACGGTATTTTGGAAACCAAGAAAACGAAAATATGATTTTTATAAACATTACAAAAATATATCATATTTTTTACAAGAAGAAAAATATATTATTTTTAAGTAAGGAAGAATATATGTTTTCTTGAATTATTAGAAAATATAATATTTTTGGAGAAAATATATATTTTCTTAAACAATTCAGAATATATTATTTTGGGGGAGAAAAATGGATTTATATATATTTTCTAAGTTAATCTTGAAAATATATTATTTTTGAGGTTTAATGAAAATATAATTATTTTTGCCAATGAAGGATCATAACTGATTTTCTATAAAAGTTTTCTTAAAATATATATTTTAAGAATACAAATTGGTGATTTTTATTGGTTAAAAATAATATTCCGGAAAATGTTAATACAAAAATTAAGTATAAGAATACTTAATAAATACAAGAAAATACGTATTCTCGCACGTACGAATACACACAGGAATACACCTCAAGTACTTGGCAAAATACACAAGGATAATTATACCATACTTGGGAAATATCCATGAAAGGAATTACAACACAAACTAAGGCAAACGTATATTATTTTGACAATATTCCAATTTAATGGATGAAAATAATTTAATTTAAAATATTATTATTTTAACTAACAATTACATACTTTGGAATAGTATAATATACATCAATGATGTAACTCAAAATATACCAAGATTTTCAAAACAAGTCTTAATGAACAACTAATACTAAGAGTCGTTACACGACCTAAACGTCTAATAAAACATGGCACGTGTGTAGGTAGTTGACGAATCATAGAAGGACCTTGAGCATACGAGATAGCAGGACACAAATTTGTGAGTTCATGTCCCCCTTTTCTTTTACTGTTTTCGGATTTATAACTCTCGGGGGTGGAATACATGTTACGAATGTTCAAATGGTATGATTTGGTTATGGAATGAACTATTAGATCATGTGAGCATAGATTGAAATTGAAATGCCAATAACTCTCATAAGAATTACGGACAAAGGTTAGATCTAACGGGTACGGCCGAGCCCCACTCATGGTCCTTATGTGACCACTTAGAGTGCTTTACTGTCCCAGTCGAGTTGATTCGACAACGGTCAAGGGTGATTTGACACAATCAAGGTGATTTGACACAATCAAGGTGATTTGATACAGTCAAGGGAATTTGACACAGTCAAGGTGAATTTGACACAGTCAAGGGGATTCGACAAGGACAATAGTCTACTCGTATTGAGTACTCCCTATGTCTTCACATACATTAATGTCCTTGCAAAACATTAATTTGATCTGTTCATAGACGCATTTCATACATGTTTTCAAAGGAGTCTCTCAAATGTTTACAAGCTTATCAGTACTCATACAAAACGCATGAACTCACTCAACTTTTGTTGATGTTTTTTTTTTCAAAATTACATGTATTTCAGGTAACAAGTTGGATCCTGGGGCGCTGGTGTTGTTTCTAGAAGTAAATTCCAAGTTTAGATGTCATCCACTTTTGCTGGTTGTAACTTAGTCAAAGGTTGTGTTGTTTGAAACTTAAATGACTGGTGTTTGTAATATTTTAAACTTAATGAATGGATGAACATCGTTTTGATCATATAGTTGTTTATTATGATTGAATGCAATGATATTGAACAAGTCACACATCATACGCTTCCGCAAAAGTCAGGGTGTGACATCAACATTCACTTTTCCACCTCAATAAAACCCTGATAAAACCCCCAAACAGAGTTTTCACTGCCGTATCGAATTCAAAAATTCTTCAAAAGCTTTTCCATCTCACATTCACCTTTTTCTTTTTCATTCGCGATTTTCACAATCACCATGGCTCATCATCAAACACCCACACAACTACCTCTGTACACTAGAAAAATCAAGCAAAAATACAGATTTCCATGCCATCATCGACGCCCTTTCATCATCAAAGTACAAACTTGAAGTACAAGACAAAAAGGCTTGGGCAATCTCATCAGAAGTAGGTGGAATTTTGGTCCCAATAACACCACAGACCATATCAGAAGTTTTTCAGATGAACGACCAAGCAGGTAAAACCTCTTTCCCTAAGGATGAGTATCAAATTAATTTGATCGAAAGAGGGTATGCAGGACAATTGACAAAAGCTACTATGCAAAAGGGAGAATTTCCACCTCCCATGAAATTCCTGTTTCATACCCTGCTCACCTGTGTTTCTAATAAAATAACTGCTTTTAATGAAATTCCTCTGAAAATCCAATACTTGGGGTATGCTATCATGTCTAAAACTGATTTCAATTACTCCTAAGAAATTTTTAATGATTTGGTCAAAAATGTGAAAAATATTAAAGAAAAGAAGCCACTTGCTTTCTTATTGTTTCCAAGATTTTTGAGTTATTATTTGCAACAGAAAATCCCAAAAGAAAATGCACAAGTACTTGTACAAGGTGCACCTTTTCAAATAAACAGCTTGTCTGCTGAAACTTTTACTCGCCTCATGGCCAAAGAGTCAAAAAGATCTAAAACACAAGCAGGGGAGTCTGAGCAAATTTTGGATGAGTCCACATCTGCTCTTCAGACTTCAGCAGCTGAGCCCATTGCTCTTGGTGAACACAACAGCACAACCACTGCTGTGCAACCCCCATCAAAACCCTCCAAAAAGACCAAAAAGAAATCCACCAAGCCCACCGAACCCACCAAAAAGGGTCTTCTGGAAGATGAGATCCCAGAAGTTAACCCAGTGACAACACAAATGTCACCAACAACCACTGTTGCTACTTCCTCACAACAGTTGGAAAGATCTCCACCTAAAGCCTCAACTCCTCATGCTTCCTCACAAAAGGAACATGTTGTAAGCACAGGGACACTACCATATGAAGCTTACCCTCATTTGAGAGTATGCTTAACAGTTCTCTTCCCGGGGCTAATTCTCTTTCAACACCACTCGCTTCATCTCAAATTTCACCATCCATCATACCTCTGTTTGATGCCATTGAGCTTCTGACTCAAAACAACCCCTCTCAATCACAAATTAAAGAGAGTACAACTTCAACAATGGTTGTGTCTGAACCACCTCAATTGGTTATCCCACAAACAGCTGAGGAGGCTAAACCACAAGGATTTCATGAAATTCTTGTTGGTAGTTCAAGTGGAGCAGCTACTACAGATGTTGGATCCACTGATCTACATCTGGACAGTAGTTTCTTTAGTAAGACTCCCTTGAAGGCAATTTCTTCTATGGGAACCAAGGTATCCACTGGTGTGTTCAACCTAACCACTGGTGAGATTTCCAAGGTAACCACTGCTGAAGAAAGAAGTCCCCAGTACCAAGAAAAAGGGCCATCAGTTGATGAAACTCTGGAGACTCCTCCTAGTTCAAAAGCTGATACAACCACCACTAGTGGGAAATTAGATGATCCCATTCATTTGGGTGATGGTTTAAAATACCAAGATTTGACGGAGAGGCGATCTTCCATTGAAACCACTGTTCTTACCATGAATCAGTCTATACAAACTGTGGTAGAAGCTTTCGAAAGTCAACCAACACATCAACAATTATCTCAAGAGCTCTGGAACTCAGTCCAACCCATTCTTACTGCTCAAAGGGAACTTGCAGAACTTCAACATAATACACACATGGCACTGATCAGAAATATGGTTGAAGCAAGGTATAAAGATACTCAGGCTGAAATCAAGGCTATCAAAGAAGCCCTGACAAAGATGACTGGCAGTACCCCTGCACCTATCTTTGAAGATGATGATGATTAAGATGATGCCAAAAAGGGGGAGAAACATGACATGAAAAAGTTTGGCAGGCCTACTCCAAGACAAAAGGCAACACAAAAGCCAGAGCCTGAAAAGAAGTCTTCTGCAACCTCTGCTGAAACATCTGTCAAAGAAAAGGAAAAGGGAGTTGATGAAACCCTGAACATTCAAGCAGATGAAGAGGTTGCAAACAAAAAGACTATTCAAAATCAGAATGCAACAAAGGAAAGGATTTGGAAGAAGGAACAAAAGGCATTGAAAAATTGGGAGATAAAAACAAAGGATCTTGGCACTTCAGAACGAAGAAAATCCCATAAACACAATAAACCACCTCTTGCCACATATCCAAGATCACCCTCACCACCAAAACAAACACCTGACAACCCTGAAAAGCAAACCACTGCTGGTATCAAAAAGCCATCCACTGCTACACCTAAACCAACACCACCACCACAAAAATAACCTGCCAAAAAGCAGAAAACAAAACCATCCTCACCAATACCATCCAACAATGCAACAAATGTTGACACTTCAACAGTTGTTATGACAACAGCGGTTGAGACACCAGTTGTTTCAACAACTGTTAGTCAACCAACAACTACTTTCCAATTTCCTTCCCAAGCAATTTTCATTCCTATTTCCAACTCTCCAACAAAAACTCCTTCTCCTAAATTTGTTTATACAAGGAGAAGAGAATTCCAGGTGAATGATGATGATATACCTGCACCTACTCCAATATCATCTTCACCATTCATTCAAATCAACCCTGAACCATTTATTCCTCCATCATCACCAACATCTAATCCACTTGGTCAACCACAAACACTCGAAGGTCAAGAGCCTTCAAGAACCATCCCATTGGCAGTAAATTATCCTCTGGAATTGCATGCATTGAAAGATGAAATGAGACAATTCTATACAGATGATGATCCATCCAAGAGAACCTTCCCATCTCATCATGGCTTCAGAAATCCAAGAAACATGGATGATTATCTGAAACTAAAAGCCAAGTAAGCTGAATACATTGCTAAGCAAGAGGGTAAAGGGAAAGGTGACACCAACTTCTCAAGTCAAATGCAGCATGGGTTAAGTAAAGTCAGGAAACTGGAAGACTTTGCAAGAGATTTGAGCAAGGAGATGTCAAACATGCCACCAAATGCTAATCTTCAAAAGAAGCTAAGGAAAGATCTCTTAGAGCTTATCATGAGAGACAAATTTTACCCTGCCAAAGTAGAACAGTTCAAAGACTGGCCACTCACAGCTCTCAAAGCAGAAGTAAACAGAATTGAAAGAATAAAGAATGATCCTTAGATGAAGAAGTCTGCACCAAACTGGAACAGGTTCAAGAAATCTAGTGGAGAGCTTACTTTAGAATACAAGAGGAAGAAAGCTGAGTTGGTTGCAGCTAAGTATGGGTCTGCAAAAACCATTTCAAGATGGTCCAGGCAGTATGTTGATCAAATCTATGACACGCTGGAAAAATTAAGAGAAACTGATCCAACAGCTCCAAAGAAGCCAGTATACAAAGACAAAACCACTGATAAGCCAGAACAACAGGCCCTCTCTCTGAAAACATTGTTCACATCCTCTAACTTATCCACCCATGTCTTAGATCAAAGAAAAAGACAGAAGCAGATGGATGAGGAAGATGCAAAGAGAGAAGCTGATATCATGAAAGAGTCTATCAAGAACCAGATCATGTATGGCTTGGATGATGCCTCATTAAAGCTTCAAGCTCAACTTGATGTAACAGTTTAAAGGCTGACAAGCAGACCTCCTTCACCAAACTCATCACAAATAAAGTCTCTCCCCATAAACCACTAAAGTGGAAGTCTGATAGAAAGGCCCATGTATTGACTTTGCTCAAGTTCAATGGTAGGGTTGAACACATTTCAAGGGAGGATGCATTAGGCCTGGATGCAGCTGATCTCCTAGATCTTTTATAACTTCAACTTCACAGGGATGAGGATGATGAAGACTCCATGAACTTTGAATTACAATTCAAAGGGCAAATCAGGGAGAAATTGATGAGAGAATAAAGATCATGAACAAGGAAGTGTTTTAGCATCATCTGTTCTAGGGGGAGATTGTTGGCCCGTGTAATCAAACCTAGAAGAACATATGATACTGAAAGCCAAAACTGGTTCTTAACAGTTGATCATCAATAAGCAATGCATGTCCTAAGTTCCCTTCAATGGCAGTGTTTCTATCAGCTGATGACTCTTAGTACTGATCCCCTCAACAACTGCTCAACAACAACTGCTGATCATAAAGACTGGACACCTAACAACTGCTGTTTGTCAAAGTACTGATGAAGACAAAGCACTGCTAATTCAAGGCCTGGTCAACCATTGAAGAAAGCACTGATATGCAACATCAGTGCTTAGGCAACAACAGTGGAAAGTTACATCAGTGTTTTATGTATCAGTTGTTTATTGTAACAGTGCTTTGTATAGATCAGTGTTTAGAGGTTGTTAGTTTGTTAGATGTCATTGTCTAGGTGACGTCAGCATTAGATGCTCAGTGGTTAGGATTGTATTGTAAATAGAACAGTACCTGTACTATTCTATTAGCTCTTTTGCACACCATCATCTTGTACAAACTAATTGTGAGCTCAGGCTGAGGGGGAGTTTAGTGTTGCATGCATGCATAGTTGAATCTTGTAATTCATACAATCATTCGATTAATGAAAACATGTTTTCTCAAAGCTATTCTTCAGTGATTTTGTTATAAAGTTTACTTTCTATTTCCGCTGCAAATCCATCTCTATTTTACCTTCTTACATCTATCATTTAAATTAAATAACACAATCAGACAAACTCAGATCCTAACACTATAAAAGGGAGTGTAAGCTTTACTTACCTTGCATCCAAACTACGCTTTTCTTCCATACTTGATTTGTTTGACCCGCTTCCTCCCCAAGCTTCCACCTAGCTTGTTAAGCGTCAAACTAGCATCATAATTCGTAAGACGGTTAGATTAGTCATCTCTAATTACGACTATTCCATCTTACGAGCTTTACGTCGAAATTATTATTCGACCTTATCATCGGTTAATTTGACTTTTATAAGTCAATTACCCTTAATCGCATGGAATGCATAATTGCGTTCAATAACTTATTTAGGCAATCTCATCAATTATCCGGTAGGCATTATTATTATGCTACTGTTTTAAACTATTTTCCTCTCTATGTTCATGCTATTATTAACATCAAGTTAACTTAGCTCTCGTTTATCAAGAATAATTTATTCTTTCATTATGCAAAATCTACGGACTTTCATCTAAAAGTAAAACCCGTTTCATCGTTTTATTAGGCATTCATCCGAATACCTAATCTAATCAAGTCCTACATACAAACTAGTAGGCATACGATTTCACTTAGGCATTTTAACAAGCACCTTGTGGGCGAGATTTTATACGCATCAAGTATCAAATTCATGGTTAACTATTAACCAAGTTTTAGCATCAATATCACGCCCTTATGTCTAGTGTTCATGAACTACATCTAGAACTTGCATCACAACATCAATACTCATCCATTTAACACTCTAATTCAAGTGTTCATCATATTGTCATAAAACCCACTTAGCACATACATGCTTAGCTAACCGAATCACTAATTCATGATACTAATTTAACAAGTTTACATCTAGGGCTTGTTCCTAGACTTGTTCTCCTATCAATTTCACTATACATTCATCATTCATACCAGAATTTCGTTCATGAATGTTAATCAGAATTTCAAAATATCACCAAATAACATAATTCGACATACCTTGTGATCTCCTAGCTTGGGTGATCACGAATTTATTTAAAGCCCCAATTTTTAGCTTGATTTTTCTTTGATTTTGTTGGATTTTGTGAGCTTTAGGGTTTTGAAAGAACCTATCTTGTGCTCCTGTGTGTGTGTGTGTGTGTGTTTTGGTTTTTATTTAGTTTATTTAAAACACATTCATGTTTTGCCCCTTTTAGTCCATATAGTTCAAGGATTGTTAAAAAGGGTTACTAGTTCATGTTTTCCTTATTGTTTTCCAATACTATTCACTAACTAGGTTAATTATTCCTATTTATGTTACCTTTGGTTATGACCAAATTATAATTTACACATGCATATATAATTTTACATTTTTGGGGTGTTACAATTGGGCCTCTGCCCATGTATTTATGTCATTGGGCCTTGCCCATGTTTTTATGTGATTGGGCCATTGCCTATGTTTTTATGTTATTGGGTCTTGCCCATGTTTTAATGTTATTGGGCCTCTGCCCATGTATTTTGTTATTGGGCCTTGCCCATGTTTTAATGTTATTGGGCATCTGCCCATGTATTTTGTTATTGGGCCTTTACCCATGAATTAATGTTATTGGGCCCTTGCCCATGTATCTTGTTATTGGGCCATGCCCATGTATTCAAGTAATTGGGCCTAGCCCAAAGATATGTTTATGAGTCCATATTTTAGTATTTCTTGCATTTTATAAAAATTCACTAAGTATAGAATTTTTATTGTTTTCATTCTTTTTATAAAAGAATACTTAGTAATTTTTATAAGTTTTTAACTTTTCGGATTTTGTTATCGGTAATATATATATCCGTTAGGTGTCTAAAAATATATTATTTTTAGACGCGTCGTCGTAGTCGTTTAATATATATATCTTCTTGTCGAAGAATCGCCCAAATGTCGTAGCAGCTTCTCGCGATGACGATACATTCATTTTGTCGTCGTTGTCGGATGTTATATATTCTTTGATTGGCCGATCGGTTTTAAATGTCTTATTTGGCCGGTCGAAATATACCTTATTTCTTAGGAATATATATTCTTGTAATTTTTGTCCGTCACCTGTATTATCCACTCGTCCGTTTAATCCGTCTAGGGACATCATATAAGTGAGTTTTATGTATTCTATTACTTATCATTTCTTTGTTATATGAGGATATTGTGTATATGTATTTATGTGGTATTTATACTTGTTGTCTTTCAAGTATTTTTCTTGGTATCCTTTGTGTATTATTTAGATCACCCTAGTAAATCTAAATACATACACTTAACACATAATATATACACCTTGATGAGTTTTCTAAAGAGTAAAGTCCTTTTTGAGTCCCTGTGGTTTGTGTGTTTTAACTATTTGAATCCAAAAATCAAACTTGTCTTGATTTGAGTCCCTGTGGTTTGTAATTTTAACCCTTTGAATCCAAAACACAAACCACATCCAAATTAGAAGTTAACCCCTCACCATGTGCCAGGCACGTGAGGGGCAATTTTGTCCATCTACCCTTCATTTTAATCCCAGCCCATATAATGCTTTCTTTACCAACCTCGTATGTCATCTTCCCCCAAAAATAAGAACCCTAGACTTCTAAAGGTCAGTAAATATTGAAGATGGCAAATGAGATGAAGATCCATCAATGAGCATGAAGAAATTCGTAGGAGAATGGCAAATGAGATGAAGATCCTGAAATGTGTTTTAGTTGTTACCTGGATTTTCTTTGTAATCTACTTTGTGTAAAATAAGATATGGTGTCTAAGACTTTTTTAGTATCTTTCTGTGTAATGAAGTAACTTACCAGTTGACCGAGTTTTGACTAAAATTTGTAATGGTCAAATTTTAAGCTTGTATGAACTGTTATGAATGAAAAAAACTTGTTTTAAATTAGCTGTAATATGTTTTGCTTGTGTTTTGAATGGAGTGTGCTGAATTAGGTGAAACTTGTTTTGCGAGTCAAGCGAGTAAAACTTGTTTTGCGAGTAAAGCGAGGAAAACTTGTTTTGCAAGTAAAAAATGTTTTGCGAGTGAGTAAAACTTGTTTTGCGAGTAAAAAATGATTTGCGAGTAAGCGAATAAACTGGAAAAAAAAGTACCAGCTTAAAAAAAAGATTGGCAGCTTAAATTTCCAAACAATTTACCATGTGAAGACCTGCATAAATGCTTAAATTTCAAACAATTTACCATAAATGCAGACCATGTGCAGACATATCTTAACAAAACACCATGTTCAACATTATATATCTTAACAATACACGATGTTCAAAGTAGCATAACAAAAGACCATCTTCAATATTACATAACCAAATTCAAAAGACAACTAAACTGGTAATGATCTTAACCAGTTTGTGGACCACCATTTTTGCCTGACCCTTGGCAGCCTGCCCCTGACCCTTTGCACCCCGACATACGAGGTAGCATAACAAAAGACCATCTTCAATATTTACTGACCTTTAGAAGTCTAGGGTTCTTATTTTTGGGGGAAGATGACATACGAGGTTGGTAAAGAAAGCATTATATTGGCTGGGATTAAAATAAAGGGTAGATGGACAAAATTGCCCCTCACGTGCCTGGCACATGGTGAGGGGTTAACTTCTAATTTGGATGTGGTTTGTGTTTTGGATTCAAAGGATTAAAATTACAAACCACAGGGACTCAAATCAAGACAAATTTGATTTTTGGATTCAAATAGTTAAAACACACAAACCACAAGGACTCAAAAAGGACTTTACTCTTTTCTAAATATATATATTTCCCTAAAAATATATATATTTATAAGTTTCCACTTTTAACTTATAAAAATCCTTATAAGTATTTAGAAACTTATTTAGGTGTTTAATACTTAAACTTTTCACCAAAAAGTTCGTTTAACACTCTAATTAAAATCCTTAAGTGTGATTAACCATTTTAATCACACTTTAACCCCCGTTTAATCACGATTATGATTTTAGAAAATTTCGCCATAGTTTCCCCTAAACTATGACGTTTCCCATGTTTTCAAAACGCGTTTAAATCACCAAATCAATTTTCTAATTCATCACAATTTACCAAGTTTCTCTAAACATCAATTTCCCACAATAATCACACTTATTCCTTCAGAGTTTCTCATGAGCATTACTTTGGTTAAACTTTCAAGACTTTAAAGTTAACCATTTTTCAAGTTAATTATTTACATAAACTTGATCATACTTGTTTTACACTTTTTGAAATCTCTAAGTCTTGTATTCTTCAAGTTTACTAAAATACCAAGACTTTTTACAAACACTTTTGATAAACAACATTACATAAACTTGTTTTATGTTAAAAACCAAGTTCACTAGTGTTTTTAAAGTCTTGATTCAAGTTCATTTTATGTTCTATCTTTCAAGAACACTAATCAAGTTTATATATGTGTAATACTCATGATTTTGAAGGTGATGATGATCTTGTGTGATTTAAACATATATATGTTTAAATCACATTTTTAAGTGTAGCATGGCAAGATTAACACTAATCTAAATTACTACATGATATAAACCACAAGATCATCATAAATCTAGTCTTTAAACCACTAATCTTAACAAAAT
Organism: Helianthus tuberosus; assembly: GCA_030545235.1. Lineage (NCBI taxonomy): Eukaryota > Viridiplantae > Streptophyta > Magnoliopsida > Asterales > Asteraceae > Helianthus > Helianthus tuberosus. The sequence goes on along the minus strand of CM060392.1, from coordinate 65,939,903 downwards.
CAACATAACCAACATGGTTACACCAACTAGTTACACTAATCCACACAAATAATCACATAATAAGTTATGATTAGTAGATTATTAAGTTTGAGATTAGGGTTTTTGATTAACTTTTTCTTAATATTCAAGATAATCAACTTGTACTTATGTAAACTACTCTAATCAAGAAGCTTAAATATGGTTAAAAGAGAGCTTACAACTTTGCACAAGCTAAACAAGGTGATTAAGAAGTGATTAAGCTCCCAAGAACTCCCTAAAGCTTCCTCATGCTTAATCCATGCTTAGGTGATCATAAGAGGTCTTGAAAGTGAATGACTTAGGGTGTTTAGGAGTAAATATTGGTGGGACCCACTTTGACCATCCACCATGGGGGGAGGAGGGTAGCATGTGATTTTTTTTTATAAAAATGGTTATAAATGGGATTCGGAATGTTAATCGACATTAACTAGAAATTGCATTTTGATACTTTAGATGCTTTCCGTTTGGTCGTCGGCTAGTTAACGACATTTGTACGTCGTACCGACGAAGGTTTGTCGCAAGTTGTTATTCCGCCATCAAACAATGCATGAAGTGATTTCGAGTCCCAAAATAAGTTTAACTAGTTCGCCATGTCTTCCGTTTGGTTGTTTTGGCGTCGGAAATGTTGTTTACTAGCTTGTCGGTTCAACAACATACAAGTTATGAGGGTTGCGACGTAGCGCTGAAAGCTTATGTTTCGGACACCCCATTGATATCCTCATATTGTTTTCATGTGTTTGTCACCATTTGTCATAATTCCGGAGTCTCGGAAATGCTAAATTATTAGTTCGGACGAGTTAGAATTGTTATATTTTTAGCCGAACGGACGATTTTGTGATTAGAGCGTCGTACCGGAAAGTTATGTATTTTTGAAGATGTGTTTTCATATATATATATATATATAAATATATATATGATTAGGTTCAAGAGTGAACAATAGTGTAACTTGCGAACTGAGTGAACTAATCCTGGCCATACACGTGTGTAGATCAATTGTCAGGATTTGATGTTGAAATACACTAGTGTATTTTACTATTTGATGATGAGATCCTGGCCATACACGTGTGTAGATCAATGGCCAGGATTTGTTCACTCAGTTCGCAAATACACTAGTGTTCACTCTAGAACCCCACCCTATATATATATATATATATATATATATAGGGGAAGGTTCAAATGAAAACCACTAGTTATTGTGAAAACTCGAAAACTAATTAAAAAAGCCAAAAAAACATACCAAAATTTTTTATTTATTTATTTATTTTTTGCATAATAATTTTCGCTACTTTTAGTATATAAAAAAAAATTTCCAAAAAAAAAACTTTTTTTTTGTAGTGCACATGTGTAATACTACACATGTGTAGTACACAAACACATACTACACATGTGTAATACAAAAAAAAAAAAAAAAAAAAAATTTTGAAATTTTTTTTTTATATACAAAAACCTGCGATTTTTTATAAAAAAAATTGGAAAAAAAAAATTTGTGTGTTTTTTAGGCTTTTTTTAGTTAGTTTTCGAGTTTTCACAATAAAAGTGGTTTTCATTTGAACCATCCCCTATATATATATATATATTTATATATGGACTCAGTTATGTCATTTGTATGTCATTTTTCATCGTTTCGTTTTGTTTTCATGGTTCTGCTGTAATGAATAGTGTGACCGTGAATAGTGCACTCAGCACTTTCTACCAACACTTTTTTGACATTGTTTGATTGGTTTCGTGACACGACGAAAACCAACATATGTTATAGTATCGTTCTCTTGTCCTAACACTGTTATCTAATGTAAGATCCAGTTACGTGATTAAATTACGCTAATTACATGAGATTATATACTAAAAATAGTGATTAGATTGTACGAAATTTCTGGTTATTTGCCATTTGTCACACTGCTCCCAACTCATCATCATCTCTTGAACTTTCAAGCTTTGTGAATGAATTACCTATGGCCACTAACGCTTTAACATCACAACTGTTCCTCGTCCCATCGCAACAAACCCGAAGCCCATCACACCAGCTTTTTGGATAAATTACCTTTGGCAACTGTTCCTCGCAACTTTTACAATTAGCATGATTTGTACCGGATCTTAATTCCACGTTACAAAATAGACATTATGATAATTATCGGATAAATACGCACTAATTCCATTATAAAACAAGCACTCACTTTATAACTTTTATTAATAAAAGTTATTCTATAAAGATATTCACGAAAATTAAATTACAAATTTATCATACTGCCTTTGAATGTGTATTCTTTTTCGTATAAATCAATTCAAATATTGATTTTCAGTTTTATTTATAATCATACCTTATAAAGAAACGAAAAGTATAACCAATCTGTTTTTTTCTTGTATGTTTTCACTTCATTAGGCTCGGGTGTTCAGAAAAAATCGTAACAAAATAAAAACCGTAAACTGAACCGTAATCGAATAAACCGATCTGAACAACGAATTCGGTTTTGGTTTGATTAAACCGAATTGTGAATATGGTTTTTGGATCCACATTTTTTTTTAATTTGGTTTATTCCGTTTATTTGGATAACGAATAAACCGTTAATTTAATTAATTATTAAATACACATAATAATGTTTAATAAACTATCTACAATTATCCGAATAAACCGTTAATTTAATTAATTATTAAATACAAATAATAATGTCTAATAAACTATATACAATTTATTAGCCCAAAATACTAAGTCTAATATCTAAGTATATGTATTCCAATGGTTTGAAGATTATTTATATTTTGTGCCATTAGACTTGTTGACTATTTATAGTCTCTATGATCTATGTTTTGAAGTTTTAACTTTGTGGTTGTGTGTATGACAATTTTTATGGATATGTTTGTTTTATTTTGCTATGCCTTTTATTTATATATTGTTACGTTTAAATTTGTTGCCGATTTGATGTTCGGAAGTTAGAACACAAACATAAATATAAATTAGGAAAAAAAGTAATTAGGTACAATTTGGTTTCTAACCGAAACCAAACCAAATTGAATTTGGTTTGGTTTGGTTCGGTTTGCATATTCTTAATTTGGTTTGGTTTTTGTTTTGGGGTATAAAATTTTCAAAACAGAATAAACTGAACCGATCCCAACCAGTGGCCCAGCTTAGTGGGAACCTGGGGGTGCCCCCCCCCCCCCAAAAAAAAGCTCCGCCACTGCTCCCAACTCATCATCATCTCTTGAACTTTCAAGATTTGCGGATGAATTACCGATGGCCACTAACGCTTTTAGCACCACAACTGTTCCTCGGCCCATCGCAACAAACCAGGAGCCTATCACACCAGCTTTTGGATAAATTACCTATGGCCACTGTTTCTCGCAACTTTTACAATTAGCATGGTTTGTACCGGATTTTAATTCCACGTTACAAAATAAATATTGTAATAATTATTGGATAAATACGCACTAATCTATCTACTATAATAAAAGAAACCAACTTCTGAACACGTGTCATTAATTGAAGGTATCCTCAAATCTATACTTATCTTATATTAACTAAATAAATAAATAATAAATTAATATTATTAAATCTTATCATACATTAATAAAATATTATCCTCAAATCTAAATTGTTAATTTAATATATTTTTAAAACAAATACCTCTCTTTCCTACTTATCTTATATTAAATATATAAATAATAAATTAATATTAAATGTTATCCTAATTTATTAAAAATATAGCTTTTTATTATTTGGTATACAAAATTATATTTATTCAACTCGTGTAAAATGCATGGTTTTTAAAATATAATTTTATTATTATTTACTATACAAAATTTTTAAAGATATAATTTTTTTATCATTTGCTATGTAAAATTAGATTTATTCAACACGTGTAATACACGGGGGTTTTTAAGGTTATAATTTTTTATTATTTGATAGATTTTTCAACCCGACTATACACGGGTTTTTTAAAGATCCGACGTTTTTAGTATTTAATATACAAAATTACGTTTATTTAATCTGTGTGATATACATGGTTTTTAAAGATATAACTCTTTTTTAGATCTATTCAACACGTGTAATATACGAGGTTTTTAAGGATGTAATTTTTTATTATTTGGTAGATTTATTCAACCCGATTATACACGGGTTTTTTAAAGATACGACGTTTTTAGTATTTAGTATACAAAACTACATTTATTTAATCCGTGTAATACACATGGTTTTTAAAGATATAACTTTTTTTATTATTTGATATATAAAATTACATTTATTTAACCCGTACAATATAGAGGGTTCATAAAGATGTTACTTTTTATTATTTAATATATAAAATCATATTTATTCAACCTGTGTAATACACGGGGTTCTAACCTAGTTTCATTATAAAACAAGCAATCACTTTATAACTTTTATAAATAAATAGTTAGTCTAAAAAGATATTCACGAAAATAATTTACAAATTTATCATACTCCCTTTGAATGTGTAGTCTTTATCGTATAAATCAATTCAAATATTGATTTTCAGTTTTATTTATAATCTTAACTTATAAAGAAACGAAAACTATAAAACATTAAAACCAATCTGTTTTTTTCTGTATGTTTTTACTTCATCAGGCGACTTTCAAATATCAAAAGTTCAAAACCCCTTTCTACACGTTTTGCTCATCAAAATCCCCCCTTCATGCCTTGCTTCCAGAGCTTCACTTCGTTTTTTCTTCAATTTTGTTAGAGATTTCAACAATAAGCTCGATAATCTCAACTGGGTATCTCTCTAATTTGAATCTTTTTGTGTTTATTACAAGAAAAATGTTGCTTTTTGATTACTTTATTTGAATTTTGAAATGGGTTTGTTTATTATCAACTGTTTTATAATTTTTTTTATTTGTTTGTAATTTTTCTCATGAAACCCATAAATCTTTATCTTATTTCTCTGATTCTCCGATGAAACCGATTCTTAATAAAAACCCTAATTTGCTGGAAATTTGATTGCATTTTGATTATGGGTTCTTGTGTTGTCATTTTCTTGCATTTTGCTAATTAGGGTTTGTTTGAAGTTTATTTTGTCTGCAAAAAGGGTAATTTGAACATTTGGTCAAAGTTATAATCTTAGGGTTTTGACCTATTTTTATCCGATTTAAACGGAAACCCTAATCATTTTTCTTCATTTCTTTTAAATTATTTGACTAAAGTTATGAACTGGGTTTAGTGTCAGATCTAGATTTTTACTTTGTGGGGTGTGTTTTATGTGGATGGTTTGAATGCTGCAGCCACTTTATACCATTGTTTTAAATTTAACTGTTTTTTTTTTTTTTTTTAGTTCTACCTACTTTCTTGCCAAATGCAGAATATTAGGTTGATTGATGTTAAAATTTTTATATAAATTATGATCTTGTTGAGCAATCACATTTTGTGTTTGTTTTTATCTGCTTATATATTAGTATTCAAGCTTTTAAGTTTTGATTATTGGCACTAAAAGTAGCTAACTAATATTCAAAGTAATATCTTTTTAAAGTGATGCCTGAATTTAAGGATCAATTGGTTGTTGGAGCTATATCTATTTATTTCTCTCTAATCATATTATTGTCTCAATGATTGAAAATATGTATGGATTGATTATTATATGTGTAGAACTACTCTTAGTTTTGTTGCATTTACTTGAAGATGGTTGGTGTGAGAATCTATATATTACTAAATAGTAGTTTAGAGTTTCACCTACCTGTCTCACTAGATTTTTTCCAGATTTTTTCAATGAAGTTGCACAAAAATTATATATTTTTTGTTATCAAAGGGTATTTTAGACATTTAGTTAAAATATAAAATTTGTGTTGTTTTGGATGTATGTTTAAACTTAATAAATTGTTCTGTGTGTTTGATAACATAACTATGATTATGATTTTTTTTGTCTATATATGACTATATAAGGTCAATATAATCAGATTTGGATAAATAGGTAACAATTCGATGTAAAAAAAATTATAATTGTGATAAATCTATCTTCTTGTCCCGAGCTTTAACTAATTGTCTAATTGACTAGATGTCAATTTATTTTTAGCAATATTGTGTGTTTCTTTTCTCTTTATGGTATGATTTTTTTGGACGGAGACAGGTAGTTGTTCCAACCATAGTTGTTAATAGCGGCTATAGCGCGCTATGTAGCCATGCGACCAAGTGTCGCTATATGGGTCTTAGCGATCAATAGCGAACTTAGCGACAATTAGGTGTTTTTTTATGGTAATATCAATTAGATATAGCTATAAAATAGCTGGATTTATAGGTTTTTGTTAAATATACATGTAAAATAGCATATATACAAGGGTATTTTGATGTAATTAACCTTCATGTACCGATAACCGTACCGGTATTTTCGATACCAGTACCGGTTGACACAAGCTTATACAACTTAAAAAGTAAAGAAGATAATAAAAGTATTAAAAAAAACTATATATATTATTAAAATATTTAAAACACTATTCATTGACTTCTTTATTTAATATATGTATAATATAATATACATATACAAATTTTCAAAATTCTTTTTCTAGTGTAATCGCTATTTATAAAATGGCCGTTGCTATTTTTCGCTATTCGCTACGTAGCCTACAGGTGCTTGTCGCTATCGACAACTATGGTTCCAACTTATGCATTGTAGACGTGTACTGTACAACATTGTACTTCGCACTATCGTTATTATGTTTAAATATTTAAAATAATCAAGCATGTAATTAAATAAGCTATGATTGTTTGAGTTGGCGTCTTCCTTTCAACAATTATATTGTACACATTTGGCCTATTCAAAAGTTTAAATATTCAGCCCTTTAACATCTCTGTAACCTATTAAATTTTAACATGTTTTGACAGATGCTGCAAGTGTTTCAAGACCAACAAAACTCGAGCTTTGAAGTTTGATCATGTGCTAAATTGCTACAATTAATTCAACACAAATATTATTGGGATTTCAATGGCGCCAGGTGGCGGTGTGTGTAAAGATGTTATTGAGTCTCACCCTAAATCTTTGAAGTATGATGTGGCAACAACAAAAACCGATAAAAGTGTTACAAGAATAGCAGCTGGAAAACATGGAATGCAATCGCCAAATGGTGTTCATGAGCTTCTAGAATGTCCTGTTTGCACAACGTTAATGTATCCTCCAATTCACCAGGTTTGTCTATACATAGTATATAATTTAACTAGCGTAAATCGGTAAACGATAAATTCGCATGGTAAGTTTGCTTAGATCTAGAGGAAATCTTTATTTTCTTCGTTTTTGGTCTCCAACCATCTAGTCGACTATATTGTTTTCGCATAAATCATTAAAGCTTAAAACTTCTCTCATTGAGTCATTGTAGAGGAAATCACTATTTTCTTGAAATTCTAAAAGCCAAAAAGAATTTTGTTTTACAAAGAATCCTCCTTTTGGCTTTCAGTTACGGTTTTTAATCTTTTAGTTGACTGTTTTAGTGTTTGAAAGAAAATTTTGTTTGGTTTTTAGAGGAATTAATTACTTTTGCAAGTTTTTAAACAAAATTGTATTTAGTAATATAAAAAAGCCACTTTTTTGCTGCTTCTGTTTTTTTACATCTAGTTCACTATATAGTATATACTATATAATATCATGGGTATAAATCATTAGATCTTGACTTTACCTTTGCATATTTTGTATAATATTAAATTCTCTATTTTTAATAATTTAAATATATGAATGTAACATATAACACTTCAAATGATTTTCGTCCTGTTTGACCTGTTCTTATTTAAGCTTAACTTTTAATTTGACCCGTTTGACCCCTTTGAGATTATACACAACCCAAATCAACCCATTCACAAGTAAATGGATCGAAACTGCCACTGGTGTTTCACGTGTCCAAATATTATGAAACTAACAGCTTTCTTACAATCAACTTTTTGAAACAGTGATATGAAAACAACATACTAAATGGAAATCTATACTTTTAAGTAGGGCTGCAAACAAACCGGATGTTCAGCGAACAGTTCATGAACCGTTCGGCAGGAAGTTCGCTTGTGTTCGTTTAATAAAGGAACAAACACAAACATTAAATTTCGTTCGTTTAGTTAAATGAACGAACGTGAACAGAGGCCGCGTTCGTTCATCAATGTTCGTGAACGTTCGGTAACGTGTTTGTTTGTGTTTGATAGTTCGTTAGTGTTTTTAATTTTATATTTCATTTAAATACTTCAAATTTCGACAAATAAAATATTTAATAAGTATCGGTGTATTCTATATTCTTACATAAACATTTGTTTGTGTTTCTTTATTTCCATTTCTGTTCATGAACATTGGTTTGTGTTCCTTTGTGTTCATGAACGTTCGTTACCTAAAATTAACAAACGAACATGAACATAAAATCTCGTTTGGTAAGCGTTCATGAACAGTTCGTGAACATATATATTTCCTTAACAAACGAACATGAACAAGGTCTTGTTCGTGTTCATTCGGTTCGTTTGCAGCCCCACTTTTAAGCAAAGAAACCATTAAGATCAACTTTTTTTTGCTGATGATATCAAAATAGGCTATATTTATCGAGATTTGCAGTAAACTAGTTCACCATTTACTTTTATTTTTTGTTCTTGTAGTGTCCAAATGGCCACACTTTATGTTCAAATTGCAAGCTTCGAGTGCACAATTGTTGTCCAACATGCCGTCTCGAAATGGGAAACATAAGGTGTTTAGCGTTGGAAAAAGTAGCCGAATCGTTAGAACTTCCGTGTAGACATCAAGATCTTGGATGCCATGATATCTTTCCTTATTACAGCAAGCTTAAACATGAGCAAAATTGCCGATTTCGCCCCTACAACTGCCCTTATGCGGGGTCTGAGTGTTCAATCACTGGGGATATCCCGTTTCTTATGACCCATTTGAAGGATGATCATAACGTTGATATGCATGATGGATGCACTTTTAACCATCGATATGTTAAATCTAATCCGCATGAAGTCGAAAACGCCACATGGATGCTAACAGTAAGTATCTTAACTTATAGAAGTCATATTTTGCGTCGGATTTTTTCTTATTGAGGAATGTTTGGTTACGCGTTTTGAACTGATTATTGGTACTTGAAGCCATAATAATCAGATTTTGCTTCTCATCATCTAACCATAAGAAAACTTGAGTAAAGTACACGGATGGTCCCTGCGGTTTAACACAACTTTGGATTTGGTCCCTAGCTTTCCAAAAGTACATGGGTGGTCCCTGTGGTTTGCACTTTGTAATGCATTTAGTCCCCAACCAACAAATCCAAAGGTTTTAGCTGGTCCAAGTTAGGGACTAAATGCGTTATAAATTGCAAACACATGGACCATCTATGTACTTTTGAAAAAAAGGTGGGGACTAAATGTGTCACAAAGTGCAAATCACAGAGACCATCCGTGTACTTATCGAAAGCTAGGGACCAAATCCAAAATTTTGGTTAACCATTGGGACCATCTGTGTACTTTACTCTAAATAAAAACTTTTATTTCATTTTCACAAAAATGTCATCTTTATCTATTAGCTTTGTAAATAATCAGAATTTGCCAAACAATATGAAAGATATGATCATCTTTGTATTACAATTTCAAATAAGATAAGCAGATCCAAACACTGTTTTCTACGACCCATTTTATTACAACCGATTATCAGGTTTCTGACTAAACGCTAAATTTACACATTCTTGGTTACAAAGGGTATTTTCAGAATATAAAGTTACGATCTTTTTATGTGTAGGTATTCAACTGCTACGGAAGACAATTCTGTTTGCATTTCGAGGCGTTTCAGCTTGGAATGGCACCTTTTTACATATCATTCCTGCGGTTTATGGGTGAGGATACCGAAGCCAAAAAGTTTAGCTATTCATTAGAAGTCGGAGGGTACGGTCGTAAATTCACATGGCAAGGGGTCCCGCGAAGCATTCGCGATAGTCACAGAAAAGTTCGTGATAGTCAAGATGGACTGGTGATTCCGAGAAACTTAGCTTTGTTTTTCTCGGGTGGAGATAGGCAAGAACTCAAGTTAAGGGTTAGCGGACGTATATGGAAAGAACAGTGAGTCAAACCGAGAAAGACGAGTTGGATTTGTATAGTTGGGTGGGGTGGATCGGGCTCGAGGGTGTCGAGATTGATTTGTGTGGAAACTGGAATGGGGATTTTATGTTGGAAGGAAGGGGAATTGCTATTGTTGATTCATATGGTGTCTTGAAATGTGATTTATTGTGTTATTGTTTGGAAACATGGAATTTGTGATCTTGTACTGTAGTGTTATGGTGTTGTGATAATTTATCTGGTTTGATATTGCATATGGAAATGCATTGCTGTGGCCAGTGGCAACTACATTACTAATGTAGAGGATACCCGGTGCACATAATAACCGGTTTATCAACTTAAACAGGAACCCGTTAATAACCATAGTAATCGTTTTCAAGTTATTTTTAACCGTCGGTTCTTAACAGGTTAGTGATTTGTTTGATGTGTAACCCAGTTATCAACCGGGTTTAAACCGGATTACCGGTTAACAAAGAAAAATAAAAATGAATAAACTGGTTATGAACCAAACCGGTTAAAGTGAATAAAGAACTAGTTATTAAAGTATTAATTGGTTAAAGCAAAAAAGAGAAACTGCCGGTTAAGTTAACCGAACCAGTTATGAAAAATCTATAGAGGTGTTTGAGATTCTTAACTAAAATCTACTTATCTCTTTAGAGGTCGTTCAATGCAAAATCAGTTTTAACTAAAAAACCGTGAGAATTGAATAAACTTGTATATAATATTTTAACTGTAATACATAAAACAGTTATGTAATTGCGTTTCCTTCTCTCTTCCACTAAATCCTGCATGCACTATTCTTGCATTTCTCCACCTAATAATTAAAATTGTTTATCTACTAAACATGCCCCTACGTGTTTATTACCTTTTCAACTAAGTAATAAATTGTTGGAACCTGAAGACTGTTGTATACCAATTGTTGTTCAAAGACAAGACTTGAAGATTTCTTGAAGAGTTTTGTCTGTAGGTGTCACTACGTCACTTGTGTGACGCCCGGAGATTTGTATAGCGTCAATGTTTGACTTAGTAGTTGGCATATTATGTGGCAGCCGTCACTTGTGTAACGGTCTTGCAACTGATGCCGGCGCCACCTTCGCCAACACATATGGTGACAGTGACGCCGGTGCCCTAGATAATGGTCTACAAATAGGTTCCATCTTTGTCATTTGAAGGTTAGGCTTTTGGATTATCATTTCCACTATTACGTGTGTGTTTTTGGGCTGACGTATTGTAGATCTTTCTAGACTATATTCAAAGCTTCGTTATCCTGTTCTTATTGTGTTCTTGCTTATTCTTTAAAGGGTCTTAGTTTTCTATCATTTTCGAGTCAAACATCAGACTAATTGATGTTTCAGATCTAATTATTGTTGAAAAACATCATTTGCATTAAAAGATCCGGGTTTTAGAACTTAGATAGATATATAATATTTTGTCTATAAATAGTCAGCTACCAATTTTAGATATTATAGAGGGACATTCAATACATAATCAATTTTAAGTAGAATGTTGCAAAAATAACACAAAGACGTGTACCTTTTGTCTTAATTATAATACATAAGTCGGTTTTTAACTATGTATTCAACTCTTTTCTAATTCTCATTATATCTACCAAATACTATATACAAATATATTATATATTTATCACGGTTCTATAATGTTGTAAGCCGTAGGATCACCCCCTCTTCAAAATAGAGGGTTTTCATTAGCTGCATGAAAAATCCACACATCCATGCACCTCCCTTTCACGCCCCTTACCTTACCACTCTCACGCCCAAACCCTTGGGCACCCCTCCTTGACGCCCATGACACGATGTTCAACGCCCGGATCAAGTTACGTGGCACCAGTGTTGCAAAAATCGGTCTAGGCGGCCGATTAATCGGCGCCTAAGCGCTAGGCGGCTACTTACTGACTAATTTTGAGCTAGTCGGTCAATTAATCGGAGTCGGTCAAAGTCGGTCAAAATCGGTCCTAGGCGGTCAAAAATCGGATTAATCGGACTATATTAATCGGTCAAAATCGGTCCTAGGCGGTCAAAATTGGTCAGAATCAGTCAAAATCGGTCAAAATCGAACCATACTATCTGAAACTTGAAGTATTTATGTGAATTTTGAAGTATTATTTTTATATTATTGGGTATATATATATAATTTTGAAAAAATACATATAACAATCCCATTCCGATTAATCCCGATTAATCCCTAGGCGGTACCTCACCGCCCGACTAGCGCCTAGCGCCTTCTACAACATTGCGTGGCACCATGCACCAAACAAGTACAATTGGCTAAATTAAAAATGTTTATTTAACACACAAATATTCGGTATTAAACGTGCATAGTTATGCTATGACCAGGGGCGGACCCACCCTTTGGCCAAGGTGGGCGGCCGCATTGAGAAAGAAAGTTAGTGTATATTTTAGGCAAAAAAAAAACTCGAACGCACCCAACGTAAATATGGTTGAACACCTCATCTGCACCCTCTGGCTATGACCCCAAGATCTATGGACATTGTTTTTATAAGACTTAGTTTTGCTATTCAAAAAGGCTAGCAACGTGCCAACGTTATACCAATTGATTAAAAAAAAAGGAAAAGGGAAGATTGGCCGTCCAATCACCAATCAATGCATGTAAATAATAATCAACAAGTGGCCCATCACCAACTAAAGACAGAAACCAAGATTCCCATAAACGTGCAAGCATGAACGCTATGCACCCACACATATATATACACGCTCACTTCATCAACCTTCAACAAAACACAACCCCTTTTTTTCCCGCGAAACCCAATCAAAATCTTGATTTTGACTTTCTGTTGTCCGGTGAGAGTGGGAGAGAAAATTCACCACAAATCCGATCAGATTTGGTCCATTTTTCTCCTCCCATCAACTCTTGCAATCACATCTTGTTTTCCATTGATCCCGGTAACTTTACATGAATATTTTGGTTCAGTTTTTGTTATGGGTGTTAGGTGTTCGATGAAATGCCTCAATGGGCTGTTTAAAAGCTTGTGTGATCAATTGCATACAGAAACACAGTTTTTTTTTGTTGGGTCAGGGTTTTATAGGACTGATTAACATGTTTGAATTATGGGTTTTGCAGGATTTAGGTAAAGTAAATCATAGACAGAAGTATACTGTTTGTTGTATATTGTGAAGGATGTCTTGCTGTGGAGGTTATGAAGAGGATGACTATGGTGGTGGGCCCACGAACACTGTCACTACCGCCCCGCCTCGAGGACCGCCTTATGGAGGTAACTAAGAAGTTACATGTATGCATAGTTTATACACAAACATGGAGTTTTTATAAACTTTCTTTTGTTAGTTTTTAGAAAAGTTGGAACTGTTTGTGATTTAGGGAGTAATAGAGGGGAGCCAAGGAGTTCTGGGCCTGCAAGAAATGGGCCCCCTCAAAAGCCGTTGCCGATTGAAACACCAGCGTTATCGTTAAACGAGTTAAACAAGATTACGAGTAATTTTGGTACAAGATCTTTGGTTGGGGAAGGTTCGTACGGTCGGGTTTATTACGGGAAGTTAAGTACAGGAGAAGGAGCAGCGGTGAAAAAGCTGGATACCAGCTCTTCACAGGAACCTGATGATGATTTTGTAGCCCAGGTGAGCTTTTCATACTTCAATCTACATAATGCTAAATGAATCGATTTGATTGTTAGAAGAAGGCTTAGAGGGGTATGTGGATGTGTGTTTTAGAAATGATTAATTATGAATAAACAGAATCAGACAAACAATTGTAATACTTCTTGTAGAAATAGTGTTTGGGTGTGCTTAGAGCACTCGCAGTTAGGGGTGCAAACGAGCCGAGCTGCTCGAGAAAAAGCTCAAAACAAACTGAGTCGCGCTTGAGCCTAAAATAAAGCTCGTTTATCTATCGAGCCCGAGCCCGAGCCTCGCATGTGAAGCTCGTCAGGCTCGACAGCCTTAGTGTGATATTAACATCATACTCGGTAAATCCCAACAATAGCAAACAAAGCTAAGGTTGGGTCTGAGGAGGGTAAGACGTAGACAGCCTTACGACCCCGTTGGAATAGAGAGACTGCTTCCAGTGAGACCCCTGGCTCGATGGTAGTTTTGCATCAAGCCTTGGATCTAAGGCACATAACACTTAGCAATCGGGACAAAGACCCATCAGTGCATGTACCCCCGTGTCTTTCGGCTATCAACGCCACCACATGATGCATGATTAACCGTCCGTCGCTTTTAACATTATTTTCACAAAATTAGTAAAATAACGTTAAAGTTGGTGCAATTTCACTCTAAGTAGTTAATGTGGTAAAATATCGGATATCGGTCAAGGACCGATATTTGAGATATCGGTTATCGCAGTGGGATATCGGTAATTTTAATATCATGCTAAATTTATATATATAGCAATTTAACACTAACAATTGTAACAAGTAAGAACTGACTAAGACTTAAAACACTAACATTTAACAGTAACAACTAACAATTAAGACTTAAAACACTAACAGCAGCAATAAGAAGAAAAATGAATGGTAGAAATAAGAAGAATGGTACTGATATCGGGAAAATCGGTGATTTATCGATCAAATATCGGTCCTATATCGGTCAAATATTGGACAATATCGCTGATATTATCGGTACCGATATTCTAACCAATATATTGTACCGCTATCTCGGCAGGGGACTGATACTGATAACCGATATATCACTGATATATCGGTTGATATATCGGGATATTAACTACATAGAATTTTCACTTTTGCCCCCCGAGCGCCCACACATATATACATTATATGCACACACCGCAGCGGGGCATACCTTAGTGTAATATTAGATTTTATTAATATTTAATAACATTAATCCCTTATTTAAAGTTGTCTAGTAAACGAGTTGAGCCGAGGTTATTTAAACTTGTTTACGAGCCGGGCCTGAACCTAAAAATAAGTTTGCCCGAGTTTCACTTATCGAGCTCGCGAGCTTAAACGAGTATATTATTTATATTAGTTTTATTTAATATATTAATTAATAGATAATAAACGAGCCGAGTTCGAGCTTCAGAAACTACAAACTTTACCTTATTTTGACCAGTACTAAACATTGAACCTTTTCAACTCCCAGTCATTTTGACCTGCTACCCAACCTGCCTATTGTCAACTCTATGATTATGTAACAGCAAACTAAGCATTAATGTGCATGTTTCACTCATTTATGGATATTGCAGTTATCGGTCGTTTCAAGGCTTAAACATGAGCATTTTGTTGAGTTGCTTGGTTATTGCTTGGAGGGGAACAACCGAATATTGGTATATCAGTATGCAACCATGGGTTCTTTACATGATGTGTTACATGGTACATACTTATAAAAAAAATCGAACAAAAGGCCCTTTATATAAAGTTTAGGGACTTATCTACGTTAAAAAAACCTTTAAAAGTTTTTTGGGTTTTTTGTTTATAGGAAGAAAGGGTGTACAAGGGGCAGAACCGGGCCCAGTATTGAGCTGGACTCACAGAGTTAAAATCGCATACGGTGCAGCAAGAGGACTTGAGTATTTACATGAAAAGGTTCAACCTTCAATTGTACATCGCGATGTTCGGTCCAGCAATATATTGTTATTTGACGAGTGTCAAACCAAGATTGCTGATTTTAACTTGAGCAATCAGTCTTCTGATACTACAGCTCGATTACATTCTACCAAAGTTCTCGGAACTTTTGGCTACCATGCTCCAGAGTAAGTAATCATATGAATGGGTTAGGTAACGGATCAAAACCGGTTTTGATCAAACATTCAAAAACATTACTTTTTTCTTGAGTTGGGGTGGGCCACAGCACTATTTTTATTCTTAATAAATAATTATTGCAGCATAATAAGATCACGTCTAAAGATAGAACAATTTAAGAGGTTGTATGCGTCAAAAATGTTTGGTTTCAGCGTGTTGTGATTGAGTGATTGTACATAACATATATGTTTCGATTCAGGTATGCAATGACAGGGCAGATAACTCAAAAAAGTGATGTTTATAGTTTTGGAGTCGTTCTTCTAGAACTTTTGAGCGGAAGAAAACCGGTTGACCACACAATGCCAAAAGGACAACAGAGTCTTGTTACTTGGGTGTGTCTTTATATCTTGCTACTAATAATCTTTAATGCACCGGTTTTATACTTTTTATTTAATATCAAAAAGTTGACCAAAAATCAGAAATATTAGGAACCAGATCAAATATTTTTCATGAGCAAATGTCATTTTAGCTTCAATGTTATCTAAAAGTTGAAATCTTTTTAATAAGATGCTTATAATCTTTGCTTGCAACAGGCAACTCCAAGGTTAAGTGAGGACAAAGTAAAGCAATGTATCGATCCGAAATTATTTAACGACTACCCTCCAAAGGCGGTTGCTAAGGTACATTTATGTTGTTTTTTTTTCATTCAGAGTATGTTTTATATCTTTAATGAACCAAACTAACAAAAATATAAAAAGTAGAGCTTAAAAAAGTAAGGGTCGAAAGAAAGTGCAAGGACTTATATGCAAGGGGCAACGTGAGTTACCCCTTGTTAAGAGGTAGATCCGCCCTCGAGGTCAGTCCGTTGAAAATCACATACAGGCTTTTGTTGAATTCGCATATAGGTTTTAAAAGTTGAGGAATTTAATTATGCAAAAAGAAAGTGCAAGGACTTATATGCAAATTTAGCAAAAGTCCTTGGAATTTATTCAAGAATTCGTCTTTTAATTATACTTGAAAATGTTTCACACTAGTTATGTATAAAATAAAGAGTAAATAAGGTTTACCAAAATTTAGATTAAGTCCCTAGCTTTTCAAAAGCAAGGTTGCAGAACTCGCTAGTCGCTAGTCGGCCGGTGAGGTGGGGACTAGCGACTACTCGGGTTTACTCGGATCGGAACTTTATATGTAAAATATATTATTTTTATAAATATGTATATATATACTCACACATCCATATCAATATAATATTTAAAAAGGTAAAAGTAGTTCAAAATACAAACTAAACTTACATATAAGTCATAATATAACAAGTCGCAGTACTTAAAATTCAAACATTAACAAATATCTCAAATGTAATCGTCATCCCCGTAGTGTTCAGTGATTTCGACACCATCCGACTCGTATTCAATCTCCTCGTCTACTTCATCCTCTTTCTTCGACTCAAATTCTTCGTCATATTAGGGTAAGGGATAAGGAAAATGGGCTAAAGTTGTAATCTTGGGCCTGTTTTGTATGGATTTCAAATGGGCCGACTAGGGCGACTTGGGCCGACTAGGGCGGCTTGGACCGGCTTTGACCGACTAGCGATTTTTTGACTGATTAGTGAAAAATTACTCAGTAGGAGGCCGCCTAGCGACTAGTCGGCGATTAATCGCCGAGTAATCGCGATTTTTGCAACACTGTTCAAAAGTACACAAATGATCTAGGTGGTTTGCATTTTGTAACGCGCTTAGTGCCCAACTTTTCCAAAAGTATAGAGATAGTATTGTGGTTTGCACTTTGTAACGCATTTGGTCTCTAACTCAGACCTACTGAAACCTTTAGATTTGTTGATTGAGGACCAAATGCGTTACAAAATGCAAACTACATGGATCATCCATGTACTTTTGGAAAGCTGGGGATCAAATCCAAAATTTTGGTAAATCACAGAACAGCCGTGTACTTTACTCTAAAATAAAATAGTAATCTTATACGGAAAATGTATCTGCTTAAAGCAACCTGACCCGACCCGTTTTGACTCGAACCCAATATGACCTGTTACCAAACTTGTTTCATATCTAATGATATCAGCCACCCTTTCACACACAAAACACTGTTAACTAACTAAAGTGTTCTTGTTTGTCCCCATACTCAGATGGCGGCAGTTGCAGCATTATGCGTTCAATATGAAGCAGATTTCAGGCCAAATATGACCATTGTTGTAAAGGCTTTGCAGCCGCTCTACAATTCAAAACCTTCAGGCTCAGAATCTCAAGCTCCTTGAGCAATTCAAACAAATTATATTTGAGTTTTATCTAGAAACCTAGTTAGAACCGATTATGAGATTGCAGTGTCGATATCATGTTCATGGAAGTAGAACTGGTAATATAGAGTTCGTTTGTAATTTGTTTAAATTTTCAAAGTTTTGTATGATTGTAGTGATAACATTGGTTGGTTTGTGACAATAAATTCAGCATTCATTTGTTTTTACCTATATAGCTAACAAATAGGAACACTTATGTTTCAATACCGTGCTTCATCAGAAATGTACATTATGTGATACGCGAAATAAACTTTATAGTTATAGAAGTATAATTCAGTAAAATGATCATTTTCGTGATTCCCTTAATTTTTATATTTGTTCACCCCTCAACTTGATATTATTTATATTATCGGCAAATATCCACAATCAAGAAAAAATCTGAACAAAATACCTTGCATTTAAACTCGACTCCATGTGCTATTATATTGAACCGTGGATATCATATAAATTATCTTTCTATTAAAAAAAAAAAGAAGAAACGGAAATAAATAAGACATGTATGTGGAAAAAGGGTAGCAACAAGCATGATACACTAGTAGATCATTTAACAGCTTTAGATCTACTGTTCTTACCTTCTTTAAGCTTTTGTCAATTGCTTTCTCTTTTTTTACTTCTATCTTCAAGATTTTGCTTTTTGACCAAACCTGAAACAATCAATGCACAAGATGAATGAATCTGGTGGATTGGTTGCTCAAGGGGTTCTAGTTTCAATTTTCAACCAAATTATATACAAACAGGCTGGTTTTGGTTATATGTTGCTTCAAAAGTAAAATGGGTCATGCAAAATGATTTAAAAAACGGGTCAAGTGAGTCGAAAGTCATGTGAAGTGTATTTAAAATTTAAATGCGTAAAACCTCTTAATTCACTCATAAAAACCGGAGGTTAATATTGTAATTATATATTATATTAATCATAGGTTAACAGTAAACAACTAAAAAGGGATGAAAAAGTATTTGAAGGTCCTTGTGATTAACTTAAATTTTGGATTTAGTCCCTAGCTTTCCAAAAGTACATGATGGTCCCTGTGGTTTGCACTTTGCAACATATTTAGTCCCCAGCTTTTGCCAAAAGTACATGGATGGTCCCTATGGTTTGCACTATGTAACGCATTTAACCCCTAACTTGAACCTATTGAAACCTTTAGATTTGCTGGCTAGGTACTAAATGTGTTACAAAGTGCAAACCACAAGGGCCATCCGTGTACTTTTGGAAAGTTAGGGACTAAATCCAAATTTTGGGTAAACCACAGAGACCATCTGTGTACTTTACTCTAATAATTTCTTCCAGCAATAAAAAGATACTTAGATGATGAAAATTGAAATATCCTTTTTTAATCAGAAATGATGGTTTCAAACAAAACTGTAATGAGACGTGCATTTCGCCGCCTATAGGAATCAGAAAGCAAAAAGATATAAACTGGCAGTAGTGAATGCTTGCCTAAAACTGTAATTAACGTCTAGTTCGTGGTTTGCAACGAAACTCAGCCATTAATGCAATATGATCAGAAGACCATTCTGGAGAAGGAAGCGCTGTATCTTTCCTTAAGCTATCTTCATCCAAAAGCTCCAACAAAGACTCCACAGTCAAGCTGTCAGCTGAAAACACCATAAATATGTAAAACTCATAAACCTAAAAATAATCATGCAGATAATATCAAGGAAAACAAGCAGCATTGCAATAAACAGAGGCAGTTCTCATTATTAAAAAAAATACCCGAGAAGAAATAAATGGGTTAGGCTTGAGTAAGAGATGTACCTGAGTAAAAGATGTAATCAAGGGTACCAATAAAATCCCGTGTGCAACTTGTAAATAACGGTTCATTTGTAGCGGGGTTCACTCTCTTTTTTTGTTGCTCGTAACCAAGACCACCCCCAATTCTTGCAAAAGATGAATATGCACTAACCTGTAACGCAGAAATCAATGATCAAGATTACAAAAAAAAACTGAGTAAAGTGCCATTTTCACCCCCAAGGTTTAGACGGTTTTGTGACTTTCGTCCAAAGGTTTGTTTTTTTCGCATCTGGATCCAAAAGGTTTGAAATCCTGCGATTTTCATCCGACCCGTTAACTCCATCCATTTTTTAGCATTAAGTCAGGGGTATAATCGTTCTTTTACCTAACTTAACGTTAAATAAAAAGAAAAATGTTCGGATAGTCCCTGTGGTTTGCCCATTTTTCACCTTTAGTCCCTAACTTTCTAAAGTTACACCTATAGTCCCCAAGTTTTTTAATTTCATTCCCGGATAGTCTCTGGCGTCGATGGGGGTTAGTTTTTGGTGTTAGGTGCGTGTGAAATGACAAAAATACCCTTACTGTCAAATTAATAACTAAAAAATTAAAAGAAATATAATTAATATTTTACAATTTGTGTGGGACCCACCACCCACCCTACCCACTTCATCTTCCCCACTCCACACCACCACCATCTCCACCTTCAACCACCACCACCATCTACCCCCACCCCCCTCACCGTAACCACCACTGCCACAACAATCCCCGCCACAACAATCCCCGCCACGGCTGATGCAATCGTATTCCGAAGAGTTTCTGTGTTTGTTTGTATTGCTTGTTCTTCTGCTGTAATTTTAATAAATTACTAAACCTAGGTACACCTTGCAAAACGCATTTTAGACAATATTTTATCCTTTTGTTCTGGTGAGTGTTTTATCTGGTATGGTTTTTGGATGTGGAAAGATGCCGGTGAGTTGTATGTGGGAGGTGATGCGGAGATTGCCGCCGGTGGCGTTGTTGACGGCGGCGAAGGTGTGTCGTGTTGGAGAGATGTGACGAAGCAGCTTTGGAAGGCTGCTGAAGAGGTGAGACCTAGGGTTCCGGCGAAGGTTCAGGTTGGATTTGTTGGATCAGTTTTGCAGAAATGTTGTTCTGTGCTTGTTAGACTCTCACTTACGGTGGAAAGGTTAGATTTTAGATCCAGGGTTTTGTTGGTGATGAAGGCGGCGGTGCTGGTTTTGGCAGTGATGGTGGTGGTGGCGGCTGAGAGGTGATGGCGGCTATGGAGGTGGAGGTGATGGTGGTTGTGGTGATGGTTTTTCAAAGGGGAGAGAGAGAGAGTAGAGAGAGAAAGGGAGAGAGTAGAGAGAGAGATATGTGGCTGGTATTATATATAATACTTAATTAATTAATTCATTTTGTTTTACTTAAGGGCATTATAGTCATTTTACACCAACTTAACTGATAAAACTAACCACCATCCATGCCAGGGACTATCCGGGAACGAAAATTTAAAAGTTGGGGACTATAGAGGTAATTTTAGAAAGTTAGGGACTAAAGGTGAAAAAAGGCCAAACCACAGGGACTATCCGGGCATTTAACTCTTAAATAAATAAATAATAAATAGGTAAAAGGACGAAAATACCCCTAACATAACGTTAAGAATGGATGGAGTTAACAGGCCGGATGAAAATGTCAAGATCTCAAACCTTTTGGATCCAGATGCGAAAAAACAAACGTTTGGACGAAAGTCGCAAAACCCGGCCAAACCTCAGAAACGAAAATGGCATTTTACTCAATAACTTTTAAGAAATAATTGAAGACTTAAATTACCAAGGGCAGAGTGTGAATCAACTTTGTGGTGGGACGAAGAATTCCAAGAGGGTCAACTGCTAAATCAGGATGCAATGGGTCAACTTTCCCAATTGCTAAAAGCGCATGAGGAGCACTGCAATCCAGTTTTAACAATCAATATTCTATAAAACTAATATGATTCTTAAATATTAAATCAAAAAATAAATAACAAACCTTCCAGGAACAGAATTAAAGTTCCCACAAACTAACATTGGTATATCTGCACTGGCAGCTATCTTTTCTAAACCCTTTAACAGAGTATGAACCTGAAATATCATATGAAGTTATAAACACACTGGCATTATTAAAAAATATATAATATAAATTAAAACGGTTTCTTTTCTCATTAGAGGTTAAAAGAATGACCTGCCATAGTTTGACATCCTTCAGATCTTGTTGAACATTCACATGAGTATTTGCCTACACACCATAAAAGAAAGGTAAATTCTGATTTCTGAGTCCAATTTAAAAAAAAAACACAAATGAATATTAACAAAAACAAATGGATTTTGAAAGTGATCATGTAATTGGCAATAAGTAAAGTCAAATAATTAACTTCAGAAAATAGACTTTGGGAGAGAGGATACGAAAATAATTAGATAACTAGTTAAAGAGTGTTTGGTGGAAAATTATATATACTACAAATATGCTATTTTGTCAAATCAACCAACTTTGGCCCCTCAACTTTTGCATTAACCAACTTTAGCCCCTCAACTTTAATGTCATGTTTAGCCCCTTAACTAAAACAAATTTCGCGCCCAAAGATGGTGGAAACAATGCTTAAAGCTTTGAATGGCACCTACAACCTACTGAAAACTAGATAAAAACCTAAAACAACTTTAGCCCCTCAATTTAATAGTGACATGTTTAGCCCCTCAACTTTAATAATGACATGTTTAGCCTCTTGACTAAAACATCAAACAACTTTAACTCTCGCTATTTGCTTATTTTTATCCACGTTTCGAACCCGCTGCGGAGCAAGGTGGTAACATAAAGCGTGAGATGGGAGTAAAACCCTTTCAAATTAGATTAAAAGTAGCAGTAACCACATAAATTTATTTTATCCTTTAATGATCAGCTTTGTTTTGTTTTTCTTATTTTGCAGCTAGTATAATTAATCCCTATATAATTAAAAAAATTACATAATTGCTATGTCATACCACACAAACAAGCTGCCGCTTCCCTGGATTATCAACACCATAGTTACTGAATTTTGCTTCTAGAACAACAATTAACGCAACATTATCCTGTTACACGTCATAAAACTTTCATAAAAACCAACACATTATATAATAATAATAATAATAATAATAACAAGCAAAAACACAACATGAATAAAAAATGATATGCAAGACACCTTAACGAGCCGATTTAGAGCGGTTTTTTTCTGACCACTGGGAACTAAAGCGTCAGTTAAAGATTGTGCAGCTTTATTAAACTCAACCTGCAAATTCAGACTTATGTCTAGTTAGTATACTAATGGTACTAAAATGTTTAAAACATAGTTATACCTCGTATTTTTTGACATGTGAAAATCTATCTCGTCGGAAAAATGTAGCACATCCATCGATAGTCATAATACTGCCATTGAAAACCTGCAACCAAACAGCAATCACATAAATCAATAATGAATAATGTTAATAACCGTATAAATTTAAATTACTTTAATCAGTTCTTTAGAATTGATAGGATTTGTGGTTTTTAACTTTTTTTATTTAGAGTAATGAATTTTATTATATAATTGTTTTCACGTATGTTAAAAAAATTGAATATGCCAAATATACATCTAAGTATGTTATATATATCTTCTATCTTCTATATCTAATAGATAGAAATAATGGAAGATACATGTCAGCTTTGTAACTTGCAAGCCACCTAAAATCTGGTTTTCCCATTTGTTTCTCCTATTCAATATTAGATGTCATGTGTCAACTTCTGATGATGAACTATAGATTTTGAGAAATATATGACATGTTATTTAAAATATATATTTTTAAAATGCATATATTCAACCTGTGTAATACGCAGGTCTCTACAACAACAACAACCATACCCAGTAAATCCCACAAATAGCAAAGCTACTTATAGGGTCTGGGGAGGGTGGGATGTAGACAGACCTTGCCTCTATCCATAGGGATAGAGAGGCTGCTTCCAGAGAGACCCTCGGCTCGAAAACGAACAACATACCACCACACCAAGTCAAAGAATCTAGATATAAGAAGTCAACCATACCAAGAAAGTGGTTAGAGTGACACAATATAATGTAAATCATGTATAATAGCATACAACATCATTTGGGCATAAACACAAGAAGGCGATCACCGGAAAAGTCCCTTAAAGAGTAAGGAAAACCTACGTCCCTAAAATACACCTAAGACCTTACTGCAATATCTTCTAGAAGTCCTTAACCCTAATCCTACGCCTCCACGAAGTCCTATCTTGGACCATGTCCTCAGAAAGATGTAACTCTAGTAAATCATGCCTAATCTGCTCATCCCATGTCAGTTTGGGTCTGCCTCTTCCTCTCCTCCCCTCCACAGTAATACGCAGGTCTCTAAAAATCCATTTTTAAAATGCATATATTCAACCTGTGTAATATATTTTTAAAATGCATATGACTACAGAAACTACATTATTACAATAAAAATCCATTTTTAAAAGGTGTTATCCAATTGACATAAAAAATTGCCACTTATGCATCTTAACAAAATCTAAAACAAGGATAAAAGTATGAAACATACCTCAGTTGTTTTCTTCTTATATAGAGCCTGATATCCATGTTTGTCCAACTCAGGTGCAAAAAACTCCTCAAAATGGTCACTTTGAACCTGAAGAAAAGCTAAAGCATTTTTAGCTTAGCTTTTTAACCAATCAAAATCAACTTAGAGGATGTTTAAATGTGCAAATTGAAAACGCTTGTCATTATTAAGTATGAACAATCACAATCAGAAAATCAACTATAATGAAACAGGCCATAAATGATTGTGTCTGGACGGGCTTTTGTTGTTTGAAGCTGTAATTATAAAAAGTATTTACCGAAAAATGAACGAAGAACGACATTATTGAAGAAAAGGACGCGTGTCTTGTGAGGTGAATAAAAAGCCTCAAATTAGGCTTAAAAAGGGGTAAATACATAAATTTATTTTACCCTTCAGTAACCAGTTTTGTTAAAGAAATTGGATTTAAATAATCCCAACTATTACCTATTGGTCGGCAACAGTCCCAATTTTTAACCTATTTTCTCTCAACTAGCTTTTTTCTAACTGAGGTCTAACCTAGTTAGTTTTTTTCTGAAGTTGACTGCTTATGTAGCAAAAAAAAAAAGTCTTGATGGCGTAGACTGCTTATGTTGCAAAAAGTCAACTTTTGCTGACGTAGACTGCTTATGTGGCAAAGTTTTGATGACGTGGACCACTGATGTGGCAGTCGACGTCAGCAAAAACTAACTGGGTGACCCTCAGTTAGAAAAAGCTCATTGTGAGAAAATAAGTTGGAAGTTGAGACTTGTCACAGAACATTTCGTTAGTTGAGACTGTTACCGGCCAATACGTAATAGTTGGGATTATTTAAATCCAATTTTCCATTTGCTAAAGCTAAAACAA
The DNA here is from genome assembly GCA_030545235.1 of Helianthus tuberosus. Classification (NCBI taxonomy): domain Eukaryota; kingdom Viridiplantae; phylum Streptophyta; class Magnoliopsida; order Asterales; family Asteraceae; genus Helianthus; species Helianthus tuberosus. The sequence continues at coordinate 65,914,706 of CM060392.1, read as the reverse complement.
GATAAATTTGTTGTTTGAAGTTGATATAGAAATCATCGATAGTTTAGAGTATTTGAAAAGTTCTGATTATTATTAACACCTAAATGAGCAAAGAACCAACATTATTGTAAGCAAAACAAAAAAAAAATACTTGTGAGATGGAGACAACAAGTCTCTCAAATTAGGTAAAAAGGGGTAAATTCGCAAATAGTAATTTTATTTGACCCATTAATAATCAATTTTCTTGACACTAATATGAAAATGATTATAAACCTTATAAATCATAAGAACAATCAGTTGAGTGAAACATCAAATACTAGTTTATAAGACAATCAAAATTCTACCTCTTGAAGACAAACAACATCCGCCCGATATCCAACTATTTCCCGTAACAAATTTTGTCTACGGTACGGCCAAGAAAGAGCCCACGAAGGACAATAGCCGAATTGATCACTCGTCGCAAATGTATCAGACAAAATATTATACGATAACACGGTAAACGTCCCAGAAGACGAAACCCGCCCGTCCAAATCCAAATTCCCCGTCGCCACATCAGCGTTAGTTACAGAAACCAACCGCCGTGGGCTCGGGGATGGAGCTGGGATCACCCTTGATGTCAGTACAGTATTCAATGATCCAACGGTTGATTTCATCTCTACATCAACCACCACGCATTCAAATTTTAAAATATGACCGATATCGTCAGCGGTTGGTGTGTACGTTTTAGCGCGCCCAACTTCAAACCATGTTTCACCACCGTTCCTCTGTGTCACAGATGCGGGGTATAACGGTGTGGATGCACCGTTTGTAAGGCTTGGAAGTGGCTGTGAGCTAGATAAGCTTTGATTAATATTATTATTATTATTGGTGTTGTTATTGAATCGGCCGAATATTTCTTCTTCTTCATTTCCATTTTCGTTAACAGCACTTGCAGCACGTTCATGAAGAACACGATGGTGTTGCCATGCGTCAGAAAAACATTTAGGAGAACAATGGTAACTTTTAACAACAGGTATTTTAGCTTTAACACAGCCTAAACATTGTAAAGTAGCTTGTTCTGATGGATGTATGCTGCAAATTGAAACTTTTTTATCACTTTGTATACGGTACCTGCACAATAAGCGAATTGATGAAATGATATAAAGAGACTGTTAATATGGTTATGTGACTACTAATAAATAATTAAATATTGGGAAATATCCAAACAGAAAAACAAACCAAATGATGTACGAAATCTAAATCAAAATTTACAAAATAGTATAAATTCGTGAACTCTGGTTATGTTAAGGGTAAACTGGTCATTTTATTATAATACTTGTACTAACTACTAAGCACTTAAAAAGTAAACATGAAATCTTTATATCAAAGCAACCTCTCTTTCCATGTGGCTACTAATGAATATTGTTAAGTGTCTATACATACAAAAACAATGCAAATAAAGTAAGAAATCTGTAAAAAAATTTACAGATTTGAAAATATCTATGAAATTTGGTTATAATTTACAAGTAATAATAAGTGGTGAACAAGAAGTATTCAGAGAAAAGAACCTTCACTTTTCATGTCACTACATACTATTACTAAAATTTACTCCAAAACTTGTAGCAAGGTATATCATGATCCTATTGCTCATAAAGGGGTGATACATTGACATAACATAAAAGTTAAAACTATGGTTTACATCCAGTCAATGCTCTAAATCCTTATCCTTCAGCATTTTACAGTCATTGATGAATTCAATATAAGAAACCAAATTACTGTGTAGTGTTGAACAAAAACATACGACATTTCGCATTCCTAGACACAAGGCATGTTTGGATGCTCATTCAAATCCGTTATTGCAAGTGCTAGACCAAACAACATCACTTTGTTATAATCTAAGAGCTAAACCCAGCATCGTGTTGCATGGGAGGGGGCATTCATTTCAAAACCAATAATGCAATTGTACATAGTGCTTTAGATATGTGATACATAAGACTGTCCCCTAACCGTCAGCCGTCAGGTCCGTCACACTTTTTGTCTTACTACTTTAATTATCTTCTATGCACTATGTACAACTGCATTATACAGTTTTTACAGTTCTCGACATATTATTCATTCCGAAATGAATACCCCCCCCCCCCCCCCCTCTACGTTGCTATACTTATATCCTATCCAACAGTAAACACGAAATCAAATTACGTAAAAAAACAAAGTTCAACATCTTCAAATAGCAAACTAATGCATAGTATACATAAATAAAACAGTATTTCACAAGTGCATGTGCATTACCAACTTTTTACAGTTTTCCACATGCTACCGGTTCCAAAATGAATAAGCCCTATGTTGCTATTGTTATATCCTATCCAACAGGTAACATAAAATCAAATTACATCAAAAACAATGCCTTAACATCTTCAAATTGCAAACTAAGGCATAGTATACCATAAAAAAATAATAACTAAAAAGACAGTATTTCACAAGTGCATTATCCAGTTTTTGCAGTTCTCAGGTTCCGAATACCCGCCCCTATGTTGCTATTGTTATATTCTATCTAACAGTGAACGAAATCAAATTACACAAAAAAAAAAACAACAACGTCTAACCATCGATACACCATAAACAAACAGTATTTCAGAATACAAATAAGCATCAAAAAGTACAAACACTTTCAAATGACTTAAAGAAACATAACAAACAAACAACTCACCACTTATATCTCAAAAAAAGCCCCTCAACAGGCTCAGATTCCGGCACATCATCTGCAAAAACAGTTAAATCAGGACGACGAACAAGCACATAAGGCGAGAGCTCACAACCTACAATCGGAATATCAGACGGAAGATGCACTCTGAGCACACTCAGCATACTTTCACTCACAACAATTTCGAATACCACAATAACCTAACCCTAATTCAACGAATTCACCGATCAAAGAACACGAAACCAAAGCTCCGGCGATAAAACCGATTTCAGGCAGCAATAACCGGCGGACACTCGGCGGATCCGCCATTAGAGGTTATCGATGTTCGCCAGTGTTGCAGAATTTGTTTAGGAAATGACGAGGAAACTGAGTGGAAATTTAGGAATTTGTTTGGGGGAATTGTGGAGGTTGAATTGATTTGTGTGATTGATTAATTGGTTTGAGTAGAGAGAGAGAGAGAGATGATCTGTGGTTTGATTTGGGTGTTTTTTTATTTAGGGTTTTAGATAGGAAAAGATGAGTGGTATCTTGGTGGTGGCCGGTGGGATAAGGCTTATGACCATTAGGTCATGAGTTCGATTCTCACAAGGGGGGTTTTTCCTAGATTTATTGGGTTTCCTCCTGAATTGGTGTAGGACATTATTGCCTAGTGGAGATGGATATGATCGGGTGGGTCCGCTGGTGGCACGATGATACTCCAGTGGTCCGTCAGTGATCCAAATTTGCCGTTAAAAAAAAAAAAAAAAAGATAGGAAAAGATGAAGAGGATGCACTTTTGGGGGTGTGATTTGAAAATTGCATTTGGTCTTTAATCATTTGGAAGTATTATTATTGTATTTGGTGTTTTCGATAAACTAATCTTGCATTATCATATTAGGCTGGAGGGTGTGGGGGCTCCATCCCCGCCACGTCACCATGTATAGCGCTCATATGGGCTCCATCACCACACCCTTCAAGTGAAGAGGGGGGCGCCATTGATGGGGCTCCATCATGGTAACTAGTGGTAACGCCATGGCTTGGACATATGAACCAATCAAATGTTTTTTTTTTTAATTTTGTTTAATAGGGGTTCCATCCACACCATGTAAATTAAAGGGGGGCTCCATAGGTGAGGTGGATCCTAGGTGGACTTGATAAAGCCCCATGGGGCTCCATCCACACCTCATAGCCTTAAGGGTACGGATAGTATACATTAATTCAGAAGTGTGAGAAATGTATTATAACACTATATAAACACCGTATAACAATATGTAACACCATATAACACTATGTAACACTATATAACAATATATAACACTATACATCTATCATAGACATGCTATCAGACAAACTAGAGTGTTATATTTGTTATATAGTGTTATATAGTGTTACATAGTGTTATATGGTGTTACATATTGTTATACGGTGTTTATATGGTGTTATATTGTTGGGATTGAACCTTACCAGAGGAACAGATGATAAAAGCCAAAACTGGTTCAGAACAGTGGATCCAAAATAAGCAGTGTTTGCACTAAAGTTTTCCCCTTGACAGTGGCTATAACATCTGATGCACTAAAGTACTGCTCTTACAACAACTGCTGCTATTAAAGACTGATGCTGCTAAAGTACTGATGCTCTATCTACTGATGTCTCCTAAGTACTGCTGAAGACCAAAGTGCTGCTCATTCAAAGACTGATCACCTTTGAAGAAAGCACTGATGTTCAACATCAGTGCTTAGACTACAACAGTGGAAAGTGAAGCAGTAGTTTACCTTTGTTTTGTCATTTACTTATTATCAGTTGTTTAGTCATCAGTAGTTGTATGTAACAGTCCTTGTAGGTTGTTAGGTTGTTAGGTTGTTATGTGTCACTTTCATGGTGACGTCAGCAAAGATGCTTCAATGGTTTGATCTGTACTATAAATAGAACAGTCTGTACTGTTCTATTCAAGGAGTTTTCTCCTTCAACCCAGTCATCTTGTACGATCAACCATTGAGCTCATGCTGAGGGGGAGTTTTAGTATGTAAGCATGCATGTAATCTTTTGATTGTAATCTTTTGACTAATGAGAATCATGTGTTTACGAAAAACTATTTTCCCTTTGATTGTGTTTACAAAGTTTGTTTCCATTTCCGCTGCATTTAATCTAAATTTACATTCATTCATTTGTTCAAATATAACAAACAAACACAATCATGACAGCCTCAGATCTTAACATATATAGTGTTATATATAGTGTTATAATACACTTCTCACACTTCTGGATTAATATACAGGATCCTCTACCATCATATTAGATATTGAAAATTGCATATTTTGTAGGGGTTTATCAAATAGAAATGTACTAAAAATAATAAAAATAAGAGGTCGTAAGAAAGGTATCAAAAAGATTTCTACTGACCTCATTCAAACGGTATCGGAATCGTCCTATCGAACTCTACGATATGAGATTTTAGGTTTTTGCTTTTAGATGTTTAGCATGTAGATTTTATAATTTATGTTTACATCATTGTGTCTTTTTATTTATTATTGTGTATTTTCTATATTTGCGTCATTGTGTCTTATTTGTGGCTCGTTGTGTCTTTTTCCTTTGACATTTTGTTATATTTTTCGATATTGTGTTATATTTTGCTTGACATTGTGTTATATTTTGCGATCCATTGTGTCTTTGTACATTTCTTATTGTTAGGAGTCTTTGTAGAATAATTTTATTTTGTTGTTTATCTTCGATGATTAACTAATCATAATTTTCTTTTAATGAATGTCACATGTTTCATTCTTTTGTTGTATGATTGTTAGATGTCATGTGAAATACCCATGAGAGTAAGTTAGTCTTTTAACATTTTTAAGGATTATTTGTGTAGTTAACTTAAAGTTTGAACTTACTGGCAAATAAATCTGTTTTAAAGGGTTGACCATGTCATTTCTTCCCCATCCTATTTTCAATCCTAAGACATAACTTGATCTCACAAATGTTTTGTTTACTTTCACCCCTCTCTGTTTATGTGTTTCCGAAACCACTATGGAAACTCGTATTCGGTTGTGGGCATTAAGTTCTACCCCTTGAAACACTAATAGACTTCACCATACAATCACCATTCTTGGATTATGTGAAGACCATAAACAAACGATTTGAGTCTTAATACTTTCGACCTTCGTCCACTTTTTTTAAGTTGGGGTTCTAAAGTTATCAAATGGTACCGGTGTGATGTTGTGGTAGTGGTGATTGTCGGCGTTGATTCCAGAGTTTGCTTACCTTGTTCACCACATGTTTATAGGTTTGGATTTTCGTTGAACCATAAATGTTGGATGGCGTATTGTTTAGCGGATGGTGTTCGTGAGATTTAGTTATTTTATTAGATGTATTTAGTTTGGTTGTTGCATAATGGAATTGGAAAATATTTGACTGGATTTTCCCAGTGATTTGCTGCGTGCAAAAAGAGAAGAAAAATCGAGGGAGATTTGGTAGAAATACAGGGTCAAACATAAGAAGAAGCGGTAATTTATGGTGTAATTTTTAAGACAAATGTTACTCATTTACACTAATAATCCTAAATTTTCCTCCTTGCCTCAAGATCTCCCCTCTAACAGCCATGTGTCTCTACCAATAGCACCAAACTCAACCATTGTCCATGTTACTTCTACATTTAGACCATCGAACCAGTCGGGTTTTCAATATCCGACTCTTCCATTTGGGCAATCTTCGGGTATAGGGGGAGATGGATATGAAGAAGGATATGAAGATTTCGAGGGATATGAGGAAGAAGGATATGCTTATGGGGGTGATGGAGAACAAGGAGAACTTACTAACGTGCAAGGGCAAACACAAAGAATGCCAAGTGTTGGTGGGTTTCAACAACAACAGATTATACCACAACATATTCGGCCAAGGCCACAAGGACCACAATTGCAACGTCCTATACCATTGCAACAAGTTCATCCACAAAACGTACAACATCAATTCCAAAGGCCGATTCAACACCCACCGATGCCACAACAACAATTTCAACCACGTGTACCACAAGGGCCTATGCAAAGGCCAATGGGTCCTATTCGTCCAAGGGGTCGGTTGGGTGTACCAAGAAGACATCTTAGAGAACATGCGAGGGGCATTGAAGCGCATTTTAGGCCGGTAATTACTCACAATCCTTCACCGGTAGTTATTCCTCACAATAATCAAGGGAGGGCGTTCGAAGTGAGAACCAATTCATTGCAAAGTTTGCCGAAGTATAAGGGTCTAGCAACGGAGGAGCCTTATTTTCACTTGGAAGCTTATGACTCGATTTGCAACACTCTTGGGAGTCAAAGATTTTCGGCCGACGATGTCAAATTGGTTTTATTCCAATTTTCTCTAGAAGACAAGGCAAAGAAGTGGTTTTACACTCTACCTTCGGCATCTATTTATACATGGGCGGAGATGCACCAAATATTTTTAGATGAATTTTACACCGCTCAAAAGACCAATGATGCTAGGAAGGGGTTGAGGAGTTTTCAACAACAACAAGGTGAAATGTTTCATGAGGCCTTTGAGCGTTTCAACATGATGATCAAGAATTGTCCTCACCATGGGATTGAACTTTGGGAATTGATGAACGCTTTCCATGAGGGGTTGAGTGCCGAAGATGCTCGCGATTTAATGTCTATTACCAATGGCTCTTTTGGTACGAACTACGAGCAAGACTGTAACAACCCTCATTAAAAGTCCTATTTATTTTATTATTTTATCCAATAGGAAACCCTAATTGAGACACCCGAGTAATTCTACACAAACCCTAAAATTTTCAGAACAATCAGAATCAGGATCAGGATCAGGACCCCTAAACTCAGGGGGGGTAAACCCTAGTTACGATTATCAAAATTAAACGCTGTTAAAATCGAAATTTCAAGAATCGTCGACTCAGCAAGGCTAGAAACACACGTGGCTAACCTATAGTGAAAAAGTGTCCCTTGCGCACCGCAAGGGATTAGGCTTACGGTGCGCAAGCCTGGTCAAAATCTCAGTATAAATAGCAGGCATTGGGACTGGAATCTGGGCACCTGAACGACGTAGAAATTCCAATTCTACGCTGAGATATTGTAGAATTACTATCACAACACACACGAATCACTAATTAAGTATAGCGGGGTGCTGCTACGATACCGGGTATTAACTCAATCGCTGCTACGATTCAATGTCCGATCGATTGAAACTATCCGATGGATGTTTTAGTACTATCCTTTGTCATTTGTCGTGATTCCGACAGGATGTTTGAGTACCACCCGAACTCGGGGAATACTCTGTCATTCGTTGTGAATCCGATGGATGTTTAAGTGATTGCACTTTGTCATTCGTTGAGAGGGTTTTAATCTCGTGAGTTATCGTAATTGCCGTATTAAGTTACCTACCTAGTTCGTGTGCACTAGGTTACAAGGCTAAATCAATAGGCTAAGCTCTGCCTGTATAAATCTGCAATATATCAAGGCTTATCTGTAGACTAAACTTTGGCCGTATGAATCTGGATGCTTATAATGTGAGTCATTCTCTTTTTATCAAATTATTTCCAAAACTTTAATTGCAAAGTTATAGTTACAGGGATTAAGTCTTTGTTATCTGAAATTACTGCCAGTATGTGGGGGGATGTGCACATAGCTACTAATTATTTATCACTTGGGGTGAAAGGACCCTACAAGTGATATGTCCACAGTCACAAGTCCGGTCAAGTGACAACTGGGTCAGTTAATTCAAAAGATAGAGACATTGTAATCGCTCTTAATACTGTAAATTATAACAAACAGGTCTTTTTAGTAAAAAGAATGATTCACCAGTATTTCCCGCTGACAAAACCTTTTTCAAACATGTTTCAGGTAATTACAGTAGATTGGAGTAAGAGTTGGATACGGCACTGAAAGGCTTCAAGAAGTGGCTTATTTTATTAATTAAAATCAAATTAAGAAATATTGTTTTATGTAATCGAATTTATCTTTATTAAAGCTACCTTTGTAAAACATGGATTTATTCCAACTATTTAATAAATAAAATCCGGTGTTTCTAAACTCTGATAATTTTCCTAACTCACGGTCCTGATGAAATTTCCGCTGCAATATTTTTTAAAATAATCACCGGTACCACGTGGCTGTTCGCGGCTTCCGATTCCGTCCAGGGTGGGTCGGGGGCCGTGACAGAAGGTGGTATCAGAGCCACTGCTTTAAGCCTATAGGTGTTGTGATAATAATACCTAAGTTTATATAAAAGAGTTAGGAGATTGCTATTAACTGGTAGCATAAATAATAGCATTTAGACTTGAACTTAAGAAAATATGCCTTAGTATAAGCTTAGAGATAAGCTAAGTACTTGTGTAAATAAAGTATGATGGATTTCGGTATGCCATAAGAATGACGATTAGAACATTACAGGTGATGGAGAGGGTGAAACCCGAGCTTTAGAGTGTCTAAATATCATGCTTTATGTGCGTTTGATGTGTTTACTTGCTTAGAATGAAGTAACTACGAGGATTTGGTGATTTGCAGGTAAAACACGTAATGCGGCGTTCTTATAGTGGTTAAAGATGAATGTTGAAGCTTGTTCGGATGATATGGAGGCTTAATGATACAATTCATTTAAAAGAATGAAGTTGAAGGGCCATTTGGTACTTAATTGAAAGTATCATATAGTTGAAGGAATTAACATGAGAGGACAAAAACAAAAAGTCAAAGGGACTTTTGGATGGCATTTAATGGGCACATGGTGGATCGATATATATATGCACATTTGGGTCTGATTGGGGACGGCACATGCAAATAGTGGGCTGAGTATGTGAGGGGACTTGGAAAAAGGTCTGACAACATCATATTTTTGACGGCACAAGGGTTTTGAACACCAATGATCATATATTTTTGGGCCATATTCACGTGAATGAGGAGCAGCTTTTGAGGGGGCTTTTCAATTGATTTACATCATCATCACATGCACACATGGGCCGAATAGTGGACTTGGCTTGGAGAACAAATGGGCCGACATTATCATATGAGTCCATTATTGTTTTAATAAAACATGCATTAACATGAGAGTAGAGGGGGATTCCCATCGATTAGGGACAGGCGCACACATCATCCATCACCATCGGCAATATTATTTTTTCACAAAATCTAGGATCGAGAAGATGGGTTCAACCGTATATCAAGCTTTTGAAGATTCTTCGTGCGAGATGAGCGGCTAAACTTTTTGTGGTTTCCTCCGGATGGAGGGTTTTTGTAAGTTGAGTGATATTATGTGTTGACACAATCGTTTTAACCTGGTGATCTAAGCATTCGATGCTTTTCACCATGGATTTGATTTATTGGTTGTAAACAGTTACGTTTATTTAAACCTTAATTTCTAAGCATTCAGTTCCCGAGAGTTCTAGTAATTGGGATATATTTGACATGGGGTTAGGGTTTGTAAATTGTAATTGATAATCATTCGATAACCTCCCGTTATGTATTGACCGGAGTACTTAGTCGTTGGTTATCACAATTAATTAATCAAAATTAACACCTATGTCTATGTAGGTAACGATTAAACACATAATTGAAATTAGTTGCAAAACCTGAAATCTGGAGGAACCATCTTTTCTCCCATTGAATTAAACCACAATTTTTATTCGTAAATTTAGTTCTTTCGCATAATCAAACAACCCAATTTCTCAATTCAGTAACAGTTAATCAATACTTAGCATAAAAACACTTTCCACAGTCCTCCCTTGGTTCGATACCCTGCTTATTCTATACTAATAGTTTAAATAGGTTTTTGCATGTCCATTACGACAGACATCAAAATGGCGCCGTTGCCGGGGAGGCGTGCGCAAAGTGTTTAGTGTTAAGTTTTAGTTAAAAAAAAAAATTCTAAAAAAAAAAAAAATTAAATTTTAAAATCCCAAAAAGATTTTTCTTTGATGTTCGTGATTTACACTTGGTAGTTGAGTTGTGTTGTGCAGGATGACAGAGCATTACACAGATTTCAGCTTTTCTACGTGTATATTGTGCGGGGGTCCACGTCATCCGTGTATCGGTTGCCACGAGGCCCACTACAGGAGGGCACATGGAAAACCGGTGTCTTATGTTTCACAGCTTCCACCTCCATCATACGCTGATGATTATGACCTAGAGATGGAGGATGATTATTACTCGGATGGATATGATCGGGACGAGGATGCTTATTATGAACCAAGGATGGATGGACGATGTTTCTGTTGCGGTCGTAATCATACTTCTGTTTATGATGATGTGTGCGCGGTGTATTTGGAAAATCCAGAGTATTGGAATAAAAAAATGATGGATGCGTACATCTCAACACCGTATCAGGGATACCGACAGTATCATCCCGAGGAATATTCTGAGCCTGAGGGTGTTTATATTTATCAGACCGAGGAGGAGAAAGAGCTTGCTATGTTGGAAGTGACTTTGTCCAAACTCGAGCAGTATTTATCAGCACCCAACCTTTCCGATGAAGATCGAATCAGCTGTTTAGTTTCTAAGTGTCAGAATTTAAAAATGAAGATAGAAATAGAACAACACCTTTCACCATTACCTGATGACATTAGAGATTATTCTCACATGAAGGAGGAGGTTGTGGAGGATAATACCACACCAATGAGTCCTTCATCTGATGAAGAGTCACTGGTGGATCAGATGGTGTGTGAGGATGAGGAGACAGAGCAGTCTGATGAGATGAATGTGTGTACCGAACCTCTCCCCATATCAATCATTCAAATTAACAAGTGTGGGGAAGAGGGTTCGAGGAAGAAGATGAAAAGGGTGAAGCTACAAGAAATCGGTGTATATCTCGTGAAGTGGATTAGCGAAACCCGCATGTGCTTTCTAAACATGCCAATTATACTGACAAGCTTATGGAGATGGCATGTAAATTTCCGGGCATTCGTTGGAAATGTTTTGGGTAAATGTGCATTGAGACCACCGTAGCGCATATCAGGTACGGTCTGGCTGAAGACCTTTAAACTTAGCGCTCTCGGGAGGCAGCCCGAGGATGTAGAGTTTGTACTTTGTTTTGGTTTCGTTTGGTGTGTTGTGTTTTGACAGGTTTATACAATTCTATCTTCACGGATGCAATGATTCAAGTGTGGGGATGTTTTGCAACATCCCCAGTGAGATATCAGAGAATCCCTGGATGTGTATTCTCCGGTTTTGAGCGCAACAGCTACACCGCCACAGACACTCACTTGTTTTCTGATCAGGTGCATGTGTCTATCTATCTTGTGTTTTATTTGTTTTCGTGTATTTGGTGGTGTGAAATTTTTGTGTTGGGAATGGTGTTATGTGTCGAGTCGTCTAGTTGTTAGCCGTTCATGGTTTGCGGGTGGTATCTCTCGGGTTATGACTATAAATTGCACCATACATTGGGGACAATGTATCCCAAGTGTGGGGATGCGGTAACTCGAGAGAGGGTTGGTAGGATTGATGATCTTAAATGCTTGAATTGGTTGAAATTGGTAAAAATTGAAAATTTTTGTTTCTCAAGTATGCTTGAACTACATGAAAACCACTTTTCAATCACTTCAAAGCTTTGATCCTCAAACCTTTTCCCGGGCTCCCCCAATAGCACATTAAACTATTAGTATAGAATGACGATTAGAACATTACAGGCAATAGCACTTAATTGCTATTAATTCTTGCTTATTGATATTACTTGGGCTAGAATAAGATATGTTACGGGAATACAAATTTCCTTAATTCTGGATAAAAGCCCTAATAGAAGAGGCACTTTTAAAAATACTATTTATGGGAAATATAAAATTTTCTCCGACAAGACTGGGTATGGTGTAGCAGACTCTCCAGCTTGTTCGGATATACTGAGGTTACCTCTCCGGCGCGAACCGGATAAGACGGGGTATATAATATGTCAAACAAGTGACAAAATTTCCCTAAATAGTATCATGATCGGATATCTGACTGGTTTTTTTTGGAAATATGAATCTGTTAAATACATTGACCTGATAGATGGTATGTTTATTTCAGCATGTGAAATATATGATTATATAGATATATATATATATATATATATATATATCTATAAGGAATTCCAAAAAGTCAAATAGAAATAAAGCACAAGCATATGTGTCTAGAGTTCTTTATTAGGAATCTCTTTTCCGATATCAAACATTATTTCGTTTGATTATCTGCCTAGTAACTCTAGCGACAATAATAACAATAGAAACCCATTAAGTTGGGATACCATCAAAAATATAAAGAATTTCCAAAGCGTTATCATAAATTATTAACGCAAGTAGGAAGCATGTAAAATTTTGCTAGTGCACAAGAAAACACATGATATTTAAAATTTTACAACCATAAAAAGTAGAAATATATCACACACGATTTCCAAGGCAAGACCTTTGAAAAATATAAATTAGGTACGATAACACCAATACTAATTCCGTCAGTAGAAGAACTACTAATAAAAAAGAAGCACTTTACCACGCGATCGTACAAACAACATGAATCTCGCTGAGGTACGTTGTAACAAGATTTCACAATCATCGGTGTACAGTCTAATCAGAGTCATAATTATTATCACTGAAAAAGGAGTCACAAACCTTTGCAAATTCCCTATTTCATTTTATTCAACATTCCTTGGTAATGGCACTTAACCACAGTTATCACACAAAATTTCCAGATAAAGTTCTTATAATTCTTTTTCTGACTTTTGCATATAAAGAATTGACTTTCGTGTTTCTACTTCCCTAATGGTCATCATACCATGAGGATTTCTTTCATAATAAGCGAATATTGATCTATTTCATTTCCTAGTAAATTCATACATTACACATGCACTGTTTGTTACGCATGTGGTTCATTTGATTTGTGAAGACCACTGGATGGCTTCATTCCGATTTGTTATTTTATCCAAATTCAAATATCATTTTGCTTTTTGTATTGTGAACCGCATTATTGCAAAACGATGACTCTTTGATATCGAGTCAATGAATTTACTTAATTTACAATATAGTATTAATATTTTTGTTAAACCATTGAGGTAAAGAATTTATATTTTTATAAAATTTTGTTTAAGATATACTCTCATTTAAGTTTATGTTTAGTTATTTATTATTGGTAATTAATATTAGTTTTATTATTAGTAATAATATATTAATAGTAGTGTTAGTATTATTTTTAGATACTAGGGTTATTGTCAAGGGCAGGTATTGGATAGCCTAGCCTTAATTAGGCATGGACTGATCACCTATGCTTAAACAAGGCAGCACTAACTAATCTCCACCCATGATAATGACTAGTTAATATATATAAATTAAGTCATCATACTTATTTAGTAAATTTTAATAAAAATATTTTACTTTGTACTGTAAGGAGAAGATATATTTTTATAAAACAATACAAGAATTAGAGGAACGAATAAATTTATATAAATAATTGTGTATCACATGTTTTGTGATAACTATGTGCCGTAACGCTCTGGCAAGAAAATAACCATATAAGAAAAATATGGTAGTCATCAACTACGTTGGGTTAGGGAAACATTATAATATATAAGAATAGTCCCCGTTTTCACTTATTTACAACATTTGTAAATACATTCACAACGTTATATAATTTCAAAATGAAAATAAGTAATCAAATAGAATCGACCCATTAAGTGTTATATATTTACAAAATATTTTACAAATACTTTTGTACAATAAATATTTTTACATTTTTATTTTACAACCTTTATTTAACGTTATAAATAAAAGTGATTTCTTTTACAAAATAATAATACTAAAATATTTTGTAATGTAATAACTTCATTGCGATGTTTTGTAATACATATTACATAGTAAATATAAGTTATTATACATAGTATAGTAAAATACTAAAATAACATTTATTTAAAAGTGGTGACCATTTACATATAATAAAAATGCATATTACATAGTATTTATATTTGATATATAAGATACGGTTCAGACAAGTACACAAATAATATATATTACATTTGTTTTACAAATATAATATAATGGTTGGTCATGCTAAAACAACTTGTTCTTATTATATTTCGATCTCTAGGATACAGTATGAAAAATATGATTACTAATAGTGTACTATCACATTGTTTTGCAATTAAAATAACTTGGAACTCTAAACAATGATACACTAACTCTATTATCTTTTGGTGTATCTTTGCAATTCACTCATCTCAACACTTTGATTTTCTCATATCATAAATATTTGACAAATTATTCATGCTTTTATTTCATTTAGAACCTGTCAATTCTAAGTCTTCCTCAGTTGCCAATTAAAGTAAGCTTTCTTTGGACAAAGAATTTTATTGATTCTAAAAATCCTTCACATTCATTGATCATATATCTTTTGGCTTGAACCTAGTCACCTTGGAAATTATATAATTTCATCTCATTCGTTTGTCATCGATTTCTTGAACTAATTCAGTTGAACCATTGAATCCTACTTTTGGTACAACTCGTATTCACAAAATTTGATATTTTAATTCTGTACCATCTATCTTAATATCGTTTTTATTAACTAAAATATGACATAGATCTAAAAGAAATATCATAACCCAAATCTCGAGGACGAGATTTTTATTAAGGTGGGGAGAATGTAACAACCCTCATTAAAAGTCCTATTTATTTTATTATTTTATCCAATAGGAAACCCTAATTGAGACACCCAAGTAATTCTACACAAACCCTAAAATTTTCAGAACAATCAGAATCAGGATCAGGACCCCTAAAACTCAGGGGGGGTAAACCCTAGTTACGATTATCAAAATTAAACGCTGTCAAAATCGAAATTTCAAGAATCGTCGACTCAGCAAGGCTAGAAACACACGTGGCTAACCTATAGTGAAAAAGTGTCCCTTGCGCACCGCAAGGGATTAGGCTTACGGTGCGCAAGCCTGGTCAAAATCTCAGTATAAATAGCAGGCATTGGGACTGGAATCTGGGCACCTGAACGACGTAGAAATTCCAATTCTACGCTGAGATATTGTAGAATTACTATCACAACACACACGAATCACTAATTAAGTATAGCGGGGTGCTGCTACGATACCGGGTATTAACTCAATCGCTGCTACGATTCAATGTCCGATCGATTGAAACTATCCGATGGATGTTTTAGTACTATCCTTTGTCATTTGTCGTGATTCCGACAGGATGTTTGAGTACCACCCGAACTCGGGGAATACTCTGTCATTCGTTGTGAATCCGATCGATGTTTAAGTAATTGCACTTTGTCATTCGTTGAGAGGGTTTTAATCTCGTGAGTTATCGTAATTGCCGTATTAAGTTACCTACCTAGTTCGTGTGCACTAGGTTACAAGGCTAAATCAATAGGCTAAGCTCTGCCTGTATAAATCTGCAATATATCAAGGCTTATCTGTAGACTAAACTTTGGCCGTATGAATCTGGATGCTTATAATGTGAGTCATTCTCTTTTTATCAAATTATTTCCAAAACTTTAATTGCAAAGTTATAGTTACATGGATTAAGTCTTTGTTATCTGAAATTACTACCAGTATGTGGGGGGATGTGCACATAGCTACTAATTATTTATCACTTGGGGTGAAAGGACCCTACAAGTGATATGTCCACAGTCACAAGTCCGGTCAAGTGACAACTGGGTCAGTTAATTCAAAAGATAGAGACATTGTAATCGCTCTTAATACTGTAAATTATAACAAACAGGTCTTTTTAGTAAAAAGAATGATTCACCAGTATTTCCCGCTGACAAAACATTTTTCAAACATGTTTCAGGTAATTACAGTAGATTGGAGTAAGAGTTGGATACGGCACTGAAAGGCTTCAAGAAGTGGCTTATTTTATTAATTAAAATCAAATTAAGAAATATTGTTTTATGTAATCGAATTTATCTTTATTAAAGCTACCTTTGTAAAACATGGATTTATTCCAACTATTTAATAAATAAAATCCGGTGTTTCTAAACTCTGATAATTTTCCTAACTCACGGTCCTGATGAAATTTCCGCTGCAATATTTTTTAAAATAATCACCGGTACCACGTGGCTGTTCGCGGCTTCCGATTCCGTCCAGGGTGGGTCAGGGGCCGTGACAAAGACGATTGGGAGTTTTTGGAGCAAATGGCAATTACATCAAAAAGAAAAGCTCAAGCATCAAGGAGAGCACGACCGACCATTACCCGAACCCAAGTGCATGCGGTAGACGATGGTAATACTCAAACCTCTAACCAAATTTATGATGTTTGTGCTATTTGCAATGAAATAGGACATGCGGCTGAAAATTGCCAAGGAGGTGAAGGGCAATATGAAGAGGTGCATGCGGTGCAAGGTCAAGGAGGGGGTGGTAGAAACTTCAATATGAATTCTAACACTTACACCCCGGGTTGAGAAACCACCCAAATTTTCGATACGGGAATCCCTCAAATCAAGCCAACCCGAATTTTCAAGGAAGTCAAGGTAACTTTGGTTCGCGCCAACCTTATAACAATCAAAGTGGATATCGGGGTGGGAACAATCAAGGGTACCAAAGGCAATACCAAACGGGTCAAGAACAAGGGAGGTCTTTGGGTGGAAATGAGATGATGGAAATGTTAAAGTGCATGCAAGCGGAGATCCAAAAGAGAAATCAAATGGATGATGTGCGGATACAAAAGGATGAAGCCCGTGACAAAGCAATTCAAACTTTGACCGCCTAAATGGGTCAACTCGCAACCGAAGTGGCTGACTTGAAGAAAAATAAAGGTCAATTACCAAGCGACACTAAGGTAAACCCGTCTCATAATACTTCTAGAGGTAACAATGTTAATATTCATCATGTAAGTGTTTTGAGAAGTGGGAAAGAGTATAAAACCAATCCTTCACCGGATTTGGTTGATGGGGTGGTTGAAGACATAACGGGTCAAGAAAGTGAGGAAGAAAATGAAACACCCATTATTTCTTCTAAAAAAACCCAATTTTGAAAAACCCGAAATTAATAAAGAAAAAGAAAATAAAAATGAGGAAGGGGGATCTAGTCAAGTACCATTTCCCTTGGCTTTATTAGATCTGGGTAAGAAAAATTTTATTTCAAAACGGGGTCCTCAAAAGGAAGAAATATGGGAGGTTTTCAAACAAGTTAAAATTAATCTTCCTCTACTTGAAGCAATAAAACAGGTACCTGCTTACGCCAAGTTTTTGAAAGAATTGTGTACCCAAAAGAGGCAACAAAAAGTGCCTAAATTGGTTGACTTTACGGAGCGGGTAAGTGCGGTCTTGAAAGGAGATCTTCCTCCTAAGCTACAAGATCCGGGAACGCCTCTTATAAACATCCAAGTGGGAAATTTTCAAACTGCAAGGGCGTTACTAGATCTTGGGGCCGGAGTAAGTATCTTACCGGGGGGTTATATGAGCAATACGACTTTGGTCCATTGAAACGGGTCGAGACAACGGTGGTATTAGCCGATTTGTCGCATAAACTTCCTCGGGGTATTGTGCGGGATGTGATAGTTAAAGTTGATGAATTTTATTATCCCGTGGATTTTCTTGTGTTAGATTACTCATCCGCGGACCCAACTCGTTACATGTACTTGTATCTTATTAAGGAAAAATCTGAATCTCTTACAACTTTTAAAGATTATAAAGCTGAAGTTGAAAAGCAATTAGATCGTCATATTAAAGTTGTGAGATCAGATAGAGGCGGTGAATATTATGGAAGACATACTGATGTGGGTCAAGCTCCTGGTCCATTTTATGAGTTTTGTAAGGGCCAGGGGATTGTGAACCAATACACCATGCCTGGTACACCTCAGCAGAATGGTGTCGCTGAACGAAGAAATCGTACCCTTATGAACATGCTGCGCAGTATGTTAGCCAACACTAATTTACCATTATTCCTCTGGACTGAAGCGTTAAAAGCAGCTGTTCATATACTCAATAGATTTCCTTCTAAGTCTGTCTCTAAAACTCCTTATGAACTTTGGACAGGAAGGAAACCGAGTCTTAAATATATGAAAGTACGGGGCTGCATTGCTGAAGCAAAACTCTATAATCCTTTCCTAAGGAAACTTGAACCTAAAACAGTTACCTGTTTCTTTATCGGGTATCCTGATCATTCGAAGGGTTGTCGTTTCTATTTGTCCTTCCCATGTCACCCGTATTGTTGAAACCAAGCGTGCTACGTTCCTGGAGGATTTCAAGGTCAGTGGGAGCAGTACTAACCCTTACGAAGAATTGTAAGAAGTACAAGACGCGGGGGGGGGGAGACTCGTCGCTTACCATTACTCTGTTTACTCCTCTTGTACCCAATGCAACAACTGCACCTGAAGCTACTGCACAAATTCCATCTCCACAATCAGAACCCATTATACCTCATAACGAAGGCACATCAAACGCTCAAAACCAAGACAACGCTGAACCCGATAATCAACTCAGGAGGTCATCTAGGCAAAGAAGGCCTACTAATTGGGATGATTATGTTACCTACCTGACTGAAATGGATCCTGGAAAGCTCAATGATCCTATCTCTTATAATGAAGCCATTAGCAGTGATCAGTATTCTGAATGGAACAAAGCAATGATTGATGAGCTTGAATCCATGAAGAAAAATGACGTTTGGGATTTGGTCGAATTACCCAACGGTGTTAAACCTGTAGGATGTAAATGGGTGTTCAAAACAAAACTGGATCCGAATGGGAACGTTGAACGCTATAAAGCGAGATTGGTTGCAAAGGGCTACACTCAGAAATAGGGAATTAATTATCAAGAGACGTTTTCACCTGTCTCTCGTAAAGATTCATTAAGCATCGTTATGGCCCTAGTAGCTCATTTTGATTTGGAGCTGCATCAGATGGATGTCAAAACTGCTTTCCTTAACGGAGACTTAGACGAAAATGTTTACATGAAACAACCTGAAGGTTTTAAACCTGAAGGTCAGGAGCATCTAGTCTGTAAGTTGAAGAAATCCATTTATGGGTTAAAACAAGCATCACGTCAATGGTACCTCAAGTTTGATGAAGTCATGAAGAGACAAGGTTTCATGAAGAATCAAGTGGATCAATGCACCTACCTCAAGATGAGTGGGAGTAATTTTACTATACTTGTCCTTTACGTAGATGATATTCTATTGGCAAGTAATAGTTTAGACATGTTGCATGAGTCGAAGCGGTTACTCTCGCATAACTTTGACATGAAGGATCTCAGAGATGCTTCTTACGTCATTGGCATCGAAATTCACCGAGATAGACACAAAGGGATCTTAGGATTGTCTCAGAAGACTTACATAGATCGTGTCCTTACATGTTACAACATGCAACAGTGCAAACCCTCAGTCGCTCCAGTAGTTAAGGGAGATGTTTTCAGTTCATTCCAGTGTCCGACAACAGAGGTTGAAAAGGAGCAAATGAGCCAGATACCTTACGCGTCAGTAGTCGAGAGCCTGATGTATGCTCAAGTCTGTACTCGCCCAGATATCGCTTATATTGCTGGAATGCTAGGCCGTTATCAGACTAATCCTGGCCTAGATCACTGGAAAACAGCTAAGAAGGTCCTTAGATATCTGCAAGGGACGAAAGACTATAAACTGACTTATAGAAGAAGTGATCACTTAGAAGTGGTAGGTTATTCTAATTCTGACTTTGCCAAATGCAAAGATGGCAAGAAATCCACTTCGGGCTATATCTTTATGTTAGCAGGCGGACCTATCTCATGGAAGAGTCATAAACAACAGTTAACTACAACTTCCACAATGATGGTAGAATACATTGCTGTTTACAATGCAACCTGTCATGGAATGTTGCTTAGAAATCTGATCACTGGACTCAAAATCGTTAATTCCATTTCTAGACCATTGAAGCTTTACTGTGATAACTCAGCTGCCGTTAGTTTCTTGAACAGTAATAGTTCGACTGGAGCTGGTTTATATCTCGATACAAAATACTTGTTCGTACGTGAACGAGTTGAGGAAAATAATCTTTGTATTGAGTATATTAGTACTAAAGATATGCTTGCGGATCCGATGACTAAAGGCCTCCCACCTAAAGTTTTCGAAGAACATGTATCGAATATGGGACTTACTAAAGACCTTATTTAATGGCATATTGTACTAGCTTATGTTTTAATTAATGAAATTTCCTCAGTTTGATTTTGTATGTCTCTAACATATGTTCTGCCGGTGTAATGACATATAGACAAATATAAATACAAATCAGACGCTAAAGGGCTTATGCGTATTTTGATCATAACTATTAGGTTTTAAATTGAGGCTATAGTATGACTAATGGGGGTCCTGAGTCGAATGATGATTCAACGGCTGTATTTCTCTGCTATAGTTCTTGGTTTAAGGCTAAAATGAGTGTTAACTCCTGGCCAGGCTCATCTAATACTCATGATAAATGATTACTCGGCTAAGTGGGAGAATGTGAGATTAAATATATTATTAATATAATATTTAATCTTGTAGCCTTTATAATCATTTATATTATATAGATCAAAATATATTAATAACCTATTAATAATTAGTTGGTAATTGTTGATGGACCATATTACCCTTATTAACTAATTAGGTTTCCTCTTGGGTGTATATATAAGGAGATTATTAGAGAGTTTAAGGGTTACACAAGTTAGACAATTACACAATTACACAATTCACACAACCCTAATAACATCACTTTCGGCTCTCTCTCCATAACCGAAACCTTCCCTTGTTTCGGTTTCATCACCATCATAACGTTACACCCTAAGGAGGAACCAGATCATCCTGACAAGTATGTCGAACTCAATGGCTGCATCTCTGACTGGATTCTCTGCTGGCCTGTCTGCTGTAACAGGTATGTTATTCATGTTTTCCATTATGTTTAAACAGAACTTATCAACAATTTAGTCTTATACAAACTTAAAAAGTAAACAATCATCACAAACTCAAACCCTACCAATTCAATATTATTGGTAATATAGGGAGTAGAATCAATACAAACCACATTTCGTATATAAACTGTAATGTGACACTCTAGGTTTTTCCGAGCAAACACCTTGTAATTACGTTGCGTATATACTTATGTTATTAAATGAAAGCTGTGATTTCTTCTTGTGCTATGTGTCGATAACGTGTATGTAATATATATATATATAGATATAATTGTAGTAAACCGAGACCATGAACCCGACTCGAGACCGCTCGGTCTCGAGTGAACGACTGGGTCGGTTGGGCCGTGCACCTCTAAAGCCCACTCGACTAACTAGGATGGAGTATAAAACCTCATTAACCACCATTTGCACAAAACTTTTCCTCACACACACTCCTCCCTTCTCTCTCACTAAAAACCCTAACAACACAACCTCTCCTCTCCTTCTCTCTCTCGGATCAAACCGGCGACAACCAAAGGGCCCTCGGATTAGCTCGAAATCACCACTCGGAACTTAGTCCATCAATCCTTCACACCCCTTCATCTAGCCGGTTAGTTCTTATAGTTATTAGGTTAAAAATGATGATTTATGATATATAGAAACTATGTTGATTTGTTGGATGTTTGAATGAGTATGTTGCTTATTAGATGATGGATTGTTATCGATGTTTGAATGATGAATTGATGAACAAAGTGTTTTATTCATAAACCGAATGAATGCCTTGAAGTAACTATATGATATGGATAGGCTAGTGTGTTTGAATAAATGATTCATGCTAGAAAGTGTAAGGGAAATATTGTTTTGATAATATCTTGCTAAGGTGTTTTGTAGGATAAATGGTTATATTATCCGAACTATGTTATCTGATTTACGTATATGATCTATGTTAGATATTTTGGGCAAATGTATGTTCATATTATTTCGTGCTTGAATAATCTCATGAAGAACATCATGAATATGTATTAAATATAGTATGAACATATGAAGAACAATTTGAATGTCATGAAAATATTTGAAATATGCTTTGTTTGATCTATTTTAAATTGCATTTAGACAAAGAAACATGTTTAATGGGATAGTACACAAATTGCATGAAATCTCAATTCCATTGGATAGTACATTAGGCAGGTTCTAGAAGGTTCGGACATCAGATGTGCGACTCGAAACCTTCGGTCTCGACTCGAGACCATACGTGACAACTCGAGACCGTGTGATTGCGACTCGAGACCATACGTGACAACTCGAGACCGTGTGATTGCGACTCGAGACCATACGTGACAACTCGAGACCGTGTGATTGCGACTCGAGACCATACGTGACAACTCGAGACCGTGTGATTGCGACTCGAGACTGGACTCGAGACCTCCTAGATTACGACTCACACCCGCATTACTCGAGATCTCATGGTTGCGACTCGAGACCGCACGTTCTCGAGTCGAGACCATCTTGTCTCGGATGGGCCGATTGTCACCGATTATTGGGCCAAACATGTGTGGACTATGCATACCGTTCTATTTAGATTCTGTGATTTTGTTAACTGTTAGTATGACCGGATAAGGCCCAATAACACTTATGATTTGTATGAAAGGTGTAGACGTTTACTGTTTAACTGCTACGAATTGGAATAGGTTCGATAACTTGTTGGATAATCATATGTTATGCATGCAATGTGTTAGAATACGTGTAGAATATACGTGGCCTCTTTGTACCCAAACCTGGCCTATACTGGTAACCATTTAGGACGTGGTGACCAGCATACTTAACCAAGTAAACTAAACTGCCGAGCAACCCAAGGTGAGTTCACAACTAATAAAGCATGCATTCCCGGTGGTTTGGGAAACGGAAACTTAACAACGCTATCCCCTTATAAGGGATACAAACCTACTTCTCTCCCCTTAAATGGGACTTTTAGTTAATTACTGTTTATACTGGATGCAACAAGCAACACTAAACAAAACTCTATCACTCAAGTCCTCACTTCTTAATACCGATTAGTCGCCGGGGTCAGGCGAACGGGTTATTAGTTAATAGCGCTATTTAGGTCTCACCAACCTCACACCGTGCCCGCGTATGGGATCGGGCGTGAACTAATGTACTCTGGCAACCATCAATGATGATAGAACATTGACAAACGGGGCACTCTACGGAAACGTACAGATGAATAGTATTCGGTATTGTTAAAAACAGTTTGGTAGCTTACTTGTGGGGTAGCTCCCCATCGCATGTATAAACGGATAAATTAACTGGTGAAACAAGTTTTTGGTAATTAAAACTGGACAACTCGTGGACTCGCCAACATTTTTGTTGATACCCTACTGCATGCTTTGCAGGTACCTAGTGACTCAGGAGCTTGCAGCTTGGGAAGTGTAGTGGTCGTCTAAACCCATGTGTTGGGTTCTAAATAACTTGAACTATGAACTTTGTTTAAACTGTTTTATGCTTCCGCTACTTACTTAAACTGTCATCCGAACTTAAACTTTTGAACCTTAAACTATAATGGTTTACTAGCTATTATGGTTGGTGTTCATTCTTACTATTAATTAATGCTCAGTATAATTGGTGGCTGGATCCTGGTCAGTCACGCCTCCAAGCGGTGGTACTCCGCATGTGGATTTTGGGGGTGTGACAGATTGGTATCAGAGCCATTGGTTATAGTGAACTTGGTTTTAAAAAGAAGGAAGTCTTTTTGAGAAAAACCAGACTATAACCCATGACTTGCAACGACACTACACTCCAAGGGCAAGACTCAGCGTATTAGACCACATAGCTCGGACTTGTGTTTACTTGCTTGTTTACTTTATGTTGTCGTTCTCTATACATACTAGTGTGCCTAATTAGATAGATACATGTCCTTCTTCTATCTCATTCACGCTATGTTACGACATCACACTCATACTGTGTTTTCTGGTCATGAAGACAATGAGTGGACGCGGAAGAGGAAGCGTTAACATGACTCAGGCTCAATTCGCTAACTTGCTCAACACGGTGGCTGCAGCTTTCGCAGCTCACCCTGGAGGTAAACTCGTCACTATAGGATGTTTAGATCCTACTCCCACATCATCTTTCCACCTCTAAACCTATTCGCTTCACTTCTCACAACAGGTCAGCCTGCGCCTGCACAGCCACGTGTTTGTACTTTCAAAACCTTCATGGATGGCAAGCCTCTCCCTTTCAACGGCACTGAGGGTGCCATAGGCCTTCTACACTGGATTGAAAAGGCCGAAGCAGTCTTTGCTGTCTGTGAGTGTCCCCCTGCTAACTGGGTAAAGTTCGCGACTGGTACGCTTGAAGGAAACGCGCTTTCATGGTGGAAAGCACAGATTCAGATGCTTGGCCTGGAAACTGCTAATGCTACTTCATGGGAAGATTTCAAGGACATGATCAAAGAGGAGTACTGTCACAGGGACGACATCCACAAACTCGAGAACGAATACTATGCACTCAAGATGGTTGGATAAGAGATTGAGACCTACACCAAGCAGTCCAACGACTATGCTGCACTTTGCCCAAACATGTCTCGACCTATGTATCGAAGAATCGAATTGTACATCAAAGGCTTGGTCCCAGAAATTCGGAGCCATGTAACCTCAGCCAACCTCAATACCATACAGCCCGTGGTTCGTCTTGCTCACAAACTCACCAATCAGGCTGTGGAGGAGGGCAAGTTGCCCAAGAGGATCAGTGCTACTGCTGGAACTTCTAGCGATAACAAACGAAAGTGGGATGGAAGTCAGGGAAAGGATGCTAACCCCACTCAGGCCCCAGTTCAACAAAGGAAGACTGAAAGCAACAAGGGCCCTCAGCAACAGGGTGGCTATCGAGGAAACCACCCTAAGTGTAACAAATGTAATCGACACCACAGTGGGCCATGTGTTAAAAGTCAGTGTCAGCGATGCAACAAGATGGGGCATGAAGCCAAAGACTGCAGAAGCCAGCTCCCAGCTAGGCAGAATCAGCACCAGCCACAGCAACAGCAACAGCAAGGAAACAACCGTGGATGCTTCAAGTGTGGAGCAACGGGGCACATGCGAAAGGATTGCCCTGAACTGAACCAAAACAACAACAATCAGGGTGCTGGGAACAATAACAACAATGCTGGGAATGGTGCAAGAGGAAGGGCTTTTGTGATTGGAGCTGGAGAAGCAAGGAATGACCCCAACGTTGTGGCGGGTAAGTTCCTACTTAATGATCGTTATGTTTCCGTACTGTTTGATTCCGGAGCAGATGCTAGTTATGTATCTCTACGTATTAGCAAGAAACTTAAGTCCACTCTTACGCCTTTAAACTCTAAGCACATCGTTGAAATAGCTAATGGTAGAAACCTCGAGGCCTCACACGTAATACGTAACTGCAAACTAGAATTGTCTGGTCAGACCTTCCGTATCGATCTCCCTCCCATCATTCTTGGAAGCTTCGACGTCATCATTGGTATGGATTGGTTATCCAAACATCGAGCTGAAATCCTCTGTCAAGAGAAAGCTGTTCGTATTCCCCTTCCCCCTGGCAAACCTCTTATAGTTCAAGGCGACAAAAGCGGAGAAGTCACAGGCATCATTTCATTCCTAAAAGCCCAGAAGTGCCTACGAAAGGGGCACACCGCTATCTTAGCACTCGTTGCCGACACACAGAAAAAGGAAAACAGGGTTGAAGATTTTCCAGTTGTACGCGACTATCCGGAGGTATTCCCGGAGGAACTACCTGGACTCCCTCCTCACCGTCAGGTCGAATTTCAAATCGAGCTAGCTCCCGGAGCAGCACCTATAGCTCGTGCACCTTATCGTCTAGCTCCCACGGAACTCAAGGAACTTTCTACTCAACTGCAAGAACTCTTGGACAAAGGTTTTATCCGTCCTAGCTCATCACCCTGGGGAGCCCCAGTACTCTTCGTCAAAAAGAAGGATGGCACGTTCCGGATGTGCATTGATTACCGCGAACTGAACAAAGTTACCATCAAGAACCGTTATCCACTTCCCCGCATTGACGACTTGTTCGATCAGCTGCAAGGGTCGAGCTATTATTCCAAGATCGATCTGCGATCGGGTTATCACCAGCTGAGAGTCCGCGATGAGGACATCTCTAAGACTGCTTTCAGAACCCGCTATGGTCACTACGAATTCCTCGTTATGCCTTTCGGAATGACCAACGCACCTGCGATCTTCATGGATCTTATGAACCGAGTGTGCAAACCCTACCTCGACAAGTTCGTGATTGTGTTTATTGACGACATCCTAATCTACTCGAAGAGTCAAGAGGAGCATGAACAACACCTGCGTCTTATTCTCGAACTCCTTCGCAATGAGCAACTGTACGCCAAATTCTCAAAATGTGATTTCTGGCTTAGAGAAGTCCATTTCCTTGGGCACATAGTCAATCAGGATGGGATTCACGTCGACCCCGCTAAGGTCGAATCCATTAAGAATTGGCCTGTACCTAAGACTCCGACCGAAGTTCGCCAATTCTTGGGATTGGCAGGATACTACCGAAGATTCATCAAGGGATTTTCTAAGATTGCACAACCACTTACGACCCTCACTCAGAAGGGTGTTGCTTACAAATGGAGTGACGCTCAGGAATCTGCCTTCCAGGAACTAAAGAAGAACCTTTGTAGCGCTCCTATTCTTTCCTTACCTGAAGGTACCGACGACTTTGTTGTTTACTGCGATGCTTCTATTCAAGGGCTTGGTTGCGTGTTGATGCAACGCGAGAAGGTTATTGCTTACGCTTCGCGACAACTCAAGATCCACGAACGGAACTACACGACGCATGACTTAGAATTTGGAGCTGTGGTCTTCGCGCTCAAGCTTTGGAGACACTACTTGTACGGCACCAAGTGCACGATTTACACTGATCACAAGAGTCTCCAGCACATAATGGAACAAAAGGAGTTGAATATGCGGCAACGCCGATGGGTCGAACTCCTAAATGACTACGAGTGTGCAATTAAATATCATCCAGGCAAGGCTAATGTGGTAGCCGATGCCCTCAGCAGAAAGGAGACCAAACCCAAGCGTGTTCGTGCCTTATAGCTCACTATCCACTCGAACCTCCCTAATCAGATCCGAAACGCTCAGGCTGAAGCATTGAAAGCCGAGAACATCAGGGCTGAGTCCCTACGAGGATCGAGACAACGTTTGGAACAAAAAGAAGATGATGCTTACTATGTAAACGGGCGTATATGGGTCCCACTTTATGGGAATTTGCGTGAGCTTGTGATGGACGAAGCCCATAAGTCCCGTTACTCAGTACATCCGGGTTCAGATAAGATGTACCACGATTTAAGGACTACCTATTGGTGGCCTGGCATGAAAGCCCACATAGCAGCCTATGTCGGAAAATGTTTAACTTGTGCAAGAGTTAAGGCGGAGTATCAGAAACCATCAGGCCTACTCCAACAACCAGAAATCCCACAGTGGAAATGGGAGCAAATTTCCATGGATTTTGTTACCGGCTTGCCTAGGTCTCAACGCGGAAATGACGCCATTTGGGTGATAGTAGATCGATTAACTAAATCCGCCCACTTCTTGGATATTAAAGAGACGGACAAATTCTCAACCTTAGCAGAGGTGTACTTAAAGGAAGTGGTTTCGAAGCACGGAGTGCCAACCTCTATTATTTCCGATCGAGATGCACGTTTTACTTCTGAGTTGTGGCAAGCTATGCACAAATCTTTTGGCTCACGTTTAGACATGAGCACCGCTTACCACCCACAAACGGATGGGCAGTCTGAACGCACCATCCAAACCCTTGAAGACATGCTTAGGGCATGTGTGATCGATTTTGGCAAGAATTGGGAGAAGCACCTACCGTTAGTGGAATTCTCCTACAACAACAGCTACCACACCAGCATTCAGGCGGCACCCTTTGAGGCATTGTACGGTCGTAAATGCCGGTCGCCTCTCTGCTGGGCAGAGGTTGGTGACAGCCAGATCACAGGCCCGGAACATGTAGTAGACACTACAGAAAAGATTGCCCAGATTAGGCAACGCATGGCGGCAGCTCGTGACCGTCAGAAGAGATACGCTGACAAGGATAGGAAACCGCTAGAGTTCCAGGTCGGTGAACGGGCTCTACTTAAAGTCTCACCCCGGAAGGGTGTGGTTCGTTTTGGAAAACGGGGCAAGCTAAATCCGAGATATGTCGGACCCTTTGAAATTACCGAAAAGATCGGTAAGGTAGCTTACAGATTGAATCTGCCTGAAGAACTGAGTGCTGTGCACAACGTCTTCCACGTGTCTAATCTGAAGAAGTGTCTGTCAGATGAAACACTCATCATTCCTTTCAAGGAACTTACTGTGGACGAACAGCTACACTTTACTGAGGAACCGGTTGAGATCACGGATCGTGAGATCAAAACCCTCAAACGTAGCTAGATACCTCTCGTACGAGTTCGTTGGAACTCGCGCCGTGGCCCAGAGTTTACCTGGGAGCGGGAAGACCAGATGAAGCGCAAGTATCCCCAGTTGTTCCCAAATGAAACTCCCAGCACTGAAGCTACAACCGAATTTCGGGACGAAATTCCAAACTAACGTGGGGATAATGTGACACCCCGTCGAAACGTTCTCATTTACACTAGCTTGTCAGCGGCTGCCTTAACTTTCGGGACGAAAGTTCTTAAAACTTGGGGATAATGTGACACTCTAGGTTTTTCCGAGCAAACACCTTGTAATTACGTTGCGTATATACTTATGTTATTAAATGAAAGCTGTGATTTCTTCTTGTGCTATGTGTCGATAACGTGTATGTAATATATATATATATAGATATAATTGTAGTAAACCGAGACCATGAACCCGACTCGAGACCGCTCGGTCTCGAGTGAACGACTGGGTCGGTTGGGCCGTGCACCTCTAAAGCCCACTCGACTAACTAGGATGGAGTATAAAACCTCATTAACCACCATTTGCACAAAACTTTTCCTCACACACACTCCTCCCTTCTCTCTCACTAAAAACCCTAACAACACAACCTCTCCTCTCCTTCTCTCTCTCGGATCAAACCGGCGACAACCAAAGGGCCCTCGGATTAGCTCGAAATCACCACTCGGAACTTAGTCCATCAATCCTTCACACCCCTTCATCTAGCCGGTTAGTTCTTATAGTTATTAGGTTAAAAATGATGATTTATGATATATAGAAACTATGTTGATTTGTTGGATGTTTGAATGAGTATGTTGCTTATTAGATGATGGATTGTTATCGATGTTTGAATGATGAATTGATGAACAAAGTGTTTTATTCATAAACCGAATGAATTCCTTGAAGTAACTATATGATATGGATAGGCTAGTGTGTTTGAATAAATGATTCATGCTAGAAAGTGTAAGGGAAATATTGTTTTGATAATATCTTGCTAAGGTGTTTTGTAGGATAAATGGTTATATTATCCGAACTATGTTATCTGATTTACGTATATGATCTATGTTAGATATTTTGGGCAAATGTATGTTCATATTATTTCGTGCTTGAATAATCTCATGAAGAACATCATGAATATGTATTAAATATAGTATGAACATATGAAGAACAATTTGAATGTCATGAAAATATTTGAAATATGCTTTGTTTGATCTATTTTAAATTGCATTTAGACAAAGAAACATGTTTAATGGGATAGTACACAAATTGCATGAAATCTCAATTCCATTGGATAGTACATTAGGCAGGTTCTAGAAGGTTCGGACATCAGATGTGCGACTCGAAACCTTCGGTCTCGACTCGAGACCATACGTGACAACTCGAGACCGTGTGATTGCGACTCGAGACCATACGTGACAACTCGAGACCGTGTGATTGCGACTCGAGACCATACGTGACAACTCGAGACCGTGTGATTGCGACTCGAGACTGGACTCGAGACCTCCTAGATTACGACTCACACCCGCATTACTCGAGATCTCATGGTTGCGACTCGAGACCGCACGTTCTCGAGTCGAGACCATCTTGTCTCGGATGGGCCGATTGTCACCGATTATTGGGCCAAACATGTGTGGACTATGCATACCGTTCTATTTAGATTCTGTGATTTTGTTAACTGTTAGTATGACCGGATAAGGCCCAATAACACTTATGATTTGTATGAAAGGTGTAGACGTTTACTGTTTAACTGCTACGAATTGGAATAGGTTCGATAACTTGTTGGATAATCATATGTTATGCATGCAATGTGTTAGAATACGTGTAGAATATACGTGGCCTCTTTGTACCCAAACCTGACCTATACTGGTAACCATTTAGGACGTGGTGACCAGCATACTTAACCAAGTAAACTAAACTGCCGAGCAACCCAAGGTGAGTTCACAACTAATAAAGCATGCATTCCCGGTGGTTTGGGAAACGGAAACTTAACAACGCTATCCCCTTATAAGGGATACAAACCTACTTCTCTCCCCTTAAATGGGACTTTTAGTTAATTACTGTTTATACTGGATGCAACAAGCAACACTAAACAAAACTCTATCACTCAAGTCCTCACTTCTTAATACCGATTAGTCGCCGGGGTCAGGCGAACGGGTTATTAGTTAATAGCGCTATTTAGGTCTCACCAACCTCACACCGTGCCCGCGTATGGGATCGGGCGTGAACTAATGTACTCTGGCAACCGTCAATGATGATAGAACATTGACAAACGGGGCACTCTACGGAAACGTACGGATGAATAGTATTCGGTATTGTTAAAAACAGTTTGGTAGCTTACTTGTGGGGTAGCTCCCCATCGCATGTATAAACGGATAAATTAACTGGTGAAACAAGTTTTTGGTAATTAAAACTGGACAACTCGTGGACTCGCCAACATTTTTGTTGATACCCTACTGCATGCTTTGCAGGTACCCAGTGACTCAGGAGCTTGCAGCTTGGGAAGTGTAGTGGTCGTCTAAACCCATGTGTTGGGTTCTAAATAACTTGAACTATGAACTTTGTTTAAACTGTTTTATGCTTCCGCTACTTACTTAAACTGTCATCCGAACTTAAACTTTTGAACCTTAAACTATAATGGTTTACTAGCTATTATGGTTGGTGTTCATTCTTACTATTAATTAATGCTCAGTATAATTGGTGGCTGGATCCTGGTCAGTCACGCCTCCAAGCGGTGGTACTCCGCATGTGGATTTTGGGGGTGTGACATGTAAGAACCATTTAAAAAGTGACATGTAGCATCCAACCAATTATAGAGAAATGGTAAAATGATAACCTAAATAATATCAATTATCTTGAATTCTTTATAATTATGCTAACAAGAAATTAATTCTTTATTTGGATCATCCTTTTCTTTTCAATGTGCTGATAAAGAAAAGTGCTGATATCATTTCACATATGTGCTAAAATCAATTATCTTGATTAATTTTCATGTGATAATATAATTCAGAAGTGCTACTTTTATGTATGTATTATTCTAGTATGTGCTAATTTAACTTTTTTTAAGTGCTAGGATCTATTCTAACGGTTTGTAGGATAAAAATGCTTTGTACCGGAACCAACCCCGGTAATATAGGACTTAGGTAGCTTAACAAATATTTCACAACAAAACCAATTGTCTATAACCATTATATAATACTCTAATTTATAACATTGTTAGGCATCAACGCTTGTACTCTGTGCTATTCATGGTGTACAACTTAATTTGCTTTTGTCTTTTTTATGGGTTAATTTGGGCGGTGGTTTCATCTCCTATAACCAGCCCCTCTTTTTTTTTCTCTCTTTATTTCTTCTTACTACAACCAGAAACCACCATCGCATGACTTCAACTGAGCAACTTCTGATGAAGCGACGACTGTACAACCCATTACCATCTCCGCTATAAACACCGTTACTGGTAGTCTCCGGAAGAGTTGAGGTGAATCGGATCACTAAGCTTTTTTAGATATTTTGTCATTTGTTTATTTGGATATTTGTGCTTGAATTGAGACTTGATCCTTTGATTCGGTAAATGATGTCACACCCCCAATTTCCACACGCGGAGTATCACCGCAGGAGGCGTGACTGAGAAGAATATGCAGGTTTCGTTTTAGTTTCCTAACCCATTCCCAAACCACCGGGAATCCCATGCCTTATAGAAAGTGTGAACTCACCTTGGTTTGCTCGGTTTTGTTAGTTACTTGCTCACAATTAGTCAGTCAAAGCCTATGATAAGCATGCATACGTAATCAGTTTAGGTTCGCATTGTACACGTTTAAGTTTATAGTCACAATGTGCATTTAGAACACTAATCACATAACAGTTATGCAATTCAATCAGATCCACAGTTCCTATGTATGTTTTACAACAGTACTCAATAGTCAAGTAAACTATTCATCATGAGCAATTTATGTTTCCTCAATCATGTTTATCATCATTAATAGGGAAGTAATAATCATTCAGGATTCACACTTGCCCACTGTCTGTTGCAACCCGTCCACTGGGCGGCGAAACTTCCATCGACGAAACACTAGATGTTTCGTCGACAATGTAATGACGAAACCCCTCATGTTTCGTCGATAATGTGAGTGACGAAACCCCTCAAGTTTCGTCGGCACTAGAGTGATGAAACTCCTCAAGTTTCGTCGGCATGCAAGATGACGAAACCCCCACATGTTTCGTCGCATAACAGTTACACGTACACACCGAAACCCTAATTATAACCTAGCAGTTGATCATCAACATCAAACCTAGCCACGAATCATACGTTACTAGATCATGGACATGTACATAACTGTAACACATAATCATTTGATCATTCATCAAACCGAACATGAGTAATGGACATAAATGAATACAATCACAACATCGGATCTAGTTCAATAGATTAACAACAGAACATCGAACCCTAACCATTAACCAATTCATCATTAACAATTCGTCAGTTTATTAACATCCGTTTCACAGTCATCATGCTTTATATTCATAAATTGATTCTATATCATCACAATCATAATAACAACATTCTTATTAATCGATAACTTCTGTGGTTATAAATCTAATATTCTACACAACCCTACATCATTCTTATAGCCCTTTACACATAAGAGAAACACCCAAGAGCATGATCAATCAACAAGAAATACGTGCTAATAAAGTTAATGTTATACTAACCGAGAAGTGTAGGGACTTAGTACAGAAGACTGGAACGTTTAGGAATAAAGATGATGATTGCCGTCGGTTAACAGAGAGAGAGAGAGGGCTAGGGTTTGTGTAATTTTGCGTAACTGATGAACGAGGAGTTTTAATATAACGAGGAGTTGGGCCAAAACTTCCCTGGGCCGAGGCCTGTTATGGCGAATCTCCTTCCGACGAAACCTCAATGTTTCATCACGTAGGGGTGACGAAACCCCAGTTTCGTCGGGCAACCAGGTTTCGTCGAGTAATGAGTATGGCGAAACTTCTATGTTTCGTCATAGCCATGAAGGTGAGAATACACATGTTAAGTTTATAATTCAAGCAGCTCATAAGTTTTATTACTAAGTGACAATCATGTACACATAAATCATATACCAAACATGAACAAGTTACACACAACGAGTTATGAAAACATGACTGGAAACAAGTAACGTGTTGAGGAAAGACCTTGAAAACTCGAGTTGTCACATCATCCCCAACTTGAAAGAAATTTCGTCCCGAAATTTAGCACATAGTTACTGAGGAAGCTAGTTAGGTTGCGTGGTTTTCCTGGGGCGTCACATCATCCCCCCGTTGGTTTGGAATTTTGTCTCGAAATTCCGCAGTAGCTTCAGCCTCAGTAGTGGTTTCACTTTTCTTGAACAACTGGGGATACTTGTGTTTCATTTGGTCTTCTCGTTCCCAGGTGAACTCTGGGCCACGACGGGAGTTCCAACGAACTCGAACAATAGGTATTCTGGTACGCTTGAGACCCTTAACGTCTCGGTCAGTAATCTCTACTGGTTCCTCGACGAATCTTAGTTGATCGTCGATAGTGAGTTCCTTGAAAGGAACTATGAGGGTCTCATCTGAAAGACACTTCTTCAGATTCGACACATGGAATACGTTGTGAACCCCACTGAGTTCTTCGGGTAGATTCAATCTATAGGCCACCTTTCCAATTTTCTCAGTGATTTCAAAAGGCCCAACATAACGCGGATTAAGCTTGCCCCTTTTCCCAAAACGAACCACACCCTTCCAGGGTGAGACTTTAAGTAGAACCCGGTCCCCGACCTGGAATTCTAGAGGTTTCCTACGCTTATCAGCGTAGCTTTTCTGACGGTCACGAGCTGTCGCCATTCGTTTCCGTATCTGAGCAATCTTCTCTGTTGTATCCACTACGAGTTCTGGGCCAGTGATTTGGCTGTCGCCAACCTCTGCCTATAACGCCCTGCGTTTTCATATCTTCTATATTGGGAAACCCTTGCTTAAAATCCTATTTTTGAAAACTTTGTACTCTCGTATGACGTCTTTCGTGGCAATCAATATATTATCCAAGACTCTTGGCTTGTTATTACACAATGAAACTCGATGCTCGTTAAACTAGTCAAAACTCTTAAAATAATGAGATTCAGAAGCTTCGTGAAATGAATAATCATTTTGTCACGGCCCCAGCCCCAGTTTGATCCGGTCAGGAGCCGCGGGACAGGAACACTTGGTATCTATGATGCGACAGCGGAAGATTTTATAGGATTTTTTTAAAACTCAAAATGCCCAAATATTTTTATTTCATTACTCGGGATAAATCCCGTTATTTTACAATAGAGGAATTTCACAAGTAAATTCCCTGATTTATTAAAACATGTTTATTTATTTTAACTGAGCCACCTCTTCAAGCTTGTTAGTGCTCCATAGCATGTTTTCCTTGATTTACAGCAGGTCGCATGAAACATGTTTTAAAAATATTTTGTCAACGGGGAAATACTGGTGAATCTTTCATTTTGGATAAAATGACACGTTAGTTATTAATTACAGCATAAGAGCGATTACAATGGCTTCTATCTTATTTTTATCTGGCGCTGTGTCACCTGGTGACGATGGTCATACCACTATTGGGTCTTTCCCCAAGTAGTGACGTTTATCACTGTTAGGATTTATTAGCCTAACCCGTGAGAAATTAGTAATGTGCACAATACCCCACTAGCCAGTGATTAAGATAACCACGACTTACTCCCTGTAATTCACTACAAAAAAAATGCCATTTTGTGGCACACAAAAAGTGCCACAAATAATCTAAAAAGTGTCACTAAAGGCCTTTGTTGGAATGAGTGGCACACAAAAAAAGTGCCACTAGAAGCAGTGCCACTAAAGCCTTTTAGCGGCACTTTTCTTTTGCCACAAATGTAAAAGTAGGCTATTGTGGCACATGTTTTGTGTCGCTAAAACTACTTCTAGTTAGTTATCTATACTGCTTTTAGTGGCACAAAGTATTTGTCACAAAAAATCATATTAAATCAAATACTGCTACATATGTTTATAAAATTAAATTTTCATTATTTAAATTGATTACATATTTACAACTATAGAAATCATTGTACATCACTTCAATTAAAAGTTTAATTGTCTACAAATAAATTCTAAATGTTTGCAAACAAATGTCTTATAAGAGTCGAATTAAGTCTACATATAAATCACAAACCTAACAAATGTTTGAATAAAAACTTAAAACTTCATTGCTTTTCATTAAAACTTCATTGCTTTTCATGAACCTTTTTCACAATCTTCATGCAAGTAAAATGATGTTCATAGTCGCTTCCTTGAAAAATCTTCTAGATGTAACTCTACAAGTTCTTGTATAACTTCCTGAACCTCTGAAGAAGATAGTCTATAGATAGTTCATTCACCTGTTCCAACATGATAAATGAGCCAATTATATTCACTATGGGGAACGATTGATACAAATGTGATGAGAATCATAAAACTTGGGAACATACCATGTTAGGATCAGTTACAACACATATTTTAAAAGATCGTTGACGTTTCTCTGTTGTCTTCTATTTTCAAATTTTCCTGCTTCCTAGCATGCAATTCCTAGGAAAAAAGTAACAAGCAATCTGAATTATATATGCTTGAAGGTCTATTGATGAAAACAATGCAAACTCATAAACATACAAGCTAGAAAAATTCTTGGTTTGATAAAGCGTGAGGATCTATCTAAATTACCATTAACTTCAAGTATTTTTAAGGCACCCAAACATTTATTTTTAGGCACGCCAAAATCAAATATCTGAATCTGTATGAACACCTATTTGGAAAAATTAGGCGCAAACCATAAACCAAGAAAATATATAGACTGAAATGATACCAGTAATTTAACTAGCCTATGAAGCAAAGCAACTTTCTTAATTGAACTAACACCTTCCCTTTTTCTTAAAAGATCACATCCTTGGTTCCAACTAAAGTAAAGATAATTCTTAAAAGATCATATCGTTGGTTCCAACTAAAGTAAAGACAATATTAGGGATCTCACGCTATTGTACCTCCTTTAGAACACTAGGGCTGTAAACGAGTCGGACCGAGTCAAGCCAGGTTGAGATCGAGGTTGAGATCGAGCTGAAGCTTGAAATTTACTGAGGCGACTTGTCTCATCCGAGCTCTAGCTTTAAGTTAAACGAGCCTAAGAACCAGCCAACGATCCGAGCCATGACCCAAGCCGAGCTTGGCTTGAGCTCAGCTCAAGTACAAAATGAGCCACCTCGGCTCACTTCATCTCAAATTGAGTTTTTTTAGCTAGTTTTTCTTGAACAAGCTACGAGCCGAGCCGCGAGCCATGAGCTTTGTGAACAGCCCTATAGAACACATACTCAAGTTAAATGTTTCAAAGAAACCACTTAAGTAGAAAACAAACTTGTAAAAAACTAATAATAAGGCATTCAAGAGCACTCACTTAAGTTAAATGTTTCTATTACCTTACGCTATTTCTATAGAACACATGGTCCAAGAAAGGACTTCGTGGAGGCGTAGGATTAGGGTTAAGGACTTTTAGAGGATATTGTAGTAAGGTCTTATGTGTATTTTAGGGATGTATATTTTTCTTATTCTTTAAGTAACTTTACCGGTGATTGCCTTCTGGTGTTTATGTCCAAATGATGTTGTATGCTATTATACATGATTTATATTATATTGTGTCACTCTGATCACTTTCTTGGTATACATGATTTATATTATATTGTGTCACTCTGGTCACTTTCTTGGTATTGGTGGCTTCCTATTTACATTATATTATGTCCAAATGATGTTGTATGCTATTTCTATATTCTTTGACTTGGTGTGTTGGCATGTTGTTCGTTTTGGAGCCAAGGGTCTCTCTGGAAGCAGCCTCTCTATCCCTAGGGATAGAGGCAAGGTCTATCTACATCCCACCCTCCCCATACCCTATAAGTAGCTTTGCTATTTGTGAGATTTTACTGGGTATGGACGTATGGTTGTTGTTGTTGTTACCTTATGCTGATGGGAAAATGTTGGTTAACATTGAACCCATTTTTTCTTCTTATCTTAGTTCAAGGAATTTCAAGAGCACATACAGGTGATAAAAAAAATGGAAAAACATATTTATTCTATTCACATTCTACTAATGTGTGCTCTTTAACACTTTTTTACATACAGTTGGTGTGCGTTTGTACAAAAGCAGCCAGCATAATGTTTCACATTTTTAACACCAATTATACAGATGAGAGTAACAAAAAATAGGATGTTCTTAAGTAATTTCAATAAAAGTCATGTCAATCTACAAGAATCACTATAAACATTACCTCTAGAGCCATACTTTTTTGTCCATTGAAATCCACTTAAAGCTATTGGCATCCTTCACCAACACAGTCCCATGAACCCTAGGTAACATGAACATTTTTTGGGGGGCCCTTAGGATGTAGGGTCTACTCTGAGACTAACTAGTACATAGTTGAACTTCCATCAATATTTAAAAAAGGCAAGAAAATAAAGTCAATATTTGAACTTCAATCATTACAAATATGCATTGAGTTTCTCAATTCGGATCAAATTGCATTAAAACCCTAATGTTTGTGCATGTGAATTGAATTATTGAATCAATATAAAATAGAATTGGAATATGATATAACCTTTCATAGTTGTGGGCTTTATATTTAACTCTTAAAACAATCTGTCTCCCTTCTGCAGCAAATCCAGCTACACCCTGTATTATGTAACATAAATTAAACATTTTCTTAGAACATAGAAAAATGAATGCTTTTACTCAAAAAAAAAACGGAATTTACTTATGTTTTAGCAGCCTGCCTTCCCTTCTCGATTGCAGAACTAAAATACCTCTACAAAAAAAAAGACAACAAACATTAAGTCTCGATAGTAGTG
The DNA here is from genome assembly GCA_030545235.1 of Helianthus tuberosus. Lineage (NCBI taxonomy): Eukaryota > Viridiplantae > Streptophyta > Magnoliopsida > Asterales > Asteraceae > Helianthus > Helianthus tuberosus. Next base: position 65,875,986 of record CM060392.1, on the reverse strand, counting down.
GCAGGTGTTATAACTTTTACATGTGTACAACATGTACTATAGCATAAGTCTCGAAAGATGCTATCTTTGATGATTGCGTTTTTTGGTCTTACAAAATATAGTGACCGTAATTGTGAGCTTCAGATTTTGCTCTTGCAACATCTCTCCCATTTGCAGCTAACCGTACTAAACCCTGTATCAAGTAAAAACGATTTAAAACCATCGTGTCTGATATACTCATCATATAGCAAAACGCTAACAAAAACTACTACGTGTAGCGTAACTTGCGATACTTCTACTTGCTTATTGAAAGGATCTGAATCATAAATGACACATAGTAGACCACGCTGACCAATTAATGCCTTAATGTCGCTTAATTAGTAAAAAAAATAGTACGAACCTCGCAAATAAGCAACAAAACAACAAACTAATAGATGGTGTATATTTACCATTGTAGAATGACAATGTTTGAAGTGGATTTTACAATTAGATCCAGGCGACATTATCTTGAAGGCAATTAGCTTCTCTATTGGCTCTGCTACCACTCATGTTAAGAGAAGTTGGAATGCTATTGATGCAAACTTTACAAGATTTGAAAATTTGTCAACAGACCATGTCCAGTCCCCAGAAGAATCTCAGGTGCCAAATAATCAGGTGTACCAATAGCAGAGCAGTTTTTACATCTTTCTTGCTGACTCCCAGATAATGATTGAGAATTGTTATCTCCCAGACTCACTGCTGGACCAGATAAATCGTTTGTACTGTTAATCAGGCCAACTTTTGAAAGCCCAAAATCTGTTAACTGCTCAAACCACAAAATATTGTTATGTATTGTTAGTCATAAAGATAAGATAACAAAAGTTGGCCTAATAGAGTTGGGTATTTATGACGGAAACTGGATCAAAGGTGGTTTACCTTCTTATACAATTATTCCTACAGCAATTTAATAGAAGCTAAACATCATTACCACAAAAGGATTGCGAACAGATATCAAGATATCATGCTCTGCCAATATACTCTCAACAACATTCTTGCGGATCATGTCAGCCTTCTTAAGGACCTTCAAACAAATCAAGATCAAATAAGAGAATCTAATTATTAACTAAGTTAGAAATAGAGAAACCTATGATCAAAATAAGTTATAAAAATCGACATGCAATGTCACCTTTATAGCAAAAAGATCCCCTGTTGTTCTTTTTTTGGCCAAAAAACACGGCCAAATGCTCCACAACTAATGGGTTTTATAATCTCAAAGTCATCAATAGAAGTTCGGTCCTTCCCTGAATGCATAGGGCTGGTCCTTAAGCTACGCACAACATCATCTTCCAATGGAGCATCTTCATCAATAACAGTACTTGTGATATCAATCTTTTCATCATCAACCATCTCACAAAGCTGCAAATACTTCTCCCTGGTAACAATTAATTGATAGTTACGGATGATTAACGATGCAAAAGTTTCATAAAATGTGTAAGAGTTTCAGAAAAGTTGGATTACTCATTACTGTACAAGGATGCCTACATAAAGAAAATGTCAGGCACAGACCCCGGGTTAAGAGACAATTCTCTTTTTAGCTCATTAATAGAGGCAGCAAAATAAAAGAGTAAGCAGGTCAGAATGAGTTTGGATCTTGGTTTTAAATTGCGTGATGCGCTCCAATGCGTTTAGTTCAAAAATCTGATGCGCAATGCGTGATGTGCGATGCGAGCGCATCACGTATGCGATGCGCTCTTTATAAAAAATACTAAAAAAATATTTATACATTAATAACTTACAAAAACATACTTAAAGTAAAACAAATGACGTAATAAGAAGATAAGAGTTGTACTTTTTGGTTAAAATCAAGCATTATCCGAGTTGGGCTGTCTTATCAACTATTTTTTCCAACTATTCAAATTTTAAAAACCAGGGGTGTGCACGGTTCGTTTCGGTTCGGTTATTAGCATTATCCGTAACCGTAACCGAAGTCATTGGTTAATCGGTTCGGTTTATTCGGTTAATTTGTCGGTTTTCAGTTCAGTGAATTTCGGTTAATAACCAAACCAAACATTGGCTAAAATTTTTGTTTAGAAATACATGTAATGGAGGTATAAATACATGAAATAGATATATAAATACATGAGTTTGATGTATAAATAAATAAAATGGAGGCATAAACACATGAAATGGAAGTATAAAACATGACATGGATGAATAAAAGCTAGAAATATATGAAGATTTAAATGAATCGGTTCGGTTTGGTTAATTTCGGTTAACCGATGGTACAAAAAAATATCCTTTAACTGATTTTCGGTTAATTTCGGTTCGGTTTTGTCGGTTTTTGGTTCAGCTTTGGTTACGGTTCGGTTATTGTTCACCCCTTTTAAAAACATATAATGAGTTATATAAATTGTAAAAAGCTATGGGTTGAAAAAATCATCTAAATTTAAAAATATAGCAATTTAAGATGCATTAGACATTTGAAAACACTTGTGACTTGCAACCCATTTGACCTAGTTTGTTTCATTTTAACTAAGTTCTAGACATCACCCATTGACCCAATACAACCCAAATCACCCCATTTATTTGGTCCATGTGTAAAAATTGCCACCTCTTGTTCTCAGTAAAGATACTCTAATCAATGCATTGATAAAAACTCACCGAATAAGCTTCTCTATGCGCGCGCCAAATATCTCAACGGTGAGAGCATCGAATTTTCGGCGGTCAATGACAACCCTAAGGTCATCAAGACACGTTAACAAATATTACAAAGACCGGTCATCATCTATGGGTGTATTTCCAGCACATCTAGCAATATCTGCCAGTTCATTCATCTGCGCATATATAAAAAGTTAGGCATCAAGATATCAATCCCTTCACATTATGTATAATGAATCCACAACAAAGAGTACATGTTAAGAACGGATAAACAGTACAGCTATCATTATGTGTTACATAGAGATATTACATGTATATGTTGATATACATATAAGTCCTAAACTTTTACTACTAACTATTAGCTACATGATCTTACAAGACATATATAATAGGTTTGTTTTATTTTATATGTGGAATCTTATTTATATTCAAAGCACAACATATTTTTTATATTTTTTTTCTCTCTGTGCGCTTTTCTTAAAAAAGCCCACGCTTTTTTGCGCCTTGCGCCAAGGCTCCGGGCGCGCCTCGCCTGCGCCTTGCGTCTTTGACAACATAGCTCCCTATAATTCTCAAATCATTCACAATCATACAAAACATTAAAGTCTCGAGGTAAATGAAAGGAGGGAAAAATTACCATAACATTTGATGCCGACGACGATGCCATTGTTGTCGACGACTTTAGCTGCATACGATGATTACTAAGATTGTTGTTTAGATCAACAGACAAAGTAGCTGATAACTTCAATTATTTGGAAAAGGCATTTTATCAATACTTTAAATAGTTGTAGAAAATTGGGCTCGTTAATGCACATGTCAATGGATAAAAAAATCAAGAATCAATTCTAGGTACTGGTCATGTTTATTGTCAATATGACTAGTCAAGGTGAATCAAAATTGAACATGGATTGATGTCAAAAAGGAATCGATGTTAACAGTTAAAAATACTAAATGATAATCAAACTCTCCAATTATTCAAATATAGATACTCGCACTGTCACACTAATGAGAACAAAAACGGGTAAAAAAAATTGTCGGGCACTGTCCTCCCCTTTAACCCAAAAAAGCCCTAATCGGCTTTAATAAAACCCAAGCTAGAAAGTTTTTCAGTAATATTCAGCAATCGTTGGTAATTACACACGCCCGATGATATTAGCACTAGAAAAATCAAGGGACAACAATGTAATTTCAAAGATTAACACAGATTGTTATGAGATAATAAACTTAAAATTGAATATATGGTACCTTAAATTAACAGTGGATTCGTGGAACAAACAGCAATGCACTACCTGTTGATGGTTATTTTTTAAGAGAAAACACCAAACGACAAACTAGGGTTTGGGGCCTTGTTATGATATAAGAAACCCTAAATTGTACGTATCGTACCTCAAGAGTAGGAATAAGGTTGGTGGAGAAAACTGCAGAAACACAAACGAAACACCTGTAAATGATGATTTTTGAAGAACGATTGGAGGCAAGTTTGGATATCACAGACTGAGGGTGAGAGGGAAACTGACAAGAGTGAGAGGGAAACTTTTGTTTTTCTTGAGAGAAATTTTGTTGGAGGGAAAAATAGAAATTTTAGGAAAGGTTTGGAGGTAAAAATGTGATTTTTTTTTTGTTTTGAATTTCGATTATCTCCTAGGATTTTTAACATGAGAACTTACATCACATCAAATGGGCTATGTTATTCGAATTCGGCTTGAAATAAAAATGAAATGAGTCGAGCTATGCTAAGCCCAAGCGTAAAAATATTTTTTTATAAACGAGTCCAAGCTTCACTTATCATGCTCAAGCCAGCCCGCGAGCCTAAATGAGCCTATTATCTCTATAGATTTAATGAGTATAATAAATATATATTTTAATAATAATTGCTATTCATAAAATTATGGAAAAATAACTAGATTATATATATATATATATCATTAACATGAGTTAGTTAATTTGTAATGGAAGAGTCATGCTCGAGCTCGAAAAACTAACTACGAGTCGGGTTCGAGCTCAAGCTCGGGCTCTGCTTAGCTCGATTGCACTCCTAATTTCAAGGCACATGTAAAATGTCATTAAAAGTTTATTAAATGTTTTAGTGGCATAGGCAAAGTGTCATTAAAAACCTAATTTAGTGGAATAAAAGTTAAATGCCACTAAAAGTGGGTGCTAAGCAACTATGGCACACGCGATGTGCCATTAAAAACCTAAATTAGTGGCACAAAACGTAAATGCCATTAAAAGCGTGTGCCACTAAATGGCATTTTGTTTGTAGTGATTATAACATTTGAAAATGGAGTATTGTAAAATACTTTTGATAAAAGAGAATAACTCACATTGCAGATTTAATACGGGCAGAGTTTAGCCTACTGATTAGCCTTGTAACCTAATTTAAATAACATGCACACGAACTAGGTCAGTAACTAATACAACATTTACGATAACTCACGAGATTAAACCCTCACAACGAATGACAAAGTGCGATACTTAAACATCCATTGAATTCACGATGAATGACAAAGCATAACCCTAATGTGGGCAGCACTTAAACATCCATTGGATAGTTTCAATCGATCGGACATTGAATCGTAGTACCGATCGAGTTATTACCCTGTTATTGCGGCAGCGTTTCGTGAATTGTGTGTGTTTTGTAGTAAACAGAAGATAACTTGGAGTACGAATTGAGTTTTAACGTCGAACCAACGCAGAATATCAAGTCCCACACCCCTCTATATATACTGGAAAATAGTCCCCTCGCGTGGCGCGAGGGGCACCACCCTACCATAGGGTAGCCCCGTGTCCCAGTAGCCCAGGTGAGTTGGTCGCTAGTTCAATTTCGTTTTACACGTAAAACTGTTTAGATAATATCAACTAGGGTTTACCCCCCCTGAGTTTTAGGGGCCCTGATCCTGATTCCGATTGTTCTGAAAATTTTAGGGGTTATGCAGGATCACTTGGGGGTCTTAATTAGGGTTTCCTATTGGATATAATATAATAAGAAATAATAGTTTTGGTGAGAGTTGTTACATCCTCCCCACCTTAATAAAAAATCTCGTCCTCAAGATTTACTGGAACAAGTAGGGATACTTTCGCTTCATCTCCGATTCCAGCTCCCAAGTGTATTCAGATCCTCTCTTTGAATCCCACTTGACTTTGACCAGCACTAGCCGCTTGTGCTTGAGAAACTTGATCTTTTTATCTTCTATTTGTAATGGCTTCTCAATAAATTTTAATTTTTCATTTACCTCGACATCTTGAAGAGGTACTACCAAAGATTCGTCTGCTAAACATTTCTTGAGATTGGATACATGAAATACGTCATGTAGCCCAGCTAACTCTTCTGGTAGTTGTAAGCGATATGCGACTGGTCCTATACGTTGGATTACTGGAAATGGTCCTACATATCTTGGACTCAACTTTCCTTTCTTACCGAACCGAACTATTCCTCTCCAAGGAGCAACTTTTAAGAGTACCTTATCTCCGACTTGGAATTCTAACGGCTTACGTCGATTATCTGCATAACTCTTCTGGCGATCTCGAGCCGTCTTTAGTCTTTCCTTGATTTGAGTAATCTTGTCGGTAGTTTCTTGTACTATTTCAGGTCCTGATAATTGACTTTCTCCTATTTCTGCCCAACATACTGGAGTTCTACACTTACGTTCGTACAGTGCTTCGAATGGGGCAGTTTCTATGCTTGAGTGATAACTATTATTATAGGAGAATTCAATTAAAGGTAGGTGGTCATCCCAATTTCCACCAAAATATATTACACATGCCCTAAGCATGTCTTTCAAAGTTTAGATTGTTCTTTCACTTTGTCCGTCTGTTTGCGGATGATATGCAGTACTTAGATTTAGTCGAGTTCCCATTGCTTCTTGGAAACTTGTCCAGAAGTGGGAAGTGAAACGACTATCTCTATCCGATACAATGGAGAGTGGAACTCCATGTAAGGATACTACTTCATCTACATACAACTTGGCTAACCTTTCCATGCTAAAGGTTTCCTTCATAGGTAGAAAATGAGTTGATTTGGTTAATCTATCCACAATTACCCAAATCGCATCATTACCTTTTCTGGTTTTGGGTAACTTAGTAACAAAATCCATTGTTATGAGTTCCCATTTCCATACAGGCATTTCTAATTGTTGTAGTAGACCTGAAGGTTTCTGGTGTTCTGCCTTAACTTGTGAACAAGTAAGACACTTGGAAACATATCTAGCTATATCCTTTTTCATTCCTATCCACCATAAGTTAATTCTTAAATCTTGGTACATTTTGTTGTTACGAGGATGTATGGTATACCTAGATTTATGGGCTTCCTCTAGAATCTTATTTCTTAACTCTCCTTGCTTAGGTACCCAAATCGTTTTCTTGTGGAATCTCCAAATTCCATCATTTCCTTGTTCTAATTCTTTTATCCGTCCTTTCATTCCTTCAGCAACATCCTTGATTGCTGTTTCCTGAACATTCTTTAATTGTTCCATTAAGTCTAATTGTAAACTTAATCTAAGAGCACGAACTCGTCGTTGTTTTTCATGATACTTACGACTTAAGGCATCTGCAACTACGTTTGCCTTTCCTTCGTTATACTGAATATCACAGTCGTAGTCGCTTAGGATTTCCATCCATCTCCTTTGCCTCATGTTTAATTCTTTTTGCCCAAATATGTATCTTAAGCTCTTATGATCTGTATAGATAGTAAACTTACTTCCATACAAATAATGTCTCCAAATCTTAAGGGCAAAAATTATGGCTCCTAATTCTAAGTCATGAGTCGTATAATTTTCTTCGTGCTTTTTCAATTGCCTTGACGCATACGCAATTACCTTTTTGCGTTGCATTAACACACATCCAAATCCTAATTTTGAAGCATCACAGTATACTTCAAAATCTTCTGTTCCTTCTGGTAAGGCTAAAATTGGAGCATTTGTTAGTTTTTGCTTTAAAATCCTAAAGGCTTCTTCTTGCCTAGGTCCCCATTCAAACTTAACTGATTTACAGGTTAGCTTAGTTAATGGTACAACTATCTTGGAAAAATCCTTAATAAACCGCCTATAATATCCGGCTAACCCTATAAAACTTCTAATTTCCATAGCTGATTGCGGAACCTTCCATTTGGTAATTGCTTCTATTTTAGCAGGATCTACGTGAATACCTTCATGATTCACCATGTGTCCTAAAAATTGCACTTCTTGTAGCCAAAATTCACACTTCGAGAATTTGGCATAAAGCTTCTCTTTTCTTAACAAAGTTAAGAGTGCATGCAAATGCTGACAGTGTTCTTCTTGACTTTTGGAATAAATAAGTATATCGTCAATGAAGACAATTACAAATTTATCCAAATATGGTTTACAGATTCTATTCATTATGTCCATAAATGCTGCGGGAGCATTTGTTAATCCGAAGGGCATGACTGTAAACTCATAATGACCATACCTAGTTTTGAAAGCAGTTTTAGGTATGTCTTCTTCTTGTACCTTCAATTGATGATATCCGGAGCGTAAGTCAATCTTAGAAAAGTATATAGCTCCTTGTAATCGATCGAAAAGATCATCAATCCTAGGTAATGGGTATCGATTCTTAATTGTAACTTTATTCAAGTCCCTATAATCGATACACATTCGCATCGAACCGTCTTTCCTCTTTACAAACAATACTGGAGCTCCCCACGGGGATGAACTAGGTTGTATAAATCCTTTGCTTAGTAATTCATCTAATTGCTTTTTCAGTTCTAACATTTCGGTGGGTGCTAACCGATAGGGTGCCTTGGCTATCGGTGTAGTTCCAGGAATTAGATGAATTCTAAATTCGACTTTCCTATCAGGTGGTAATCCAGGTAGTTCTTCTGGGAATACTTCTGGATATTCCGATACTACTGGAATTTCCTTAAGTTCCTTACCTTTCGTGTTAATGATTACTGAAATCATATACACTACTTCTTGTTTTCTTGAATACCTGGCCAATTTCATTACAGAAATGAATTTCATTGGCTTTCGTGGCTTATCTCCTGTAATCATCACTATTTCTCCTGTGGGTGTATGAATTTCTATGGAATTCTTATCACAAAGAATTCGAGCATGGTTGGCTACCAACCAATCCATTCCTAACACCACATCGAATCCGGCTAGATTCATAGGCAACATGTTTGCAAAGAATTTATGGCCTAACAGTTCTATCTTTACTTCTCGCACAACCTTATCTATTTTAACAGAATTTCCATCTGCTGTTTCGACTGTAAAAATCTGCCTAAGATTGGTTAAGGGTAATTTAAGTGCTTGGCAGAATGGAGTATTTATAAAACTTTGGTTTGCACCAGAGTCAAATAATACTTTTGCATAAACGTTGTGAACTAGGAACGTACCAGCTATCACATCTGGGATTAGCTCTGCTTCCTGAGTAGTCAGTTGGAAGGCTCTTACGTTCTTCTTGTTAGTTCCTTCTGCAGGTTTGGCTTTGTTATCAGCTGGTTTGACCAATTTTGGGCAATTTGGCCTCAGGTATCCAACTTCTCCACAGTTATAGCAAACTGTGGATTTTTTCTTTCTGCAGTCTTCTTCTTGGTGCCCCGGAATTTTGCAGAAATTGCAATATCCCTTGCATCTTCCAAAATGCTTTCTTTTGCAAACATTGCAAAATGGAACAGTGGAAGATTGCCCAGTTCCCTTTCTCTTAAAATTGCTTCTGTTACCCATACGGAATCCCTGGGTAATCTTTTGGGCCACTTCCTTTTTCCGGGTTTCTTCTCTTGTGCGTACCAGTTCGTCGGTCAGAGTGTTAGCTAACTCTACCGCGTCATCGATCGTGCGGGGTCTCGCAGCCTTGACAATATTACGGATCTCGCCAATTAAGCCCCAAATGTAGCGAGATATAAGTACCGGTTCTGGCGAAGCCAGGGTTGGTACTACTGTAGCGTGTTCGAAGAATGTCGAAGTATACCCTCGACAATCAACGCCTACCATCTGATGATTTAGGAACTTATTTGTCATTTGTTCCTTTTCGTATTCGGGACATAATTTTCTTTCTATAAGACTTTTAAATTCTTCCCAGTTCATGGCATAGGCCATATTTCTTCCCTTGGCTTGCAGCACCGTGTTCCACCGTTCTAGCGCCCCTTCTTTAAAAAGATGCGACGCATACATGACTTTGTCTTCTTTAGCACATTTACTTATCATAATTACTGCTTCGGTTTTCCCTAACCAACGCAGTGCTGCAGTTTCCCCTTCGTTACCTGCAAACTCAGCTGGTTTACAGGCAAGAAACTCCTTATAAGTGCAACCAGGTGTTGCAGCTTTCATTTTCTTAAGGAGTGGAGCTTGCAACCCATCTTTGTCGTTATTAATATTATTACCGCCTCCGTTTATACTATTACTAAAATTGTCGCCTTGTGTGTGTTTGTTAGGAATAATTTGTTGAGGTTCAACAGGTTTCTGAGCAGCAGCAAGGATTGCGGGAATAGCATTGGCTATTCCTTGAGCAACGATATTCTCGATATCTTGCCTATTCAAAAATTGATCTTCATGATTGTGCTCAGATTGGTTACCCTCGTTAACTTGTTCATTACCAGCGTTTGCCATCTGGTAATTAATTTATATAGGTGATTAGTATAAAATAATTAATAACTAAACATAACAAAACAATCGCACATAATCATATTAACACGTATAGCCAAAATTGTCAATTTCTTGACTTCCATTTTTATATATTATAATATGCCTCCGTACACACTTGTTATCTTACAAAAGTTTTATTTTCAGGTTATTTCACATACTTATATTTTTATTATATTATTATTAAACAACCACAGTTTCATAACCACACTCCCCCTAGTCCGCTGGCCTTTCAGAAATGATGTTCCCTTTCATCATATTTCCAGGAGATTTGTTCCCCTATCTCCCGAATCTTATTCCTTGCATCCATTAGTTCTTCGCCAAAATGGCGAAGTTCAGCTAAGTTCTCATTACTCATTGGTGGGTTTGGTGCAGGTTCTGGGTCAAACTGAGGGAAAAAGGTATAGGGATTATTTAGGAGGTTTTGAAACTGCCAATCATTGGTCCACCATTCGTCTATTTCTCCTTGAGGTTGAGTGTGGATTAAAGGTTCTGGGATGGTTGGTTCCAGCTTTATTGGAAGTTGGGTTTCAATAGGATAAAGGAAAAGATTTGTATTGATAGGCCTAAGGATATCACAGCTTGCCAATATGTGATCCAGTTCTTCCTGCAATGGTAATTCCTCAGCTTGCCTAGAACTTTCGCCAATTTCTATTCCTGCTTGCTTAGAATTTTCCTCAATTTCTATTCCTTTTCCTTTATCCATAGGATTTTCTATTTTGGGAATTCTCCTAGTCGCTGGTTTCCTTCTGCGTACCCGTCTCCAACCCACAAATCTTCTTCTTTTCTTAGGTTTTGATTTCTCCAGAGGTGGAGCTTGGAATTCCATAGGTTCTTCCACAACGGCCAAGTAACCAGTAAAATCTCTGGAAACTTCTATTTTCACAGGGTATAGATTGAGATTCTCAAGAGCTTCAGACAATTCATTCATGCTGTTTTAGCATTTATGAAGAAACACACAAAATTTTAAGTTAAAATTTTGTAAATTAAATTTTCACAGAATCACAGAATAGAAATTTTAATATTATTTACAAATATTTAATAACCCATTTTATTGAAACAAAATATTTATTTGTAATGTAAAATATTAAAGTTTATGGCTTATGGATAATATGGGTGCTAGTACTAAGTTGGGGTGTTGGTAGTCTAAAGGTTAACATTTACTGCTACAGTAGCTAACATATAAAGATCTGTCCATTTTTCATCTAACTCATCTTCCCATGGTGGTTTATCACCTATTTCCTGAGTTTCCTTATTATTCATCACTTCTTTTGGTTGTGATTTCTTCCTCATTTTCTCTTGACTTTTTCTAATAATCAAACTTCTTTTATTAGGAGAAAGTGGTTTCTCATACTGTGCCTTACGAACAAATATTCCCTCCTCAATATCTACTGAGTATCTTGAGGAATTTGATTGGGATGAACTTCCCTTCTCTTTTGGTGAACTATCTAATTTAAGATAGATGTTTGAAAGCTTTTGCTTACCCATATTGAAACTAACAATTAGTCAGTTAATAAAACATATAATCATAAAAATGATAATCAAGAAAATTAAGTATTTTAAATACTTAATAGACTTAAATCAGTGGCTCTTTCAGTGCTCTGATACCACCTCTTCCTGTCACGGCCCCAGCCCGGTTTGACCCGGTCAGGAGCCGCGGGACAGGAACACTTGGTATCTATGATGCGACAGCGGAAGATTTTACAGGATCTTTTTAAAACGCAAAATGCTCAAATATTTTTATTTCATTACTCGGGATAAATCCCGTTATTTTACAATAGAGGAATTTCACAAGTAAATTCCCTGATTTATTAAAACATGTTTATTTATTTTAACTGAGCCAACTCTTCAAGCTTGTTAGTGCTCCATAGCACGTTTTCCTTGATTTACAGCAGGTCGCCTGAAACATGTTTTAAAAATATTTTGTCAGCGGGAAAATACTGGTGAATCATTCATTTTGGATAAAATGACACGTTAGTTATTAATTACAGCACAAGAGCGATTACAATGGCTTTTATCTTATTTTTATCTGGCGCCGTGTCACCTGGTGACGATGGTCATACCACTATTGGGTCTTTCCCCAAGTAGTGACGTTTATCACTGTTAGGATTTATTAGCCTAACCCGTGAGAAATTAGTAATGTGCACAATACCCCACTAGCCAGTGATTAAGATAACCACGACTTACTCCCTGTAATTATAACATTTGAAAATAGAGTATTGTAAAATACTTTTGATAAAAGAGAATAACTCACATTGCAGATTTAATACGGGCAGAGTTTAGCCTACTAATTAGCCTTGTAACCTAATTTAAATAACATGCACACGAACTAGGTCAGTAACTAATACAGCATTTACGATAACTCACGAGATTAAACCCTCACAACGAATGACAAAGTGCGATACTTAAACATCCATCGAATTCACGATGAATGACAAAGCATAACCCTAATGTGGGCAGCACTTAAACATCCATTGGATAGTTTCAATCGATCGGACATTGAATCGTAGTAGCGATCGAGTTATTACCCTGTTATTGCGGCAGCGTTTCGTGAATTGTGTGTGTTTTGTAGTAAACAGAAGATAACTTGGAGTACGAATTGAGTTTTAACGTCGAACCTACGCATAATATCAAGTCCCACACCCCTCTATATATACTGGAAAAACAGTCCCCTCGCGTGGCGCGAGGGGCACCACCCTACCATAGGGTAGCCCCGTGTCCCAGTAGCCCAGGTGAGTTGGTCGCTCGTTCAATTTCGTTTTACACGTAAAACTGTTTAGATAATATCAACTAGGGTTTACCCCCCCTGAGTTTTAGGGGCCCTGATCCTGATTCCGATTGTTCTGAAAATTTTAGGGGTTATGCAGGATCACTTGGGGGTCTTAATTAGGGTTTCCTATTGGATATAATATAATAAGAAATAATAGTTTTGGTGAGAGTTGTTACACGTTTAAAGGTTTTCATCCTAATTTAAACTCGTTCATAAATACGGGTATTTATCGATCCTATTTTATTTAATAAATTAAATTAATTAATTTTACTATTTAAAAGTTTAATTTTTATAATAAACTAGTTGGTCTCGTTAATTTTTAAAGTTAGTAAATACAAAGTAACCTAGTTAGTTTAAACTAAAAAGTTAGTTCCTTTAAAAATAACATAACTTGAGTTTTTATTAAAGTCAATGGGTGTTAGAGTCAATTTCTGAAACTTTAAACTTACAGGGGCCATTTGGGTAATTGCTGAAAGTATAGGTATTAAGAAAGGAAAAGAAAAAAAAATAAACAAAACTGCTGACCGCGGGACTCGAACCCAGGTCACCAGATCCAGCAACTGAGCGCTCAACCAACTGAGCTGCAGCCTTTTTATTGAACAAACCCAGCCTGAATTTCATTTAAGCACTCGTTTAAACAGCCTGATCAGCGCGACCAGACCTTCCAGCTCGCTGTTTTAGCGGGGTTTTGTGTTTATTTTGATTTTTAAACTAGTTTTAACATTAATTACACAACTAAAACCTACCCTAAACTCTTCCCTATATAAACCCATCATTCTCCAAGATTTTAACACTTTGCTAATCACTCTAAACACTCTCAAATCATCCTATAATCAGCTGCAAATCTCAAGTTCGAGTGGAAGCATCAACCTTCACAAAAGTGAGCATAACTCACTCATTTCTTATCCGATTCACTCGATTCTTTTTCCTACCTCTTTGTATTGACCTTAGCTACGTTTCCAGAGGTTTTTCATGGAAAACCAAGCCATGGAATGTTACCAAAAAGGCTCCAAAGTGGACTGTTTGTTTCTGATTTCGTTTAAACTTGTTAATCTTAGTTGAACTTGAGTCTAACTCATCTCAAACCTATGTCCTAATGCTTATAACCTCATCTATGGTTAGTTAGGCTTAAAAACAAGGTTGAGACATGTTAAATCAGAGGTTAAAACCTCACAAACTTTCTGTTTTAGTTAGGGTTTTACCCACAAGAAGTGTTCAAGCTTGAAGCTTGATGAATGTGTGATTGTTATACTAGCTTGGGCTATCTTTCATAAAAATCCACACACTTCTTGATGTTTTCTCATAGATTAGTTGTTGTATTTCATTATTCTTTTAGGTTCATGACCCTCCTTGTTGTTCATAACAACAAGTGAAGTGGTGAACAATAGAGGTACCTAAATGGAAGATTGTTCTTCCTACCTCATGTATGAATTCTATGATACTTAGGGGTGCCTAAATGAAGACTTTAATCTTCTACCTCATGCTTGACATATATGATGTAATATACACTATGTAATACTTATGTAACAACCAAATAATCGAACTCTTGGTGATGAACTAATGGACATTCGTCAAGCTAGTAGATTGTATCATCTTAGGCCTTGACAACTTGTCACGATTCTAATGGAACCTTGTTCCATGAAAACATTTAAACTCTTTTAGAGTTTCATAGTGTCAAGAACAAGTGTCATAGGTGTTAGATGATTATTTTCGTATGTTTATTTTTTATGCTATTTAAACTCCAAATCCCTAGAACCATATGTAAACACCTCTTAAACTTCAAATCGAACACATTCAACTTTCTAGTCTCAACAACTTCGTCACTTTGGATAATCGGAAAGCATATGCAATTTTGTGAGTATACTCGAACCCATTTTTATTTTTAAACACTTTTGGGTGCAACATGTATTCTATGTAAACACACGAAAACACTTGAAACTATTTGAATCACACTCTATCCATATTGAAACATGTTAATCTCCCGCTAGACTATTGGGAGTGAAACTTTGAACAATTTGATGCTTGTTAATCTCGTATGCTACGTAAACTATTTGTGTTGATATATGCTCATTAACTTTGCTAGCCCACCTTAACAATTATAGCGCTATAGGAGTAATGCACCGCCCACGATTCTTGGGGTATTGTTAAGTCAAACATGTTAACCTCCCTTTATTCTATCCGGGGATAGGCTATTTTAACGCATTGGATTCTTGGGTTTGAACATATTGTTACACAATCTCAGCGTACTAGTAACTTGCATATTGTTGTTCATGTTGGATACGAGCACGTTAAACAATTTTATTCTATGTTATACTATGTATCAAACTTGTATACTCGCCTTTGCTTTTGCATTGAACTCTATTTTAATACATGTTGCAGGTTCGATAGACAAGATGATGCTAAGTGAAGAAACAAGATTTAGGTGGACTTAGAAACACACTTAGATTAAACTATTTTGTTGTGGTACATTTGAAACAATGTTGTTTATGTTGATTTCTTGTATTATACTTTAGCAATTTATGAAATCCAATTTAATTTATATTGTCACATAGTGTTATGATGTTTTGAGCAATTTGTTCGTCTCATCCCGATGTTTCCGCCATCGGTTGGGGTGTGACACTGCCCAACAAAGAGGTGATCGGCATTTTCGTCCGTACAATGCCTCAAACGGAGCAGCCTGGATGCTAGAGTGGTAACTGTTGTTATACGAAAACTCCACTAAAGGAAGGTGTCTTTCCCAGCCATTACCAAAGTCGATTACACACGCTCGAAGCATGTCTTCAAGGGTTTGGATGGTGCGTTCTGACTGCCCATCCGTCTGTGGATGATATACCGTGCTCATGTCTAATCGTGAGCCAAAAGACTTGTGCATCGCTTGCCATAATTCAGATGTAAAACGTGAGTCATGATCAGAAATGATGGAGGTTGGCACCCCGTGCCTCGAAACTACTTCCTTTAGGTAGATGTCTGCTAGAGTAGAAAACTTATCCGTTTCCTTGATAGCCAGAAAATGTGCAGACTTGGTCAGTCGATCCACGATCACCCAAATGGTATCATTTCCGCGTTGAGATCTAGGCAGGCCAGTAACGAAATCCATGGAAATTTGCTCCCATTTCCATGTCGGTATCTCTGGTTGTTGAAGTAGGCCTGATGGTTTCTGGTACTCAATTTTGACTCTCGCATAAGTCAAACATTTACTAACGTAGGTTGCTATGTTGGCTTTCATACTAGGCCACTAATACGTAGTGTTAAGGTCGTGGTACATCTTATCCGAACCAGGATGTACCGAGTAACGAGACTTATGTGCTTCATCCATCACAAGCTCACGTAAGTTTCCATAGATGCGCCCTGTTACGTAGTAAGCGCCGTCTTCCTTTTGTTCTAGCCGTTTCTTCGATCCACGTAGGGACTCGGCCCTGATGTTCTCTGCTTTCAATGCTTCAACCTGAGCATCATGAATTTGAGCGGGAAGACTAGAGTGGATGGTAAGCTGTAACGCACGTACACGCTTAGGTTTAGTCTCTTTCTGGCTGAGGGCATCAGCCACAACATTGGCTTTGCCCGGATGGTACTTGATCGCGCATTCGTAATCATTCAGAAGTTGGACCCATCGACGCTGTCGCATGTTCAACTCCTTCTGCTCGAGGATATGCTGGAGACTCCTGCGATCGGTGTAAATGGTGCACTTGGTACCGTACAGGTAATGTCTCCATATCTTGAGTGCGAAAACAACGGCTCCCAGCTCCAGATCGTGAGTAGTGTAGTTCCTTTTGTGAACCTTAAGTTGGCGTGATGCATAAGCAATGACTTTCTCACGTTGCATCAACACACAACTAAGTCCTTGGGTTGACGCATCGCAATAAACCACAAAATCGTCGGTGCCCTCGGGTAACGAGAGAATAGGTGCGCTACAAAGTCTCTCCTTTAAGTGTTGAAACGCGGATTCCTGTGCATCACCCCAACGATAGGTGACACCCTTCTGAGTTAGCGAAGTGAGTGGTTGCGCAATCTTTGAGAAATCCTTGATAAACCTTCTGTAGTAACCCGCCAAACCCAAGAATTGGCGGATTTCAGTTGGTGTACGGGGTGCAGGCCAGTTCTTGATCGAGTCAACCTTGGATGGATCTACATGAATCCCATCCGCATTTACTACGTGGCCTAAGAAATGGACTTCACGAAGCCAAAAGTCGCATTTTGAGAACTTAGCATAAAGTTGTTCTGCTCGAAGAAGTTCCAAAATAAGTCGCAGATGGTGCTCGTGTTCCTCCTGACTCTTAGAATAGATCAGGATGTCGTCAATGAAAACAATAACGAACTTATCCAGGTAAGGTTTGCACACTCGGTTCATGAGATCCATGAAGACCGCAGGTGCGTTTGTCAATCCGAAAGGCATAACCAGAAACTCGTAATGCCCGTAACGAGTCCTGAATGCTGTTTTGGAGATGTCCTCGTCTCGGACTCTCAGCTGATGATATCCCTATCTCAGATCAATCTTTGAGTAGAAGCTCGACCCTTGCAACTGGTCGAATAGGTCATCAATACGCGGAAGAGGATAACGATTCTTCACGGTCACCTTGTTGAGTTCGCGATAGTCGATGCACATTCGGAAGGTACCGTCTTTCTTCTTCACAAATAAGACTGGAGCTCCCCAGGGCGAAGAGCTAGGATGAATGAAACCCTTGTCTAATAGCTCTTGTAGTTGGGTGGACAATTCCTCTACTTCTGCTGGAGCTAAGCGATAAGGTGCACGAGCTATTGGTGTTGCGCCAGGAGCTAGCTCGATTTGAAATTCGACTTGACGATGAGGTGGAAGACCAGGTAATTCCTCAGGAAATACCTCAGGAAAGTCGCGTACAATAGGAATGTCTTCTATCTTCTTCTCTTTCGTTGAGGTGTCAGTAACGAGGGCTAGAATAGTAGTGTGGCCCTTTCACAAACACTTTTGGGCCTTAAGGAAGGATATGATGCCTACTACTGCACCACTCCTGTCACCATGAATCACTAGGGGTTCTTCGCTAGAACGAGGGATGCGGACAATTTTCTCCTTGCAAAGAATTTTCGCTTGATGTTGAGATAACCAATCCATCCCAATGACAACGTCGAAGCTACCAAGAACGATAGGAATGAGGTCGATAGAGAAAGTCTGATCAGCAAGAACAAGATTACAACCCTTAACTACGTGTGTGGCCTCTAAACTTTTACCGTTTGCTAGTTCTACAGTGTTTTTGCTGTTCAAAAGTGTTGGAGTACGCTTAAGCACCTGACTAACTTTTAAGGACACGTAGCTAGTATCAGCACCCGAATCAAATAAAACAGTAACATAGAAGTCGTCCAGTAGGAACTTACCCATTACAACATTGGGATCGTTCCTTGCGTCACCCTGCCCAATCACGAAGACACGTCCCCTGGCACCGTTGCCATCATTGTTAGCCCCATTGTTGTTCCCATTTCCTTGGTTGTTGTTGTTCTGATTTTGATTCAACTGTGGACAGTGTCTCTTGAAGTGTCCCTCAGCACCACACTGAAAGCATCCCTTGTTACCCTGCTGTTGCTGCTGCTGGTTCTGTGGAGCTTGTTGCGGTTGTTGACGATTCTGATTCGTAGGATATGGGCTCCTGCAATCCTTGGTTGCATGACCAGGCTTGTTGCACCTATGACAGCAAACCTTGCTACACGGCCCACTGTGGTGCAAATTGCAACGGTTGCACTTAGGTTGATTACCCCTGTATCCACCCTGACCCTGATTCTGATTTCCTGAAGATTGTTGACCAGGGTTCTTGAAGTCGTCAGTCCTTCGCTGCTGAGACTGAGACTGAACGGAAGTAGAACCTTTGCTCGAATTTCCATCCCACTTGCACTTGTTTTCGCTAGGAGCATCAGATGTGGTAGTAGCACTAATACGCTTGGGCAGCTTGTTCTGCTCAACTGCCTGATCCGTGAGACGATGGGCTAGTCGAATGACTTGCTGGATGGTACCAAGGTTAGCCGCAGTCACATGGCTCTGAATTTCTGGCACTAGACCCTTGAGGTATAGCTCGATACGCTTGATAGGAGGATCCACCATAGTAGGGCACAACACAGCCAATTCGTTCGATCTTTTCGTATATGCTTCGATTTCAGACCCCGTCATCTTCAGATTGTAAAACTCCACCTCTAGCTTGTGAATGTCGTCACGGTGACAGTACTCCTCCTTGATCAGATCTTTGAAATCGTTCCATGGGGTGGCATTAGCAGCAGCCAACCCTAGCATTTGTACTTGCGCGTTCCACCAAGTCAACGCAACACCTTCGAGTGTTCCAGTAGCAAATTTCACCCTACGAGTCTCAGGGCATTCACACATCTCAAAGACCGACTCGATCTTCTCGAACCAGTGAAGGAGACCTACAGCTCCTTCTGTGCCGTTGAAGGTACTAGGTCGGCAATCCATGAAAGTTTTAAACTTACACACAGGAGGCTGAGCAGGTTAACCTATCGCGAGAGTAAGAAAGGACAAAGTTAAGCACGAGAGTTAGTTCACGAGAGTAGGATCTAAACATCCTAAGGTAAACTGAAATGGCAGGTTATACCTCCTGCTTGAGCTGCTGCGAGTGCCTCAGCAACTTGTTCATTGATTAGAGCCGTCAACTGGGCTTGAGTCAAATTCAAACGTCCACTCATGATCTTCACATCAAAGAAAAGCATAAGTGAGAGAAGTGTCGTGAAAGTGCATAAGTGTGGGATGACAGAAGAGAGTAAACACACAGGGTTTCAAACAGTAGTCGTTACGTTGACTAAGCATACCATGAACCATGCATTAAGCAAACTAATAGACAGGCAATATAAACATAAACCATATCACCTATAGTGTTGAGTCTTGCACGTGGAGCGAAGCGTCGTTGTGGATCGTTGAGCACTGTACAGGTTATAGTCTGGTTTTACTAAAAGCTTTCCCCCTTTTTTTTAAAACCAAATTCTCTATAACCAATGGCTCTGATACCAATTTGTCACACCCCCAATTTCCACACGCGGAGTATCACCGCAGGAGGCGTGACTGACCAGGATCAAGCCACCAATCATATTGAACAATGTAGTCAAGTAAATAAATAAAAGTCCAACCACACAATATAACTGGTGTTCAAAACAAGTTAATCAAATCCAAGTTATCAGCGGAAGCATGATAAGTAAAACCAAAACATAAGTCACGAGTTCATAAAGTTTAACATGGCACACAGCGGTCCATGTCCCACAACGACTCCTCCTGCTCGTGCAAGCTCCATAAATACCTAACGACCTGCAAGGCATGTAACAACGAGTCAACAACAAAGTTGAGCAAGTTCACAGTTAGTTGTCCAGTTTTAATGTTATCCCAAAATCCATAAGTTGTTTCGAAAACCATGAGTTATCCAATTCCTTGTTTCGCAAACCATAATCAGTGGGGGGCTTCCCCATGTTACCCACTAGACCCGTTACCATATCAACAACTGACTGGAGTCATGTATGTGCCCTACGTCAATGTCTATCATCATTGACTAAGTGCCCAGATCCATTAGTTCACTCCCGTCCTCTGCGGCATGGTGTGAGGTTTGTCAAACCTAAATAGCACTATCTAACTAATGACCCGCTCGCCATTGGCCCGGCGATTAAGTCGATATAAAAATGAGGAACTTCATGATAGAGTTTTGTCTAGTAAGTTATCTGTTGTCGTCCTTCACAACCGAGGACGGAGGTATGTAATCTACACAAGGAGAGTACGCAGGTTAAAGGTTGTCATCCTTCTCAACGAGGATGTAGGTACATATTCTACCTGAGAAGAATATGCAGGTTTCGTTTTAGTTTCCTAACCCATTCCCAAACCACCGGGAATCCCATGCCTTATAGAAAGTGTGAACTCACCTTGGTTTGCTCGGTTTTGTTAGTTACTTGTTCACAATTAGTCAGTCAAAGCCTATGATAAGCATGCATACGTAATCAGTTTAGGTTCGCATTGTGCACGTTTAAGTTTATAGTCACAATGTGCATTTAGAACACTAATCACATAACAATTATGCAATTCAATCAGATCCACAGTTCCTATGTATGTTTTACAACAGTACTCAATAGTCAAGTAAACTATTCATCATGAGCAATTTATGTTTCCTCAATCATGTTTATCATCATTAATAGGGAAGTAACAATCATTCAGGATTCACACTTACCCACTGTCTGTTTCCACTGGGCGGCGAAACTTCCATCGACGAAACACTAGATGTTTCGTCGGCAATGTAATGACGAAACCGCTC
This sequence comes from Helianthus tuberosus, assembly GCA_030545235.1. Taxonomy (NCBI): domain Eukaryota; kingdom Viridiplantae; phylum Streptophyta; class Magnoliopsida; order Asterales; family Asteraceae; genus Helianthus; species Helianthus tuberosus. Next base: position 65,854,747 of record CM060392.1, on the reverse strand, counting down.
ATGTTTCGTCGATAATGTGAGTGACGAAACCCCTCAAGTTTCGTCGGCACTAGAGTGACGAAACTCCTCAAGTTTCATCGGCATGCAAGATGACGAAACCCCCACATGTTTCGTCGCATAACAGTTACACATACACACCGAAACCCTAATTACAACCTAGCAGTTGATCATCAACATCAAACCTAGCCACGAATCATACGTTACTAGATCATGGACATGTACATAACTGTAACACATAATCATTTGATCATTCATCAAACCGAACATGGGTAATGGACATAAACGAATACAATCACAACATTGGATCTAGTTCAATAGATTAACAACAGAACAACGAACCCTAACCATTAACCAATTCATCATTAACAATTCGTCAGTTTATTAACATCCGTTTCACAGTCATCATGCTTTATATTCATAAATTGATTCTATATCATCACAATCATAATAACAACATTCTTATTAATCGATAACTTCTGTGGTTATAAATCTAATATTCTACACAACCCTACATCATTCTTATAGCCCTTTACACATCAGAGAAACACCCAAGAGCATGATCCATCAACAAGAAATACGTGCTAATAAAGTTAATGTTATACTAACTGAGAAGTGTAGGGACTTAGTACAGAAGACTGGAACGTTTCAGGAATAAAGATGATGATTGCCGTCGGTTAACAGAGAGAGAGAGGGCTAGGGTTTGTGTAATTTTGCGTAACTGATGAACGAGGAGTTTTAATATAACGAGGAGTTGGGCCAAAACTTCCCTGGGCCGAGGCCTGTTATGGCAAATCTCCTTCCGACGAAACCTCAATGTTTCGTCGCGTAGGGGTGACGAAACCCCAGTTTCGTTGGGCAATCAGGTTTCGTCGAGTAATGAGTATGGCGAAACTTCTATGTTTCGTCGTAGCCATGAAGGTGAGAATACACATGTTAAGTTTATAATTCAAGCAGCTCATAAGTTTTATTACTAAGTGACAATCATGTACACATAAATCATATACCAAACATGAACAAGTTACACACAACGAGTTATGAAAACATGACCGGAAACAAGTAACGTGTTGAGGAAAGACCTTGAAAATTCGAGTTGTCAAAAATGACATGATAGATGGTTTGCATGACTCTTCTCCAACTGATCAATAGCAAGGCTTCGACTGTCGATCGGTCGTCGCAATTTTGTGTGCCTGGTGAATTTCTCCACCGATTTGCCTTTCTCGGTTCGATTGGTGATGCTTGTCGTCCTCAATTTATACTTTTTGTTTCTTGCCCTTTGTTGTTTTTTTCCACAATTCTGGTTGGTGTAGCTGGTTTTTAGAGTGGTTCCTTTGAATATCATTTGGTTGTTTTGTTTTTGTTTTGTGAAAGCTGGTGCATGTGCTTTTGTAGATGATTGTGATTTGGATTCTTTGTGCATTTGGTTTTTATATGAAATTTGTTGTTATTGATGTTGTTATATGAACTGGAAATAGAAGATGAGAATGTGTGTTCAGTCATATCACTCCTTCTTTTTAATCAAATAATTCAATAGACTGCTTTTTGTTACATGACAGTAAAGTTAAATGAAAAGTGGCAGAAAGAAAAGGCCTTACTTCTTATATGAAGTAGAACTTGGATGTTTAAACTGTGTACTGATGTGGAAAATTTGGAATGGGAGGGGTATATGAAGAGACTAAATCAGTTGGAGGAAATGCTAGTTATAATTTATGTATTATAAGAGAGGGTAAATCATTGTATTACTGATTCCCCTCTTGTAACACCATTTCTAATTATTATTCGAATTTAATAAAATATGCGTATTTTTAAAACAAAAGGCTACACTTCATTAAAAGTACAAAATAAAAGTGTTCATAGTGATCATTTACTAGTTAACTACAAACTAGTTTTAAACATCCCAAAAGTGATTAGATAACTGTTTACATCATAAACATTGTCTACAACAAGGTTAATTATATGCGGAAGCTCCAAAAGATTGTGTTCGGTTCTTCAAAACATGCTTGATCGCCATCCGGATTAAGTTCCACATCACCTAGTGTCAAAACCACTCAAAAAGTTAGTTTTGACTTTAATATAATGCATAGAACAAGTTCAAGAATCAAACAATTGAAAATAAAATAAAAATCCGGAATAGGGCCTGTCGCGTGTCGCGCCAGACCTCTCTCCTTTTGTCGCGTGTCGCGATGCCTCCCGCGTGTCGCGCCAAATCCCATGGATCCTGTCGCATGGCGCTGGGGATACGGTTTTCCAGCAGGTGCATGTTAAAATCCTGCATCTGCTGCCCAGCACCAATTTTCACAATTCCAACTTTAAAAGCTCATAACTTTTGATCCGAAGGTCCGTTTTAGGTGATTCTTTTTCCTACACGTCTGTAATTTAATTACGGACGTGCCTATAACAATTATTATACTGAAAATTTGGTTTATGGACTGAATGACTAAAATCACTATATAATTATTCAACCCCTATATTTACACCAATTTTACTACCATTACAATAGTAGCCTTAAGGCGCTTTTACCCGACATCCGGGGCTTAATATCACCAGCATTTCATAACCAATCCTATGGCTTCATGCTCTTGTGATTGTCAATGCCAAAAGCTAACTTTCAAACACTAACACTACTTACTACACAATTATTCGACCCGTTTGGCTCATTTATGGAATCCTCCATTATAATGACTACCAAACGCTTCTTAGTCAAATCTTAACCTATTAATTCAAGTAGTGAACCTTGTCACCTCAATCAACACAAACTTTTATTCTAAAACACAACTATACATGTTTTAAATATCAAATTTTCTTAATGTAATGAAACAAGTTACATACCTGCACTGCACACCCTTCAATCGTGCGTCAACACCGGCTTGTCCGCTCGACGCTTTGACTTCCTTTCCTATAGAGTTCAATCATATCGCATTTAGAACTCTTTGATTCACATTATACGCATAGTTTACCAACTAGTACAAATATGCGGTTTTGTTTAAATTTCAACATTTAGCCTTCATTTAGGCATTTCCACAAACACTTTAAGGGCAGAATTTTACATGGTTCGTTATCAAGTCCATAACTTGTTATATAGCCAAAATTAACATCAATCAAACTATCTTATATAAATTTTAACCTTAATAAATCTGAAATCACTTCATAAATATCAGATTACACTAGAACAACAATCAAAATCCTAGTGTTTATTTAGTTCCACAAAAACCCACTAATCACCTTCAATGGTGTTCATGGAATTTACTAGAATTAAGCACGATTTCAACATATACTTGTCTAGGGTTTACTCCTAGACACTATAATATTCCTATTTCATCCATATAACAATCATGCATCAACAAATTTCGAATTCTCTAAGTTCACCAGAATTTCAAGTAGAGATTTCCTATCATATTTCATATACCTTATGACCCCCTTGCAATGGAGATCACTAATCTTAGCTCGGATTTCGTTTTGGAACAAATTTAAGCCTTCAATTTATGAGATTTATGAAAGTTAGGGTTTTGAAGAACCCTGGTCGCCTCCCTGTGTTTTTGTTCGAACTCAGCACACACACAAGTGTGTGTTTTGAGTTTAAATTATGTTTTATTATAATCAGTTTCAATTTAAACACCTTTGGTCCTTCAACTATCGTTTAGTTCTTATTTTTAGTGTTTTAACCCACTTATAAGTCACTACAAGACTTTTATCTAACTAGGTTATTTTTTTAATCCTAGTTAGTTCACTTGTTTATTTACCGACATTATATTTAAAATAAATGATTTACATTTTCGGGGTGTTACAAGTCCACCCCGCTTAAAAGGGTTTCGTCCTCGAAACCGGAAATACGTACCAAACAATGTCAGGTAGAGACGCCGCATCTCTTCTTCAGACTCCCATGTTGTGTCCGAGCCCTTTCTATGCTCCCTCTTGACCTTAACTTGATTAATCTTCTTATTCCTTAAATCTTTAATCTTCTGGTCTAGAATCTCAATTGGTCTTACCGCATAATTAAGGCTATTGTCCACTTCGATATCATCGTAGTAGATATAAGCCGTTTTCTCAGCAAAGCACTTACGGAGTTGTGAAACATGAAATGTGCCATGAATTCCGCTCAATTCTTCCGGTAACTCAAGGCGATATGCCACCTTGCCAACCCGTTCGATGATTTTAAAGGGCCCAATAAATCTTAGGCTTAGTTTCCCTCTTTTTCTAAATCGGATAACACCCTTCCATGGGGAAACTTTTAGCATAACCATGTCACCTACCTGAAATTCAGTCGGCTTTCGTCTTTTGTCGGCATAAGCCTTTTGTCTGTCTTGGGCCACTCTCAAGTGGGCTCGAACCACGTCAATTTTCTCATTAGTAGCCTGGACAACATCTTTATGGGCTAGTTCACGCGGACCCACTTCACCCCAACACACCAGGGTTCTACATTTTCTACCATATAGCATCTCATACGGGGCCATGCCAATGCTGGCATGATAGCTGTTGTTATAAGAGAATTCTGCTAACGGCAAATACACATCCCAACTGCCCCCGAAGTCGATAATACACGCCCTCAGCATGTCTTCTAATGTTTGGATTGTTCTCTCACTCTGTCCATCTGTCTGAGGATGGTACGCTGTGCTGATAAAAAGCTTTGTTCCCATCTGTTCTTGGAAATCTCGCCAAAAGTGTGAAGTAAACCGGGTATCCCTGTCTGACACAATAGATACCGGTACCCCATGACGTGCCACTATTTCGTTTGTATATACTTCCGACATCTTTTCTGAAGTATAAGTCTCACGTATAGGAATAAAGTGAGCACTCTTCGTCAATCTATCCACGACCACCCATATAGCATCGATTCCTCGGTTCGTCCTAGGCAGTTTGGTCAACAGGTCCATAGTGATATGTTCCCATTTCCAAGCTGGGATTTCTAATGGTTGCAGTTTTCCATATGGCTTTTGGTGTTCCGCCTTGAGTTGTAAACAAGTCAAACACTTCTCTACATACTTTACAACATCCCTCTTCATTCCGGGTCACCAATAGTTTTGCTTTAGATCGTTATACATCTTGGTTGCACCCGGATGAATAGAATAACGGGATTTATGAGCTTCATCGAGTAAAAGCGTCTTGACTCCGCATGAATTTGGGACCCATATTCTTCCGAATCGAGTCTTTAACCCGTTGTTGCCATCCGCCAAATCTTTCAATTGACCGACTATCCTTTCCTTTTTCAAGTTTTCCTCTTTTATCGCCTCGGCTTGTGCTTCTCGAATACGTTCAAGTAAACCCGAGGTTACAACAACCTGCATTAACCGCACTCGTATTGGGACATAGTCTGTTTTCCTGCTCAAGGCATCTGCCACAACATTTGCCCTTCCGGGGTGGTAATGTATTTCGCAGTCGTAGTCTTTTACCGTTTCTAACCATCGCGTTTGTCGCATGTTTAACTCCTTCTGATCGAAGAAGTATTTTAAACTCTTGTGGTCAGTAAATATGGTGCACTACGCAAACACCACCACCGCCAGTTCGAGATCGTGCGTAGGATATTTCTTTTCATGCACCTTTAATTGCCTCGAGGCATAAGCTATCACTTTGCCTCGTTGCATTAAAACACATCCGAGCCCCGAAAGTGACGCATCAGAATAGACTACCAAGTCTTCGACTCCGTCTGGCAACGTTAATACCGGAGCTTGTGTTAACCTTTCTTTTAGCGTTTGGAATGCTCTTTATTGTTCAACACCCCAAATGAATCTTTCCTCTTTCCGAGTTAATTTAGTTAACAGCGAAGCAATCTTGGAGAAATCTTAAATGAATCTCCTATAATATCCCGCAAGCCCTAAGAAACTTCTAGTTTTCGAAGGGATCTTCGGAGGGCTCCATTTTGACACGACCTCTATCTTTGACGGATCAACCAATATTCTGTCGGCACTTATGATGTGGCAGAGGAATTGGACCTCTCGTAACCAAAAGGCGCACTTTGAAAATTTCGCATACAACCTTTCTCGTCTGAGTGTCTCTAACACTTCCTGTAGATGACGCGCATGATCCGTCTCACTTTTCGAATACACCAGAATGTCGTCGATAAATACGATTACCGACTTGTCCAACATTGGCTTGCAAACCCGGTTCATGAGGTCTATGAAAGCCGCGGGTGCATTCGTTAGCCCGAATAACATCACGAGGAACTCGTAATGTCCATATCGCGTGCGAAAAGCCATCTTCGGTACATCCTCTTCCTTGACCTTTAATTGGTGATATCCCGACCTAAGGTCGATTTTTGAAAACCAATTCGCACCTTGTAATTGGTCGAATAAATCGTCTATTCTCGGAAGTGGGTATCGATTCTTTACCGTGAGTTTGTTTAACTCCCGGTAATCGATACACATTCGCATGCTTCCGTCTTTCTTTTTCACGAATATTACCGGTGCACCCCAAGGAGACACACTCGGTCTTATAAATCCTTTATCGAGCAAGTCTTGAATCTGCGACATCAGTTCTTGTAATTCTGATGGTGCGAGTCGGTACGGCGCTTTAGCTACAGGTTTCGCGCCCGGAACCAGTTCGATTCTGAACTCTACTTCTCGTTCGGGCGGTATCCTCGGTAAATCTTCCGGAAACACATCTTCGAAGTTACGTACCACCGGTACGTCTCCAATCTTCAGTGATTCTTTCTCGGGCTCATTAGCGTATATCATAAATGCTCTACATCCATGCTTCATGAGCTTGTGAGCTTTCAACATCGAACATATTATAGGATTGCCTCCTTTCTCGCCATAGATTGTAACGTGTTTTCCGCTCGGAGATGTTAGTTTTATCTCTTTACGGAAACACACGACCTTCGCGTGGTGTCGGGATAACCAATCCATCCCAACAACCACTTGAAATTCTCCCATCGACATCGGGATTAGATCTATCGAGTATTCTTCGTCATCGATACTCAATTTACAGCCTTGACAGACATCACACACTATGAAACTCTTGTTATCCCCTATTTCAACTTCTAAGGGCACAGATAATTTCGTCAATACAAATGAAGGATGTCGAATAAATCCATGTGAAATAAAGGATTTATTCGCACCCATATCAAATAATACACGTGTAGGGATCGAGTTTATTGCGAATATACCTGAGACCACATCGGGTTCTGACTTTGCTTCAGCTGCAGTTAATTGGAAGGATCTAGCTTTCGCCTTTTGGGTCTCCACTTGAACGTCTTTCTCGTTCTTTTTCCCAACTAGTTTCGGACATTAGGACTTTTTGTGACCGGGCTGATAGCACTTGTAACAAACTGAGACTTTACCCGGACATAGAGATGCCGTGTGCCCCGTTTTCCCGCATATAGGATACGGTTTATCTTTGAAACGGCACTTGCCCTTGTGCCCTTTTCCACAAACTTTACAACTTGGCGACCCGCCTTTCACATCCGTCTTTCGCGTCGATTCTGATGTTTTCGCCTTCTTTACAGGGCTTGGATTCACATCCTGTGCCCTTCGCTCGCCCCTCTCAATCTGTTTCTTCAACTCGATCTCCCGCTCCTGGGCAGTGTTAATGATTTCCGTGAGGGTTTCATACTTTGAGGGAGTCATAAACTCCCGTTATTCAACACTCAACATGTTGTAATAGTAGTATATCTTCTGCTCTTCAGTAGTCACTAACTCGTCGAAGAATCTCAGCTTATCCGTAAAAATACCTGTGATTTTATCAATTGTTTCACCCCTTTGTCTTAACTGGATGAACTCCTCCTTGATCCTGTTGATGACTGCCTTGGGACTATGATGTTTAAGGAATGGTACCTTAAACTCGTCCCATGTCATGACCCTTGCCGCTTCGGCTCCAATCTCTTTCTTTTTGTTGTCCCACCAGTCCTTGGCTTGACCCCTCAACTGACCCGTTCCGTAAGCCACAAAATCGCTTAAGTCACAGTGGGTCCTTTCAAACACCCCTTCGACATCACTTAGCCATCTCTGGCATATTGTTGGGTCAACCTCCCCGTTGTAGATTGGCGGTTTACACGCCATAAACTCCTTATACGAACATCCCTTACGTTCTCCGGATTTTTCTTTCATAAGGTTGACATTGTCTTCCAACCTTTTAACTCGTTCTTCAACTAATGATAACACTGTGTTTTGAATTTTGTCTATGAAACCGGATAGACTACCCTCAATTGCCTTCCCCACTTCTTCGTCAATTATCTCTTTCATTTGTTCGGTGCTTGTCAGCACCGGATCATTGTCATTCCTTTCCATCATCTTGAAACTGAAATGTTTACATCAATTATTAAACATTTCATTTATAACATAGCTTTATTTGCTTCGGTTTAGCCAAGTTCGTAACTTGCTTTGACCGTTCTCATTCAGTGCACTTTCCGGGTTTGAGTGTGTTAACACGCTCTTCCCGTGCACATTAATTCACATCTCTTTTCTCACATAAGATAAGATCTACTAAAATAAATAATTAATTCTTACCGGATGATCGATCAAGCTTGAACCGAACACTTTGTTGACAACCTTGAGCTCTGATTACCAACTTGTAACACCCTTCTAATTATTATTCGAATTTAATAAAATATGCGTATTTTTAAAACAAAAGGCTACACTTCATTAAAAGTACAAAATAAAAGTGTTCATAGTGATCATTTACTAGTTAACTACAAACTAGTTTTAAACATCCCAAAAGTGATTAGATAATTGTTTACATCATAAACATTGTCTACAACAAGGTTAATTATATGCGGAAGCTCCAAAAGATTGTGTTCGGTTCTTCAAAATGTGCTTGATTGCCATCCGGATTAACTTCCACATCACCTAGTGTCAAAACCACTCAAAAAGTTAGTTTTGACTTTAATATAATCCATAGAACAAGTTCAAGAATCAAACAATTGAAAATAAAATAAAAATCCGGAATAGGGCCTGTCGCGTGTCGCGCCAGACCTCTCTCCTTTTGTCGCGTGTCGCAATGCCTCCCGCATGTCGCGCCAGATCCCATGGATCCTGTCGCATGGCGCGGTGGATACGGTTTTCCAGCAGGTGCATGTTAAAATCCTGCATCTGCTGCCCAGCACCAATTTTCACAATTCCAACTTTAAAAGCTCATAACTTTTGATCCGAAGGTCCGTTTTAGGTGATTCTTTTTCCTACACGTCTGTAATTTAATTACGGGCGTGCCTGTAATTTAATTATGGACGTGCCTATAACATCAATCAAACTATCTTATATAAATGTTAACCTCAATAAATCTGAAATCACTTCATAAATATCAGATTACACTAGAACAACAATCAAAATCCTAGTGTTTATTTAGTTCCACAAAAACCCACTAAGCACCTTCAATGGTGTTCATGGAATTTACTAGAATTAAGCATGATTTCAACATATACTTGTCTAGGGTTTACTCCTAGACACTATAATGTTCCTATTTCATCCATATAACAATCATGCATCAACAAATTTCGAATTCTCTAAGTTCACCAGAATTTCAAGTAGAGATTTCCTATCAAATTTCACATACCTTATGACCCCCTTGCAATGGAGATCACTAATCCTAGCTCGGATTTCGTTTTGGAACAGATTTGAGCCTTCAATTTATGAGATTTATGAAAGTTAGGGTTTTGAAGAACCCTGGTCGCCCCACTGTGTTTTTGTTCGAACTCAGCACACACACAAGTGTGTGTTTTGAGTTTAAATTATGTTTTATTATAATCAGTTTCAATTTAAACACTTTTGGTCCCTCAACTATCGTTTAGTTCTTATTTTTAGTGTTTTAACCCACTTATAAGTCACTACAAGACTTTGATCTAACTAGGTTATTTTTTTAATCCTAGTTAGTTCACTTGTTTATTTACCGACATTATTATTAAAATAAATGATTTACATTTTCGGGGTGTTACACCTCTTGTCTTGAGAAGGGCCCCTAATCTTTATAAATAAATGAATAAAATCGAAGCATGTGAAGAAGATGAGCTACGGGCCGATGACGATTAGCGGTACAACGGCGGAATCAAGCGACGATGGTGGTTTCGATGCTGAATTGGGTCATTCATAATGTTTTTTTCTAGCCGGTGTCAAGGTTTTCATCTCTTCTGTTGTTTCTTTTGGTAACTTATTGAATGTTGATCGACAGTTTTTCATCCTAACTTTTATTGTAGAATTGAAATTTATTTTTGTTATAGTGTGATGGTGATGAACTGTGAGGTAGGGATGAGCATTTGGTACCGGATACCGGTACCGAACTGTACGGGGTATATTCGGTACCGGTACCCACTTTCCCCGTTTTTGGGTACCGGTACCGGTATTTACGGGTAAACCATCGGTAAATACAGGTAGAACCGGTATATTCGGTACAGGTACCCATTTTTCCCGTTTTTCGGTACCAATACTTTCGGTACCAAACGGGTACTGTGCTCATCTCTACTGTGAGGAACTGGTATTGGGACTAATTTTCTTGCTTCAAGGGGATAATATAAGTGTTTTACTCGCCTATTTGCCTACCCTTTTTGTGTTTGGTCACTCAGACAGCGGTGAAAGAGAGGGTAGAGACGATGGTGACATAGACGAGTGGAGAACTGATAATCAGCAGCTGCATTAACAAGCAGTCGCCGCTGAACGTCGATTCATCTCCATTGTCGTTGTATGTGGCCCACTGATTAGAACCTAATTGCGATGGACACCCGCACCTTATTAATCAAAGTAAAATCTTTTAGTGTGCTTGCATTTAAAAGGTGGCCTTTGGGTTAGTAGATAATGTGTCTTAAGCAACTTCCGCTCTCTTTAATATGGTGGTTACAAAGGTTTACACAGACCCGAATGTCCTACCGACACCTATGCTCTTGATACGAACACCAGAAATTTGTTGTGTCATAAGTTGTTTTAAATTTTAGTTTTACAACTTCCGCTCTCTTTAAGTTGTTTTAAACCCGAATGTCCTACCGACACCTATGCTCTCTTTAAGTAGTGTTTAAGGCACGAATTAACTTATTTAGGCTTGTGGAATGCCTAGGAACGCTTGTTTGACGTTACAGTGCGCGTATGGTGATTTTCGGAAAAACTGCGGAACAATAAACGATAACTAACTGACACAGTACAAAATACTGACCATGCCGACAAATACAAATCTTATACATATAATTTAAACATATGAATGCGGTTATGCGAAAATATTATGCTATCGAACGACACAAAGCGCAAACGTGAACGAAAAACACGGAAACAGTAATGCACCGACAACCAACGACGAAACAGAAGCACCGGACGCGAATTCCGTCTCGATATTAATATATTATGATATATTTAGCTTCGTTTTTAAGTTTTATTACCCGTAGTTGAAAACGGATCGAAAAACGGGTTAGAAACGACAGACGGAACAATTTACGCGTTTTAACGCGACGCGATCATACGCGTCTAAATACGATATACTACACAATTTTTAGCGCTTCGGTTCCAAAAACTCTATTTTACGATACTCGAGTGTGGAAACGGGCTTTGGGAATGTGATTGGGCCGTTCAAAACACGCTAACGGGCCATGGGCCCAAGCCCATTTAATAAACCCTAAGTATATAAAGGGAACTAACCCTAATATTCCTCATTTCTTGAAAAACCAGCGCACACCACACTCAACTCAACTCTCTGTCATCTCTCCTTCTCCGGTGAACCTATCCGGCAATGAGCCGGCCGATGCCAGTTGTTTTCCGGCCACTCACGCACACCCCCTACACCCAAACACCACCCAGCAGCACCCCCTTCGACTCTCCCACCTCCGACAACCCCAACACCCCTGATTTCCCTTCTCTCTCGTCATAACAGGTCACCAGAGTAACCTCCGGCCATGGTTCAGGCCGGCAATCAGACGTCGGTTTCCCCGTCGAACACACACACACCCTCTCGCAGATCAGAAGCAGCGACAACGGCGGTTCGGGTTGGTTTCGTCGGCGTCTGCTGCTGTTGATGATGATGATGATGATGTGACGCTGTTGCAGATGATCGATAATGATGAAGTAGTTGATTACCGTCTGTTTTCCGGCGACAACGGTTTACGGCAGCCGACACCTCCGACCGACGACAACACAGACGGCGGAGATGGTTCTTACGGTAAGTCAACCAACTTTGGTATCTCTCATCGATCTATATGATTTCCTTGATTAAATCAGCCAATTTTGTTTTTTTTTTTTTGGTAATTCCGACGACAGTGGGTGTGACAACTCTCAAAATTTCATGTATCCGTACGATTAATTAAATGATTAATTAAAGTGCTTGGTGATTGTGTTGAATTACTTAACTGCTCTCTGATTACTGTGTTATACTTACACGTGCTTGTTAACATACTAGTAGTATGCAGAAAACTTGACTAAATGGTCCGGTATATTTTCCTATGTGTTAGGAATTAATTGTGTTACAAAAATATATATATAAGACGCCTTACGGAACAATTAAACAGTTTAACGGAACAGTATCCGACCGAACAACCGGACATTATCCGGGACACCAAATATTTGTCTAACACATTGTGTTATTGTTTCTTGACTAGTTATGATCCCCGTATATCATAACACCTGCTAAATTTCCCTACAAACTAATATATGGAATATTATACTTGGAAGTAACTAGTATTTACCATTTAGTTGAAATGTTACACAAACCCCCCCCCCCCAACCGATTTTCGGTCACAATGGACCCCACCCAAAATATTCATCATATCCTACTACAAGATTTTATGGCTATATTTTGTGTAGGGTGGTTACTTGCATATCTTGCCAAGATATTGCAAATCCTATAAGAATGATTGCTAGATCTTGAGATCCCTTGATATCTTCAACATATCTTCTCTAGATCACTCTCTCTCCTCACCTCTCTCTCTCTCTCTCTCATTCGGTCTCCCTCAAAACCGAACCCACTCCCCACCATTTTCATCTTCATCCTCTTCCATTATCAAGTCCATTCAAAGCTTTGAAGGTGAAGCTATGGAGGTTGCATCTTGAAGAGCATTCAAGGAGTTTTGTTCTTGCTTTTCATCATCATTTCTTCATCATCTTCTTCACTAAGAATCATCCCTAGCTTTAAGCTAGTAGTAAGTTCCTTATGTCACATTTGTTCATCTTGTTTCATGATTAAAAGATGTAATATGTTAAATCTACAAGAACACTAAAAAGGGTTTAAACAAGAAGATGTAACATGATGTATTTATGTTAGTATGATGTTATCTTGAGATGTTACTGATTTCTTGCTGATTACTTGTTAATATTGATTACTAGAAATGTTGTTGATCATTATGCATGTTAACAAAACCAATAGAACTCGCATTAGAATGTAAAAGCTGAAAAACAGAAAGCTGTTTGGTGATTACAGCCAACTTCAGTTGGCTGTAACCGAACCTTAATAAAGCGAAAAATGTGTTTTCTGAACTCTAGATTTATGTATTATGAAATACGGTTCTAATGGAACTGGAATCATAATTTTTGGACTTCGTTTACTATTTTTAAAGGGTCATTTCGTAACAGCAGCTCAAGCTGCATTTTTGCTGCTGAAAATAGGTGTTATGTTTTTAGTCATAACTTGAGTTCTGTGTTGAATTAGCCCATGAAATTGGTACAGTAGATGACAACTGATGTATTTGTAAATACCCCACTAGAATTTCGTAAATCGGACTCTCGACGAATTTTTAATAAATTATTCCGTGGACTGCAGTCAGAAAAAGATGAATCTGAGTTCAGTCCGGAAAATGATTTTTAATAAAATATCGGTAATGAACTGGACCCCGAGATTTTTATACAATAATACTTGGATCGTTTAAGACATTCTGTAAAAATTTGAGAATTTTTGGAATAAGTTATCTATTTTATTAAAATGTCCGAAAACAGTCCGGTTTTGAATATTAATGCTGAAATGACATAGGTTGTAATTTGCATGTCTAAATGTCGGGTATGTTATCTGCGAATGATGTAATATGTTATATGTGTTATGTGCAATGTTGTATGTTTGTCTATGAGTGGGGAATGGATGGGAAACTTATATGGGCATAAACCGTTAAAGTGATGCATGTTATATGATAAATACGTGTAGGAACTTTGTGCTCTATTTAAAAATCACTAAATGACTAACTGGTAATCATACTAGGACGTGATTGACCGACCTTGACTGATAGCTATATTTGAGAGTCAAACCGAGCAACCGAGGTGAGTTCACACTCTTTCCGAGGCATGGGATTCCCGGTGGGTTGGGAATGGGATTGAATGACTACTCGAACTATCATTACTATTAAACTACTTACTACCGTCCTTGGATTGAAGGGTACGTACGTAAAGCCTACGTACACGACCATAAGACCATCAACTCTATCAATTGAAGTCCCTCATTTATCGACTTAATCGCCGAGGCCTATGGCGAGCGGGTCATTGGTTAATAGCGCTATTAGGTTTAACAAACCTCACACCGTGCCGGTCGGACGGGCGTGTACTAATGGACTATGGGCAAAGGGTCAATGCTGATAGACATTGACTTAGGGCACCTCTTATATTTTCGTAGCAGTCGATACGCGTGGTCTAGTAACACACGGGAAGCCCCCACTAATCTTCGCAAACATGTCAGAAAGACCGCGATGCGAATTTATACGATACATGGTTTACAAAACGAACAGATGATTTTCGAAACGAATGCTATAACTAAACAACCAACTGTGAATTCACTCAACTTTGTTGTTGACTCATTGTTACATGCCTTACAGGTCGCTAAACGCTTGGAGCTTGCACGAGGAAGGAGTCGTTGTGGTGTACGGACTGTTATGTCCCGTACTTAATAATTGAACTTTATAAACTATGTTGGACATTAAACTTATGAACTATAAATTTAGGTTTTGAACTTCCGTTTTATGCTTCCGCTGTTAACTTAAAACTGGTTACTATCTTATGGTCACTAATTGTATTGTGATTGGTTTTACTTCCTAAGATTACGTTGTTCAATATGATTGGTGGCTCGATCCTGGTCATGTCACGCCTCCAAGCGGTGATACCCCGCATGGTGGATTTTGGGGGTGTGACAGTGGGGTGGTCACGGAGTGGCTCGGGTTTGGTCTGTCTTGGGTTTAATGAAGATGGTGTTGGTGGACGACGTGATGGTGGTGGTTATGTCGGCAGTAACGGCTGAGGTGGTGGTCATAATTTGGCTCGGGTCAGGTTCATGTTGAGATTCAGTTCTAATTTAGTTCGGGTTTCGTTTGGATTGGATTCAGGTTTAAACTCATCGGTTCAAGTGTGATGTTTGGTTTCAGTTTCCGTCCGGGTCACGGGTCGAGACGCAGGTTCGAGTCAGCGGGTCAGACCCCGGTCAACATTAGGTCAAATCGAGTCGAATCGGTCAACTCGGGTCAACAGTGGGTCAAGATTGGTCAACAAAAGTCAGCGGTCAAAACAAGTCAACGGTTCGGTCAACCGTGGTCAAAGTCAGTTTTGGTTCGGTCAACGGCAGTCAAAACCAGTCAACGCACGATCCGGTAAAGTTTTAGTGACGCGCAAATTAGTTTAGATTGTTATAGTTTTTAGAATTTTAGCCAGTTTACACGACCGAGCTCGACCCGAATCGATTACATATTAGTTTAGTTTTGATATACTTTGACAAAAATCTTATATATATATATATATATATATAGTTTTACTGTTGAGTAATTGATTGAATTTTGTAAATAAATCGACACTTAGTTGTCGGGATTGTCCAAAAACAGAGAAAACTCTGCCCGATTTTCGCTAAAAACCAGAATTATAAAACACGTTTAATTCTTAACAACGACACTTATTGAAGTATAAGTTTCTTATATATTTATTTTAGTGACATTTTACAACTTAACGAAACTCGACGTTTTTTTTAGATAAACATAATTATCTACATTTATTTGGACATTTATACTTCCGAGTACTTTCATAAAATAAATATAACGATTTATATTTAGTTCAAACGTTGCTACGTCGTGTATTTTATAAGATTCATATAATGATATATTTATTTTAAACGTTGGAAATTCAGAATTCATATTTCAAATGTTTCACATTCGGAAACCATATAATATAAATATAATTATTTATACTTCTTTCAATCGTCTAGAATCTGAATTCTTCTAAAATGGATATATTTGTTATATACGTTTCAAACGTCAAGTTTTCGAATATATATGTGTATATATATATATATTTATTTATTTATTTATCGATTTCCATCCTACTAAAACTACAACGGTATATTACCGTATCATATACGATATTTCGAATACATACCATTTCATCTACGCCTTCTTTTCGCGACGACTAACACGACTCCATATAAATATTTATATTTATATATATAAATATATATATATATCCTAAATCCTTTGGAAAACTAAGTCGTTTCCAAGACTTAGTATTATCCCGATTATAAACGGGATCAAATAACCATAGATCGGTTATTCTAAGTCAAGATAACACTTTCCTTCGTAGAGTCGTTTTGTTAACGACTCGGTAGAGCTCAGACACGTAGTTTAGCTACGTTGATTTAATTAGAAACTTATAAGTGATTCCTTGTTAGGAATGCTATAGTTGCACGCTAGCGAGTCACGTTCTTGGAACGACACTACGGAATCACACTGAGCTATCTTTGCACAGGAATGTCAAGGTGAGTTTATAACCCCCACTTTTTACTGTTTTAAATTTTTATAAATGTTTTCGGGGGGTGGAAAGACATGCAAGTTTTGCAAAAACACAATGTTTCGATAAACAAAAATCACATGTTTCTAAACCATTTCGCAACAGGATTTCAACGAACTCAAATGGTTTACGAAAAGGTTTAGGCTAAACTTACCGGTTTACAACAATACAAGGTTTTCGAAACATGCATGAGTTTCAATGACGTGGGCAAAGGCCCAAGGACATGGGCAAAGGCCCAATGACATGGTTAAAGGCCCAATAACACTAGGTATGTAGCTATGGAATTAGATGATAACATATCACTGTGCGTAAGTAGGAGGATGACATTAGTAACCACTAATCACGTAGTGACCAAGGTGCAAAAGGTATAGATCTATCGAGTTTGAGGCGCGCTCCACTCTGGGTTTGGTAACCCTTTATGAGTGCTTTTGCGATCCCAATTGATAACAAAGTTGTCTCGGTTTGGTTACTTACTTATGGCATAGGTCAGTGTATTAGCTACACACTGATTGATCCTTAGATTCCATAGGTATCCTACATACTATGATTTCATTACCGGTTTACAAAGATAACAGAAAACATTTCAATACCGGTTCACAAAGATAACAGAAATCATTTCAATACCAGTTTACAGATATGACAGAAAACATTTCATTACTGGTTTACAAACTCAACAGTTACATATATCGGTTTATAAACATAACAGAAAACATTTCGTTACCGATATACAAAGACGACATTTCAAATGCTTTGAGATATTAAGATCTCACAAACCGGTTTTTCAAATGCAAGATTACAAGTGTTTTAAAACTCATTTGATACAAAACAAACAAACTATGAACTCGCTCAACTTTATGTTGATTTTTCGCATATTCTTTCTCAAGTTACATTTTTCGAAACTACGGAACGGTTGGAATAGGAGAACCCACGGGATTTCGAGTACTTAGCGGGCGTTCATTGTTTAGAAGTCTTAGCTATTTGCTTCCGCTGTGCAATGAAGATACCAGTCCAGTCACGCCAGGCTCTGATATTTCGGGGTGTGACAACAAATCCAATGTTTATGTTGTGTTCAAGCGTAGCTATATTCATGAAACAAGTATACTCACAAATTCAATGTTTATGTTGTGTTCAAGCCAAGTGGTTCAGAATTGTTTGAGCTTCTAAGTCTTGATAAGAATTGTTTGAGCTTTTAAGTCTTGATAGTTTGTTTTTGTTCATTGGTGAAAGTTTGACCACTCAAATTAAAAGAGTGCCTCTCATATTTCATTTAGTTTTTGTTAGTTGAATATTTATATATGTGGGTTGTTGATGGTCAAGGTGGTTATAGCTTCAAGAATGTGAGGAGTGTGGACACCAAGGGCATACCATTGCTTGAAGATATGTGCACCTTAACATCCCCGCTTATGTGCGTCTTGGTACAATGTTTCCTTAAAGTCTTTGTATGATGTTTTCAGATACCTTGAAGTCTCCACATACGCATATATTTTTAATATTATGTTTCTCTATGGGACTTTTTTTATTATGCTTATGAAATGTAGGTGGTATTTATAAGAATAATTGTACAGTCCTAAGTAGCATTTTTTTTTTGCATCCAAACTAGGGGGTTACATTTAGCTGCTAAACTACAATGAGCAGAAAAACTTATTAATTCCACTTCTTTATTTAAAAAGCTTGGTTGACAACTAAACCCTTCCGCGTACGTTCGTATATATTGCATCGTAATTTGTGAGCCCTAGCCGCATCGCGACGGATGCTTCATCTAGTTATTATAAATCCCATTATATATTCAGTCTCGAGGATTATTTCTGAATGTAACGTTAAGATATAGTTTCGTAGTAACATATGCATGTACACTAGTTTGTTTATTTTATATAACAGTTTGTTATAAGTGCATTTAAATAATTTTCTAAATGTATCTAGATCAAGTCTAATTAGTAATTACTCATAATAACATATTTCAATTCATAAGTTCACTAATCTTAAATTATAAGCACTGAACTTGTATTCATTTTATAAAATTACTTCTTAAATTATAAGCACTGAACTTGTATTCATTTTATAAAATCTCTACTATAATAAAGCAAAACATTTCCAGGACACGTGTCACCTTCACAACCCCCCCCCCCCACCCCCACTCATTAAATCCTTTTTTTTGTAAAACCTAAAGTCAAAGTTTTGGGAAACCCAACTCTCTCTTAACATCTTTTTCTCTCTGCACACACAAAATGTCAAAAACCCTAGACAGCTCATACCCATCTTTCTCTTTCTTCTTCAAAATTCAAATTCATTGTTTCCCAAACCAGATCTACAAAACAAATTCGAAAACCCATTGAGAGAGAGGCGAGAGTTGAAGGGGATTCAGGCGAATCACCGCCATCCGACAACGGTAACAGAGCTGCAAAGACAACCGCCTGAACTCTAATTTAAAGGTTTACTTGAAATCTGCTATCCTAGATCTACTAGACATTATTGGTAAGGTTTTGTTTGTTAGTTTTTTTTCTTTGATTTTTGTTAACCTGACATAGAATTTGGGTTTGAAGTTCATTTGAAATTGATGTGTTTTTTTTTGTTTTAACTTTGTTTATGTTCTAAATATGCATGATATTAATGTCGAATTTGAATTTCTTAAAGCGCTCCGATTAGACAGGTGTTTGATTTCTACCATTTTCCTTCATCCTTTAACTACACGTTATTGGTAAGGTTTTGTTGTTTATATATATATTCTTTCTTTAATTCTTTGATCTCTTTTAAATTTGTCACAAAATTAGCATTTTCATTTTGTTCGAATTTAAAAGTTTTAGGTTTTCACTACCTATAAATCTTCATTTAATATGTAAAGATTGTTACTCACATCTTGAAATTTTACTTACTCGGATTTTTTAAATTTTACTTCCTTATGTATGATTTCGTCTGGGTATTTTATTTTTGCTGATGGGATTGATTCACCATTTTACATGTTAATTTTTTTTTTGTAATGTATTGTTTATTTAAAGGAATAATCAACTTGGTCATGGAAGAAAACTATAAGAACCAATACACATGATTTTCTTTATTAACAAGATCTTTGAGTAAATTATGTTGTATTTATGTTTATTGGTTTTGGATAATGACATTCGCTTTCTTAATTTTGGTGCATTCTTTTGTTTTAAAAGTTTCATAGCTTATGTAGTGAAATTGATGGAACTTGTGGCTTCAAATGAAGGACAAAAGGTATATGAATGTTTATATATGTCTATTGGCTAATGAGTATATAAAAAGAAGCAAACGGTCTCGGGTGTTCAAAGTTATAGCTCTGTAAGTCATTAACTTTTAAGATCCCATTATCTTATTTTGGTGATACTATAGCTATTTTATTGAAACTAACAATAGATCTGGTTGTGATTTGATTTGGTGATACTATAACTATTTTATTGAAACTAACAATAGATATGGTTGTGATTTGAGAGACAGAGAGATCCAAAGCTGGTTGCGAGATAGCTAGAAGCTACAAAGGAGCCTAACCAATACCATTTGTGTCTGGTTTAGAAGGTAAGACTTGACACTAATGTGAAAAGTGAAATTTGGATTGAAAATAGTTAAATCTGCATCTGATCCAGCACGTTTGGTTTTGAAAAACAAATAAAAGTTATATGGGGTTGATTTGAACCAATTTCCAAACCCAAATACATCTTCTAAACTATAAAGATTACTAAATAGGTAGACATAAAAAACTATAGGTGGCAAACATGGGAATTGAAGAACCATATATATAATCTCGTATTAATTTGTTTGATTTGTTTACCAAGTGAACTTCTTTATTAATTTCAAAGTAAAAGTTTATTACCCAGCTTAAGTTTCCTTAGAAAGGCCTTAGTTTTTTTTCCTCTCAAAGTCTACGGAAATTTCTTTAAGATTGTCTTTTCTTGATAAACTGAAACTGTATCCATTACCAAGAAATTAAATTGAAGGCCATGAGTATGGGTTTTCACTTATATAAATCTGATTTGGAGTGTTTAATTGTTTGGGTCCGCATACTTGTCAAGACTGCCATGTTTCATATTCCAAAGCAGAAATGACCTGATCTAAACCAAAGTGTTTGCTCAAATAACTGTTGAAAAAAAGTGTGTAGGTTTTATGCACATGATACACTATGATGGCAATTAAGTTTAACTCCTTGAAATCATTGTTTACTTTGCAGCCTTTTTAAGCGTATTGTACAAATGCTTGATGCGGGGTTGCTTTATATGTAGTTATCTTGAAGATCTATTATTTTTGTTGAATGCGGCCGAGGACAATGGTTTCTCTCAGCCGGTGATTTCAATTGAGTTCTTTAAGAGGTAACTTTATAAGTTCTTTGAATGTCCAAGAGGTTGTGATGACTTAACTCTAGATTCACACCTTACACAGATGTTAGATTCAAGAGCTTAAGAAGAAATAACAGAGTCAATTGCAGCTTTTGGGCCAAAGGGAACTACTGGGCTTCAGAATTGGTAGCCCGTCTTTATGGTTTTAGACTTAGGTTTAAGATGGGATTCTAGGGATGATAATGGGCCGGGTATGACTAATCTCATACCCATACCCGATTGTAAAATCTTGTCCCATACCCGACCCATACTAATCAAACATACGCGCGGGTATCGGTATACCAGTTGGGATTTTCATCTATATATGTTTTTTTTACTTTCCTTTATAATTTTAAGTTTTAAAAATCTATATAATAGATTAAATTATGATAAATAACATACATATCATTGTAATAATATTTGATATATTTAAAAATATAAATATACTATAATATTAATCTCAAAAAATAATTTTGTATTTCATAGCATATAAATATAAATAATTTCATCAAAATATATATTCCAAAAGAATAGTTCATTTTTTTCAAATAATAAAGATACTAGAATTAAACATTATTAAACAATAGTTAAATGAAAATAAATATAAAATTTAAAGTTTTCGAGTATATATTTCGGGTAAACGAGTATATAGTTTTGGGTAATCGGGTCAGATATCATCTAATCCCATACCCGTCCCATAGCTGCGAAATTTGTTTTATCCAATCCCATACCCGGCCATCGGGTATACCTATCTCGAGTGCTTCGGGTTTCGGGTATACTCATCGGGCTTGGATATTTTTTCCATCCCTACATAAAAGTAAAATAAGTTGTCATAAATACATACAAAGGGTAGCTGTTGGCGAGGGATTTAGGTTGTGAGATCGGAATCCATCTTCATCGTTTTAGACATATAACTCATAATCAATCCAATCGCAATCAATGATCAGGAATTTGGGAGATGATGGCCAGTGCTTGCCTATTCTACTTCTACACTTTTTTTTCTCAATTCACAGGATCAATCAGACACAGACACAGAAAGGTGATGGAGGCGATTTTGTTTTTGGTATGGTAAGAATTGAAGCAGCGTCTGATTTGAAGAAGCAAGAGGACGCTTTTTGACAACCACTCAAAAAAAGGGAGGAACCGTCTGATATGCTTAACTGTTGGAAACCATGAGATGCTTAAGTGCATGTAAAGGAATTTTGTAATTTAAACGGCTAAGATTTCATCTCAGACAAATCTGAGGGCCAAGAGTTGACTTTAACGGGAAAATAAGAATATATAATAAAGTAAAAAAAAAGAAATAAAATGCAATATTCTCTATATGTTAGGAACTTAACATATACTATATTTCAAGAATATCTCACAATTCCTTCTCCTCATCATAGAAGAACATGAGTGTGAAAACGATTGAAAGGCAACAATAAACAATTTTATCGAAAATAACATCCTTGTTATAAACAAAGTGTAAATCAAGACATATATTGTTTAAAAAATAGATCAAGAACCTATAAAACATTTTAAAACCTTGCCTTGACATCAAATTTTGGTGCTAACATTACCAACAATTTCATTGATTATGGATTTTCTTTTGCTTTTTCCTAAAGTACCCGACACTTGATCCTTGTTAAATCTTTCGTTCATTGCGATGAAATCAAGTTCGTCACTAATCATTGTAATCATTTATTAGGTAAAAGAAATCATAGAAACCTAAAAACCGTTCCCCTGCAAATTGGACATAGAATTTTCTCCATCTTCAGCCAATTCTTGATGCATTCCTCATGAAAACTATGTTTGCATTCTAGTGTTCCGATTATATGGTCTGCTTGGTACTCTTCAAGACAAATTACACAAATCTCTTCATCTTCTCCCTCTTTAACAAATGTACTTATCTTCATAGCATCTTCTATAGCCTTTGGAAAGTCATTACATAAACAATCACACCACAATACAAACCTTGCCATCCTCATAGTTGATCGTTGATCCGATTCACCCTTATCATAATCCAACACTTCACCACTTGTATCATAATGCACATACCTACAAGTGACTACTGACCTGTTGTTGTTATTCGATGTGAATATCAACCAAAAAATTCTATGGGGGGCCGTCCTCAAACAAAATGGTTTTAATGCCTTGATAGTAATCCTTGATCTCACATGTTTCCCGACCGTTTCAACACTGAGGAGGCGGCTTAACGTCAATTATTCTATCCACGCGATCACTAAATCCCCCATTTACTATTATGAATCTCCTTAAACTCCGGACTACAATACCGTATGAAGAAGCCATATATGATGGCTGACCAGTGTTTTCCGAGACACAACCCAAGACGTGATTTCGTAGGCTTGGAGCAAGAGAGAGGCGTGAGAGTTCGATTAAGGTAGGGATATCTATAAGCAAGAGTCTAACAATTGGTATTTGATTTATCATTTTGGATATCTTGAGTCTATATTAATAAAAATAGCCATGAGCGTGCTTAACATTTGATCGTTTGCCTAGCGTTGAAACAACGTCTCGTGGTGAACTCGAACAAGTATGCTATAATATCTTTTTATTCGTTTGAACTCTACAGCATTATACTCATTGAGTAGTGAATGTGTTATAATTGTAGACTCTTGTAAATAATGCCTTTAATTAGAAATGTGACTTGAATCTGATTTTTCATTGGTGTCACTCCACTCTAGAGATACTCTGTTTGTTATGAGTTATGGTGGATTATTATTGGTTTCCTGATTGTGTCATACACTTAGAGATTTGGGGGCATACCCCGGAGTTGGTGAATTACATTTTTTGGATGAGTTGAAGGCCTTCAACGAGAAAGCACACTTGTGGTTGTCTAAGATCCCACTTTTACACTGATCAAGGTCACACTTTTCTGGTATGTTTTTCATTCAGTTGTTTATGTATTAGGGTTATATGCAATTGTATTGAAGTATTGTACCATTATAATAGGTAGGGCAGTTTCTGATGTTTTGTTAAACATGTGTGAGTGTTACAATGGAAAGGTAGTAGTAGGCAAGGACATACCCATAATATATGCACTTGAATACATCAGGGAATATCTTATGAGGATTTGTGACTGTTTTGAATGCAATAGAAAAGAGTGATGGATCGCTCACACCAAAGGCCATAGAAATGTTAAAGGGGATCAAGAAAGATGCAAGTTACTACCATGTTCAGTGGAAGGGAGGAGATTATTATGAGGTCAGTGGGAAACCCAATCATGCTTGTGTGGTGAATTTAGCTACAAGAACATGTAGTTGCGGGGCCTGGGAAATAACAGTTACAAACTTAATTGTTGATGGGTCAAACTATTTGGTATAATTTCACAAAATGAGTCTTTTATATGCTTTTTTCACAGGTATGCCTTGCAGACATGCAGTGGCTGCAATTTGGGTTATGGCTGAAAATGGAGGAAGTGTTGGGGCTTTAGAGAGTTGGGTTCATCCAGTGCATACATTAGAAAGGTGGAAGTTATTGTATTCTCACAAGATTAACCCCTTGAATGGTAGGTCATTGTGGACAAAAATTGATCTTCCCACAACTATTACACCACTAAAGCATCAGAATCAAGTGAGCCGACCAAAGAAGTTAAGGAAGAGGTCTATGGGTGAAATTGAAGACATAACACAGTCTGGAAGATTGACAAAGAAGCACACTCAAGGGGCATGTAGCAAGTTTAATGAGAAAGGCCATAATTCAAGGATCTACAAGAGAAAAACTTTGAAGGGTGGAAAAAGGTGAACACTAGAAAAGGTGTGAAGGGCGGAAAGGCTTGATGGGGTGTTAGCTTGGTTTTTTGGAACATGCGCAACCTTATTAACACTTTTTGTATTTTGAACTTGTAGGCAGGGGTTAATTTTATGTTATGTAGTCCAAGATTTATGTATGCAAACTGTCACACCCTGATTTCCCGATGGGCTCGGACTTAGGGTTTATGCATGACGATTGATATCAGTAATCACAAAACACAGCGGGAGATGGGAATTTAAATAATTATTACAAAGTAAAAAGTCCAAAGTTTAAATTATTATACAGACAGATTCGTACTAAAAAAACGATCCACAGGCATATCGAAAATAATAAAAAGAGACTTGAGACTAATAGGTCTTTCATGGAGTTGCAAATTCCAAATCGCCTAGACCGAGCAGCTCCAGCCTATTCCATATTTGCTATATAATCTGCGCTTAGTCTTTTGAAAATACGCCAGTTTTCACTAGTAAATACAATTAACCGACTCTTTTTGAATATATTTTCAAAAGTGTTTGATACCATTTGGTATATCATTTTAAAAATAACTTGGGATAAGATAATGTTTCTTGTTACCAGTTTTACATGCTTGTCAATACATATAGGGACCGGAGATGAAAACCGGTACATGATTAACCGTCACACCACATTTTCAAAATCATATATAAAATAGCATTAGTGTCTGTCTGGTGTATGCCTATACTCCGCGCTTAGGTCGTGGCCACTTGCAATTAATTGAGCCGAGGATATCCAGGACATGGTCGTATTAACCCCCAATGTTTAAAATACTAGATTTATCATAAAAATATCGGTTTATATTCTGATTTAAAACATTTTTGCAAAAATCACTTTAAAAGCCTATTTTTACCGTTTTTAAGGCATGGTTTCGTACCGAATCGTACTATAACCATCCCAATTCGTCACGACTTCATATTTTAACAAAATACATGTTATTTACTGAATAAAAAGGTTCTAATAATCATATTAGTGAATATTTCACATAAGTCACATAAATTATGCAATTTCACCCATTTTACTACTTTTAAGCTTCATGTACAACATGCAAAGCTACTAAACCTATGACATAACTTTTACACAATCAAAACACATTATTTAACATCATTTTACCATGTTTATAGTCTGATTTATTCCATCTTTCTCATATCGTTTCATTTCATTTCAAGTTCATTTTCAAATCATCATTTGATCATTACTAAGATCTATGTACAAGCACTTAATGCATAATCATCATATCTTCATCATTTATCAACTTAAATGCACCCAACATACATTTATCACATCTACAAATAATCCAAAACATCAAATTCTCTTAAATCATTCATCTAGTCATTTTGATTCCATTGCATGAAACATTCTTACACATTTATGAGCAATCAAACAAACCCACATGTTCATACATATGCATATATATACACGACACATACATATACTTACAAGAATTCACTTTTTATATGTTCATCATTCATCATATCATCTTTACTCAAAACATTTTTAGTCATACATAAATCATCTTTCAAGAGTCATGTCAATCAAAACTCAACTTAGAATCAAAACACATTCACTAACCCTCAGACACACACACACACACATACTCACGGCTATGTACACACACGTATACTTCCATTTTTTTAATTTAAAACCATTTGTTATTTAAAGTTCAAGTGTTGTGGAAAATCCATGTGTTTGAGAAACCTTCAATAATCATCATCATTAAGAAACAAGAACATGAACTTGAAAATAAGTTTATACCTTTCAAGAATAAAAGTGGGTTTTGATGTGAAGGGGTAAGGTCCCAAAAACCTCGTAAATAAGTACTTAGGACCATACCACAACCTTATCTTTCAACCCTTTTTTCTGACCCTGCGCGGCCGCGCAACCGGTCCTACAAAAAGAACTCAAGAGAAGGGTAACAGACAACACTTGCGCGCTGATAAAGAAATCATAAAACCTTGCGCCTTCCCCCATAAACAAAGGATGAAAATCCTAAGTTAAACACTTCCGCTTAATAATACCCAGACTTGGGTATTATTTACTCAACTGATACCACACGATAAGGAGTCACACCGGATCATGGCAATAACCTTCTAGAAGATGCAATCGTGCACCACCAGACGGTTATAACCGTCTGGAACACGTGTCATCATCCCAGGCCTCCCTGAAATCACGATGATGGCATGGAATTGAGGAAAACATCCACTTGTCCACTTTCCACGTGGCAATTCCCCAGCCGTGGATCAAAAGAGCGATCCGTGTGCACTAACGTTGGATCAAGAAGGTTAACGGAAGGAAATGTAACCGCTTACGGGGTTAGCATCTTCCGTTAATATTTCAACAACGAGTTTTCCCGCCCAAACTCTCGGCTATAAATATGAGAGTAATTCAGGTATGAACGAAAAGTTACACACACTTCGTCAATACTTCTTCTTCTTCTTCTTCATAAACACATACTTATTCTCACGCCGGAGTCAGGTCACGGAGAAAACCTCCATTTTCCCCGTGACGTGGCTAACGGTGTTCTGTTTTGCAGTGGTCACCGGAGAGGAAGAACTACGCTGTCAGATTAAACGAGAGAGAACCACCCCTTTTATGCAGATCCAAACCCCCTAGATAATTTGATTCCGGTCATTTATCTAGTGTTTCTTCATTGGCGCCCACCGATTTCTCTGTTTTATCAGTTTTCATCTCGTTTCGATTTGTTTTCCCTCATTCTCTGTTTCCACATGACAGAGAATTCATCACCCCACCCATCAGGTCCTCGATCTGAATTCAAGGGTTCTGCAACCCAAGAAACCCAGGTCGACAGAATCATGGGAATCAACAAAAACAACGGTCATTCAGTGGAAAAGGACTCTTCAGAACAACTCATAGAAAGAGCTCCAGAATACTGGTTCGACAGATTCCAGGTTGCTATGAACCAAATTTTCACACAAATTAACAGATCTGAGTCGCTAAACATCAGATCTGATACTCTGAAAGAAAGCCAGGGTAAAACTGACACTGTAGTATTGGACCCACAGATACCTGGTCAGTGGGACATCCAATCTGACAGTCATGCTGAGATAATCCAAAAATCAGAAGATACCAACCGTCAGGCAGCCGAACCAAAGCAAATACACATGATACAAGGAGGTCCTTCACGAAGGCCAAATAAACGAAACCATGATCAGCATTGGAGGGAGCAGCAAGTTGTGTTTCCTGTTGTCCCTGGAGGCCCTCAGGAAGAACGACCAGTAATTATTACTGGCATCTTCGGCCATTACCGAACATACTATATGTTTATAGATCCAGGAAGCTTGATGGATATCATATACGAGCAGTGCTTCACACAACTTGATCCAGAAGACAAAGCACGTCTAGAGCCGGTTGATTTCCCTCTCACAGGATTTTGCAACGAAGCTGTATTCCCATGGGGCCAAATTGCATTCCCTGTGACTCTATCTGATGGCGAGCATTCGCGCACAGTCACAGTAAACTTCATGGACATGCCAGCAACATCACGCTACGATGTCTTGCTCGAAAGAAGGTCACAAAGAGAATTCAGCATGATCACTTCTATTCCACATGCTGCATGCGGGTTTCCAACAGAAACTGGTGTCGTAATTTTATACTCAAGCAAGGAGGTCATGTACGTTGACGACGAGCCACCAGCAAAAGTGGCAAAGCCCTCAGCATCAAATGAGCCAGAGAAATGGATCCTGAACGAAGAATATCCAGAACAGACCATCTTGCAAGGGCACGCCATTTCGCCAACAGTACGAATACAATTAAAAGAATTATTGTCCAACAATAAAGACATATTTTCCTGGTGTCCAGCGGACATGACCGGGGTTCCGCGAGATATAGAGCAACATTGTTTGAACATCCGGCCCTCTGCACAACCTGTCGCGCAGGGAAGACGCAGCCTCAGCGCCAAGAAAGAAGAAGCCATGAATGAACAAATAACAGAGTTACTTAATGCCGGAATCTTGCGCGAAGTCCAGTACCACACCTGGGTCGCCAATCCAGTGATGGTCCAAAAACACAGTGGCGGATGGCGAATGTGCGTAGACTTCAAAGACTTAAATAAAGCCTGCCCGAAAGATTGCTATGCTCTTCCTGAGATAGACAAAAAAGTTGACTCCCTGGCATCATTTCGCTGGAAGTGCTTCCTCGAATGTTATAAGGGCTATCACCAAGTCCAAATGAAAGAGGAGGACGAGGACAAAACTGCCTTCCGCACAGACAAGGGCATCTTCTGCTACACAAAAATGCCCTTTGGTCTCCGCAATGCAGGGGCTACTTACCAGCGCTTAATGGATACAGTCTTCGGAGAAGATATCGGTAAAACAGTCGAGGTATACATGGATGACCTCGTCATCATGAGCCACGAGGAGGAAACAATGCTCGCAAATATTCAACGCACATTCGATTCTTTGCGCAGCGTAAACTTAAAGCTCAACCCAACGAAGTGTTCCTTCGGAATGGAAGAGGGAAAATTTCAGGGTTTCATAGTAACAAGAGATGGTTTTAAAGTAAACCCGGAGAAAGTGCAGGCCATTCAGCTGATTCCATCACCTGCAACAATAAAAGAAATGCAAAGACTCGCAGGACGTCTAGCAGCCTTAAACAGATTCTTGGCAAATCATGCGGCAAAGTCTTATCCGTTCATTAGCACATTACGGAACTGCGCCAAGAAAACTCACTTCCAGTGGACACCCGAAGCGGAAGCAGCCTTCAAGCAAATGAAGGAATGTTTAATTCAGTTGCCAACGCTAACAGCACCGCGAGAAAAAGAACCGCTGATCTTATATTTATCTGCTGCGGAAGTAGCGGTAGGCGCAGTATTAATGGTGGAGCGAGAAAACATTCAGACTCCAATTTACTATATAAGCAAGATGCTCACTGGCCCAGAGACGCGCTACTCAATGATAGAGAAACTGGTCCTAGCTCTGGTACATGCATCACGGCACTTACGTCGGTATTTCTCTGGTCATGTCATCACAGTTCTCACCAATTACCACTTAGGGCAAATCCTATCCAAACCCGACGTTGCGGGAAGATTGGCTAAGTGGGCTATTGAGCTAGGAGGATACAATATCCTGTACCGACCGCGACCAGCAATCAAAGGGCAAGTTCTTGCGGATTTTGCCACAGAAGTTCCCATCGACAAAATCCAAGAATGCGAGGCAGTCCAGAACCCTGTTCCTGTTTTCGACGATAGGGTCTGGACTCTGCACACAGATGGAGCTTCTAAGGACGATGGAGCAGGCGCGAGCCTCCGATTGGTCAGCCCAGATGATCACGAACTTACATATGCGATACGCCTGGATTTCCGAAGCACAAACAACGAAGCAGAATATGAAGCGTTTTTAGCAGGCCTTCGTTTAGCGCTCAAGATGGGAGCACGAAACTTCGAAGCTAACGTAGATTCAAAATTAGTGGCTGAACAAGTCAATGGGCACTATGATGCGAAAGGTGAAGCCATGGCGTTATACCTAGAACAAGCGCGTACGTTAATCAGCCAATTCCAAACGTTCAAGGTTAATCACATAAACAGAAGCGAAAACAAGCACGCGGATGCACTAAGCAAGTTGGCCGCCACCAGCTTCAGACACTTAGCAAAGGAGGTGCGCATCGAGGTATTGTCCAATCCTTCTGTCCCTCTCAAGCAAGTAAACGTCATGGAGGTCGGCAACCCATCCTGGATGTCCCCGATCATCTTGTACCTACAACATGGAAAACTTCCGGAAGGAAAGACAGAAGCTCGAAAAATCCAGAACAAGGCAATAAACTACGAAATGGCGGATGGGATTCTATACCGAAAGTCATTCATGGGACCGCTACTGCGCTGTGTTGGCAAAACAGACGCGCAATATTTAGTCAGGGAAATCCATGAAGGTTTGTGCGGGATACACGCTGGTACACGCATGGTAGTGGCAAAAATAATGAATGCAGGCTACTATTGGCCAGGAATGCACGTGGACGCGGTAGAAATATTACGGAAATGCGCAGCTTGTCAGCGCCACGCGCCAAAGATACTCCGACCAAAGAATTCGCTCGTACCGGTCACGTCCGCTTGGCCCTTCCAGCAACGGGGCATTGATCTCGTGGGCCCATTCCCTGACGCGCCAGACGCAGTAAAATTCATTATCGTAGCAGTAGACTATTTCACAAAGTGGGTCGAAGCCAAGGCACTAGCTTCAACAACAGCAATGGTAATTCGCAAATTTATATGGGAACATATTATTTGCAGATTCGGATTACCATTGCGCATCATCTCCAACAACGACACCAACTTTGCCTCGGAAGATCTTCAGAAATGGTTCAAAGAAATGAAGATCGAGCACAACTTTGCCTCTGTGGCGCACCCACAAGCAAACGGACAAGTCGAGAGTGTCAACAAACAGATAGTTGACGGCATTAAGGCGCGACTCGGGACAGCGCGCAGAGGATGGGTCGATGAACTCCCCAGCATCTTATGGGCTCATCGTACCATGCCAAAGACCAGCACGGGAGAAACCCCATTCAGTCTTGTCTATGGATCTGAGGCGGTAATTCCAGCCGAAATTGGCCTACCATCGCCGCGCATGCTCGCCATGGAAAAACGAAACAACGAGCAGGAACGAAGAATGGATTTAGACCTTCTTGAGGAAAGGCGCGAGAACGCCGCCATCGCAGAAGCAAGGTACAAATCCAAACTTGAAAATACTACAACGCGCGCGTACGCGTGTGTACATTCGTTCCGGGAGACTTCGTTTTGCGCGACAATGAAACTTCTAATGCCGAAAAACCAGGCAAACTAGCGCCAAAATGGGAAGGACCATACATTATCAATGAAGTCCTAGGCAAAGGGGCGTACACCCTGAAAAGAATTGATGGGACACTAGTTCCCCGCACCTGGAGCGCGCAGCAGCTGCGCAGGTGTTATATATAAGTCAAACTACTCCACAGGATGAAACTATACAGGCAATGTATTTTTCTATTCCACTTTGTATTATTGACCCTGCGCCTTATTAATGCGGAAATTATCCTTACACATGTTATTGTTTATTAAAAATTGCATATAATTCTTTTTGGTTTACGCGAAAACAATATGGTAAACATGATGCGCCTCATGAGCAGTCTAAAAACAACACAATTCCCCGCACATTTTTAGACAAACGTTCACACATGAGCACAAATACCATTCTCATTCGCTCTACCTATTCAAAAGTAATTAAGCATATGCAACATATTGTAATTAAAACATAACCTATAAACCATCAAAACAGTTATGCACAAACAGTGCATCAAAAAATATCATAAGTGCAACAAGCACTCTAAACAAGCCATTACAAAAAACACAGCAGTGTTTCTTCAAAAAAGGAAAGAAAAAGTACTAGTTACAAAGTACACAAATTAGGAAAGCTGATCCAACACCCCATATGGAGTATGGAGAACCTCACCATACTCAGACAAGGGACGGGGATCCACAATCCAGGGATTGGCACCCTCCCCACCGTCTTCATCACCACCTGCCGGAACTCCATCCGGAATAACAACCCGGTGACGTCGTTGATAAACAACCGACGAACTCCCTCTCCGGCCAACCGGAAAGGACTGGGTCACCAGATGTGCCTATAACCGGGTAACCCCACCATTATTATCGTCAGCAAGACGAAGACGAATCCGATCTTCTGAAACATCCCGACGGTTTGCATCTTCATCCCTCGCAGCAGGATCAGGCAGTGATCGGGAAAGTAGTAGCAAACCATCAGCGGCGTCAAGCACTTTCAGCACCTTAGAAAGTCTTCTCCATCGAATCATTCCCCTGTTCTCCATTTTTTCAAAATTGGGGAAAGAATGTCACCCAAAGTGAATATATAGACCAAAAAAAAAGCGACAACATCGGGATAATAATTGTGATGATTAATTGTCAAATCAACTGCTGCCCCAACGGCGCTGCCACTGCAAGTATCACATCCTATTTAAAACACCTGACAGGGCCCACACGCATTCCAAGAACTTACAGTTAAGCCAGAAGACGAAGAGTCAGCACGAATTATAAGAAATGACGTCACCTATCGTCAGCTCATAATTACGAAAACCCTTCGTCTAAGATCGCAACAGTCCAGAATAAACAAAGGTATAAATATCTTCCCTCATAAACTGTTCATCTTACCCAAAACTTTTTAGATTCACTAAAGTAAGCAAAGAGAGTCTTCTCATAAAAGATTCTTCATTTTCGCGCCTAAAAAACCCACAAGTATCCCTCTCATAGTCCAGTGCTCCACTTATTTGCATAAGAGCAACACTAGACTGGGGGGACTTGAAGGGGTAAGGTCCCAAAAACCTCGTAAATAAGTACTTAGGACCATACCACAACCTTATCTTTCAACCCTTTTTTCTGACCCTGCGCGGCCGCGCAACCGGTCCTACAAAAAGAACTCAAGAGAAGGGTAACAGACAACACTTGCGCGCTGATAAAGAAATCATAAAACCTTGCGCCTTCCCCCATAAACAAAGGATGAAAATCCTAAGTTAAACACTTCCGCTTAATAATACCCAGACTTGGGTATTATTTACTCAACTGATAACACACGATAAGGAGTCACACCGGATCATGGCAATAACCTTCTAGAAGATGCAATCGTGCACCACCAGACGGTTATAACCGTCTGGAACACGTGTCATCATCCCAGGCCTCCCTGAAATCACGATGATGGCATGGAATTGAGGGAAAACCTCCACTTGTCCACTTTCCACGTGGCAATTCCCCAGCCGTGGATCAAAAGAGCGATCCGTGTGCACTCACGTTGGATCAAGAATGTTAACGGAAGGAAATGTAACCGCTTACGGGGTTAGCATCTTCCGTTAATATTTCATCAACGAGTTTTCCCGCCCAAACTCTCGGCTATAAATATGAGAGTAATTCAGGTATGAACGAAAAGTTACACACACTTCGTCAATACTTCTTCTTCTTCATAAACACATACTTATTCTCACGCCGGAGTCGGGTCACGGAGAAAACCTCAATTTTCCCCGTGACGAGGCTAACGGTGTTCTGTTTTGCAGTGCTCACCAGAGAGGAAGAACTACGCTGTCAGATCAAACGATAGAGAACCACCCCTTTTATGCAGATCCAAACCCCCTAGATAATTTGATTCCGGTCATTTATCTAGTGTTTCTTCATGATGAGATTTTTGATGATGAGTTGCTTGTTCCTTTTTGAAATCACTTGGAACCTCATTTGAATCTTCAAAACCACTTGAAACTAGCTTGGAATGGTCTTGATCTTCAAGGAAACTTCAAGATTTTGAAAATGGTGGTGTGGATGGGTGTGTTCGGCCGAGAGCTAGAGAGAGAGAGAGTGTGTGAGATGATGATTTTTGGTGTTGGGATTGTGTATTACATGTAGGGTTGTTCACGAACCGAACCGATCAGACCTTTGCTCATGCTCGGTTCGTTTACAAACCGATCCGAACCGAACCGAGCGTTTTTTCAACCGAGCCAAAGTCGAGCGAGCGTCTTTCGATCCGAGCATTTTTTGAACGAACGTCGAGCGAGTATCGAGCGTCGCAGAACAAACAAGGAAGGTGACGATGGGAGTGCTAGTTATTAGAATAAAGTGGAGTTTCCGTCCCCGATGTTTCGTCCAATAGAACACAAGTACAAATTTAACAAATAACAAGGAATACAAAAAAACTCAACTAGTTCTATCGAGATTAGCTAAGCGGGAAGATAATTGTTGACAGATTGAAACATACCCTTGTTTTATCGGAAGTTTGAAATTGAATGAACCGATTGAAGCAAAACCCTGCGAGTTGCCGTCTTGACGAGTGGCGATGGAGAAATCGAATAACGATGGCCAATTGGGGGTTTTGATTAGGGTCTTATACTTCCGAATCGAATGGCGGGTTGAGACTTGAATATTGATCGACGCTTCACATTTTAGTATTTGAAATTTTGACTCAATTACTCAAATGGACATTTAAGTATTGGACAATGAACTATTGGTATTGAATTTCAATTCTACTTACTTAAATGAGATCTATTTGGATATTGGACCAAACATTGTTGATTTTGGTCTCTAGTCATTTCACTAAAAATGGTACACACAAAATATATATATATATATATATGGTAAGGTTAATGCGAGAACCACCTTTATTGCGAGAACCAATGTGAACACAACCAAAAATAGCTAAAAAAACCTAACCCCCCCCCCCCCCCAAAACAAAAAAACAAAAAACCTAACCCCCCAAGTTAAAATGCTAAAAACTAAACCCCTAAAAAATCTAAAAAAATCAAAAAAACACACAATTTTTTTTAATATTTTTTACATTAAAATCGCCACTTTTAGTAGCAAAAAAAATTAAAAAAAAGTTTTTTTTTGCTACTAAAAGTAGCGATTTTTTGATAAAAAAAAAAAAAAAAATTGTGTGTTTTTTAGCTATTTTTAGATATTTTTGGTTGTGTTCACATTGGTTCTCGCGGTTCTCGCAATAAAGGGTGGTTCCTAACGGATCCTTCTCCTATATATATATATATTAAAAAATAAATCGAGTCAACCGAGCCGAACCGAACTGAGCGGACCTTTGCTCGTGCTCGGGTCGTTTACAAACCGAACCGATCTGAACCGAGCATTTTTCCAATCGAGCTGAAACGAACGAGCAAATTCCGAGCATTTTTCGAGCGAGCGTCGAGCGCCGAGCAATTTGAACAGCCCTAATTACATGGAGTATGGAGAGGTTTTTAATGATTAGTTTTATTTCTAGGCTTACACTTAGCAAAATGGAAGCAATCAAGAAAAAGATGGGCACCCATATGGACCGCCACCTACACATGCACTCACATAAACTACATATGCATACACATATATAATATATATTAGGTCAAACCAGGTATTTAACTGACTATCGGGTATTTTATCTTGCGTTTTATCTCGTTTTAAGGCATTTTAAAAATTATTTTATCAACTTATAAAAATTAACTCGTCAAAATATTGCTGAATAATATTTTATTTTCCTAGACTGGTTGCGTTGTTTATATTTTACAGTATACGTGCGGTATTGCGCAGTATGCGTTTAAATTCGCAAAATAGAGATCTTAAGCGTTTTAATTAATTTTTCTTCACGAATATGATTTAAATAGAATTTTAATCATAACAGAATATTTTTAGGATTTTAACATTAATCGGACGGTCACCGACGTTCGTTTCGCATTTTGTTCGTTACGCGATAAGCGTTTATCTTATTATTGCCAACATAATATTTAACAAAGTTTGGATTTTCCAACACAACAAATACCACATAATAACACCACATTTAATAAAATACTGGCTTTATTTATTCATAACATGTGTCACACTAGTACGGTGCTGGCTCAAAATAGTCTAGTGTCACAGTTTAGGGCATGAGTAAAATCCCTGACCAGGGTTCCTGCTAGTCCACGATGTTAGGATTACAACTTCTTTCCAACATTGGTAGAAAACCATGTTTAATCGGACTAATTTTCACAAGAATGGAGAAGCCCTAATTTCATACCTTTCTGTTGCACATTGAAAATTAGAGTTTGGGTATGTTATAAATTTTTTTTTTGGGGGGGGGGGGGGGGGGGGGAAACATGTTTACCTTCGTGTGCGTATCAAGTGACTAGATTTAACTAACTTTTTAAAACATTTTAAAATTCGTTTCAAAGAACACCGCATGATAAATGGTATTAAGATAAAGGACAAAACTTGTAATTTTCCAAAAAAATATATTGATTGACATATGAACAAAATTAAATTAATAATTTGGCATAACAAAACTAGGGGTGTTTATTTTATCCGAAACCCGAAACCGACCCGATGCCACCCGACTCGAGAAACTATCATACCCGTATTACCCGAACCCGATGTATAGCAAACCCGAACCCAATTCACCTTAAATGGTTTGATTAATGGATATAGTTTTGGTGATTCGGGTTAACCCGAACAACTTTCAAGCTTATATTCAAATCAATATTTGTTTTACATTCGTTTTTTTGAGAAGTTAAAATCTGGAACCCATAAAATTGTACCAACCCGATAAAACCCATACCATTTAACCCAAACACCGAAGAACCGAAACCTAAAATGATTCGTTGTCAAATAATATTTTTAGTTTTGAAAAAAAAAAAAAAAAAAAAAAAAAAAACCGAAACACCAAGAAAACATCACCCCTAAACAAAACCCACTTTTAACTTTTATTATTCGCAGTTTGTGCCCTCAAAAAAGCGAAGTGAGCAGACAGAAACGCAACCAGGAGCAACGTGTGATTCCGTTTCGTTCCGATTCATCGCCATCGTCTACCGTCGAAGATATCAACTCAATCCCCCGTTCACGGTCATACAACAACTCAGATTCGTCGGTACAAAGATGGCGATGACAGTTGAAGGTTTAGCACTTTTGATTTTCATCCGCAATTACTTTTTCTAAGTCAATCGTAGTCTGTAGACCTGCTTGATGTTGCTATTGAGAAGCTATAAGTTAATCTCAGACCTTTTTGTCGTCAATTTTGATCTAGAATTTCCTTTACTTTTCACATAGAGTTTGATGCCTGGATGTATGTAGTGTGATGATGTTATTGAGTAAATCTCAGACCTTTTTGTCGTCAATTTTGATCTAGAATGTGATGTCAGGATGTCTATTGAGAAGCTATAAGTAAATCTCAGACCTGCTTGTTGTTAATTTTGACCTAAAATTTGATGCTAGGATGTATGTAGCATGATGATGTTGCTATGAAAAGCTATGAGTAAATATCAAACTTGTTTGTCGTTCATTTTGACGAAGAAATTGATGCCATGATGTATGTAGTATCATGATTTCGTTATTGAGAAACTGTGATTTAGTTATAGATCTGTTTGTCTTTAGTTTTGACCTAGTATATGAGGCCAGGATGTATGTAGTATGATAATGTTGAAATTGAGAAGCTATGTGGTTAATTGTCGCAGCTGATCTAGGGCTAATTTTCAGCATCATAACGTTCCCAGATTGCAGTTTAAATTGGACATCGTAATGGTTATCACATTAAAGTTAATTGAAAGATGTAGGTGTATAATTTGTTGTAATGTCCATATCTAATATTCATTAGGTAGTTTGATCTCAGATCTTAAGTTGTATCTATCGAACAAACGCATGCCGGTTAACTGCATTAGCTATAATATCTAAGGTCCGTTTGGCACTCTTGATTTTCATCTGCAGTTACTTTCAACATGAACCAGTTTGAACTTACTTATTAGGCACCATGGTTATAGCATTAAAGGTCATTAAAATCATAACATACAAAGTAATGTAGGTGTATAATCTTTCTTAAAATCCATGTTCATTTTTCATTAGGTAGTTTGACCTCAGATTTCAAGATGTATCGATTAAACCAAACAATCAATCAATCATGCCCAGTAAAATCCCACAAATGGCGAAGCTATTGATAGAGTCTGGGGAGGGTGGGATGTAGGCACACCTTACCTCTACCCCTAGGGATGGAGAGGCTGCTTCCAGTGAGACCCTCGGCTCCAAAACACCCAAGAAAAAAAATAAATAGAACATGAGGGGTGTGTGTGTGTATGAAGCTACCAATATAACATGAGTGGTGAAAGAGTACATGGTAAACAAGACAAATATAACATCACAAACAACCTATACACATAGATACAAGATGAGAAACGCATGTAAGTTCCACCTGGCATGTAAGCATATCTACGACCATACACTACACCTAAAACACAATTGTACCCTCCCCTAGAAATCCTTAACCTTAATCCTACGTTTCCACGAACTCCTATCATGGACCAAGTTCTCAGAGAGGTGCAATCTTTGCAAATCCTGCCTAATCTGCTCATCCCAAGTAATTTTGGGTCTGCCTCTACTCCACCTCCCCTCCACCTCGAGAGTTTCAACCACTCTAACTGGCTCTATCATCTGCCTTCTCTTCACATGCCCAAACCATCTCAATCTTCCCTCCTTTATCTTATCTGATATACTAGCTACTTCTAACCTCTCCCTAAAAACATCATTTCTTATCCGATTAAACCTAAACAATCTATTCAAATATCCCTAATCTAGATGAGGGAATTTATTTATGAACAGATCTATGTGGGTCATGTTTTATCTCTAATAGGTCAAAACATGTACAATATGTATAGTGAAACAAGTAGCTTACGAGAAACAAGTCAAATTGGTCAAAAGTCGGCCAAAGTGAATTAACCAATGCATATTTATAAATCATTCATCCGAAAAGTTGATTATTATCGATAATATAGCTTTTGTAATCATATTCGACCCGTCTTCATAACCTTATTTCAATCGATGCCAAATTTGCGTTACAGATTCTGGCTCTGATTGCAATTCTGACTTTTTGACATTCCAATAATTCATTTTCTTATCAAAACAGTTAAATGTGTTGTAAATAAAATACTTTAGTCGATATCAAATTAGGAAAGTACAAACACAGTGCGTAGGACTGTTTGCATTCCCTTGAATTGAAAATGACTTTTGTTTAATTCAAGCAAAATTAAACCATTGGTTTTATTTTCTTAATTCTGTAAGCTTTCCAATATAATATATTATGGATTCGAAATGTTCACATTTGACAAGAAAAGAGAATCTTAATATGTTAAATGGTTTTCTTCTGGTGATTTGTTTCTATTTTTTTTCTCAATCTCAAAAGTCTCCCCAATGTAATTGTTTGCTATTTTCATTGATTGACATTTATATCTGCTAAACATATATTATAGGCAATATAATGTATATCTGCTAAACATAAATTAAACACTTACTTAAGTTTGCTTTAGCTAATTAGCTATATCATAACTTTTACATGATTTTAACTTTCTCTTCTTTTTGGGTGCATGTCTACTACCCTTCTCTCGGATCGTGATCTACCCCTGCAGTGTAAGCCAATCAAATTGAAAATTATTATTATTATAATTAATCTTTATTAATTCTCTCATCTTAACAAAGATTCCTGAAATCATCCTGTTTTCAGGCTTGCTGGACTTGCTCTTATGTTTTCGTCTAGTCTCCTCTTACAAATCCTGGTATGTTGGATATGAAATATATTTATATTTTATAATATATACAAAGTAAATAAAACATGAGAAAGAAAGACATCATAAGAAAATACAAATGTACTCACAGTTTTTCTGTCTTATTTTTGTTACAGGCTTGTGCAATATACAACAACTGGTGGCCGATGTTATCAGGTATCACAATATAGAAATTTTGC
Organism: Helianthus tuberosus; assembly: GCA_030545235.1. Classification (NCBI taxonomy): domain Eukaryota; kingdom Viridiplantae; phylum Streptophyta; class Magnoliopsida; order Asterales; family Asteraceae; genus Helianthus; species Helianthus tuberosus. The sequence continues at coordinate 65,814,814 of CM060392.1, read as the reverse complement.
ATACTTTATAGAAGTTGATGTGGAAATTGAAGTTACTAAATGATCCATTGAACCCTTCACAGCACTCATGTATGTTTTGGTGCCTATGCCGTGCATGTTCTTTGGTGGTGGATCCACTGAATATTTACTCTCCCGGGATGGTGGCGGGTAAGTATTTGTTGTCTCATTAATTATATATATTAAAGGCTATTTTGTCAACATCAAACATCTTTGGCCCCTCAACTTTAGTAATCACATATTTAGTCCCTCAACTTTAATAATGACATGTTTAGCCTCTCAACCTTAATAAGGTTTTCTTTTAATTTTTATTATATATCCTTGCACTTTATTATTATTATTACTATTAAGACCCTCAGTCTTTGGTTTTTTTCTTTTTACTTATTTTCTGTGGTTTCTTTTTTTTTTTTTGGTCAACGTAATGTTTTTCTAAATTTTCCATATGTACCGTTGTAAGTAGGTTATTTCAATTAAATTCCGAACCCGCCGCAGATATTCGTTTTTATGGTTATAATGATTGTCGATACCGTAACGAACTGAACCGATAACTTTTTCGTGACTTTTGCATACCGCCACGACATGGTTTTTTAATCTTCAAGTAGCCTGGCCCGTCACAATTTGCTTATTTTTATCTACGTTTCGAACCCTCTGCGGATCGCGGGTGGTAACCCACTAGTTTTACCTTAAATTCTTAAGGGGATGATAGTCTTTTTTTGTACTACAACACTTTTCTATCTATATGGATTGTTTATGTACCCATGGCCATGAGCGACATCTTGAGCCATGCTCTTGATATTTTGTCGCACATTTACTACTTTTTTTGTTGAGAAGCATTAAACTTTGCAAGATTGGTTGTTTTGGACATATTGTAGAAGGGAAAATTGAATGGAAACAAATTTTACACTTTTTTCCCGATTTTAGCGACCAACTTTAAATAAGCGTAAATAGAAACCAACGTACATTTATGTTTTGTCACCGATATTAGGTATCAAGTTACTTATGTTACTGATTGTATCAAAATATCAATGAATGATCTAAGGTCATCTTTTGTAAATTTTTCAAAACTTGCTGATGTGGCATCTCGTTTGTTGGTTTACTGCATAAATAGATGACACATGGTATCTGATGTAACCTTTGCTAACAATTTTAAAAAGAGATTACCTTTTCAAACTTGTAAATGAGTTTATTCTTATTACTATTTTTGTGTGAGCACCTTTTGTTTATGTGGCATATGCCACATCAGCAATTTACTTGCCCGTAAAATCTGTTAAAATAATGTTGGTTGCTAAAACCATGATAGATGGTAGAGTAAACTGCCAAAATGGTCCTGAGGTTTGGTCACTTTTGCTACTTTAGTCCAAAACTCAAACCTTTTTAATCTGGGTCCCTATGGTTTCAGTTTTGTTGCCATTTTCATCTAAAATCAAAATCTCGTCAGATTTTCCAGTTAACATCCAGTTTTTTTTTTTTTTGTCTTTTTCCTCTCTTTTAATGAAGGGCAAAATGGTCTTTTAATGTTTTATTATAAAAATTTTAAAAAATCTGACCATTTTGCCCTTCATTAAAAGGGAGGAAAAAGACAAAAAAAAGGATGTTAACTGAAAAATATAACCAGATTTTGCTTTTGGATGAAAATGGCTACAAAATTGAAACCAGAGGGACCCTGATTCAAAAGGTTTGAGTTTTGGACTAAAGCGGCAAAAGTGACCAAACCTTAGGGACCATTTTGGCTGTTCACTCTAGATGGTAAGTTGGTTTCTATATTGCACCTAATTTAAGTTTTTTTTGCTAGAATTGGGGGAAATGTAAAGTTCGTGTCTATGTGTGCAATTTGCACGATTATAAAAATTTTATATCCAAACCCAACCATCATAAGTTGTACTCTGTCCAAAATTGCTTATTCTTGTGAAGTATGCATTCATTGTGTTTGCATTTACAAGAATGATGGGCTGTTTGCAAGAAATAACAAACAAAAACAATATTTCTGAAAGTTGATCGATCATATTAGAGTTGATAAGTTTGACCCATTTGCTTACATATGTGTGGTTTAAGGCTATGTTTATTTTTTTAAGGTTATCATTAACCTTTAATTGGTCAAATAGATAAAATAATTTTTTTTAGCTAAAACAGAAGGTTATCAAAGTTTGCTCGTAAAAAACAGATATTACTTAAATAATATTATTTTTGTATTCGTATTGAACTGTCTTTATTAATTAAAAATTGGACAAAAAGTGCTGCAAATTTACCCTGTTTGACACAAACCTGTTCCAAAATGGTTGATTATGACCCGTTTTGTTTGACAGGTGGATAGATGCTGCCAAATTCCTAACTGGTGCTTCAGCTGTAGGGAGCATAGCCATCCCCATCATCTTAAGGCATGCACATCTAATCAGCACCGGAGCTATGATGATCGAATTCATGTCATTTTTCATATTTGTGGGCACCGTCATGTGCTTTCATCGTGCTAATCTTGAAGATGAATGGTGATTCATCGTGCTAAACATGAGGAAGCAGAAAGTGAGAGATCAATGTGAATTCTTTTTTTTTTTTTTATAAAATTAAAAACAAGTTGCAACTAATGTAAAGCTAAAATAGTTTGACTTAATTGTGTTGACTTATGTTTGTGACGCTTTTCTCGGGTTGTTCATGCGCGTATATAAGTAAACGAGGCATGGTTTTCGTTATGAAAGATGGTATCTTGGTTGTGGGTTTAATTATGTATCAGGTCAAAAACTTTTAACGTTGTTAGGTTTTTTGAACAACTAGGTAGACTTCGACAAATTGGAGGTACAACTTCTACTGCATGAGGTACTAGTTATGGCATTTGCATTATTAGGTTTCTTGGTCGTTTTATGCGGATTTATTTGTACAAACTATGTTCTTTGTTTGAAATGCTCAAAAGCTAGCTTGAAAATTGAAATTTTATGACTTCATGGCAAGGTGGAATATACATTTGCCTTGGTATGGATTTTAGTTTCATAATTGGGATTTATATAAGATCAAGGAATTAATGAGTATGTTAGGGTTTTTGAACAAAGTAACAAAGGTGGATGTTATCTGAGAAGGGGCAACTGACCCTAACCCTAATATTTTCTACTAGAATATATATATATTTTTTTTATGTTTATTGCAACTTGCTAAAATCCCAGTTGACTTATTTTTGGATGTTTTCCTTGTCATTAAGTTACTTATATTGACATGGTAGTGCATTAGTGATGTAGGTCAGTTTAGACTGAACCACGTAAATGTTCTCGTTTTACTCTTTTTATACCATTTTCTTTGTAATACAGCTAAACTTAATTATGAATTGAATTGTTTGCTTAAGTTAGTACCCTTCATGTACGTTTTTCTTGTTATAAATTATGAACTGAATTGTTGAAGCGAAATAATCATATCATTTTTAAGTGAAAATATCTCACTATTGAATTTGCTTTAGATTAAAAAAAACAGTGTGTTCCTCTAGTTAGAAAATGTGTGTTCTATTTTTGTTTTTGTGGTTTTATTTCTTTTTAGTGAAAGATGGTCATATGATAACATAACTCTTTATGAGTTGATTACATTAATTTGTTAGTTTTTCGCCTATACATGACAAAAAGAGGCAAGGGAGAGATGCAAAAGTTCGTGGCTATGGACTGTCACAAACGGTTGCTGAGAGAGAGAGGTAGAGTGAGAGAAGCCTGTAACGTTGTGGTCGTTGGTTGACATGGAGAGAAGGAAGAGAGGGGGAGGGGATTCGTGAGGGAGACCATTATGGATGACGATAGGGTGTAAATGAGTCGAAGCAACTTGAGATCGAGTTGATCAGCTAATGAGTTATTACTATTTTATCTATACATGCGTTTATATTTGTGTATATTTTAATCGTAGCTATGTATATAATATAATATTTTTGAAAATATAAATATTCTAATATTTATATAAATAATATAGCCTTGCTTGATGAATTCTAATAAATAAAACTAGAGTTTGAGCTCTTTATTCTAATATTTATATAAATAATGTAGCCTTGCTTGATGAATTCTAATAAATAGAACTTGAGTTTGAGCTCGTTTATTAAACGAACTCTCTATTTAAGCTTGAGCTTGTCTTAAACTAATTTAACTTGAGCTCGTTTTAAGCTTTTTAACGAGTGAATCTTGAGCAGCTCAAGATCGTTCACCACCAATGGTATAAACCGATGGTGGTGGCTCTCTACGTGAATAATAGTTGACTGCTACATTTGGCAACCAAAAGAAGAAAAATGACACTGAATTTATACACGAGAAAAGTATTTAAAAAACACCACAAATGGTTTTACATTGCAGCCAATTGAACTGACTTTTGAAGGGCAGCTAGAAGGCTTTTCATGATTCTAGGTTCTCCGGGAGGTGACCGGTCTTTCATTGGCCCGTTGCGTATAGCCCGGAAAATCGGTGGTGAACCAGCGGCTGCAGGATAAACCAAACAGTCGATGTACACCGGAACCTCAGTCACTCCGTCGCCGATTGTAATGAAACCTATCCTTATTCCTCCTTTAACTTTGTCCACCTGTTACATTAAAGTTGAACATCAGTAGGTGATAATCGAGATCATTAACTCAACCGTTCGGTGGGAAGCTCAATTTATTAAATAAGCAAACGAGCATGAACAAATTTCTTCGTTCGTTTAATTAACCGGGGGACCCACATGAACATATGTCCTATATCATTCATTCACGTGTTTGTTCATTTATGTTCGATTGCATTCTTTTTTCATTTAATTAAACGGACGGACCGACATGAATATATGGCCCATTACGCATTAGCCCATCTACCGGATCAAATTTATAACAAACGCATTGTGTAATCATCCCCATTAGCCCCTATTCATTTGTTTATGATTTATGTTTATTTGTATTCATTTAGAATATTAACAAACGGACATAAACGAACATGAGCACATTCAGTTGTCTAATTGGCCCACTACGTGTTAGCCCATCAACCCAATCAAATTAAGAACCCATACATAATCATTCCCGCTTGTATTCGTTTGTTTATTTTCATTTATTTACGTTTATCTGTTACTTATGTTCATCTGTGTTCGTTTAGAATATTAACGAATGATCATAAATGAACACGAACATAAAGTTAAACGAAAGTTCATTTTATTCTTTGTTTGTGTTCACTTTTTGGGTTTAATTTAAACGAACAAACACAAACAAACAAACCGCAATCGTATTCGTTGGTTTTAACTAAACTACATGACTAACCTTGAGAGGCATAGGAAGTGGTATCTGTGCACCTTGATTCATACTATTTGCCCACTGAAACAACAACGTTTCAAACCGATCAAGATCAGTATTAATCGGGAGCTTCATCGTCCCCAACGAAACGCCTTCGTCTTCATCTCCAGCCGGAGTAATGCTGTTGTTCACTGGATTTGCTCTAACAACAGAACAGCCAGAAAACTGACCACCTAAAACCAGTCTTGAGGCCCGGTTTTTAACGCTTTTGGATAACCGAAACCGATGACTAACCCGATCAGACAAAAACGGCAGTTTCGGGCTGCCGGATTCTCTTAACTGCAGGATGAGCTGCTTGCTACAGACAGTAGCCATGGATGGAGAAATTGTAGAGATGAGGAAAGTTGTGTTTAATGGTGCATATGTTTACAGGATATGGTTTGTAGATAATTTATGTGGTTAATAACAAAAATAGTCCTCCAACTATTAGTTAAATGCTATTACGATCCCTTGTTTTGTACACCAGTTGTATAATTGAGACCCTTGTGTTATGATGGTTCGGTTTTGTTTGATACATATTATCGATTAACTAGGCTAGTAGCCACTTCAATAAAGGCGACGTTTCCATCTCTAACACTGTGTTCCAGAGTTTACTAATGGAAGGAAAGGAAAGGAAATTGAAAGAAAGTAAAAATATTTTATGTTCTAGAGTTTCATTTAAGAAAGAAAAATCAAACAATATTCTTCGCAACTGACCCCAGTATCCTTCCAGCCTTAACAACCGCCGTTAAATCCACCGGAACACTATCCAACGACCGCCCCACCTCCTTCGACCCGTGCTTTTCGATGAGATTGTTAAACCAAACGAAAGGTAGACCTAAACACGTTGAACCACAAACGTCCGTTTCTAAATCATAATTACAATAAGTGTAAAGAAAAAAAAAACTAAAAACTGAGGGTCTAAATATTAATTATATTGAAGTATAAAGGTAAACAATGAAATTTAAAAAAAGAAAATCTTATTAAAGTTAAGTGGCTAAACACGTCATTATCAACGAAGAAGGTCGAAAGTAATTATAATAAAGTGTAAGGGTAAATAAAATAAAAGAAAACCCTATTAAACTTAACCCTATTAACCCCCCTAGGCTTTCTTGTCTCTCTAAAATTACAGTACGGTAAAATCTTAGTTATTAGGGACTTCCAAGGTCACATGTTTTCGTACAGAAAACATATGGTTTGTGTTTTTTTTTTTTTTGAACGGTAAATTTGGATCACTGACGGACCACTAGAGTATCATCGTGTCACCAGCGGAACCACCCGATCATATCCATCTCCACTAGGCATAATGCATATACACCAATTCAGGAGGAAACCCAATAAATATGGGAAAACCCTATTGTGAGAATTGAACTCAGGACCTATTGGTTCCAAAGTCTTATCCCACCCCAAGATGCCACTAGGCTACAAAGCCATGGACAACCACAAAAAAAAAAAAAAAAAAAAAAAAAAAAAAAAAAAAAAAAAAAAAAAAAAAAAAAAAAAAAAAACCATATGGTTTGTTATTCAATAGTATAACGTGACATATAAAGTCCATTAATGATTTATTTATGCGTTGGTGTGTGTGTTTACAACCCTAGATGCACTTATATTTTTATGTTGATAACTTATGGAAACTTGATATAAAAACAAATATAAACCCTTTTATCACATATTAAAGTCTATAAATCTTGCATACAAAGAGTTTTAAGAACCAATCTACAAGTTAAAAGAAAAAAGCTTTTAAGCACTAAAACAACAAACTTACAAAAAAAAAAAAAAAAAAAAAAAGAGCTAAAAGGTACCCAAAGAAATAAAATGTTCCTTATGGTAGTTAGGCAGACATAGACCACATGCGAGTTTAAACGCGTTGGATATTAAGATACAAACAGAAAGAAAGTATATGATATGAAACACGTTATGAGACAGATAGAGATTCGAGTTTGGGAATAAGACTTCGCCAAGCATCGGCAATGGCATTGGCTAAACGGGCTTGGCCCTTCGCAAATTCATGAAAAGCCCGACCCATGTCTTGTGTTTTTTGATCTTGAAAACGCACAATTTCTTCATTCATTAACTGTACGATTGTCTCAAATCTTCTTGTTGCTTCCTGACCATCAGTTTTCAGCTGCATTCCAGTTACAACAGAACAAAAAGAAAGTCATGCATTATCGCTACAGGGTAAAATAGGTAAAAGTTGTGTTTATTTTCTTTCAAGTTTTATTTTTTTTGGCAAATTTGCTTACATATTATTTATGGTATAAATCTATAAAAAACGAAAAGAAATAACCATATCATGGCCTCTTGGGAGTATTTATTCAGGAGTTTGCACTCCTATATACTTCATAATTATTAAAAAAAACTCTACTAGAGCAAAGATAAATAAGCATACTTACCTCCTCATATTCATGCTCTGCATCTAACATCTTCTCTGATCGCATTAGCCTTAGTTTGTTGCTGAAATAAAAACAAAAAACAATTATGTTACATCAATACAAATAAATACTATATCTATTCAGACCATTATGATTTTCATTTACAACAGCCTCCAATAACTCACAAGAAGACCAAAAACTGAACTTATATATTAGCTTGATGATTTGTGTTATGGGTCAAATAAACAAATAGCCTAAAAGGAAAAGGGTCAAACAAATTGGAAGTCACAGTTACTAGTGCAAAAAAAATCTCCTAAATTATTTTATTCAAGAAACTAAATTATTAATGAAATAATACATATTGCGTTATCATATTAACACACTACTTATGTACCAAAACCCAAGAATCGGTAATAACTAATAAGTATGGATTTATAAGAAAACAATGGCCCTCAGATCTGTTTTTGTATCATTAATGCAATCAAGATGAACAAATGAATTGTAAAATAATGAAAACTGATAATGGATAACATACAGATCAATTTCCTTTAGTTTAATCGTTTCAGCCAATTCACACTGCTGCCTGAACGCATTAGCCCTCTCTGCTATCGTACCCTGTTTCACAAATCAGAAGTGAGAAAATGATAGGTTTTATAAAACTGTCGGTCCATATATTTGGTCACTGTCTGTGATTGGAAGTTCAAAGATGAAAGATTACCTTGATAGATTGCACAGCACGAACGTAGTCTTTCAAAGGTTCTTCAAAATTCATCAAAAGATGGTGAGCCTTCACAATAGAAAACATAAAAAAAATCATGAGATACAGCATCTACAAGTGGTGATTTTGACACATGTAATTATAAACGCGTCTACCTATCTCACCAGGTGAAATAGGTAAGAATAATATAAAATAAAATAAAAAGCTTAAGAAATGGATCAAATGGGTCGAAGGTACCCCGGAATGTTTTTCTAATGTATAATCCTCCTAAAGCATTTAATTCAAAAATATAGATTGTCATAAAGATAATATAATTTTGAGTAAAGTACACAGATGGTCCCTGTGGTTTACCAAAATATTGGATTTGGTCCCTAACTTTCGAAAAGTACACGGATGGTCCCTATGGTTTGCATTTTGCAACGTATTTAGTCCCGAGCCAACAAATCTAATGGTTTCAGCAGGTCCAAGTTAGAGACTAAATGTGTTACAAAGTGCAAACCATAGGGACCATCCATGTACTTTTGGCAAAGTTGGGGACTAAATGCGTTACAAAGTGCAAACCACCAGGACCATATATGTATTTATGGAAAGTTAGGGACCAAATCCAAAATTTTGGTAAACCATAGGGACCATCCACGTACTTTACTTTATATTATTTTAAATCTTGTCTGAGAAACTAATTACTATTTACAAAATTGAACGGAAAGTGTTTCGGGTCAGTTTAAATTTTGCCCAATACTTTCATCTGATTTTCACAAGTTCAACTTTCTATTTATAATTTAAAAAGGAGTAAAATGCCATTTTCTCCCTGAGGTTTGGCCAGTTTTGCGACTTTCGTCCAAAGGCTTGTTTTTCCGCATCTGGATCCAAAAGTTTTTAAATCTTACCATTTTCATCCGACTCGTTAACTCCATCCATTTTTTAACGTTAAGTCAGGGGTATTTTCATCTTTTTAGTCATTTTAGTGATGATTAAAGGGTTTGGGTGGGAATAAGACAACTGAGGTGTATCTTTATTAGTGTTCTTTATTTTATAAAAGAATGTCTAAAAGGATGAAAACACCACCGCCTTAACGGAGAAAAATGGATGGAGTTAACGAGCCGGATGAAAATTGCAAGATTTCAAACCTTTTGGATCCAGATGCGGAAAAACAAACCTTTGGACGAAAGTCGCAAAACTGGCCAAACCTCAAGGACGAAAATGGCATTTTACTCTTTAAAAAATGATAGGATTATAAAATAGACAGTAGCTGACTTCTCTTTGCAGCTTAATTGATAGCATCTCTGATTTAGCTCCAAGCTCCGAGAATGCGGTCCCGAGAGCATCTCCTTCACAATCACCAAGAAGCTTAATTGCCTTACCAAAATCAGCAAGAGATTGCCCCAATTCTGCAACAATAATTAAAAGACTAAGATTACAAAAGATATAATATCTAAACAATAATCTTATTTTTTAATAAAAACGATTTAGGATGCTTTCTGCATTAAGAATACTCACTAAAGGTGACTTTCTAGCTTCTACCAATCTGACTTGTTTCCTTTTAATCCATTGTATTATCTTACTTGTTTGACCCATTACACAATATATAAAGGCTATGCCGGTTGTCCAATCCGACATAGCCAAGTGTCTCCTTGTGGTTGGCCGTAAGAATTCTACTCTTTTAACCTTTAACTTTCCTAATTTACGAGTTTAGTCCTTCTACTTTAACTTTCCTAATTTACGTGTTTAGTCCTTCTACTTTAACTTTCCTAATATACATGTTTAGTCCCTCTACTTTAACAAAGTTTTTCCACATTGGTTAACTATTCATATATGCATTGTTTAGTCCCTCTACTTTAACTTTGTGAATATAATGTTTAGTCCATCTACTTGTATTCCTTTTAGTGTTTCGCCTTTTAATGTTTTTTTTCACGCTGACGTGACAAATTAAACCGACCCCAACCAAAAAATATCGTTACCGGTATCGGTATTATCATACCTGGTATTTTTTTGCTTTAACTATTTTTTCCCGATACGTATGTTGACGTTTCGATGTTCTTTTCCCATGGGTTTAAGTGGTTACTATATCGAGTGCCCATATTGTACTGATAATTTAACTCTCGCTGCATCGGGCGGGGTAAAATTACAAGTTGGATAAAACATAAACTAATACCTCGATGTCTCTTTACTAGACGATATGCATATTTTTGGGCTTCAGCTACGTGATCTTCAAGCTCAAATATATATCGTTTTAGTTTCTCGTATTCTGGGTTTGATTCTTCCACTGGCTTTTCTTTTCCAAGAACTACATCAGTTACTTTAGATTGAACATCCTGTCACATTCATAACATAATATTAAATTAGTTCAAAAATACCAAATTTTCCAAGAATAGTCACAACACACACACACATATATATATTGTTAGAATTTCTAGGGTTTTACTTGAATGAATGATACGTTCATAAAAATGAATTGATAATTCTGTTTGTACAGGAAATAAGAATATATACATGGGGCGATTAGTATAACCGCTACTAACTTAGGTTATAATAAAATAAATAATACATGTCACACTATCTAGCTTATATAATATATATCTATGTCTAATACCCTCCCGTAAGCTAGATGGTTTCCATATTAAGTCGAGTTTTCAATCTTGAGAAATCCTTGCATTGCAGTGCTTTAGTCATAATGTCTGCAACTTGATCCTTTGTTGCACAGAACAGTACTTCCACATCTCTTTTCTTGATCAGATCTCGGATGAAGTGGTACTTGACTCTAATATGTTTACTTTTGCCATGATAAACTGGATCTTTGGCTAGACATATTGTTGACTTGTTGTCACAATAAATTGGAATCGGATATTCTATCTTTCCTTGAAGCTCGTCGAGTATCCCCTTGATCCAGATTGCTTGACATCCGGCTAATGATAAGGCCATATATTCTGCTTCTGTCGATGATAATGCCACAACCTTTTGTTTCTTGGATTGCCATGAAATGGGACTTGACCCTAGTTGATATATATATCCTGACGTACTCTTGCTGTCATCCACGTTTCCTGCATAGTCACTATCGCTGAATCCCATCAGTTTTCCTTGTCCTCCCTTTGAGTATATGACTCCTTGATCCAATGTTCCTTTAATATATCTAAGTATTCGCTTGCCAGCTTCCCAGTGGCTTTTCTTCGGATGTTCCATGTACCTACTGATCTTAGTTACAACATATGTGATGTCTGGCCTGGTGTTCGTAAGATACATGAGACTTCCAACTAGGCTTCGATATATTCCTTCATCAGCAAAAACATCCGGATCTTCTTTTGACAGTTTTATCCCATATTCCATGGGGGTAGAAACTGAATTACATTGAGTCATTCTATACTTTTCTAGTAGGCCTCGCATATGTTTTCTTTGTGAAAGAATTATATTTCCATTGTCATATGAAACTTCCATTCCAAGAAAATAGTGTAGCTTTCCCATGTCGGTCATCTCAAACTCCTTTTTCATCATGCCTTTAAAGGCATCAATTAAATTCATTGAGTTGCTTGCTATAATCAAGTCATCGACATATAAACATATCACTAACTTTCCTTCCTTGGTGTCCTTAATAAATAGAGTATGCTCGTATGTGCACTTCTTGAAACCATGCAACCTAAAATAATTGTCTATTCGACTGTACCAGGCTCTAGGAGCCTGTTTTAAGCCATATAAGGCTCGTTTAAGAAGACATACCTTTTCTTCTTGTCCTCTCTTGACGTATCCTTTAGGTTGTTCCACATATACCTGCTCATTTAAATTTCCATTGAGGAAGGCCGTCTTTACATCCATTTGATGTAGATACCAATCATTTCTTGCAGCTAGTGCTAGAACAAGTCTAACTGTTTCGAACCGAATCACAGGAGCAAAAACTTCCTGATAATCCATTCCATTGGCTGAGTATGGATTTTCGGATGGTGGGGTAATGGGTTCGGCTGAGTATGGAAGAGGATTTGGGAGAGGGCTAGAGGATGAGTTAGAAGAGTCGGAGAAAGGGCTGCTGTGAGCAGTGTTTGGGCTGTTGTGAGCAGTGTTCTGGCCGCTGGGAGGAGTTAAAACTGGGCTGATTGGTATTTGGGCTGCTGGGGATGGAGTGAGGATGGGGTCGGTAATGGGGCAGCGGTGACATGGAGTGGTGTTTGATGTGGAAGAGGTATTGATTGGTTGAGGTGTTTGTGGTGTTGGGGTTGGTAAAGAGTGTTCAAAGTTGGTGAAGGGTAGGTTTGATGTGTCGGTGTTTGTGGAAGGAGTGTGAAATGGGAAAACATCTTCGTCAAATTTAGCATGTCGAGTGGTGTAAATGCGACCCGTTGAGGGATCTAGGCAACGAAAACCTTTGTATCGTGGACTATAACCAATAAAAATGCAAGGAGCACTTCGTGGTAATAATTTATTTTTGGTATAGTCACGAAGATACGGATACACTAGACACCCAAAAATGCGAAGATTAGAGTATGATGGAGGTTGGTTAAAGAGAAGTTCAAAGGGGGGATTTGTTTTCAAGAAGTTGGGTTGGAAGACGATTTATAATGTAAGTGGCGGAAGTGAAAGCATCAAACCACAACTTTGGTGGAGCATGAGCATTGAACATCATTGCTAGACCGGTTTCGGTGATATGACGATGTTTGCGTTCGGCTCGTCCATTTTGTTCCGGTGTGTAGGGACACGACAAGCGATGATGTATGCCATGCTCTTGGAAACAAGTTTGAACTCGATTATTTGTGAACTCGGTTCCACCGTCACTTTGAAAAACTTTGATGTTTTTAGAAAATTGATTTTGGACAAAGTTTAAAAAGGTGGTGAGAATGTTGTAAAAATCGGATTTAGCCTTTAGAGGATAAAACCATGTGAACCGAGAGTAGTCATCTACAAAGATTACATAATATAAGTAGCCATCTGTAGATGCAATTGGTGCGGGTCCCCAAAGATCACAATGAATTAAGTCTAAGACATGTTGCGCGCGTTTGTTATTTTCAACAAAAGGTAAATGTTTTGCTTTCGATAACTCACAAGAATTACATAAACCTGGTTTTGGTAATAAAGATGTAACAAAGACATGACCATGTTTATTTAAACTAGAGATGGTATCAAAAGAAACATGTCCTAGACGACTGTGCCATTTATTGTACGAAGCACGAAGATGAGAGGCTGAAAGCGCGGCAACAAAAGACTTATGACTTTGGGTGAGCACATAGAAACCATTTTCACAGGTGCCTCTAGCAAGAATTTCCCCCGTTTTTCGGTCCTGAATATGAAAGTAATCGTTAGAAAATAAGACATCTACAGGAGAATCATTAGTGAGTCTACTAATTGAGAGTAGATTCTTGGTGAGATTAGGAACAACAATAACATTTTGTAAGGAAAGACAATTATTTAGAGTTGTGTTCCCAACATGAGTGATTGGTAATGTTTGACCATTACCAAAAGTAACACTCATGTTACCTGTATGAGGTTTAGAATCGGTTAAACCATAATTTTTAGTAAGCATATGGGTTGTGGCACCTGAGTCGGCTGTCCAGTCGGGAATTTCGGATGCAAGGCTGCATTGAGCAGTGAATGCTTGGGCTAGATTTGCATCTAGATTGAGGGCTTTTTGAGCATAAGACGCTAGAGTAGGACAAGTAGTAGCATAGTGACCGTCTTTGCGACATAACTGACAATGAGGAGGACGTTTGTTGTAGGTATTACCTCGCCCTTTTGATTGGTGTGAGCGGCCCTTGCCACGGTTAGAGGATGATCGGTTGTTGTATGTTGGTCTGGTTGAGTTAGAATAGAAGGCAGCCTCGGGTTGGGTGGAAGGACCGTGAAGCTTTTGAAGAAACAGTTCCTGATTTTCTGCATTTGCAAGCAGGTCTCGAAAAACAGGAGCATGTTTGATTGTTCTTTGAGATGTGGAAAAGGTTTCAAAGGAGGCACCTAAACCACAGAGAAACCAGTGGCGTTTATCCTCGTCATTGATGGGGTGGCCGATAGATGCAAGCTGGTCGGAAAGGGCTTTGAACTTCCGACCGTATTCTGCCACAGAACCGGTACCTTTCTGAAGGTTACGAAGAGAGTCTTTTAAATTGTGGATTCGCTCAATAGAGCAATGGCTGTAGGCATTAGCAAGGGCTGTCCAGACCGAGAAGGAAGTGGTGTGTCCAATCTCAACCCATTCAAACCAATACTCATCCTATGACTACTCGATCAAAAAATGGTATTTTCAAAACCATTCATGGTGCCAATTTATCCCATTTCTACAATCATTCTCTTCTCTCTTCACATGTCCCCAAAGGCGTCAAAACAGCAATGAAAGATTCCAAATGGGTTCATGCCATGAATGATGAACTCCAAGCCTTACATTCCAATCACACTTGGCACCTTGTTCCTCGTCCCACCTCAACCAATATCATAGGCTCCAAATGGATCTATCGGATTAAGTACAAATCCGATGGCTCCATTGACCGCTACAAAGCTCGCCTTGTCGCTCAAGGTTTCAATCAAGTTCCGGGTCTAGATTTTTCTCATACCTTTAGCCCCGTTGTTAAATCTTCCACTATCCGAGTTGTTCTAAGCCTTGCCACCATCAACAAATGGAAACTAAGACAACTCGATGTCAACAATGCATTTTTAAATGGCAATCTTAAGGAAACCGTCTATATGGAACAACCACCAGGTTTCCAAGATTCAGCTCGTCCGAATCATGTGTGCAAACTAAATCGTGCCATTTATGGTCTAAAACAAGCTCCACGAGCTTGGTTTCAACGATTAAGTTCTTTTCTCATCACCCTTGGTTTCATATGCAGTCGAGCCGACCCATCTCTTTTTATCTTCAAAAACATTGGCACTTTAATTTACATCCTTGTTTACGTAGACGACATAATCATCACTGGTAACAATGAAGGCTTCATTACCACTTTCACTCGTCGTCTTCACAAGGAGTTCAAAATTAAAGATCTCGGCAACCTCACTTTCTTCCTCGGTTTGGAGGTCACCCATACCAAAACAGGTTTGTTCCTCAATCAATCAAAGTATGCATATGACATACTTTCTCGAGCCGGCTTGCTCGACTCCAAACCTGTTGCCACTCCTCTCACACCAAAAGATTCTTTCCAATCCACTGGTGAACCTTTCCATGATCCCACTCTCTACCGTTCTCTAGTCGGTGCACTTCAATACTTAACCATCACTCGACCGGACCTATCATATGCCGTAAATCAAGCTAGTCAATACCTTCAACATCCTACCACTATTCATTTTCAGCTTGTTAAACGCATCCTTCGATACGTCAAGGGGACTTTATCACACGGCTTAACCTTTGATAGACCACCTAACACTGTTTTACTAGGTTTTTCTGATGCAGATTGGGCTCGTTGCATCGACACTCGAAGATCTACCTATGGTTATTGCATTTACTTAGGAGGAAACTTGGTATCTTGGAGCGCAAAGAAGCAACCAACGGTAGCACGCTCAAGTTGTGAGTCGGAATATAGGGCCATGGCTAACACCGCTTCGGAGCTTATTTGGATCACCCATCTTCTACGAGAACTACATGCACTGCCACTAGGACCGCCTACTCTCTTATGTGACAACAAGAGTGCACTTTTTCTAAGTCAAAATCCAATCTCCCACAAGAGAGCAAAATATATTGATCTTGATTACCATTTCATTCGAGAATTAGTCGCTGCTGGCCGTCTCCACACGAGGTTCATTTCCACGGATCAACAAGTCGCCGATATCTTCACAAAGAGCTTACCGAAACCTCTCTTTGAAAAGTTTCGCACAATGCTTCGTCTGCAACCACCTCCGTCTCGCATTGACGGGGGGTATTAGGCAACTCTAAATAATTGCCTCAAATATCTCCTGCATTTACTATCATTCATTGCATTTATTTGTATAGTTTTCTATTTTAGTCATAGGAGGATTTTACTCCTCAATACTTGTTCTTTTCTGTGTATTTATACCGATTGTATTCTTCTTTGTATATCATCAAAAGTTGTTACTATTTCACCATGTTTTTGCTTATATCCTTTCACTACTAATCTAGCTTTATATTTGTCCACGTTACCATGCTCATCGAATTTAGTTTTGTAAATCCATTTTACACCAATAGGCTTCTGATTTTCTGGAGGACTTACTAACTCCCATGTTTGATTCTTATGTATGGACTCCATTTCTTTGTCCATGGCTTCCAACCATCTAGTGTCTTTACTTGCTTCTTCATAAGATGTTGGATCTGAGTTGGCATAGAACACAAAATTAACCGATTGACCTTCACCATATTTTTGACCTATTTCTTATTCAGTGAGTGCTCTTGTGTCTCTGTAAATACTTCCGATACTTCTGGTATTGATGACCTCGTTCTAAGAATCTGTAGAAGAGGAATCGTCATTATGCTGGACTGTGGAGCTTGAGTTCGATGCCTGTTCTCCCATTGAATTTTCTGCATGACCATGACTGTTACTTGTTTCAGAGTTCTCGGCTGCAACTCCATTTTCGCAAGAAGCTTCGGTAATTATTTCTGGATTTAATTGTGATCTAGTGGCTGAACTACTTCCATCATTCATTATGAATGGTATCGAAGAGGGATCAGACTCGGCTACCCAAGCTTTACTTTCATCAAATATTACGTCTCTGCTGATTATAATTTTATTTGTAAGAAGATTATATAATTTGTATCCCTTCGTGTTTGCACTGTATCCTACGAACACCGTCTTTTCAGTCTTGACATCGAGTTTGCTACGAAGTTGTTTCGGAACATGTACATATGCCAAGCATCCAAACACCTTAAAATGTTCAACACTTGGTTTTCTTCCATTCCATGCTTCATAAGGGGTCACATTTGGCCTCGTTTTTGTTGCTGTACGATTCAGTATGTAGGTAGTACAGGCCACTGCCTCGGCCCAGTAACTATTTGGCAATTTCTTCATGTTCATCATGCTCCGACTAAGTTCCATTAATGTTCTATTTTTCCATTCAGCCACTCCATTTTGTTGAGGGGTGTAGCTATTCGTTAGTTGATGATGTATTCCGTTTGACACTAAATATTCTTGAAACACTTTACTACAGTATTCTCCTCCACGATCAGATCTTAAAGTTTTTATCTTGTGATCAGATTGTTTTTCAACAAGCGCTCTAAATTGTTTAAAATAACTTAAAGCTTCGGACTTGAGTTTGAGAAAATATACCCAGGTTTTTCGAGAAAAATCATCGATAAAAGTAATAAAGTACCTACACCCACCGATGGATTCCGTCTTCATGGGGCCACATATATCTGAGTGAACGATTTGCAAAGGTGTATCTGTCTGCCACGTTGATCTCTTTGGAAATGGTTTTCTAGCGTGTTTACCCGAAATGCATCCTTCACAAACATTTGAACTCTTTGTGATTTTCGGCATACCACAGACTAACCCTTTGTTTCCCATATCAACCAAGGTGTCGAAGTTCACATGCCCAAAACATTCGTGCCAAAGGGTAGAGGTATCATTTGTCGTCATAGTTAGTGCAACTGTGCAAGTGATATGTCATTCTTGGGATTCAAAGGAAACATCTTATTATTAGTCATTTTAATGACTCCTATAACTTTGTTATTTACATCTTTGATGATGCAACGTTCCTTTAGAAACTTAACTTTGTAAACCTTCTGTAATAATTGACCCACACTTAATAAATTGTGTTTTAAACCTTTCACATAAAAGACGTTTTGAACCTTCTTGTTCTGACCCTTTATTGATATCATCACTTCTCCGATTCCTTGAACTTCCAGCCGTTTATCATCACCCGTTCTCACTTCCTTCTTTAGTGATTCATCCAACTTGACAAACAAACTCTTGTTGCCTGTCATATGATTGCTGCACCCGCTATCCAAGTACCAACAATCTTCCTTAATCATTTCTTCCATGTTAAAAATCATGAACATGGTATCATCTTGTTGCTCATCTAATTCATCTTCTTTATGAATTAGTGCATTGTCAGATCTTTCATTCCCATCCTTCTTCGGACAAAACTTGGCTGTGTGTCCGAGTTTCTGACAATTAAAACATCTTATAGAGCCCCAAGATCTTCCTTTGTTTCTGCCACGTCCTTTCGCTTTCCCAGATCTGTCTGGGTTTGTGTTTTGTACTTGAAATGCATGTTCCATAGGAACATCATCGTATAACTTCATCCGTAATTCATGAGACTGAAGTATACCCATCAGTTCTTCGGTGGACATGTTCTCTAAGTTTTTCGTTTCTTCCACAGCAATAACTACAGACTCGAAATTTCGAGTCAAACTTCGTAGAATTTTCTCTACTACTCGTTGTTCACTAATTGTCTCTTTATTCATTCTTAATTGATTTACAATTAACGTTATTCTGTTGAAATAATCTTCAACAGACTCCCCTTCTTTCATTTTTAAAGCATCGAAACTACATCTAAGGGTTTGTAGTTTTACCGTTTTTACGCGATTTTCTCCTCTGTATGATTTGTGTAGAATGATCCACGCATCTTTTGATGATTTCGCCATGGCAACGCGTTCAAAAACAGTCTCATTAACCGATTGGAAGATAGTATGTAATGCTCTCCTGTCTTTCTTCGTTGATTCCCGGTATGCAGCGATTGCATCTTCTGAGGGATTTGTTCCTAATTCTTGATATCCATCTTCCACAATTCTTGTGATTCCAGTAGAACCTTCATCTGAATATGCCAGTTATAATAATTTTGCCCAGTGAGTTTTGGAATTTGTGTTTGAATTCCGGTCGCTGGATTCATCTTGATTGGAGAAAGAATCTGATAAAAATCTGGAGTTCGTGTTTAATAGGATTTGATCGATGCGTGTGGCTCTGATACCACTTTGTTAGAATTTCTAGGGTTTTACTTGAATGATACGTTCATAAAAATGAATTGATAATTCTGTTTGTACAGGAAATAAGAATATATACATGGGGCGATTAGTATAACCGCTACTAACTTAGGTTATAATAAAATAAATAATACATGTCACACTATCTAGCTTATATAATATATATCTATGTCTAATATATATATATATAGGGTAGGGATCCTAAGAGAAGTCCACCCTATTTGAGAAACTTGAGAAGCATTCTGGACCACACATTTCTCTAAGCTTTTCATAATATAAACATATGTATAGTTTAATATTGACTATATACATATATGTATATTGTCAAATCGTGAATTATACACGTATGTATACAGTATATAGTCAATTTTAAACGATACATATGTGTATATTACGAAAAGATTAGGGAAAATGTGTGGTCCAGAATGCTTCTCAAGTTTCTCAATTAGCCTAATGCTTCTCACACAATCCTAACCCTATATATATATATATATACAGGTTGAAAAGAAAGATAAATCACATTTATAGTTACATTACCCTACTCCCTAAATTTTTTGTAGAAGAATATAAACCTTAAACCATGACTCCTTGATCCAACATTAGGGGTGTTCAAAAAGCTCGCGGCTCGGAAAAAGCTCGATTGTAAACGAGTTGGCTCAGCTCGGCTCAATTTGTAAACGAGCCAAGCTCGAGCTAGGCCTGGCTCGGCTGTGAGCTCACGAGCCGCCTCGAATTATTTTATTTTATATATATTATCTTTAATTTTAAATGTATAAAAAAATGTGGGAGGGGGTTGAAGTGTTAACATTTTAAGTTTAATTAATCAATAACATATAAAAATATGGGAAAATAAATAAAAATTATACATAAAATACTTTTAATATGTCTTTCGGTCTTTTAAATGTAAGAAAAATAAAAATAATGCATATGGATATATGTGATTTTTATGTTATCAATATTTGTAAAAATAAATTAAAAAATGAACGTACTGGCTCGAACATTTTACGAGCCGAGCTGGCTCGTTTAAGTTTGAGCTCGAGCTCGAGCTCAAGCTCAACCTGGCTTGGCTGATTACAACCCTAGCCAACATAGGTCCAAATACCAATTTTTTTAACCACATGGTTGCCAATTGAACTTTTCTTATGATGTATTTGTGCAGCAATAAACTTCAACTTGTTAATGTTATATTTTACCCTGAAAATCTGCATCAAATCAGTCGGCTTCTTCTTGAAGATACCAGTATCTTGTGACCTGGCTCTTTCCATTGTCTGCAAAATAGACAAACATGTAGATGAGGTGAGTGTTTTTAAACTACTAGAACGAACAAACGACATGTTTTGCAAATAATATACTGAAAAAATACCGACTAAATGAGTAATTCTACATAAAAGGATAACATTATTCATGCACGAGCATGAGGAAAGGTGTAATAAATGATTTCACAGTGCATTAGTGCAATAAAGACTATTTTAAAGTGAGTTAATTACGTTTTTGGTCCCTGCGGTTTGCTGAAAATAACTATTACAGTCCATCAGTTTAAAAATTGCCAAAACAGTACCAGTGGTGTACTGATTGTGTGTTTTTAGAGAGAGAGAGAAACAAAGTAGAGAGAGGGATAGTTGTTTAATTTATATAAAAGTTGTTTGTTTTTATTAGTTTTTTAATATAGGGGCATTTTAGTCTTTTCATCAGCAACTTAACAGTGGTTTGGATGGGGTTAGGTGGGTCCGTGAGGGTGTCTAATTGAATTTGAAACGAAAATGACAGCCGGTACTGTTTTGGCAATTTTTAAACTAATGGATTGAAATAGTTATTTTCAAAACCACAGGGACGGAAAAAGTAATTAACTATTTTAAAGTTAATTGCATAGAAAGGTAACCACACATTGTCCAATTTCTATTTCAGTTAACCAACTTTGTTTGCATCATAAAAAAATCTTCAAGCTTTCAAACTTTTCAATCTAGATAATCTTCAACCTTGACAACAGTTAACAGGTAAGCAGTTTTTTAAAAAGAAGTCAACTTGGTCAAAGGTACTGACACAACATCGTTTTGACCAGATAACCTGTACAC
Source organism: Helianthus tuberosus (assembly GCA_030545235.1). NCBI lineage: Eukaryota > Viridiplantae > Streptophyta > Magnoliopsida > Asterales > Asteraceae > Helianthus > Helianthus tuberosus. The sequence goes on along the minus strand of CM060392.1, from coordinate 65,793,582 downwards.
ATTACCTTATATAAGAAATGTTGAAAGTATGAGGGTTCATATCGAAATATTTGAACATTTAAGGGTTTTCGATGGCAAGCAATTCTTGTCGGGTTCTGGTTGGTGGGTTCGTATAACCCGACTCGAACACGACCCAATAACTAAATCGTGTCGAAAGATTGAGCCCCAACCCGGACCCATGTAACCAGATTATCTTAATGGTTTGACAGTTTTAATGTGATGTAAACGGGCTGGTCAAGTCAATGAGTTGTAACTGGGGGTTGGATTTATTTTTATAGTTTTTAGTTCTAGTTTTAAACAGGTTGGCGAGTTGTAAACGTGATGGTCAGGTCAACCCAAACCCGACCCGTTAATTTAACATGTTAGCCGGGTCAACCCATTTACAAACCGTACCCGTTTACCCTCAACCCTAACCCATTTATTCCATGCCGTGTCATGAATTGCCACCCTCACAGTGCTTAGGTAGAAAAAGATAACTACTTGATATAGAACTTAAACCAAAGTTAGTTAATGTTATATGCACTTAACCATTTTTTATTAAGCGGTCAGAAGACACACCCGTAAATGTTACCTGTTCATCAGCCTGTAAAAAGGTTCTCAGGTCCTCACTTTGTTGAAGCTCATGATGTGATGCAATCCTATTGACAAATGTATCCAATGCTTGTCGCCTCATCTCAATGAACTCCGCACTGAATCTAAACTTTTCTGCATTAATGATGTCATAATCGGTCGTAAAAGGCGATTTAAACAAATAAAAATACTTAATTATATCTCCAAAGGAGATGTCATAAAATACTAAATGATTGCAATGTCAACAAAGTATATGATTAAAGAAGCAAAATGACCAAAAACTGATACATGTTTGGCAATATTAAAGAAAATGCTAATGACAGACGAATATTTAAAGCAAAGAATTACCGAAAATGTTCCACAGTTGAAAGAAAGAAAGAAACAGACTTGTATCTTACCCACAGTGTTCTTCTCTGGAAGTGGAGGAATGAAGATACCCTTGTACTTGTCGAAGAGACGATCATACAACCAAACAAAATCTGTATATCGTCGAATGACAATCTTTTCCGGGCCCTGATATTCGGGGAAATTTGTCTGCAAAAGGAACATATGTATGAAATTACAGTAGCATTAGCTATTGATACATCAATATAGATAGATAGAAAGGAATGAAAATAGCAAAAAAATAACAGTTATGAGTTAATTACTGTTTTCGTCCATGTGGTTTGTCAAAAATCACCATTTCAGTCCATTAGTTTAAAAATTGCGATTTCAGTCCCTGTAGTTTCACTTTCATAACCATTTCAGTCCCTGTGGTTTCACTCTTGTAACCATTTCAGTCCATTATTCTGTCAAGTACATGGACTGAAATGGTTACGAAAGTGAAACCACATGGACTAAAATCGCATTTTTTAAACTAATGGACTGAAATAGGGCTTTTTGACAAACCACAGTAATTAACTCTAACAGTTATTACCAATTAATCCCGACTTTTACAACACTATGTAAACCAACGATTACATGAAGTAAACATCCCCTACCTCAATAAATATATGATGAATGGGGAAATTTATTATTACCTTAGTAATAACCTTATAGGAGATATAAGCCTGAACACCATTCCCCATTTTAGCAGGATCAGTAACAGATACCGATAGAAACGGTGAAGATGGAGGAGATCTAGGGCTCTGTAAACCCTCTCCATCACTTCTCGCCTGCATTAAAATCAAAATTAAACAACTGATTCGCATAAATTGTGATAATTATTATTTGGGAATTGATGTTACCGTTGTGATCATGATTGTTGCTGTAATGGGATGTTTTCGGGGAGTGATTAGGTCTGGAATTTGAATTTGATTGATTGATAAGATGAGAGTAGTATTGATTGAACTCTCAGGATGATCGATGAAGATTAGGGATGAGTTGCAGGTTGTTAGATGAAATCGATGCAAGATTTCACCCTTTTCTGGGTTTGCTCTATGTTCAGGAGTTATTTATGAGGGGAAAAAACAAAAAAAAAAAGAGAGAAAATACATAAAGTGAGTGAAAAAACATGGGAAATGTCCTTTTTTTTTCTTTTTCTTCGGAAGGATCACTTAAAAAAATGAATTTTGCTTAAATAGCTTAAGAAAGATTGTGATAATGATATGTGAAACTTCTTATAAATAAGAAATAAGTAAGAAGGTAGGACATTTTGGTACTAAAACATTTTGGTTCTTATAAATAGAAATGTGAAAATGACATATGCCACCCTTTTTGTTTTCTAAAAAATACAACAAAAAATATTCAGTAAAAATAATCTAGCAGAAAAAATCCAGTACAAAAAAATATAGCACAAAAAAATATAGTATAAAAAAATATAACACGGAATAATTCAGCACAAAAAAATATAGTACAAAAAATCCAGCACAAAAAAATTGAGAAAAAAATTCAAGACAAAAAGCACAGAAAATTTAGCACAAAAATATAGTACAAAAATTCAACACAAAAAATGGTATACAACATAGAAATACAACACATTTTTGTGAGTTTTTTTAGTCGTCATATTTTATATAGCAATATGGTACTCAAATTAAAGATAAAAAGACGCTCGATTTTATGGTGAAATTTTTATAAAAAAAGAATGTCTTATAAAAAGTTATGAACGTTTAAAAAATACGGGTGGAATATGCATGTGGAGAGAGAAAGTCAATAATTAAGATTTTCCTAAGATCCAATTACACTCATTTTCCCCCTACAATTTCATCTTAACCATTACCCTTATATTAAAAATGAAACGATTTGAACAGTAAAATTTATATTATTGAATTAAAAAGTTTCATTTAAACATTAAAAATGAAAATCAAACAGTAAATCAGGGCAATAAGGTATCAAATTTATCAAACCGGTATATTTACGGTACCGAATCGGTATCGACTTTTGACATTTCCGGTATCGGTTCGGCACCAGTATTCAGCGGTTTTTACCCTCAAATACCGGTACCATACCGGTACCGACCGGCACCGTACCGATACCCACTTTTGGGGATTTTCGGTAACAGTATTTTCGGTACCGGTTGGTACCGAGCTCATCAAATCCCGTAGCAACGCAAGTAATTGCACCGGTTTAGATTATTTGTCATACACAATCCAATGAATAGTAACATCATCAAGGGGATGAGCAAATGGTATCGGGTACCGGTACTGGTATCAAATTTACCAAATCGGGTATATTTTCGGTACTGAATCAGTATCGACTTTTGACATTTTCGGTATCGGTTCGGCACCGGTATTAACCGGTTTTTACCCTCAAATACCGGTACCGTACCAGTACCGACCGGGACCGAACCATACCGTACCAGGTATAATCGGTACCGGTACCCACTTTTGGGGATTTTCGGTAACGGTATTTTCGGTAACGGTTGGTACCGAGCTCATCAAATCTTGTAGTAACCCAAGTAATTGCACCGTGTATATTACTTTTCATACACACTGTAAGTAAACTGTACACTGTAAGTAAACTGTATTTCGTTTGATTGAGGTTTTATATACATAACAACTTATTTTGTTTTCTTTTTTGTCTTTTCCTATAATGAATGAATTGTAGCATGTAAAATTAACTTGGATATTTAGATTATTGATGAGCAAATCGTATCAAATCCTGTAATCAAACCGGTATCGTATAGGTACCAAATTTACTATACCAATCATTTTCGGTACCAATTTGGTACCCACCTTTTAGCGTTTTCAGAATCGTTGCTTTCGGTTCGACACCGGTCTAGCACCATACCTGTATTTACTGATTTTTAACTTCAAATACCATGCCATATCGTATCGTACCGAACATTTTCGGTGCAGGTACCTAATTTCGATGATTTTTCGGATCGGTACTCTCGGTGCCGTTACCGGTACCGAGTTCATCCATATTTTAACATGTTAGCACCGTAATAACTAAACTGAAAACAACTTAATTTCCAACGTGTAGGACGTGTGGGGTCCTATTATTATATATTAGTTTATTTAAAATCGCTTTTTTGGGGACAGAGTAACTATCGTTACCACGTCATTGTTATTTATGTTTTGATTTTCGGTATCTGCTTGCCGTTGCCGACACGCGTTTTGCAGACATTAGGTCCCCGCCGTAACGCGCGGGCGGAAAATCAATTAGTTGATTTAAAAAATGAATGATTAAGATTCATTTTCATTCTACTTAGTCAAAAATGAACTTTTTATTTGATCTTACTCCACTTTTTCCTTACGTGTATTATAAATTTTACATGATGAAATATTGTAGTGGTTTAAATTTAAATAAATAGTTTGAAATTGAAAAAAAAAACTAATAATGCTAAATTCACCGGCTAATGGCTAGTTTTTTTATTCCCTTGGTTAATCTTGTAGTTTCTCAAAATTAATATTGGTTTTTTTAATGCAACTTACATAACCAAACTCACTTGGTTAACAAAAACATAACACATGGAGAAAAAACCAAACGTTATAAGACCAACATAAGATTTTTTATCCACTCGACCTATACAATCTAACTTTTTGTTTGAGCGATTAGAAAACCACAAATAAGACAATGAAACAAATGAATCAAATAAGAACTGCTTCTTTGAATGTTTGGAACCAAACACAATTGTAGTTCTCCAGATAAGCCACCATGAAGTAAACACAATGATTTCTAACACCTTTTTCTTTTCTTTAGACAACACAGTGAATAGAACAAGGGTTCAAGGCTTGCTGAAGAGCTTTTTAATTTTATTATTTTTTATCACAGGCCTGCAAAATTTCTTGATACTCCTTGTTTAGTTGTTTAGGTATTTACCGTTTGTTTTTTTTTTCTTTATTTCTCATGGTCGAAATCACACAGAACCACATTTCAACTCCCCACATTTCAACTCTAAATTCATATATGGCGAAACTCCCCATCTTTGATTACATCAAACAAGAATCTTACTATTCTTGGTTTATCAAATAATTTGTTAATTGGGAGTGTTTTAAATCTAACTGGGTTACATACTCTCGAAATTATTAATTTATAATATGATTTTTAAAGAGGTTATAGGTGTTTGGGGTAAATTTTTAGGCTCAGAATCCTGATGTCTCTGGTCTACGATAGGATCTTGTCGTGTTCAACACCTAGCAAGATCCTGATGAGACCAAGGATCCTGAACATTATTGTTACTAGTCAATTGCTTGTGCCTTAAGGGATATTTTGCAGAAATATTCTCATATAACGACTAGTGAATAGCTTGTACCAGAATTATCGCATAAGTAGTTCGAGAAAACATGTGGAAATAAAGATGAAGTTACTAATGGTCACTGACTTGTTTTTCTCAAGATCTTGGAATTCTCGGAAGCTTAGTTAGGATATGTTTTTCATGTTGTACTATAAAAGGGCTTGATCAGATCAGTTTAGGGACATCGTTTACACAACTATCACATAACACTCACTTGCAATCACTGATATTCTCGTTGTAACACTTAGTTCGATCGATCAAGCCTCGTAATTGTAACTCTTTTCGATATTGATAGCAGGGGAATTGAGTAATTTCCAACTCCCGGGGTTTTTTGTGCTGGGGATCATCTTCTTGAAGAAGATCAAGGGCTTTTTCTCCGTGATAAATCCTTTATGTTCGTCGCATCCATCATAAACTTGTAACATTTTATTTTACAAACTGCTTTCCTAGTCTAGGATCCTCACTGTAAGTGGGTGTTTGGGATTGCTTATTTTTAGGGCATTGATTTTAAATAGTCTGGATCATATATCCAGAGATTTAGCCTGGATCACTTATCCTTAGCGAATGGAGCAGGAAGTCTGAGGATCAAGGATCCTTATTATTACTTATGTTATCTAACAATTGTTCTATATTCCTCTAATATTTATTCGCAAGTACTTGGCAACGTGGACCTAGTCTATGCTGGAATCTCGGTGAATATGCTTCAAATAAACACGTGCATGTTGCAGGGTAGCCGTTATGGATGAACATGTGGGACTTGCACATTTTTCGTATTGTTAGTTGGCTAAGATATTTCTAATTTTATAAGGGGATATTTAAGCTTATTAGGCATAACATACACGCACAACACTCTCTGCTTGCGAACACTCTGCTCAAACAACATTAAAAAACCCGTACATTAGAATTCACTTGTAACAAGCCCAATATCATCCAAAGTTGTATCAAATTGTTTGTTGTTTGTTCAATATAGTTGGTGATCGGTAATTTCCATCACCCGAGGTTTTTTGTGCCGGAGATCTTCTAAAGATCAATGGGTTTTCCTCGTATAAATCTCGGTGTTCATTGTCATTTACACTTTACAATCATTTACAATGTGATGAAGATCATGTGTTGGAAGGGAACTGAGAGTCTTGAAGCGCGGCCTGAAGTACTGAGTTCCATCTGTTCACTTGATTAACACCAAGTAATTTTGCTCATCAAAATCCCAGCTTCTTATTTGTCCCGAGTATTCTCCACTGTTACGCCCAAAATGCTTTTCTGAGTTAAATCTGGAGGAGGCGCTCTTAGCCATAAAACCCTCTGAACATATTCAAGAATCGGCTCAGGATTGGGATTATCTTCAACTGGTGTATCATTATAAGCAATATGCCGCAAGTCTTCAAAATCCACCTCAACTCCTTCATCAGACTGCACATTCATAGTATAAGACACATTTGCCCCTTTGCTCATTACAACATGATCGACGTCTTCATCTGATCTAAGTTCTTCAACGATTCCAACTACTTCATCATCTTTCTCTAAATCGTTATTAAAGATGAAATGCTCTCCAGTTATACCTGTAACATCTGTGTCTGAAATCATTGTAAACAATTCAGTTATCAATAAAACAATGTTATTTGATCCCAATGTTTGTTTGGTTGTGTTTTACATTTTTCATGTTTTGACTTTTATTCAATTTCAAACTCTACATCGCTTTCTGGAGAGTTATACGCAAACTGGTGCGTAAACGTAACCAGTTTAATGCGACAAATACTCCGGAACATCAACATATACTTAACATACCTTAAATAACCTTTGCATAACTTAGAAATAAGTTTTGAAGGCTTTGGTATGGCAAAAACAAGTTAATTCGCTTACAGGGACTAAACTTGACAAACTGCGAAAGTATGCCAATTTAAACTGTAACGAACATTCCGGAACATGACCATAAGTTAAACATACCATAAATATCCTTTGTATAGCTTAGAAATAGGCTTTGAGGGGTTCGGTGTGCTAAAATAAACTTTTGGGTCATTCAGGGACTAAAAGTGTCAAAAAGTGCACAAGTTTGCATTTTCGCGCATAACTTACGTTCTGAATACCTCCGGACATCCAAAAATTTATGTAAGCACTAAAATATTTTATTTTAGTGTTTGGCATAAGAAAAATCCATTCGTCGCGTCATTTGGATCGTTTTTCGCGCTTGTGCGCGTTCCGTCGTAATTAAGCAAACATCGCGATCGTACGACCAAACGAACCAACATCCGACACATTTTTGAGCATGTTTCATATCCACAATGTTTAGGCATCCTTGTGGAGCTTGAAGTTGGGTTTGACGGGTGTTAGAAGTGCCGTTACGCAATGAAACATGTGCAGGGACCATTTCTGCAAATTCTGCAGAAACTAGGGCTAGGCGTGACGCGAGGGGTCTTAGCGTCACGCGAGGCCCCTTCTGGACCAGATTCAATGTTTAAACACAAGTTAACAGCCCCTAACACCCTCCAAAGGTCAAGTGCCACATGTTAATCTCTTATGGTGGCCAAAATCAGTTACCACAACATTTTGACAAGTGTACGGGCTAGATCATTTCCCCTTTTCCAAGAAATGATCCTAACGGTGAACCGAAAACTATAAATACCCACCTCCATCCTTTAGTTTTCCTCACAAGAATCTGATCTAATGTGCTCTAAGTTGAAACCTTTGTTTCATACCTGAGCTATTTTGATCTAGATTAGCATTCGGGGACCCTTTGTAAGTGTTCCTTCGTTCTTTTATTGCTTTTCGAGTCCGAAAGTCAAACTTTGTTTGACTTTCTGCATTGACCAGTTTATGGTTAATGCGAAGTTCATTTGAACTTCACAACGTGATTGTAATCACGATGGTTATAGTCCCTTGTGACTATGCCTACTGATTACCACGTTGTCTAGGGTCGTAAGGGTAAGCGATCTGATAAATCGCTTATACCTTCGAACCCGACCCATTTGGTCGATCATTAGGATCCGACCAAACACATTAGGTGACCATAGTATATAGGGAATAACCTTCCGAGGTTATACCTTATGGTCGCTTCGTTTAAGTAGTTGTATGATAGGTAGTTTATATGCCTTAGGTAAATTACCAAAATACCCCTTTGATGCCAAAATTCATTTTAAACATATGTAACATAACTTTTGACATCTAAACTGATTTGACAACAATATTAGACATGTTAAGGCATATGTTACTTGTCATAGGACTAGTTAGGCGGTCCGAACGCGTTTCACACGAACGACGCGTTAAAGTAGCATAAGCTACCTAAACGGGTCGTAATGGGTCGTAAACATTTAGGTTAGGTTTCATTTAGTATGTAGGCTTTGTTAAACCATATTACACGAGTCTCCATACTCGTTTGGTTTACGAACCCTCATACTATCTAAATCCTCCGATTTAGGTCCGGTTTATTAACATAGTTACCTATATTAGGTGCCGTTTGATTCCGAGATCTCTAGCATTGCTTGGTGGTTATCTTAGGACTTCTGAGCAATCTCAAGTGAGTACATAGACCCCTCTTTTACTGTTTTCCAAACTGTTTTGGGGTGAAACACATGTGCCTACTTGTTACTTTCATGCTTTCCTGTTTTCACATCATATGCTTGTTATGTTCAATAGTACACTTATAGTACATGATTTCATTGTGTTCATGCTATGTATGCCCATTGTGTGCATATTTAGTACATTGTTTTACATTACATTCCATGCTATGTTTGCCCATTATGTGCATATTTAGTACATTGTTTTACATTACATTTCATGCTATGTATGCCCATTGTGTGCATATTTAGTACATTGTTTTACATTACATTCCATGCTATGTATGCCCATTGTGTGCATATTTAGTACATTGTTTTACATTACATTTCATGCTATGTATGCCCATTGTGTGCATATTTAGTACATTGTTTTACATTACATTTTATGCTATGTGTGCCCATTGTGTGCATACTTAGTACATTTGTTATTCATCACATGCTTACATTTTGTTATGACATTTGGGTTGTTTACAATGGAACAATACATTCATTAACATTAGCTACGCCGTTCATTAGTAGGTAGTGGTACCATAGGAATTGACAACTCCCGTTCCTGAAATCCTGGGTTTGTTTGGATTGGAAGGAATGACCGAATTCGATATACATAACTTAGATAAACCTTTAATTTGTTTAAGGGTTTATCGCCACAGTCTCAAGGCTTGGATGTATGCATTTTCACAATACCGCATAGATGTTTATATCAGTATAGCATGCATTTGTTCCACAAAACATAACTTTGATTTAAACTATGTTTTACTTCAATACCTTGTTTTTGTGCATTTTACATATGGTTTAGTTGATACATTTCACTTACCATACATGATATTTCTGGGTACACATTACATGATCTACATTAAACATAAACATTTTGACATTGATATACACATTTAATGGTTTACATTGGACATAGACATTTCGATATGGTTTACACATTAACACATGACAATTCATTTATACATAAACAATTTACATTGGTGGTTGGTTTGAGTAAGTGATTTGAGTAACGAGGCATGTGTAATATGATACAAGCATGGTGGATACGCCGCTGGTACTTCCTATATATAAGTGTTTGTATGACATTACATGTCGTAGCGTTAATTAAATCATTTCAATATTTGACATATTACGTTTTACATAAACAACTTATTTTCACAAGACATTGAATTACAAAACAACTTACAAGGTTCATGACTGACTTTTGTTAAACAACTTTTCCTAAACTTATAAGTCATGAATCCTATTTTCACAAATCCTATGTATCTCACAGGCATTTTTATGCTGACGTACCTATTTTCACATGTGTTTTCAGGAGCTTTTGCGTAGGATGATGATCGTGACACTAGGGCGGACCTGTGCCTTAGAGACTAAAAATGGAGATAGACTAGTTTAATTATGTTATAAACTCTTTGATTCCTGTTTAAAACAATGTAACTCTTATGTTTATAAATAAAATACAACTTTGTATGCCATGGTTATGAAACAATTAATTCTGTTACAACACTCCCCGACGTTTTCCGCCGCGGTTGCATGTTATACGCGGTCGGGGTGTGACAATACCTTCACGGTCTGATTCATCAGACGAATCACCAAGATTACCCTCGATTGGGCCTTTACCACCACTAACACCTACGCCCTTACCTGACTTCCCCTTAACTGCAGCTTTGGTTACAGCTTTTGTAGCTTGTGAGCTACTTGCTGATCCCTCTGCTGTGATACGTTGGGATCCTTGTCTTTATCCAAGTCATCCTGAATCTTTTTCAACTCATCCAGTTTGCATCTGGCTTGGACCTATAGAGGAATATTCTCCCCCTAACCGGCAAAGAGCTCAACAAGCTCAATAACAATCCTATGAATCTGATCAGTAGCAGTAGAAAGAGTATCATGTCAAAAAGAATAAGATACATCCATCTTGATAAGAATACCCAAATAGATAGCTTGACGTTTAGATTGAAAAGATAAACCCTTGATATTTTCTTCTTTATCCGCATCTTTCTTTTTAACCCCGTCCAATTCCTTTTGTTGCTTTCTGATAACATCTTGATTGTCATTGATTACCTTGACTTGTCTCTGCATTACGCGATGAACTTCATCAAATTTATCGCACACAAACTCTTGAAAGGAAGACTTATCACCACTTGCCAATGCATCCCAAGGCTGTGGAGCCGAAGTCAGAGCCGTAGGCCTTGGAGAAACATGTCACACCCCAACCGATGGCGGAATCATCGGGATGTGGCATGATGCGAATAGGTTGCTCGAGAGAATCCATAACGACTAATTGTGACAATATTTATTAAGGTTCAATATCCCATACTATCAAACAAAACATTCTGTTGGCCCATGCATTCAAGCCCAAAAGAACAGATGATAAGGAAAGCCAAAACTGGTTCAGAACAGTTGATCATCATAAGCAGAGCCTGTTCAAGACTTTCCCCTTGACAGTGGTTATCAATCATCTGATGAACTCCAAAGTACTGATCATCTCAACAACTGATAAGCCAACGATCTGATGAAGCACAAAGACTGAAGCCTAACAACTATTTTGTCTCAAGTACTGTTGAAGACCAAAGCACTGCCCATTCAAGGACTGATCACCCTTTAAAGAAAGCACTGATACTTAACATCAGTGCTTAGGCTACAACAGTGGAGGATGCATCAGTGTTTTATGTATAATCAGTGTTTTTGTAATAAGTGATTATATGTATCAGTGTTTAGAGTTTGTTAGGAGGTTAGATGTCACTTTCATGGTGACGTCAGCCAAGATGCTCGGTGGTTTAGTTTATACTATAAATTGAACAGTACCTGTACTGTTCTATTAGCTCTTTTGCAACAAGTCATCTTGTACGAACAAATCAGTGAGCTCAGGCTGAGGGGGAGTCTAGTGCATGCATGCATAAGTTGAATATTGTAATAGATACAATCTTTTGACTTAATGAAATCATGTTTGCTTAAATCTATTCTTCCTTGATTGTGTGATTAAAGTTTATTTCCATTTCCGCTGCACATTAATCTCTGTTTTCATCTTACATATTTATTAAACAACACAATCTAAGAAACTCAGATCCTAACAATTGGTATCAGAGCATAGGACAGTCAAATTCGATCCAACAATCAATTTGACATAAAAGTTCAGCTCCATCTTATTGATACTTTGATTGTTCGTATTTAGTTGAAAAAACAGAGTAAGAGGTAATCACGTACAAAGTTGATTATTCTGAAAACTTTTGTAAAATCAACCAAGATGACGTCACAATCACACGACCCTCACAACACTAGAACTCTATTCAAGCCACCTATGCTTGTCAGATCCGAGTACAATATCTGGCAACGTAGGATGGGGCATGTTCTTGCTCAGCAAAACACCGGATGCTGGAAGTAAGTCATCTTTGGACCACACGTTCCAATGGTGCCTAGTACTGAAGATCCCAAAGGCTTTGTGCCTAAAAGCCTTGATAATTATTCAGAATAAGATTTTCAGAAAATTGAATTAGATGCAAAGGCTTTTAGCATAGTAGCCTCAGCTCTTCCAAATGACATTTATGCTGGACTGTTACATTGTAACAATGCCAAAGAGCTGTGGGATTCTCTTAAAGAGCAGTTCGGTGGTACAGAAGAGGTGATTGAAAATAACAGGGAGGTTTTAAATCAAAAGTATGAAACGTTTTGCCATGTGTAAGGAGAATCACTAACACAATTGTTTGAACGTTTTAGTTGTCTCATTAGTGAACTTAAACTTGTTAATGTTGAATTTGCAAAATCAACTCTAAATAGTAGGTTTCTAAGGTCACTACCAGACAAATGGGACATAATTGCTTTTGTAACCAGAAATCCAGTTGGGTTCAAAGAGTTAAGTCTGACCCAACTTCATGGCCGACTCCTCACTTATGAGAGAGAGTTGAACCAGAAAAAGAAGTTACAAGAGTCTGGGAAGGTTGCTGATGATTACACCTTTGGTAACATAACACTTCTGGGTCAAGAAGAATCTGGTAGTAGTAAGGATCAGAGTTATGATCATTACATTGACATAACTTCTGGTGGAGCTTTTAACAACTCTGATTCTTACTCAGCTAACTATGCTTTTACAGCAAGTAGTGAAAACCAGAATTCTGACAACTTATCATTTGAACTCAATGATCTTCAGCATTTTGATCCAACTGATCTGGAGGAAATGGACATATTGCATCAATTGGCACTGCTGAGTGTAAGAACCAGCAAGTTCTATAAGAGAACAGGGAGAAAATTTCCAGGGTTACATGGGAACTTAAAAGTAGGGTTGGATAAATCAAAGATAAAATGCTACAAGTGTAACAGGCTAGGATATTTTGCTAGAGAATGTAGGAGCCAAAATAGTGGACCAATCATAACACATCCTACCTCTAACCCTAGACCTCAAAATCAAAACACTGTGCACTATTACCAAAATACCCCTGCTGCTCATGTAAACACTGCTCATTATGCACACCCTGTAACACCTGTTCCAGTCAAAACTCTGTTGCAAAGGAGGTTGAAAAGACATCCCAACAGTGGTTCAAAACTCTGTTGCAAAGGAGGTTGAAAAGAGGAAAAAGAGAGAAAAAGTGAAAATTTTGTTTTGTGATTTCTGTGAGAAGAAAAACCATTCCACAAAGGATTGTTTTCATCTAAAAGCATATGACATTAACAAAACAAGCATAATTGAGCCTGCAGAACACTGCACCATCTGTGGAAAAACCAATCATCTCACTCATGAGTGTGTGTACCTCAAAACTTTTAAGGTCAAAAGAAAAGAGTACACTTCAAAAACACCCACGAGTTCATCAAAACAACCCATCATGAAACAACAACCATTTGTATCTGTCCAAACAGCTGTTACAAAATAGCTGAACAGAAACTTTGCTCCAAGAGATATTCAAGTGACAGATGCATCACCTGCCAACCAATTCCAAAGAGGAAAAGTCCAACCACCATACCAAAGGGTCCCACATGTTTATGAGGCTTACAAAAGGCCTTCTAAACCAAAAGTGAACAGGCATCCCTTTGGATTTCAACATCTGATAGGAAATGGCCCACAACAGTGGTTAGAGAGAAAAGCTTCAAAAGTTGTTCTAAACCCTGAGCTAACCAATGTCCGTGTTCCTGGACTTGATTCTGACACTATTGTGACCCCATCTAAAGCCTTATTGGCTTTGGAGACCCTCCTAAACTAATTGTTTACTTGATGTGCAGGGAGCTTCTGCATGCTTAGATAGTCTTTGGTATGTAGATAGTGGAGGCTCTAGGCACATGACTGGATGTAGAGCCCTACTCAAAGAATTCAAAACTCATGGAGGGGGTGATATATCTTTTGGTAACAATAGTAAGGGGAAGGTGTTGGGGTTTGGAATAGTTCAGTCTAGAAAATCAAGTTTGAAAATGTCAATCTCATTGACAATCTAAAATTCAACCTCCTTAGTGTCTCATAAATGAGTGACAAAGGCTATGGGTCATTCTTTACTAAGGAGAGTTGCAAGATTGTTGGACCAGAAATGGTCAAAAAGATTGAAGAAATAATAGCCAATGGAAAAACCAACTTGTTGCTTAAAGGAGTGGCAATGTTTATGTAGTTGATTTGTCAAAAGAGAGTCCCATGACTGATGCTTGTCTGTTCTCAGCTGCCTCTAACAAAGAGACAGAATTATGGCACAGAAGATTGGGGCACACAAATCTCAAGACAATCATTGCTTTGTCAAAACAAGGCCTTGTAAGAGGTCTTCCACCAAAGTTGTTTACTTGCTCTGAGCATTGTATTTCCTGTTTAAAAGGTAAACAACATAAAAGCTCATACAAGTCAATTGAAGAGTCCAAAACAACCAAGTGTTTGCAAATGCTGCACATGGATTTGTTTGGCCCAGTAAAAATCATGAGCTTGAAAAAGAAAAGATATTGTTTGGTAATTGTAGATGATTTTTCTAGGTTTACATGGACTTATTTTGTAACAACCCTCGGTAAAATCAATACCCTTATAATATTTCCGACTCTCTAATATATTATAAAATGTCTCAATATGTCTTATATTATACCCCGTATGTGAAAACCGAGCCCTAGTTATGTTATATATATATATAATAAATCAAAAATAAGAAAAAGTAAGCTGAGGCGGGCCGCATAGGACCTCACCTCAAGCTTACGCGGGCCGTATCAAGACCAGACTTTGACTCCGCTGAAACCTTTAGTTCAAGCGGGCCGCATAAGATTCGTCTAAGTTGACGCGGGCCGCGCGGACTCATAACACGCGATTACACCAGAGGCCGACACGTGTCGACATCGTGGCGGACCTACTCAACGACTCAGCTAAGCTATAGTGTTGACTGGTGTTGACGCGGGCCGCGTCAGGTTACCTTGTCTTTTACGCGGGCCGCGACAGGATGCAATATCACAACTATAAATAGCAGGCATCAGTTTTCAGTTTCCGTCGCTCATTCTCAAATCTCATTCACGAATTCTGAAGTTATAGACATAATATTTTGGGTATTATACCCCTAATTAGCGAGGTTCTGCTCCGTTGTAAGTATTATAACCCCAGTTTCATAACAGTTACTCTGCCCGATTGATTTAGGGTTCCGTAACAACTGTCTTGGTTCTGCCCGACGTAGTTGTTGGAATGCCGTCTCGGGGAGGGTATCATTAATATTTTCAAAGGGTTATGATACTAATCAATGTACATTTGTATAAATTATAGATTATATCCAGGAAACCCTCAAGTGAAACCTAAGATAGCAATGTGAGTAATCCTTCTTTTTGTGTAAACCTTTTTGTGAGTTTATCCTCTTTTTGTTAATGTTTTTGGTAATGTTTTACCAAACCTTAAATGTTTTACTATGAAAATTAGCAGTGATTGAGTCTTTGTGGTTATTCAATTACTGCCGGTATGTTGGGGTTTTGTATACAAAATTTGTACTACTTGCGAGTAGTAAGTCGGGATGACAATACGTTACCATTGGACAATGAGTTAGCCAATGTGTAATATGACCCACAAGTCAGGTCTGATAGTACCAAATGGAGTAATTGTGTAGACATAAACAATGTGATCGCTCTCAATACTGTGCTCTGTGACTTTAAACTTGATTAAACTGGGATTCACTCACCAGTATTTCCCGCTGACAAATATTTTTAAAACATGTTTCAGGTAACCCAATGTGAAAGCCATTTAATATAAAGCCAGCTGGAGAGCACTGAAGGCTTGGGGATAATGTGGCTATAAAAGTTACCAAATAAACGATGTTTTAAATTAAATAAAATAGGGTTTGTCCCTATAAATGTATTGTAATAAGAAACTTGGGTTTTTGCCCATGTGTTTATTAATATTAAATATGGTGGTTTTACTCTGATAACCATTTCCTAACTACGGTCCTGATGTAAATTCCGCTGCGAGATTAAACAACCTGATACCACCAAACTCTGAGCTCGCGTCCGCCCGATCCCGGGGAACAGGGATCGGGGGTTGCGACAGAAGGTGGTATCAGAGCCTAGCCACTGGTCTGAGCCAAAGAAGTGTTCTGCTGACACTTAAATGTTGAAATTTTGTGTTAGGAAATAAATTATGGAAATATATGCATAACTGTAATTATGTGTTATGTGACTATTTGTTAGTTTTCAGTATGAGTGGTCAGGAACCGTCAGATATGAATCGTCAGTTTTCTGATTCACCTAGGAGTGAAGGTATATCATCACAGCCTGCCCTTTCGGGGTATTCTGCTGATCAAGAGGATGGAATATTTGCCTTTAGAGCTCAATCTGAAGAACCATTTCCTACTAAGAAACGAGGATGGTTCAGTAAAGAAGCTTTTGCTCGTAGGAAGAGAATGAGGAAATTACAACAGCAAAGGGCTTTAGCAGCTATTAAGAGAGAGACAGATGCTCATACGCAAGATATGCTAAATAGAAGCCTAGCTAATTTCCATATTTTAGCTACGACTGCTGCTGACCCAGGTCTGGAACAACTAGTAGCCCCACAACCACAAAACCCAGAACAACCTATGGAGATAGAAAACCAGGAAAACCAAGAGGAGATGTACGAATTTAACCCAGAAGAAATCCCTCGGGTACCTGCACCAAACCCTCTAGACCCGAATTACGACCCTTGGTGGGACGATAATAGGGACTTTGTGCAACGTTACCCTATCCAGGATTATCCACCCATACAGAATATAGAAGCTTACCCAGGTATGGACCCTTTAGATCCCTATTACCAAGATGATTATATTAGGGAGATATTAGAGGATCCTTACCAATTTCAGGAACTGTCACCCCCATATCAGGAACATGTACCCCAGATTCCAAACCCAGTCCGAGAACCTGCACCCCCAATGAGTGCAGAAAACGTTCAAGAACTTAGGACTTTCGGAGAGGAGATATTAGAAAGCAGTGAGAGGATGCGTCAGGTGGGAGAGCGTCTCGTATGGAAATACGATGAGCGCAATATGGATTTTTGGATAAATCCATATCCGTGAATGTTAGAATGGAGGAAGCGGTAGTAATAATAAAATAAAATAAAATATGTGTGTACGGATGCATATTATTATTTTATTTCTGTTGGTATTGTAATTTTATTTCTGTACTAGTGTGTAATAGACGCATAAGTATATGAAAAGAGTAAGTAGCAATGATCTACGTTTTTGGTTAGATTATGTGTCATGTGATTAACTATATTAAGATATTATTTGTGATATTAATATGGGGTAAATGTTTAAAATTCAGATGGCCGACGAAGGAAATCAAGGAAATCTGAATAACGATAACCAGAGTAACATTAACGTGGTTAATGAAAATCCAAACAACAATAACAATGGGAACCAGATGGATAATAGTGCTATCCAACACATTGTAGCACAGGGAATTATAGATGCAATGCCATTTATTCTTCAAACTGTTAAGGATGCTGACAATAAAAGTAAGCATAGTAGTAAACGACCAAGTGAACCAGAACACAGCGTGAACAATGGACCTGTACTTCAAATGCCTATTCCCAAGAGAAGAAGAACCATGCCTTATGGTTGTTCTTATAAAGAATTCTGTTCTTATAAAGAATGAAGGGGCCATTGCAACCTTACGCTGGATAGAAAAGACTGAGGCAGTATTAAGAATAAGTAAGTGTGCTGAAGAAGATAGAATACTGTTTGCTTCTAATCTGTTTAAGAATGCAGCATTAGAATGGTGGAACACTATCCTCCAGACAAGAGGAAGTGATCAAACCTATAATATGGAATGGGAAGAATTTAAAAACAAGGTAGAAAGGAAGTTCTGCCCACCCAATGAAAAAGAACAGTTAGCAAACAAATTCCTAAATCTTAGGATGACTGGTGTAGATAGCAAAGGGTATACTAAGCTATTTTTCGAATATGCTAGGATAGTGCCAACTCTTGCATCACCAGGACCAGTGTTAATCTCTCGTTATATTTGGGGATTAATAGGGGAAATTAGACACATAGTCAAGGCAGCTAGACCTCAAACCATAGAAGAAGCTGTAGAATTAACCAGTACCTTGACTGATGAATTAGTCCGTACTAGAGAAGAAGATCAGAGAAGGAACCTAACCCAAAGGCTTACTCAAGAATTCCGTTCAGGAAATTATAATCGTAGGAATACAGGTTCTACTTCTGCACTCTACTGCAAGGTCTGCAAGAAAAAGCATTCGGGAAAATGCTCCACTCTCTGCAATTATTGCAAGATGCCAGGACACAAGGAGGAAAATTGCAGGAAGAAATCCAGTAATGGATTATGCTTCAATTGTGGAGAAAAAGGTCATATCAGGCCAAACTGTCCGAAATTAGCTCCAGCTCCAAACAACAAGAACACTAAAAATGCTAGAGCATTTGTGTTAACTGCAGATGAGGCCAGAATGATTCCAGATGTCATAGCTGGTACGTTTTTGGTTAATGATGTTTTTGCTAAAGTATTATTTGACTCTGGTGCAAACCAAAGTTTTATTAATACATCGTTTTGCAAATTTCTAAATCAGTCATTAACTAAACTACCACTAGAATGCATAGTAGAAACAGCCAATGGAGAAACCATTAGAATTTCTGAAATCTTGCAGGGAGCAAGTATAGAAATTTCAAATCAGAAATTTATTGCAAATCTTTATCCCATGAATCTGGTAGGATTTGATGTTGTTTTAGGAATGGATTGGTTAATAGCCAATAAAGCTAGTATTTTATGTGATCAAAAGTTAATTCAAATAAATTCACCAAAAGGTAAAAAGATCACAATTAAAGGAGATAAGCCCTCCAGATTCACAAAATTCATATCTGTGATGAAAACTGCAAGTTGTATGAGAAAAGGTTCTATAGTGTATTTGATTTCTATAATCACTAACACTAAAGGAAAGGATTTAAAAGATATTCCAGTAGTATCTCAGTTTTCAGATGTCTTTCCAGAAGAATTACCAGGACTACCTCCAGATAGAGAAGTTGAATTCAGGATTCATCTAATACCAGGAACGTCACCGATTGCCAAAGCACCTTACCGTTTGGCACCCGCTGAAATGCAGGAATTGAAGAAACAATTAGATGAATTGTTAGAGAAATGATTTATACAACCAAGTTCGTCGCCATGGGGAGCGCCGATACTGTTTGTTAAAAAGAAGGACGGATCAATGCGTATGTGCATTGACTACCGAGAATTAAACAAAGTTACGATTAAGAATCGGTACCCATTGCCAAGAATCGATGATCTGTATGATCAGCTGCAAGGAGCTCGATTTTTCTCTAAAATCGATTTAAGGTCAGGATATCATCAATTAAAGGTACAGGAAGAGGATATTCCTAAAACCGCATTTAGAACAAGGTATGGACATTATGAATTTACTGTCATGCCATTTGGTTTAACCAATGTTCCAGCTGCATTTATGGACATGATGAACCGAGTATGTAAGCCATATTTGGATAAATTCATAATTGTATTCATAGATGATATTCTAATTTACTCTAAGAATAAAGAGGATCATGCAAAACATTTACATGCACTTTTAAGTTTGTTAAGAAAGGAAAAACTTTATGCTAAATTCAATAAGTGCGAATTTTGGTTAGAACAAGTACAATTCCTTGGACACTTAGTCAATCATGAAGGAATTCATGTAGATCCAACAAAGATCGAAGCAATTACGAAATGGAAAACCCCTGAGTCACCAACTGAGGTTAGAAGTTTCTTAGGATTGGCCGGTTATTATAGAAGGTTTATTCAAGATTTTTCTAGAATAGCCATTCCCTTAACTAAGCTAACCTGTAAATCTGTTAGGTTTGAATGGGGAGTAAAACAAGAAGAAGCATTTAGAATTCTTAAGCAAAGATTGACCCATACACCTATATTAGCATTACCAGAAGGAAATGAAAATTTTGTAGTCTATTGTGATGCTTCTAGATTAGGTTATGGATGTGTGTTGATGCAAAGACAAAAGGTTATAGCTTATGCATCTAGACAACTTAAGAATCATGAAGAGAATTATTCAACCCATGATTTAGAATTAGGAGCTAAAATTTTTGCTCTTAAGATTTGGAGACATTACCTTTATGGTAGTAAATTTACCATATTCACTGATCATAAAAGTTTAAGGTATGTTTTTTGGGCAGAAGGAATTAAATATGAGACAAAGACGCTGGATGGAATTTCTTAGTGACTATAACTGTGATATCCAGTATCATGAAGGAAAAGCAAATGTAGTAGCAGATGCTTTAAGTAGAAAGTATCATGAAAAGCCAAGAAGAGTACGTTCTCTTAAATTAAATCTACAAGTAGATTTAAATGATCAAATCAGAGAAGCACAAGAATCAGTAATCAAGGATGATTCTGAAAAATTAAAAGGTATGTTAAAAGAATTAAAACAAGGAACAGATGGAATATGGAGATTCCATGAAAAGAGAATGTGGATACCTAAATTAGGAAACCTGCGTAATCGTATATTAGAAGAAGCCCATAAGTCTAAGTATACGATGCATCCAGGAAGTGATAAAATGTACCAGGATTTAAGGAAAAATTTCTGGTGGATAGGAATGAAAAAGGACATAGCAGCCTATGTTTCTAAATGTTTAACTTGCTCACAAGTTAAAGCTGAACATCAGAAACCCTCAGGTTTGTTACAGCAATTAGAAATGCCAGTTTGGAAATGGGAATTGATAACAATGGATTTTGTTACTAAGTTACCCAAAACTAGGAAAGGAAATGATACAATCTGGGTGATTGTAGATAGACTAACTAAGTCAGCTCATTTCTTACCAATGAAGGAAACAATTAGTATGGAACAATTATCTAAATTGTATGTAAATGAAATTGTTTCTTTACATGGCATTCCTTTATCTATTGTTTCTGATAGAGATAGTCGATTTACATCTCATTTTTGGTCAAGTTTCCAAAAGGCAATGGGAACTAAGTTAAAGTTAAGCACAACTTATCATCCACAAACAGATGGACAAAGCGAAAGGACAATTCAAACAATGGAGGACATGCTAAGAGCTTGTGTAATTGACTTTGGAGGTAATTGGGACGATCACTTACCTTTAATAGAATTTTCTTATAATAATAGTTATCACACAAGTATCAATGCTGCACCATTTGAAGCACTTTATGGACGAAAGTGTCGAACCCCAGTCTGTTGGGCAGAAATTGGGGAAAAACAACTATCTGGACCTGAGATAGTACAAGAAACAACCGATAAAATTATTCAAGTCAAGGAACGACTGAAAGCAGCACGTGATCGACAGAAAAGTTATGCTAATAACAGGCGAAAATCATTGGAATTTCAAGTAGGAGATAAAGTATTGTTGAAAGTCTCTCCCTGGAAAGGAGTGGTAAGATTCATCAAACGAGGAAAGCTAAGTCCCAGGTATGTTGGACCTTTTAAAATTATTAGGAGAATAGGACCTGTAGCCTATCAGCTACAATTGCCAGAGGAAATGGCAGGAATACATGATGTGTTTCATGTATCTAATCTTAAAAAATGTTTAGCTGATGAATCACTAATAGTGCCTCTTAAGGATATAGAGGTAAATGAACAACTCAAGTTTGTAGAAAAGCCTCTACAAATTGAAGACAGGAAAGTTAAGAATCTCAAACATAAGAGATTAGTTCTAGTCAAAGTGAAGTGGGATTCCAAAAGAGGACCTGACTATACATGGGAGCTTGAGTCAGAAATGAAAAGGAAATATCCGCACTTGTTTCAGTAGATCTCGAGGACGAGCTCTAAAACAAGGTGGGGAGAATGTAACAACCCTCGGTAAAATCAATACCCTTATAATATTTCCGACTCTCTAATATACTATAAAATGTCTCAATATGTCTTATATTATACCCCGTATGTGAAAACCGAGCCCTAGTTATGTTATATATATATATATAATAAATCAAAAATAAGAAAAAGTAAGCTGAGGCGGGCCGCATAGGACCTCACCTCAAGCTTACGCGGGCCGTATCAAGACCAGACTTTGACTCCGCTGAAACCTTTAGTTCAAGCGGGCCGCATAAGATTCGTCTAAGTTGACGCGGGCCGCACGGACTCATAACACGCGATTACACCAGAGGCCGACACGTGTCGACATCGTGGCGGACCTACTCAACGACTCAGCTAAGCTATAGTGTTGACTGGTGTTGACGCGGGCCGCGTCAGGTTACCTTGTCTTTTACGCGGGCCGCGACAGGATGCAATATCACAACTATAAATAGCAGGCATCAGTTTTCAGTTTACGTCGCTCATTCTCAAATCTCATTCACGAATTCTGAAGTTATAGACATAATATTTTGGGTATTATACCCCTAATTAGCGAGGTTCAGCTCCGTTGTAAGTATTATAACCCCAGTTTCATAACAGTTACTCTGCTCGATTGATTTAGGGTTCCGTAACAACTGTCTTGGTTCTGCCCGACGTAGTTGTTGGAATGCCGTCTCGGGGAGGGTATCATTAATATTTTCAAAGGGTTATGATACTAATCAATGTACATTTGTATAAATTATAGATTATATCCAGGAAACCCTCAAGTGAAACCTAAGATAGCAATGTGAGTAATCCTTCTTTTTGTGTAAACCTTTTTGTGAGTTTATCCTCTTTTTGTTAATGTTTTTGGTAATGTTTTACCAAACCTTAAATGTTTTACTATGAAAATTAGCAGTGATTGAGTCTTTGTGGTTATTCAATTACTGCCGGTATGTTGGAGTTTTGTATATAAAATTTGTACTACTTGCGAGTAGTAAGTCGGGATGACAATACGTTACCATTGGACAATGAGTTAGCCAATGTGTAATATGACCCACAAGTCAGGTCTGATAGTACCAAATGGAGTAATTGTGTAGACATAAACAATGTGATCGCTCTCAATACTGTGCTCTGTGACTTTAAACTTGATTAAACTGGGATTCACTCACCAGTATTTCCCGCTGACAAATATTTTTAAAACATGTTTCAGGTAACCCAATGTGAAAGCCATTTAATATAAAGCCAGCTGGAGAGCACTGAAGGCTTGGGGATAATGTGGCTATAAAAGTTACCAAATAAAAGATGTTTTAAATTAAATAAAATAGGGTTTGTCCCTATAAATGTATTGTAATAAGAAACTTGGGTTTTTGCCCATGTGTTTATTAATATTAAATATGGTGGTTTTACTCTGATAACCATTTCCTAACTACGGTCCTGATGTAAATTCCGCTGCGAGATTAAACAACCTGATACCACCAAACTCTGAGCTCGCGTCCGCCCGATCCCGGGGAACAGGGATCGGGGGTTGCGACATATTTCTTACATTCTAAAGATGAGATTGCGGGAATTTTACAAGACTTTATCAAACAGGTTGAAAAGAAATTTGACTTGCCAGTAAAAGTCTTTAGAAGTGACAATGGCACAGAGTTCAGAAATAGGGAGTTAGATGAGTTTTGTATGTCAAAAGGGATTGTAAGGCAGTACAACATCTCAAGAACACCAGAGCAAAATGTGGTGGTTGAAAGGAAGAACATAACACTAATTGAAGCTGCCAGAACAATGCTAGCAGATTCAGGTTTACCCTTAACTTTTTGGGCTGAAGCTATAAACACTACTTGCTATGTGCAGAACAAAGTTTTGATCAACCCCAGGCATCAAAAGACTGCCTATGAAATTCTATACAAAATCAAACCACTGATCTCATACTTCAAAATCTTTGGCTACCCTTGATTTATCTTAAACCTAAAAGATTCAATTTCAAAATTTGCAGCCAAAGTAGATTGTGGTTATCACCTGGGCTACTCAACCACTGCCAAAGCCTACAAAGTGTTTAACACAAGGACTAGATGTATGGAAGAGACTTTGAATGTAAAGTTCAATGAACTTTCATCATTGAAACTCCCAGCAAATCCTGCTGAATTGTTTGATCTTGATAAATTTACTTTTGAAGGTGTGTCTGTCAAGACTAGCCCTACAGGTACACCACAATCTCCACCACCAAACAATGGATATGAAGTTGTAATTCCATAACAGAAATTCACATCCATCACCAGAGCAACAGATGTTCAAAACAACTGTCCAATCTCAACCACTGCTACATCATCAGTTGTTGATCAAAGTAGCCCTTCAACCTCTGCCACCATATCTTCAACCACTGTTGATAAAAATCTACCAACAGTGGATAAAAATCAACATTGTGCCACACCAAATCCTCCTATCCCTCCACCTCCATTTCAAACAGTTGTTGGATCATCAAAGTCACCAACATTTGTTAGCTCAGATGATTCACATCTGCAGCCTTCACCTTTTAATGCCATTGTTCCATACAAGGGAGATATGATCTTCCTAAAGTCTCATCCACTAGATCAAATCATTGGCAACATCAATGAAGGGGTTCTCACTAGAAGTCAATCCCAAAACATTTATCTTTTTGCTGGCTTTCTATCACTCCATCAACCAGTCAAGTACCAAGAGGCACTGAAAGACAATAGTTGGGTAGAAGCTATGCAAGAAGATCTCCAACAGTTTAAAAGACAACAAGTATGGGAACTTGTACCACTGCCAGAGGGTGTGAGTCCTATTGGCACAAAGTGGGTCTTTAAAAATAAAACTGATGAAAGGGGCATTGTTGTCAAGAATAAAGCTAGGCTTGTGGTTCAAGGTTTCAGACAGGAAGAGGGCATTGATTATGATGAAACTTTTGCCCCTGTAGCAAGACTGGAAGCTATTAGACTGTTCTTGGCCTTTGCTGTCAACCACAACATTAAGGTGTTTCAGATGGATATCAAATGTGCATTCCTCTATGGTAAGATTCAAGAAGAGGTATATGTTTGTCATCCTCCTGGCTTTGAGGATCCATTTAATCCAAATCATGTCTACAAGCTAAAATAAAGCTTTGTATGGCCTGAAACAAACACCTAGAGCCTGGTATGAAACTCTTTCCACTTTTCTTATCTTTATTGGCTTCACAAGAGGCAAAATTGACAAAACACTATTTTTAAAATGGTGAGGAAAAGATTTGATGATTGCCCAGATTTATGTGGATGACATCATTTTTGGAAGCACATGTAATAAAATGTGTGAAGAGTTCAGAAAACTCATGACAGCTGAGTTTGAGATGAGTGCAATGGATGAACTATAATGCTTTCTTGGTCTCCATGTTAAGCAGTTGCACAATGGAACTTTCATTCATCAAAGCAAATATGCTAAAGAACTTTTAAACAAATTTGAGATGAATGATTGCAAGCCATGTAGTACACCCATGGCAACCACCAAGCTAGTCATGACTGATGAAAAGGATGATTTGGTTGATCAAACCTTATATAGAAGCATGTTTGGGTCTTTATTGTACCTAACTGCATCTAGGCCAGACATCATGTTTGCAACATGTGTTTGTGCAAGATCCCAATTAGCCCCAAGAAAGTCTAACCTCATTGCTGTGAAAAGGATATTCAGATACATAAAAAGTGCTCCCACACTTGGTATCTGGTACCCTGCTAATGGGAATATTAAGCTTTCAGGTTTCTCAGACAGTGAGTTTGCTGGATGCAATACAACAAGGAAGTCCACATTAGGAGGGTGCCAATTTCTAGGTGATTGCTTAGTATCTTGGCCAAGCAAAGAGCAAGCAGCTGTTTCAACATCCATTACTGAGGCAGAATATATTGCTGCTGCAAGCTGCACAGCCCGATTGTTGTGGCTTCAAAATCAACTGCTGGATTTTGGTATCACTGCTTTAAAGACACCCCTCATGTTGGACAGTCAAGCAGCAGAAAATATAATCAAAAATCCAGTTTCACATTCAACCACCAAGCACATTGACATCAGACATCACTTTGTGAGGGATTGCTATGAAAAAGGTTTAATTTTTCTGCATCATGTTCCAACTAAGGACCAACTGGCAGATGTGCTAACAAAAGCATTAGACACATCCACCTTTGAAAGCTTGATCTCTAGGATTGGCATGCTTAACATGGAATAACAAGCAAAATCTTGTTTTTCTATGAATAAAAAGCATTAAAATGTTTTTAGAAAATCAAAAATCCATCCTTAAAAATAGTTAAAAATGAAAATTTTCATTATTCCTTAAAAGTCTGTCATAAACACTGTTTGGTTCAAACATCTGATTGTTGAAAATTATCCACTGCTGAAAGACAACCTCTGTTTCCTCATTCTCATTGTTAAGCACTGTTGATCAAACATCAGTGTTTAAATCACTGATGACTATCCACTGATAGCTAAAATCAGCCACTGTTCTCATGATTCACTGTTGTCAACCACTGATATTGTCCATCAGTGGTTTCGTAAACAACTGTCTTCCACCTTCCATCAGAGGTTGTCACGTGGACAGTTCTTAGCCGTCCGATCTTTGTAACCGCTGCCACGTCAGCATTCACTTTTCACCCTTATAAAAACCCTGATAGACCCCAAACAGAGTTTTTGCTGCCGTATTGAATTCAAAATTCCTTCAAAAGCGGTTTCCATCTATTATTCATCTTCTTCCATTCACAATTTCTCAAAAATCACCATGGCTCTCACTCTTAAAAACCCACACAACTACCTTTGTACACTTGAGAAAACAAGTAAAAACAAAGATTTCCATTCCATCATTGATGCTCTTTCATCCTCAAACTATAAAACTTTGTTGACCTGCAACGCACCCATCTACCCAGATACCCTACGAGATTTCTAGAAAAATGCTAAATTGGAAGTTCAAGACAAAAATCCTTGGGCTATTACATCCAAAGTAGGAGAAATTCTGGTTTCCATCACACCACAATCCATATCCGAGGTTTTTGAGATGAACAATCTCATAGGTAAAAATTCTTTCCCAAAGGATGAGTATCAAATTGATTTGATCGAAAGAGGGTATGTAGGACAAATGACAAAAGCCACAATGCAAAAGGGAGAATTTCCACCTCCTATGAAGTTCCTATTTCATACCCTGCTCATCTGTGTTTCAAATAAAACAACAGCTTTCAATGAAATTCCATTGAAATTTCAATACTTGGGGTATGCTATTATGGCTAAAGTTGATTTCAATTACTCCCAAAAAATTTTCAATGATTTGGTAAAAAATGTAAATAATATCAAAGAAAAGAAGAAACCATTTTTGTTGTTTCCAAGGTTTTTGAGCTTCTACCTACAGCAGAAAGTACCAAAAGACAGTGCACAAGTGCTTATCCAAGGTACATCTTTTCAAATAAATAGTCTTTCTGCTGAAACTTTTACAAGGCTGTCAGAGTCAAAACCTTCTAAAACACAAACAGAGGAGTCTGAGCAAACTTTGGATGAGTCCACATCTACTCCTCAGACTTCTGCTGTTGAGCCCACTGCTCATGGTGAACACAGCAGCACAACCACTGCTGTGCAACCCCCACCAAAAATTCCCAAAAAGACCAAAAATATTTTTCCAAATAGCCCACCAAACCCTCTAAAAAGGACCTTCTGGAAGATGAGATCCCAAAAGTTAATCCAGTGACAACACAAATGTCACAAATAACCACTGTTGCTACTTCCTCACAACAGTTGGAAAGATCTCCACCAAAAACCTTAACTCCTCCTGCTTCCTCACAAAAGGAACAGGTTGTAAGCACAGGAACACCACAAAATGAAGCATATTCCTCACTTGAGGATATGTTTAATAGCCCTTCTCCCTGGGCAAATTCTCTTTCAACTCCTATCCCCTCATCACAACTACCACCATCCATTATACCCCTGTTTGATGCCATTGAGCTTCAGACACAAAACAGCCCCTCTCACCAACACATTACTGAGAGTACAACCACAACAATGGTTGTGTCTAAAATCCCTCAATTGGTTATCCCACAAACTGCTGAGGAGGTTACACCACAGGAGTTTCATGAAATTCCTGTTAGTAGTTCAAGTGGAGCAGATACTACAGGTGTTGGATCCACTGATCTACAACTGGATAGTAGTTTCATCAGTAAGACTCCCTTGAAGGCAACCACTGCTGATGCTATCAAGGTATCCACTGGTGTGTTCAAGTTAACCACTGGTGTGATTCCTAAGGTAACTACTGCAGAGGGAAGTCCCCAGTACCAAGAAAAAGGGGCATCAGTGGTTGAACCATTGGAGACTCCTCTTGGTTCCACTATTGATACAACTACCACTGGTAGGAAATCAGATGATCCCATTAACTTGGGTGATGGTTTAAGATATCAAGAATTGACGGAGAGGATTACTGCACTTGAAACCACTGTTAACAACATCCAAGATATGGTCAAACAGTTGGTAGAAGTCTCCAAAAGTCAACCCACTCCACAACAATACTCCCAAGAGCTTTGGAATGCAGTTCAGCCAATCATCACTGCTCAAAGGGAACTTGCAGAAACCCAGCACAACCATCAAATGGCCTTGATTAGAAACATGGTTGATGCAAGATACAAAGATACACAGGCAGATATCAAAGCTATTAGAGAAGCTTTGACAAAAATGGCTGGCACTACCCCTGCACCAATCTTCAGAGATGATGATGATCAAGATTATGCCAAAAAGGGGGAGAAACATGACATGAAAAAGTTTGGGAGACCTACTCCTAAGCAAAAGCCAACTAAAAAGCCAGAGCCTGAAAAGAAGTCTTCTGCAGCCACTGATGAAATATCTGACAAAGAAAAGAAAAAGGGAGTTGATGAAACCCTGAATATTCTTGCAGATGAAGTGGCTACAAACAAAAAGACTGCCCAAAATCAGAAGGAAACCAAGGAAAGAAACCACCACTTGCCACATATCTAAAATCACCATCACTACCAAAAACAACCACTGCTGGTCCCAAAACCACAGTTGGTACCAAAAGAACATCCACTGCTACACCCAAACCACCACAAAAACAGTCTGCCAAAAAGCAGAAAACAAAACCACCATCACCAAAACCATCATCACCAATACCATCCATTGCTGCAACAAATGTTGACACTTCAACAGTTGTTATGACAACAACGGTTGAAACACCAGTTGTTTCAACAGCTGTTAGTCAACCATCCACCACCTTCCAATTCCCTTCCCAAGCTATATTCATTCATGTTTCCAAATCTCCAACAAAAACCCCTTCTCCTACAAAGGTTTACACCAGAAAAAGGAAGTTCCAGGTGCATGATGATGACATACCAACACCTATTCCTATATCATCCACGCCTTTCATCCAAACTAACCCTGAACCATTCATTCCTCCACCATCACCACCACCAAACCTACTGGTTGACCCAAAAGTACTTGAAGGTCATGATCCTTCAAGAATTGCTACATTAGCAGCATATTATCCACTAGAATTGCATGCAGTAAAAGGTGAAATGAAGCAATTCTACACAGAGGATGATCCTGCAAAAAGAATATTTCCTTCCCTTCATGGCTTTAGACCTCCAAAGAACTTGGATGAGTATTTAAAACTCAAGGCAAAGCAAGCTGAAATACAAGCCAGATATGAAGGTAAAGGGTTGGGTGATAGTAAGATCTCAAGTCGAATGAAGTATGGGCTTAGTAAAGTCAAGAAATTGGAAGACTATGCAAGAGACTTAAGCAAAGAGATGTCTAATCTACCACCAAATGCTGATTTACAGAAAGAGTTGAGGACAGATCTCTTAAAACTAATCATGAGTGAAAAGTTTTATCCTGCCAAAGTTGAACAATTCAAAGACTGGCCACTCATTGCTCTCAAAGCTGAAGTCAACAGAATTGAAAGAATAAAGAATGATCCTCAGATGAAAAGGTCTACACCAGATTGGAATAAATACAAAAAGACCATTGCAGAACTTACATTGGAATACAAGAGGAAGAAAGCTCAGTTGGTTGCAGCCAAATATGGTTCAGCAAAGACCATTTCAAAGTGGTCAAGGCAGTATACCGACATGGTTTATGAGAAGCTTGAAAAAATAAGATAGACAGATCCTACAGCACCAAAGAAACCAACATACAAGAACAAGAAGCCTTATGAGCCAAAGCAGCAGACCCTCTCTTTAAAAACATTGTTCACATCATCTGACACTTCCATCATTGCCTTAAATCAAAGAAAAAGGCAAAAGCAGAATGATGAAGAAAATTGTTGGTGTATACGTCTGTCGACTTCGTCTTGTATCGAGTCTTGTACTAGTATGTATAGATCAGGGCACGGGAAACGAGAAAATGTGGTTTAGGTAATTTCGCTTGAAATGACACCAAGTCATTTCAAACGAAATCAGGCTGGTATTTCAAACGAAATTAAGCAGTTAATTCCGTTTGAGTGTAATTCCGCTTGAAATGTGATTCCGCTTGAGCATGTTCAAGCAAAATCACATGCCTATAAAAACCATTCATGCGAAATCATTTGTAATGCTTCTTGATTCTGACGCCGAAGTGCTGTCGAAGTGTCTCTGGCCTGTAAACTGTTATTTGATCAATAAACAAGACAGATTAATGATGTTCTAGTGTTATACAAGCTAAACGAAGACTGAATCAATGAATTCCGCCTCTGGTTTAGTCTAAGAACTCTTCTGATCGACTCATTCGGGTCAGAAAACGATCCTACATATGGTATCAGAGCTCAGGAGGAAGAGTTCTTACCGTTTAGCTCGTTTTCGCTGAAAAATTCTGATTTCTACACCTTCTTTTCAAATTTAATCAAGTTTTCACGGTTAAAATGGACTGATCTTTTGATATTGTGTGTAAAATTCTGTTTTAACAAACCCTTGAAAGACTCAGACCTAAATTCAGACTAAAATTGACAAAAATGGGCCAAATAGTTAATTCCGTTTGAACGAGCCTCTGATTTCGTTTGAAAGACACCTTATTCCGTTTGAAAAGTTGAGGTAATTTCAAACGGAATTAGTGATTTCGTTTGAGTTACATCTGATTCCGTTTAAAGAAGTAATTCCGTTTGAAATTAGCACTTGATTTCGCTTGAAAATGTAATTTCATTTGAAAGTGTGTTGTTTCACACGAAATCAGGTATTCCGTTTGAGAGGTGATTCCGTGTGAAGAGGTATTTCGTTTGAAAGTGCTATTTTGTTCCAAAAGGGTTATTTCGCTTGAAAACGTAATTTCGTTTGAAAGTGACTGATATTGTGAAAAACTGTTACTGAAACATGGAAACTGAAGAAGCAATTGCATTGCATTATTATGCATCTCAACAAGAGAGTTATATTGAGATTGAAGAAAAACCAGTTTTTGAAAAATCAAATTCAAGAGAACCAGTTGCTATAAGGAGAATTCAGAAATTGTGTTAGATAAAACTGAAAAGGATTTAGAAGTTGATTCAGAAAAAGCTGAAAATATTTCAGAGAAAGCTCCAGTTTTTGACAGCTCATCGGATGAAGAGAGTGATGATTATAGTAGAGAAATTGAAAAACTGGAATTTTATAAAAAGTTATTTTCATCTGAAATGTTTAATGAATCCTTTACAGGACAAATTGAAAAGCTCAAGAATAAACTTGATGCAAAAAAGATGAATCATGAGGCAGCAAATGTGGAAGAAAGTGTTCATCCAGAAACATCTGAACAAGATGAGACAACTGTGTTATCACAGAATGATGAAGTCAAACCTGAAGAAAAAGTTCGAGTGATAGAAGAACAGGTTGAAGAAATTCCAGCCTTCAAGATGAAAAAGAAAGCTGATGACAAAGAGATACCTGGGAAATGTTCAAAATGTGATATATCTGGAGCAGAAAATGTCAAACTCTTAAAAAAAGTGGAGAGTTTGACATTGGAAAACAAATTTTTGAAAGAAAAAGAAAAAGTTTTTGAAAATAAAATAAAATCTTCAGAAAATGAAGATTTTTGGATAAAATTGGAAAATAAAAATTTAAAAGAAAAAGAATCAAAATTTCAAGAACAAATAAAAGTTTTAGAAAACGAAAAATCTGTTCTTGAAAAGAATAAAATTGAAGATGAAAAGGTAATCAAGTCTCATCTTGAGAAAATCACTCAGCTTGAAAAAGAAGCTGAGAGGGCAAGAAATAAAATTGATGAGCTTGAAAAGAAATTGAAAGGTTTTGTGACCTCGTCAGATTTTCCGAATCATTTTTGTCCAAAACCGATCAATTCTGTTCCAATAAGTGACAATGTCACAAATTTTGACAAAGTCAAAATTGAAGATTGTGATGATGGATCTGATGAGATAGAAGAGAAAAAGAAAATATTTTTGAAATTAAAAGAAAATTTTCAAGAAACTGTTCTGCAATCAACTGAAAAGGAGAATGCTCTACGCAAAAACCTTTGAAGAAGAAAGTGGAACAGAAACAAAATGTGAAACATTCAAAAAATGTTCAAAGTGAAAATAAAAGATCATCAGTTCAATCATCCAATCGTGATAAAAAATCTCAAAAAGTTGAAAATCAAAACTAAAAAACAGTTGGTAATAAGTGGTGCAGGTTTGACCACAGTGCTCAAATGCCAAATTCCGCTTACAAGAGGAATGATGGGTATCACAAAGCCAAACAATGTTATGATCTAAGTGTGTGGTGTGAAAGTGGTGATTGGTACGATAACAGAATGTGCTACAACTGTGGTTTTAGAGGACACACTGCTGTTAACTGCCAGAGTTGGAGTTTTGAGACGAGAAAATGCTATAATTGTCAAATCAAAGGCCACATTGCAAGAGATTGCCCAATGAAATCAAATGGAAGATCGAGGGCTGAATCTCAGAAAATGGCAAAGAAACCAGTCAAAGTCGAAGAAAAGCCCAAAGAACAGAAAATTTTAGAAAAGAAAGTAAAGCTTTCACAAGGGCAGAAAGACAGATTGAGAAAGAAAAGGAAGAAAGCACGAGAGTATCTCGAAAGGATTTTGTCCTCGGATACAACAGGAAAATCAGATAGCAGTTCTGATAAATCGTCTTGCTCACCAAAGAATGACAAATCAAGCAAAACGAATTCATCAAATACAAATCTAAGGACGAAAGGGATATTAAAGAAAGAAAATGTGGTTAATCAAATGATTAACAAACCAAAGAAAGTGAAATTTTCACTTTCTGGCAATGAGTTTGTTTCTTCGGAAACAAAGGAGCCACGTTTTGGCGATGAATCTGACTCATCAAAGTCAGACAAGCCACGTTCAGGCAATGAATCTGGTTCGTCAAAGCCAGATGAGCCATCTGTTGAGGTAAAAGTTTATAATTCCATTAAGACAATTGATGATGCAAGTTTTCCATCATTGTCAAACGGAAATTTAAAACAAAAAGTTAAAAAGAAATCGAGTGACCAATCAAAAACACCCAAGATTAGTCAGGCTTGGGTGGATCTGTTTAAATGAGAAACCTGACTTGCCGGAGCTCCCAGGTTAGTAAGAGTGGAGCAGGAATCGGCATATTTCTTGAGAAATTCACGTTTGTGATATTTTGACTTACAAGTGGTAAACCAGGGACATTAATTTGTACTTGATTTCCTACACGTGATTGTGTTGAGAAAATTGGGAAATGTTAAATTCTTACATGTGATTGAAAGAACAAGATGATGATACCCCAATTTTACAAGTAGTAAAATCAACAAAACTAATTTTTCCGGAAAAACCATTTTGATTAAAACAAACTTAAGTGTTTTGAAATCACAATGGGAAAATAGTTTGTTGTAAGGGGGAGTTCTGATTGTTTAAGCCAAAGTGAATGGATAATTGAAATAATTCTCATCATGTTGTCACTTTACTTTGTACAGTGTTTCAAATTTTCCCAGAAAATCAAAATTGAAATATATTTTGATTTTAGGGTGTTGGTGCATTCATCTGTCGTCTTCGTCTTAATATCGAGTCTTGGTTTTCGTTGCAGATCTAATCAAGCGTGACATCATCTTATAGAATGATGACATCACATGTGTGACATCAAGGATGACATCACAACAATGACATCATCATTTACATAAATCAGATTTGAAGATTTCGCTTGAAGACAAAAGTCTAGAATTGAAGATTTCGCTTGAAGTGATATTATGAGGATTTCGCTTGAATTGTTAACAATTGGATTTCGCTTGAAGTGTTTCCAAGCGAAATCTGAATAGTATATATAGGTTTGTGTAGATTTCATTTGTAACGTTTTCTGAAATTCCATACCGAGGTGCTGCCGGTGTGAGGACTGATTGTAAACGATAGTATATCAATATAATCAGTAGTTAAAGTGATACGCAAGCTGTTTCGCAATTGGTTTCTTAGTTTCCGCCTCTGAAACTGATAAAATCTCTTCTGAACGACTCGTTCGGGTTGCAAAGCCGAAGTGTTGTCAGCTCATATCAATATTTCGGCCATGTGATTCATTGTTTACGGCAAGTTGAAAGCCCAAATTTAAAGGCCCAATCATTAATCAGCCTCATTAATCAACAGTCAAAGTTCACGGCCCAAGTTTTAAATCGGCCCAAGGCATACAATACATTACATCGACCCAATTAGCTTTTGAGATTATTCAAGTTCAAATATTGATCAATATCAAGTTCAATCGGGATTTTTACAAGTTGATTCGAAACGAATTGGTGTCCAGCTTGTTTGAAACTTGTGTTTTTGTGAACTCTAGAAATCGAAACATGGATTTTGAGGAATTGTTGGCATATGTGTATCTTGAATCTCAACAGTATGTTCCGATAAAGCAAGAAGAAGAAACAGTTTCAGAAAAAGAAGTTGTTGAAAAAGTTCCGGTTTTTGATCATTCGTCTGATGAAGAGGGTGACAATTATGAAGAAGAAATCCGGAAACTTGAAAATCTTAAACAACAACTTCCATCTGATCAACGTACTGGAAAATTATTTTATGCCGATAAAATTGAAAAATTGAAAGGAAAACAAGATGCGAAAAGAAAGAATCAAAAAGCAGTTATTGTTAAAGAAGAGATCAGAGCTGAGCAGATTGAACAAGTTCCAGCTGTCAAGGTTGAGAAAGGAGAATCTGAAAAACCTGTGTCTGTGAATCCTGAACCAGAGTTAAAGAAAGAGGTTGCAGAAGACGCACCTATCTTTGATCATTCATCAGAAGAAGAGAGTAAGGATGAAAGTGTTCATGAGGAAAAGAAACAGGTTGAAAATATTTCAGCTTTAAAGGTTGAGACAAAAGCTGATGATAAACATATTCTTGTTTTGCTGAAAAATTGTGAGATGTTGACATTTGTTAATGACAAACTCTTGAAGGATGTTGAGAGTTTGTCATTAGAAAACAAAAATCTTAAAAAATCAGAAAATGTTTTGAAAAATCAGATTCACAATTTGGAAAATGAAAAGGTAAAGATTAAAAAAGATTTTCAAAGTCAAATAAAAATTTTAGAAGATGAGAGAGATTTGTTTGGTAAAAACAATCTTGAAAAACAAATTGCAATTAATTCTCATCTTGAAAAGATTATTCGACTTGAAAAGGAAGCAGAGTGTGCTCAAAAGAAAATCAAGGAATGGGAAGAAAAGTTGAAGGTGTTTGTGAATACTTCAGCTATTCCTTGCCAAAAACCAGTTAATTCTGTTCCAATAAGTGACGATGTCACAAACTATGACAAAGTCATAGTTGAAGATTGTGATGAGAAATCTGATGATGAAAATGAAAAAATGAAGAAAAAGAATTTATTTTTGAAGTTAAAAGAAAAGTTTCAAGAAACTGTTCCACAGTCAACTGAAAAGGGAGAATGCTCTAAGCAAAAACCTTTGAAGAAGAAAGTGGAACAAAAACAAAAAGAGAAATTTTTGAAAAATGTTCAAAAAGAAAATAAAAGTTCATCAGATCAATCATCCAATCGCAATCAAAAACCACAAAAAGTAAAAAATGAAAACTCAAAAATTGTTGGTAATAAGTGGTGCAGGTCGGACCACAGTGCTCAAAAGTCAAATCCGGCAATCAAGAAGAGAAAAGAGTATCACCAAGCAAAACAGTGCTTTGATCTGAGCGTTTGGTGTAAAAATGGTGATTGGTACGATAACAGAGTGTGTTACCGATGTGGTTATCAAGGACACATTGCTGTTAACTGCCAAGGTTGGAGTTATGAGACGAGGAGATGCTTTAACTGCAACATCAGAGGTCATATTGCTAGAGATTGCTCAATGAGATCAATGAGAAGATCGAGGGCTGAATCTCAGAAGCAGGTGAAGAAACCAGTCTCTGTCAAGCCCAAAGAACAGAAGGTTCAAGAACCTAAAGTTCAAGAAACAAAAGTGAAACTTTCTCAGGGGCAGAAAGACAGACTGAGGAAGAAGAGAAAGAAGGCTAGAGAGTATCTAGAGAAGATTTTGTCCTCGGGTTCATCTGTTGGTAAAAATAAGAGTTCTGATGAATCGACTTCCTCGATGGCAAAGTCAAGCAAGACGAATTCATCGGATACAAATTTGAGGACGAAAGAAGAAAAGAAGAAGAAGAAAATGGTCGGCGATGAATCTGATGTGTCAAAGTCAGACAAGCCACCATCAGGAAATGAATCTGACAGGTCAAAGTCAGACATGCCATGTGCAGGCAATGATTCTGGTTCGTCAAAGCCAGAAGAGCCTGTTGTTGAGGTAAAATTTGAGAATTCAGGTTTAACAATGGATGATGAAAATTTTCCACCATTGTTGAACAAGAATTCAAAATCACCCAAGGACAGTCAGGCTTGGGTGAATCTGTTCAAATGAAAAACCTGACTTGCCGGAGATCCCAAGTTGGTAATCGTGGATCATGAATCGGCATCATTCTTATATTGTGTTTGAAAATTGTTTTTGTATAAGTGTGATTTGCCGGAACTCCCAGGTTTGTAAGCGAGGAGTAGGAATCGGCACCTTGAGAATTCAACCAACAGATGATGATTGGTTGAAAATGCTTGATTGGATTGATCTTACAAGTGGTAAATCAGGGACATTAAATTGTATCTGATTTTCTACAAGTGGTTGAAAAACAAAATGATGAGTTTATCCCCTAACCTACAAATGGTTTTATAAAATCAACACAACTTATTTTCCGGAAAAGCCATTTGATTAAAACAAACTTAAGTGTTTTGAAATCAATGGGAAAATAGTTTGTTGTAAGGGGGAGTTCTGATTGTTTATGCCAAGTGGATGGAGAATTGAGGCAATTCGATATCAGTTGTCATGTTCTTGTACAGTTTGTTTTCAAATTTCCTAAAATGTGTTTGCATTTTAGGGGGAGTAAATTTTTAGAAAATCCAAAAACATTTGAAAATTTGAAAAAGCCAAAAACATGATAAAATGAAAAATGAGTTTTGTTGTCAAAAAGAGGAAATGATAGTAGATCAGTTGGACTGTCACAACACGCTAAAGAAATGGAAAGTTAAAATGTGATAAACGGTCTCACTAAAGATGTGACGGTAGGCTCAGCTAGACTAGTAGATTTGCGATAACGATACAAACATAAATGAAAAAGCCTAGTTCTAGTGGGAAACATGGTCGAAAGCATAGTACTTAGTTTTGTCCTTCTTGATTGTGTGCCTACTCAGTAATCGCTGATTGTCGAAAGACATAAAACTGGTTAAGTTTGTGAACTTTCACAACTTTGCTGAAAAGTCACTGTGATTGTGTATTTCATTTTGCAAAAACTTAAACTTGTTTTATTTCTTTATTTTGTTTAAGCATCGGACATCCTCTGCGTATACGTGAGTATCGACCTGGATGTTGTTGCCTAAACATTCTGCTTTATTTTCTTTGGTGTTTCGTTTAAGCTTTGGATCACCTCTGCGTATACGGGAGTATCGACCTGGTGGTTAAAGCCTAAACAACTTCAATTTGTTTTATTTTCTTATTTTGTTTAAACATTGGACTTTCTCTGCGTATACGGAAGTATCGACCTGATTGTTAATGTTTAAACATTCTGCTTTATTTTCGCATAAATCACAGTCGATAAAAGTTTAAAGGCATTGCTTGAGATAGTGTATTACATGATGAGGGGATATGCTGAGATCGTGGGGTCCATAAGAACTTAGTGCAAAATTAATATACCTTAATGTATCGGTAAGCATTTCGAAAGTTTTTAGATTGAGTTTAAGTGGACAACAATATCGTCAATCGATGTGAATCGTTTAGAGCTTAACATGTTTAAAGCTTAACGGTGCTAGTGATTGGTCACATAAACTGATATGATCCTCTTACACAAGCTCACAAAAATAGTGTCTGTAAATATTTGTTTACTGCATTTCATTCTATTAAAAAAAAAATCTAAAAAGATTTTAGTATGTTTTAGCATAAATTTTGAAAAATTCAAAAAGATTTTCGACAACTGATGTTGGAGAGCTGATTTTCAAAATTCCGAGTGCTGAACAAGATGAACTGGTTTGGGAGTGTGTGTATTGAATTGAAGAAATTTTGATTTTGAGAAAGAAAGTTTGATTAGTTAATCAAGATCATTAATTTGAACTTGATGTAACTATTTCTAGTAAGTTTTTCTTATTGTTTTAAGTGAAAACTTATGTTTTGTTGAGAAGTGTACAGGAGATGTGCTGAACAAGAGTTAAAGCCAGGATGTGATCTCAAGGTGATAGCTAATTCCAGACAGCGATCCCATCATGATGAGAGGGGGAGTCTGACGAGGTTAGAGCCAAAGAGAAGATCCTGGTATATGCTAATAAAGAAAAAGACCGATAAAGACTGAAGATTGAGAATACTCGACATTTAAGACTCGTCAACATCTGAGGGGGAGTCTGTTGGTGCATTCATCTGTCGTCTTCGTCTTAATATCGAGTCTTGGTTTTCGTTGCAGATCTAATCAAGCGTGACATCATCTTATAGAATGATGACATCACATGTGTGACATCAAGGATGACATCACAACAATGACATCATCATTTACATAAATCAGATTTGAAGATTTCGCTTGAAGACAAAAGTCTAGAATTGAAGATTTCGCTTGAAGTGATATTATGAGGATTTCGCTTGAATTGTTAACAATTGGATTTCGCTTGAAGTGTTTCCAAGCGAAATCTGAATAGTATATATAGGTTTGTGTAGATTTCATTTGTAACGTTTTCTGAAATTCCATACCGAGGTGCTGCCGATGTGAGGACTGATTGTAAACGATAGTATATCAATATAATCAGTAGTTAAAGTGATACGCAAGCTGTTTCGCAATTGGTTTCTTAGTTTCCGCCTCTGAAACTGATAAAATCTCTTCTGAACGACTCGTTCGGGTTGCAAACCGATCCTACATAGGGGGAGAAAATTTTTTAAAAAAATTAGAAAATTTGAAAATTCCAAAAACATTGTAATATGCAAAATTGGGTTTTGTTGTAAAAAGATGAAATGATAGTAGATCAGTTAGACTGTCACAGCATGTTAAAGAAATGTAATGTCAAATGTGATAAACGGTCTCACTAAAGATGTGACGATAGGCTCAGCTAGACTAGTAGATTTGCGAAAACGATACAAACATAATGCAAAATGCCTAAGTTTGGTGGGAAACACGGTCGAACGCATAGTACTTAGTTTTGTCCTTCTTGATTGTGTGCCTGCTCAGTAATCGCTGATTGTCGAAAGACATAAAACTGGTTAAGTTTGTGAACTTTCACAACTTTGCTGAAAAAGTCGCTGTGGTTGTGCATTTTATTTTGCAAAGATTTAAACTTGTTTTATTTCTTTATTTTGTTTAAGCATTGGACATCCTCTGCGTATACGTGAGTATCGACCTGGATGTTATTGCCTAAACGTTCTGCTTTATTTTCTTTGGTGTTTCATTTAAGATTTGGATCACCTCTGCGTATACGGGAGTATCGACCTGGTGGTTAAAGCCTAAACAACTTCAACTTGTTTTATGTTTCTTATTTTGTTTAAACATTGGACTTTCTCTGCGTATACGGAAGTATCGACCTGATTGTTAATGTTTAAACATTCTGAGTTGTTTTCACACATATCACAGTTGATAAAAGTTTAAAGGCATTACTTGAGTCTGTGTATTGCATGATGAGGGGATATGCTTAGATCGTGGGGTCCATAAGAATTTACTGCAAAATTAATATACCTTAACGTATCGGTAAGCATTTCGAAAGTTTTTAGATTGAGTTTAAGAGGACAAATATATCGTCAATCTATGTGAATCATTTAGAAAAATGTTTAAAGCTTAACGGTGCTAGTGATTGGTCACATAAACTGATATGATCCTCTTACACAAGCTCACAAAAATAGTGTCTGTAAATATTTCTTTACTGCATTTCTATATTGTTCTATCTAGAAGTTTTAGCCTTATTTGAAAATTCAAAAAGATTTTCGACAACTGATGTTGAAGAGCTGAATTTCAAAATTTCAAGTGCTAAACATGATGAACAGGGTTGGGAGTGTGTGTTTAGATGAAGAAATTTATTTTGAGAAAAGAAGTTTTGATTAGTTAATCAAGATCATTAATTTGAACTTGATGTAACTATTGTAGAAACTTATGTGTTTGTGAGAAAGTTTGTGCAGGAAATGTTGAACAAAGCAAAGTTTCGATTCCTGATGTTGAATTCCAGGCTTTCGTCACTATGCTACAGATAAAGAATTCCAGACTGCGATCCCAGCTGAGTGAAAGGGGGAGTCTGAAGACAAAGAAGCCAAGTTTCTGATCCTGTTGCTATGGAAAGCCAGGAGAAGTCTTTGAAAGAGCCCGAAGACCGGTAAAGACTGAAGATTGAAGACTCGATACTTCAGACTCGTCAACATCCTAGGGGGAGTCTGTTGGTGCATACGTCTGTCGACTTCGTCTTGTATCGAGTCTTGTACTAGTATGTATAGATCAGGGAACGGGAAACGAGAAAATGTGGTTCAGGTAATTTCGCTTGAAATGACACCAAGTCATTTCAAACGAAATCAGGCTGGTATTTCAAACGAAATTAAGCAGTTAATTCCGTTTGAGTGTAATTCTGCTTGAAATGTGATTCCGCTTGAGCATGTTCAAGCGAAATCACATGCCTATAAATACCATTCATGCGAAATCATTTGTAATGCTTCTTGATTCCGACGCCGAAGTGCTGTCGAAGTGTCTCTGGCCTGTAAACTGTTATTTGATCAA
Source organism: Helianthus tuberosus (assembly GCA_030545235.1). Classification (NCBI taxonomy): domain Eukaryota; kingdom Viridiplantae; phylum Streptophyta; class Magnoliopsida; order Asterales; family Asteraceae; genus Helianthus; species Helianthus tuberosus. Next base: position 65,752,493 of record CM060392.1, on the reverse strand, counting down.
TAAACAAGACATATTAATGATGTTCTAGTGTTATACAAGCTAAACGAAGACTGAATCAATGAATTCCGCCTCTGGTTTAGTCTAAGAACTCTTCTGATCGACTCATTCGGGTCAGAAAACGATCCTACAAAAATGCACAAAGAGAAGCTGACATCATGAAAGTGGCCATCAAGCAGATGATTGAAGAGAAGGGTGCCTTCGTACGAAGTCGTGGCTTCGTACAAGCCAGTCTGGCTTCGCACAAGCGGCTGTTCAGCGTCTTTGAGCGTTCGGATCTGTGTTTTCGCCTGAATCAGATGTATTTTTGAGTCCTTTTCATGACGGTTTCGACACCACTTCGTCCCACTATCCAGTGAACGAAATATGTGTCGGTTTTGGTCCGTTTTTGTGTAAAATAGAGTTTAAAAGTGGTTTTTACTTGGATTAAACACTTCGTGAGTGCAAGATCTTCAGATCTACATCTTGGGAAGCCAAAGCTAAACCCAAATCACTCATTCAAGTGCAGATCCGTAGCAAAATAAGAAGTTTTGTTGAAAAAGATGAAGGTTTTCATAAAAATAGAGAAGTTTAGATGAAAAACATGAAGTTTAGATGAAAATGGAGAAGTTTGGTTGAAATCGGACTTAAACTCGTGGAAAATCGTAGTGGAAATCGTTGTGAAACATGTAAATAGTAAATCTTACTTGGAAAATAGCGGGACAGCTGATTGGGAGTATTTTGAGTGAAATGGCAGCAAGTTAGAATGAGAGGAGTGGGTTTGTTATTTATAGAGGAGGAGCATGCGCGCTGGTTGCCTTCGTACGAAGCCGCCTATTTGGCGTGTTTCGCTTTCGTTTCGTGTGTAGGATGCTCATTTGGTGCGTTTGTGTCACGGCCCCCGACCCGGTTTTACCCGATTCAGAAGTCGCGGGACAGAAATCCCGTGGTATTTATTTAATTGAGTTTAATAGCGGAAGTTTATCATCAGGATCGTTTTAAAGCTAAAATTTTTCCCGATTATTTTATTTCACAACTCAGGATAAAATCCTGGTAATTTACAATACTACTATTTTACGGAGAAATCTTTATGTTACAAAACATATTTCTTTATTTTATAATGAGCCACTATCTTAAGCTTGAAATGCTCCCCAGCACTTTTCCTGAATTACAACAGATCACCTGAAACATGTTTGAAAAAGGTTTTGTCAAACGGGAAATACTGAGCGAATCATTCTATTTACTAAAATGACACATTTGTTATAATTTACAGTATTAAGGAAAATTACAATGTTTCTGATATCAAGCCAAATACCCACAGTATTTTGTCACTCGACCCATTGGCCCATTCGTCCAATGGTGTCTGTGACTATGGTCATATCACCCCTTGGCTGCCCCAATGGTGAAGATTATCAAGTAATGTATACAAAACCCCACATACCGGCTGTAATATGGTGATTACATAAACTTAATCCCTGTAATTATAACTTTGAAATAAATAGGGTTTTGTAAAGTAGTTTGATAAAAAGAGAATGACTCACATTGCAGATTTAACACGGATAGAGTTTACTCTACGGATTAGCCTTGTTAACCTAATTCAAATAATAATGCACACAAAACTGGGTTAGTAATCAATACAGCATTTACGATAACTCACGAGATCAAATTCTCACAACGAACGACAAAGTGCAATACTTAAACATCCATCGAATTAACGACGAATGACAAAGTATAACCCTAATGTGGGCGGCACTTAAACATCCATTGGATATATTGATCGTCGGAAAATGAATCGTAGCAGCGATCGAGTTATTACCCTGTTTTGCGGCGTCGATTTGTGAACTGTGTGTGTTTTTTTGTAGTATTTCGAACGTAACTCGCAGTGTATAAGGAATTTTTTCGTCGTTTTAATTCCTGAATTCAAGTCCCAAGGCCCTCTATTTATAGGTGAATTTTGACCTTTACGCGGCCCGCGTAAGATCTAAGCTAACCTTACGCGGCCTGCGTAAGACCTATTTTTAGGCATAGGGTTGCCACGGTTGGGACTAGCCTTGCTGACTTGACAGTTTTCGTAAATTCAGTTTCTACAGCACACAATTTAGATAATCGTTACTAGGGTTTACCCCCCCCCCCCTGAGTTTTAGGGGCCCTGATCCTGATTCCGATTGTTCTGAAAATTTTAGGGTTTGTGCGGAATCACTTGGGTGTCTCAATTAAGGTTTCCTACTGAACTAAATATAATAATAAATCATAGTTTTAGTGAGAGTTGTTACATTCTCCCCACCTTAATAAAAATCTCGTCCTCGAGATTTACTGGAATAAATGTGGATACTTTCGCTTCATTTCTGATTCTAGCTCCCAAGTGTATTCAGCTCCTCTCTTTGAATCCCACTTGACTTTAACTAGCACTAGTCGTTTGTGCTTGAGAAACTTCACTTTTCTGTCTTCTATCTGAAGAGGTTTCTCCACAAATTTTAACTTTTCGTTTACCTCTATGTCTTGAAGAGGTACTACCAGAGATTCATCTGCTAAACATTTCTTGAGATTGGATACATGAAATACATCATGTACTCCAGCTAATTCTTCTGGTAGTTGTAAACGATAAGCTACTGGTCCTATACGTTGGATCACTGGAAATGGTCCTACGTATCTTGGACTTAGCTTTCCTTTCTTACCGAATCTAACAACTCCTTTCCAAGGAGAAACTTTTAATAATACTTTGTCTCCAACTTGGAATTCTAACGGCTTGCTTCTATTGTCTGCATAACTCTTCTGGCGATCTCTAGCCATCTTCAGTCTTTCCTTGATTTGGGTGATCTTATCAGTCGTTTCTTGCACAATCTCCGGTCCTGACAATTGACTTTCTCCTATTTCTGCCCAACAAACTGGAGTTCTGCACTTTCTTCCATATAGTGCTTCAAACGGGGCAGTTTCAATGCTTGAATGATAACTATTGTTATAGGAGAATTCAATTAATGGTAAGTGATCGTCCCAATTTCCACCAAAATCTATTACACATGCTCGGAGCATGTCTTCTAGAGTTTGGATTGTCCTTTCACTTTGTCCATCTGTTTGAGGATGATATGCAGTGCTTAGGTTTAGTCGAGTTCCCATTGCTTCTTGGAAACTTTTCCAGAAATGAGAAGTAAAACGACTATCCCTATCCGAAACAATGGAGAGTGGAACTCCATGTAAGGATACAACTTCATCTACATACAACTTTGCCAATTTTTCCATGCTAAAGGTTTCTTTCATAGGTAGAAAGTGAGCAGATTTGGTTAATCGGTCCACAATCACCCAAATCGCATCATTACCTTTTCTGGTTTTGGGTAACTTAGTAACAAAATCCATTGTTATGAGTTCCCATTTCCATACTGGCATTTCTAATTGTTGTAATAGGCCTGATGGTTTCTGATGTTCTGCCTTAACTTGTGAACAAGTAAGACATTTTGATACATACTTAGCTATATCCTTTTTCATACCTATCCACCAGAAATTCTTTCTTAAATCTTGGTACATCTTATTGTTTCCTGGGTGTATAGTATACCTAGATTTATGAGCTTCTTCTAAAATTTTATTTCTTAGTTCTCCTTGTTTTGGTACCCAGATCCTTTTCTTATGTAATCTCCAAATTCCATCAGCTCCTTATTCTAAATCTTTTATTCTTCCCTTCATTCCTTCAGCAACATCTTCTATTGCTATATCTTGAAAGTATTTCAGTTGTTCCATTAAATCTAACTGTAGATTTAATCTGAGAGCACGAACCCGTCGTTGTTTCTCATTGTATTTACGACTTAAGGCATCTGCCACTACATTTTCTTTTCCCTCGTGATATTGAATATCACAGTCGTAGTCAATTAAAATTTCCATCCATCTTCTTTGCCTCATGTTTAACTCTTTTTGCCCGAATATATATCTTAGACTTTTATGATCTGTATAGATAGTAAACTTACTTCCGTACAGATAATGTCTCCAAATTTTAAGGGCAAAAATTACGGCTCCTAACTCTAAGTCATGAGTCGTATAGTTCTCTTCGTGCTTTTTCAACTGTCTTGAAGCATACGCAATTACCTTCTTGCGTTGCATAAGCACACATCCAAATCCTAGTTTTGAAGCATCACAATATACTTCAAAATCTTCAGTTCCTTCTGGTAAGGCTAAGATTGGAGCATTGGTTAATTTCTGCTTTAATATTCTAAAGGCTTCTTCTTGTTTAGGTCCCCATTCGAACTTGACTGCTTTACAAGTTAGCTTAGTTAATGGTACAGCTATTTTGGAAATCCAAGTACGGTTTACAAATCCTATTCATCATGTCCATGAATGCGGCAGGAGCATTCGTTAACCCAAAGGGCATGACCGTAAACTCGTAATGACCATACCTTGTTCTGAAAGCAGTCTTAGGTATGTCTTCTTCTTGTACCTTCAATTGATGATATCCAGAGCGTAAATCGATCTTAGAAAAATATCTAGCTCCTTGAAGTTGATCGAATAGATCATCAATTCTAGGTAATGGGTATCGATTCTTAATTGTAACTTTATTTAATTCTCTATAATCAATACACATTCTCATCGAACCATCCTTTTTCTTTACAAACAACACTGGAGCTCCCCAAGGGGATGAGCTAGGTTGTATGAATCCTTTACTTAGTAATTCATCTAATTGCTTCTTTAGTTCTAACATTTCGGTAGGAGCTAACCGATAAGGTGCCTTGGCTATCGGTGTAGTTCCAGGAATTAGATGAATCCTAAATTCTACTTCCCTATCTGGTGGTAATCCTGGTAACTCTTCTGGAAATATATCCGGGTATTCTGAGACTACAAGGATCTCCTTAAGTTCTTTGTTCTTAGTATTAATGATTACCGAAATCATATATACTATTCCTTGCTTTCGTTCATAACTAGCAATTTTCATTACTGATATGAACTTCATGGGCTTACGAGGTTTATCTCCTGTAATCATGATTACTTCTCTGGTTGGTGTTTGAATTTCTATGGAATTCTTATCACAAAGAATTCGAGCATGGTTGGCTATTAACCAATCCATTCCTAACACAACATCAAATTCAGCTAATTTCATAGGTAACAGGTTTGCAGCAAATTTATGACCTGAAAGTTCTATTTCTACTTTTTGCAAAACCTGATCTATTTTAACTGAATTCCCATCTGCGGTTTCAACTGTAAAAATCTGTCTAATGTTGGTTAAAGGTAACTTAAGAGCTTGACAGAATAAAGTATTTATAAAACTTTGGTTTGCACCAGAGTCAAATAATACTTTTGCGTATACATTGTGAACTAAGAACGTACCAGCTATTACATCTGGGATGAGTTCTGCTTCTTGAGTGGTTAGCTGGAATGCTCTGACATTCTTTTTATTAGCTCCTTCGGTTGCCTTGTGTTTGTTGTCTACTGGTTTGATCAATTTAGGACATTCTGTTTTATAATGTCCCGCTTCTCCACAGTTAAAACAGATTATGGTTTTCTTTCTGCAGTTTTCTTCACGATGTCCTATACCTTTGCAAAGGTTGCAGGTCACATTACATTTTCCATAATGTTTCCTTTTGCAATTTCTACAGAAAGGTGGATTTGAAGATTGCCCTGCTCCTTTTCTCTTGAAATTATTACTATTACCCACCCGAAATCCTTGGGTAATTTTCTGAGCCAGTTCCTTTTTCCTGTTCTCGTCTTGCGTACATACCAATTCATCAGTTAGGGTGTTGGCTAGTTCCACGGCATCATCAATAGTGCGAGGTCTCGCAGCTTTAACGATATTGCGAATTTCGCTAATTAATCCCCAAATATAGCGAGAAATGAGTACCGGTTCTGGCGAAGCCAGCGTTGGTACCACTCTAGCATATTCAAAGAATGTCGAAGTATAACTGCGACAATCCACATTCACCATCCGATGGTTTAGGAACTTATTTGCCATTTGATCTTTTTCATATTCAGGACAGAATTTTCTTTCTACAATAATCTTAAATTCTTCCCATTTCATGGCGTAAGCCCTATTTCTTCCTTTAGCTTGTAACACAGTGTTCCACCATTCGAGTGCTCCTTCCTTGAAAAGATTTGACGCGTACATGACCTGATCATCTTTGGCACATTTACTTATTGCAATTACTGCTTCGGTTTTCTCTAACCAACGCAGTGATGCCGTTGCTCCTTCATTGCCTGCAAATTCAGTGGGTTTACAAGCAAGGAATTCTTTGAAAGTGCAACCAGGTTTTGCAGCTTTCAGTTTCTTAGGGTGTGGCGCGTGCGGTGGTTCATTATCATGATTAACATGATCATTGCCTCTGTTTACACTATTACTGAAGTTATCTTCAGAAATATGTTTACTAGGAACGATTTGTTGCGGTTCAATTGGATTCTTTACAGCAGCAACGATTGCTGGAATAGCATTGGCTATTCCTTGAGCAACAATATTTTCGATATCTTGCCTAGTCATATATTGATCCCCTGAATGTTGCTCAGACTGATTAACCTCATTTACCGGTTCATTACCAATGTTTGCCATCTGATAATTAATATATCTAATTAGTATAAAAGAAATAATCCAATGTCACAATTAATTGCACATAATCACGTAAACGAATATACCACCAATCTGCAAATTTTCTAAAATTCCATTTTTATAGATTATATCGTGCTTCTATATACAACCGTTTTATTATTTATTTACACATACTGATTTTTATTAATATTACTATTACACAATAACAGTTTCATCAACCCCCTATCTCTCGTCATTGTCTTCTAAAAACGAAGCTCCCTTTCATCATATTTCCAAGCAATTTGTCCCCCTATCTCCCGGATTCTACTTCCTGCATCCATCAGCTCTTCACCAAAATGGCGGAGTTCTGCTAAATTTTCGTTACTCATGGGTGGATTTGGTAATAGTGCGGGATCAAACTGGGGAAGAAAGGAATAAGGATCGTTGACAATGTTTTCAAATTGCCAATCATTCATCCACCATTCATCCATTCCTACTGGTTGGTTATGGACTATTGGTTCTGGGATTGCGGGTTCAAAATTTATAGGGAGTGGATTTTCAATAGGACGGGTAAAAATATTTGTATTGACAGGCTGAATAGTTTCGCAGCTTGCCAATAGAAAATCTATTTCTTCCTGAAAAGTCCTTCCCTGGTTTTGTTTGGAGCTTTCTCCAATTTCCATCTGAGTTGGTCTAGAATCTTGTCCAACTTCCATTTCTATTTCCTTAGAGTATTCCTCAAACTGCCTTTCCATTTGCCTAGAATCTTCTTTGACTTCAGTCTCCATCTCTTGGAGTCTAGAACTTTTCCTGGTTACAATTTCTTTTCCTTTTTCTAAAGGATTGTTTATTTTAGGAAGTTTCGTAGCTGGCTTTTTCCTACGTATACGACTTCCCCACACGTAATTCTTTCTTTTCTTTCGTTTTGGCTTGTTCAAAGGTGGAGCCTTGAATTCTACCGGTTGTTCTACATCGGGAAAGTATCCAGTAAATTCTTTGGAAACTTCTATATTCACCGGGTAAAGATTGAGGTTCTGAAAGGCTTCAGATATCTCACTCATGCTGATGTAAAAATGCATAAAATACTAAGTTAAAATCTTACAATAAATTTCATAAATAACTTTTAAAATTTATTGCACACTACATACTAATTTATTACAAAGATAACTGGAAAATATACTAAGGTTTATTGTAAATTTATTTATTTACTGCATAAGGTGCTAAAACTTAAATTAAGCTATTTAGAGATTTGCATTTTCTGCTACTGTGGCTAACATATACAAATTTGCCCATTTCTCATCTAGATTGTCTTCCCAAGGTGATTTATCAATTAATTCCTGGGTTTCTCGTTTAATCTTCTTTTCTCGGATTTGCTCTTTACTTTTCTTAATAATCATACTCCTTTTTCTAGGAGAAAGTGGTTCCTCATATTGTGCTTTTCGCACAAATATTCCTTCTTCAGGAATTATAGGGATTTTTGAGGATTTGGTTTGGGATGTACTACCCTTCTCGTTGGATGATCTATCTAATTTAAGATAGATACTTGACAGCTTTTGCTTACCCATACTGTAACTAACAAATAGTCAGTTAATAAAACACATAATCACATAATAGTAATCAGGAAAAATTAAGTATTTCTAAATACTTAATTAGCTTAACTCAGTGGCTCTGATACCACTTTTTTTTTTCTGTCACGGCCCCCGACCCGGTTTTACCCAATTCAGAAGTCGCGGGACAGAAATCCCGTGGTATTTATTTAATTGAGTTTAATAGCGGAAGTTTATCATCAGGATCGTTTTAAAGCTAAAATTTTTCCCGATTATTTTATTTCACAACTCAGGATAAAATCCTGGTAATTTACAATACTACTATTTTACGGAGAAATCTTTATGTTACAAAACATATTTCTTTATTTTATAATGAGCCACTATCTTAAGCTTGAAATGCTCCCCAGCACTTTTCCTGAATTACAACAGATCACCTGAAACATGTTTGAAAAAGGTTTTGTCAGCGGGAAATACTGAGTGAATCATTCTATTTACTAAAATGACACATTTGTTATAATTTACAGTATTAAGGAAAATTACAATGTTTCTGATATCAAGCCAAATACCCACAGTATTTTGTCACTTGACCCATTGGCCCATTCGTCCAATGGTGTCTGTGACTATGGTCATATCACCCCTTGGCTGCCCCAATGGTGAAGATTATCAAGTAATGTATACAAAACCCCACATACCGGCTGTAATATGGTGATTACATAAACTTAATCCCTGTAATTATAACTTTGAAATAAATAGGGTTTTGTAAAGTAGTTTGATAAAAAGAGAATGACTCACATTGCAGATTTAACACGGATAGAGTTTACTCTACGGATTAGCCTTGTTAACCTAATTTAAATAATAATGCACACAAAACTGGGTTAGTAATCAATACAGCATTTACGATAACTCACGAGATCAAATTCTCACAACGAACGACAAAGTGCAATACTTAAACATCCATCGAATTAACGACGAATGACAAAGTATAACCCTAATGTGGGCGGCACTTAAACATCCATTGGATATATTGATCGTCGGAAAATGAATCGTAGCAGCGATCGAGTTATTACCCTGTTTTGCGGCGTCGATTTGTGAAATGTGTGTGTTTTTTTGTAGTATTTCAAACGTAACTCGCAGTGTATAAGGAATTTTTTTGTCGTTTTAATTCCTGAATTCAAGTCCCAAGGCCCTCTATTTATAGGTGAATTTTGACCTTTACGCGGCCCGCGTAAGATCTAAGCTAACCTTACGCGGCCCGCGTAAGACCTATTTTTAGGTATAGGGTTGCCACGGTTGGGACTAGCCTTGCTGACTTGACAGTTTTCGTAAATTCAGTTTCTATAGCACACAATTTAGATAATCGTTACTAGGGTTTACCCCCCCCCCTGAGTTTTAGGGGCCCTGATCCTGATTCCGATTGTTCTGAAAATTTTAGGGTTTGTGCGGAATCACTTGGGTGTCTCAATTAAGGTTTCCTACTGAACTAAATATAATAATAAATCATAGTTTTAGTGATAGTTGTTTCAGTTTGGTTGCGTTAGTTAGTTAGAGTACTTTAAGTATTTTTTAGCAAGATAACTAAGTGTTACATTGTGTTGCGTTTTGATTTACCACACTGGAGCGTTTTAAGCGAGTATTAGTACATAGATAATAATAATACATAAACACACAATTAATATAAATAATTCCGCGTTTTGAGTTTGCGTTGCGATGAGCGAGTAGTTTAGATTCTCACGTCATGTAATAGTGTAAGCGAAAGCGTTATATGCGTAAGCGTTGTGAAGTGCGATATAGCGTGTTGAAATAAGCGATGTAGTGTGAAAATATGCGATGTAGCGTAGTAAGCGTTATAGTTCACATTATGATCTGAATCTCTGGTGCTAGGCGTAACGAGAGTAACGAGCGCGAAAGTGCGGGTTGTTACAGTCTCTCCTGCTTTAGGAAATTTCGTCCCGAAATTTTATTCGAAGAGAAGACCGTAAGGATTAATGCGAATAAGTAGCGACATAAGCGTTAGGGTAGGCGGAGGATGAACGAGTGATCGATCGAGGATTGATGAGTGAGGGCGTCTCGGTGGCATGAGGAAAACGATGAGTGAAGCGACTTGTTTGACTAGAGGATAGTAACTTACGAGTTGACGGTCTAAAAATGTTTTAAGTTTTCGAAAAGTTTAGTTAAGTTATTAAAAAGATTTTAAGGAAAACGTGATTTATGAAAAATTTCTTATGACGTAGTGTTAAACTTAGTCGATTTTAAACCAACGTTGTAAGAAAAGTTTTGTTTGTCCAAAGGTTTTAAATTTTACATTAAAAGTTTTTTAGAAAATTTTTCCTTTATTTCCAAAACATACGGTAAACAAATAAGTTTTAATAGTATCAAAAGTTTAATTAGCATCGAGCCCCACATGGCATCTTTCCATGAAAGTTTGTTAATATGGCTGAAACACTTATATATAGGGAGTACCAGCGGCGTATCCACCATGTTTTAGCCATATTGCCTCCGTCCCATGAAACGATGTCATGTGTGTCGACATGGTATGGATAGGTTTTAGTATCCTCGGTCCCAACGGTAAATGGTTGGACCAAGTTTGAGAGGAAGACCAAATAGACTGAGCGGAGAAGCTGATTATAGACTTAAGCGATGGGAGTGCGCGCAATTGGTTCAGTGATGCGAAATATCAAAACAGCGTGAATGCTGGGTGCGATAAGCGTTAAAGCGTCGAGAGGGAAAAGCGATGGTGAAGTGGAATAGATTTCAGTGAGGGTGGGATTGCATTGCTGTAGACTTGCAAAAAGTCTAGCGATGTGCGATCGAGAAGTAATGAGATGTTACGCCTTGCGAAGGATTTTAGCGTGTTGAAAATAGTCACAATAATATAAGAGGTCTAATAACGTTCAACTCCACATGGCACTTTCTCCACGAGAATTTATTAGCATGGTAAAGCACTTATATATAGGAAGTACCAGCGGCGTATCCACCATGCTTTGACCATACCTCCTCCGTCCCGTGAATAGATGTCACACTTTGTCGACATGGTTAAGACGCTTATATATAGGAAGTACCAGCGGCGTATCCACCACGCTTAACCACGATTTTAACGTTATGGCACCATTAGAACTTACTACGATCTCCATGCACCTACCAAAATAATCGCGTGTGCACCCGTGATTAATTTGGTCCTTGCATGTTTATCGTAACTTATTCTAAAGACGCATAGTCTGGGTAAAACATGTTATATCGTGATACACTATATAGTGCTAGTAATAGAATCTGTGTGTGAGCCTAAGCTAAGTGTGAGGACGAGAGAGAGAGAGGGAGAGAAAGGGAGAGAGAGAGAGAGAGTGTGAGTCGACATCGCATATTGAGGCGACATCGAACAATGGAACAATTATAAGGTATAAGTACCAACGTTGGGGATCATACCATTAACTACGTCGTTCTGTGCCTGGTCGGTGTTGATGTTGAAGACTCTTGCCTTGGCTGTGGTTGCTGTTGGAGCTTCTGCTGCGGCTGCTGGTGCTACTGGTGCGGCGGCTGCTGGGGCTGCGGGCTGTGTCGATGGTGCTGGAAGTGCTAGTATGCCTTGATGTCATGGCCCTGTGCGGCAGTGGCTGGTGGAGTAACCGTAGCAGTTGCAATTTGTGCAATAACGACAGTTGGCTCCAGCCTGGTGGTGATATGTACATTTCTGACACAGGGGGAGAGTTCCAGTGTAGGCACACTTTGGGTAAAGTGCAACTGCTTGGAGAGGTTCGGGTTTAAGCGGTGCAGTTGCTGAGCAATTTAGGCTCGAGTTCTTTCTCTTGCGGCTAGGCTTGGCGGTGTCTTGCGGCAGTGCGGCGTCATCGAATGATTCGGTGGTAGCTTGGTTAGCCTTCTTAGTGGAATCTTCAGAGAAGAATCCAGCCAAGAATCGATTGTCGTTGATTTATGCGGCCAAGCGATAGGCTTCTTCGATGGTAGCCGGTCTTGTAGCTTCGACAAAATCGCCCACAAACTCAGGTAAGGAACGGATGTACTTCTTGATGGCCTTTTCGGGAGTGTCGCCTTGGCTTGGGCAAATAATGCTAAGCTGTTTGAACCTTGCTGTGAGGCCGGTGTTGTCACCTTCAACTTGCTTGATATCCCAAAACTCGTTTTCTAGCTTCTGGACTTCGTGGGGAGGGCAGTACTATTCCTTCATGAGCTCCTTCAGCTCATCCCAGGAGAGCGCGTAGGCTTCATTGTTCCCACGTTTGTTACGCTCGGCTGTCCACCGGTCGAGGGCTCTTGATTGAAATATTCATGTGGCGCATATGGTGTGAAAATGCTCGGGGCACCCACTCTAACGGAAGGTAACCTTGATAGCATCGAACCACTGAAGCATCTGAGATACACCTCCTTCGCCTGTGAAGACCATCGGGTCACAAGCTTTGAACTGCTTGTAGGAGAAAGTAGACTTTGGCGCATTGGTCTTAGAGTCTTCCGATGTCTGAGAATCGTTGAGGGATTGAATCTGCGTGACGATTTGAGGAATAACCTTGACCATTTCCTTGGCCATGAGCGAGGCGATCCTCTTATCAGCGTTTCTTCTGGCCTGACGTCACGAGTTGGAAGCGCTCGAAGACATCTAGATAAAGAGATTTGGAATGAGATTCGATCATAATGATTTTGAAATTGCGATGCGATTTAGTGCGTTAAAACTTGTTATAGTTGTTATAGTAATACGTATTCACATAGGAGACACGAAATTCCTAGGTTCTCACGTATTCACATAAGCACATGTAATCATATTCTATATACATATATACATATATTCTTGTATTAATGGCGCGAGGACGTGTTGAAGAGAGTTGTTATGGTTTAGTTTTGTTGCGGATATTTAGCTCTTGTTTTGGATTGCGATGGTTGTGCGTACTTTAGTAAAGCGGAAATCGATAAAACGAAACCAATAAGCGTAAACAATAAAATTCACAAATTTAAAACACATAGACGCGATAAATTCGATGATGCGTAAAATCAATGATTGCAGGCTTAAAACGAATAGAGTGTCTTGGGTGTTGAGACATTGACTACCCAAAGTGATTCAACTTTTCCCAACAAGTGTGAGTACACGCTTTGGCCTAATAGACTATGCTCTCACCATAATATGGCTAACGACATTCATCCTTCCAGTTACTACGTGCTACGAATCATTAGAACAGTCGAGACTTGGTGAGATCTTTTAAAAATCCATTTAGGGAGTGGAACGGGTTATTAAGATGTGGGTTTCACCCCTAACTTAACAACCTCGCTACTAACTGTGGTTGTGCTCACTGAATAAATCCAGGAATTCCATTAGATAGAGATGGAGATTTTCGTTGAGATATGGATATCACTCCTAACTCAACGAAAGAATCTCGTGCTAGATATAATACGCGAAGTGAGTGGTTGCATCGAGAGTTCTTGGTTTTCACACCTAATCTTGACACAATCGCTCGTTTGTGTTACGAGTGTTTTCAAACGTGTATATTGTGTTAGCCTTAGGAAAGGCATTTAATACTTATTTTCCTTAGGAAAGGTTCCCTTCGCACGAAGCTAGTGAGTTCCTGCGAAGGTGCAATATGTATTTAAACACTTCAAGATTCACAAAAATAGCCCGTTCGTACGAAACCACAGCATGGGGGTTCGTACGAAGTTACAGCGTGTGTTCGTACGAAGCGACTGCTGGTGGGTTCGTACGAAGAGGTCTGTTTGGTACTTAGACTATAGACTAGGTCTGTTTTGCTTGACTTGACCTAAATCCCTATAGTTATGGCTCTGATACCAACCTATCACACCCCAACCGATGTCGGAATCATCAGGGTGTGGCATGATACGAATAGGTTGCTGTAGAGAATCCATAACGACTAATTGTGACAATATTTATTAAGGTTCAATATCCCATACTGTCAAATAAAACATTCTTATGAAGTCGAAACAAAATTCAGTAGTTTCTCAAACAACAAAACATAACATTCAAAACTTGCAATTTATTTAGGTGTGTTTCTAGAAACCCTAGATCCATTTGCAGCAGTAATCCATCAAACTGTTACATACGTTAAAATAAAGTCAATACAATAATGTAAATGTGAGTACACAAGTTTGCATAAGTATAGTAATAAAGCGTTTACGCATAACCAACATGTAACACGTAAAGGGCGAACCAAGTAAGCTATCGACAATGATACAAGCTAACCAACATGACTGCGAGTAGAGTATGCACGATACGTGTTCACCGAAGCGAGCACGTAAAGTAAGTAAACCTTAACAACCCCTGAATAAATAGATGCTGAGTCCAAACTATAGTACTATCATTGCTAAGGGTGGTAGGGCAAGTCATCACTGTGTAAGCATAGCAAACAAGCATTCAACTAGTTATGTATAACATGCGAGAGTGGTTAGCGTTCATAAAAGAGTTTAAGCATTGTGTGCGTTGTGTTTTGATAGAGAACGTATGTAACACCCAAAAGTGAGTTAAGCGAAAAGGGGTTCGAGTATACTCACACTGCGTGTTTAACAGCTAAACACGGTCTGGAATGGATTTAAGGGAGCACCGGATCAGCCTGCGTACGGGAACAGAAGCGTAAGTCTTCCAAAGCACTAAAACGGTCGAAATCGGAGTGTCGAGTGGGAAACAGAGGCCTCGTACGAAGCTAGTGTCTTCGTACGAAGGCATGCCTTCGTACGAAGGGAGGTTTCGTACAAGTGTTGCTTCCGTTGCCCAAAATCGAGTATTCTTCGTGTCTTTCTTCAGGAAAATCGAGTGTTCATCCCTCTAGCCTTAAGCTACTGATTAAACTTTTTGTACGAAGGGAGGCTTCATACCAGTGTTGCTTTCGGTGCCCAAAATCGAGTGTTCTTCGCGTCTTTCTTTGGGAAAATCGAGTGTTCATCCCTCCAGCCTTAAGCTACTAATTAAACTTAGAGCCGGAGAGGTCTTTGAGCGTTGAGTCACATGCGGAAAACTGGACTGGTATGGACGAAGGGTGCCTTCATACGAAGTCGTGGCTTCGTACAAGCTAGTCTTGTTTCACACAAGCGGCTGTTCAGCGTCTTTGAGTGTTTGGATCTGTGTTTTCGCCTGAATCAGATGTATTTTCGAGTCCGTTTCATGACGGTTTCGACACCGCTTCGTCCCACTATCCAGTGAACGAAATATGTGTCGGTTTTGGTCCGTTTTTGTGTAAAATCGAGCTTAAAAGTGGTTTTTACTTGGATTAAACACTTGGTGAGTGCAAGATCTTCAAACCTACATCTTGGGATGCCAAAGCTAAACCCAAATCACTCGTTTAAGTGTAGATCCCTATCAAAATAAGAAGTTTTGTTGAAAAAGATGAAGGTTTTCATAAAAATAGAGAAGTTTAGATGAAAAACATGAAGTTTAGATGAAAATGGAGAAGTTTGGATGAAATCGGACTTAAACTCGTGGAAAATCATAGTGGAAATCGTTGTGAAACATGTAAAATAGTAAATCTTACTTGGAAAATAGCGGGACAGCAGATTGGGAGCGTTTTGAGTGAAATGGCAGCAAGTTAGAATGAGAGGAGTGGGTTTGGTATTTATAGAGGAGGAGCATGCGCGCAGGTTGCCTTCGTATGAAGCCCTACCTTCGTACAAAGCCAGGTGCCTTCGTACGAAGCCACCTGTTTGGCACGTTTCGCTTTCGTTTCGCGTGTATGATGCTCGTTTGGTGCGTTTGGTTGCATTAGTCAGTTAGAGTACTTTAAGTATTTTAGCGATATAACTAAGTGTTATGTTGTGATGCGTTTTAGCGTCTCGATTTACCACATTGGAGCGTTTTAAGTAAGTATTAGTACATATATAATAATAATACTTAAACACAATATTAATATAAATAATTCTGTGTTTTGAGTTTGCGTTGCGATGAGCGAGCGAGTAGTTTAGATTCTCACGTGATGTAATAGTGTAAGCGAAAGCGTTATAAGCGTAAGCGTTGTGAAGTGCGATTTAGCGTGTTGAAATAAGCAATGTAGTGCGAAAGTATGCGATGTAGTGTAGTAAGCGTTATAATTCACATTATGATCCGAATCTCTGGTGCTAGGCGTAACGAGAGTAAGGAGAGCGAAATTGCGGGTTGTTACAAAACAGGGCAAGGAGGTCTAGAACCAAAGGCAACTTTCGGACGAATCTTTTTCGAAGAGAGACACAGATATAACAGGTTTCTTCATTTGAGGACTAGTAGGTCGAATATCACGAGGACCGAGGAAAACCGGAGGCACAGTAGAAGAACTAACTCCTACGGATGTAGCAAACAGATTGATGGAACCCGGAAGAGACGGAAACCTAGAAAATAATGGAGTTGTGGACACACCAGACGTGAACAACGGAATACTTGAACTAGAAGACAGGCCATGAGAGGAAACACTAGCAACAGATACATCAACTGTTGTGCTAGGAGCAGATATAACAACTGATACTGAAGGTAAAGAAACAGGAATACCCAAAGAAGATAAGCCACCAGTAACTGAAGAAACTGTTGTAGCTGGTACTTCAACTGTTGAAACATTCTCCAATCCTAAAGACCTAGGAGCTGAACTTGAACTTTCTCCCAATCTTCTTCTTTTGTACATCACAACTGGGCGAGACTCAGGGACCAAAACACCACTCGGTCTACTATCAGAATCTCCACCACTGTCACTGTCAGAAGAATCATCCGGAAAATTGTCCAAATCGGAAGTCTTCTCATTCCAAATAGACAGACGGGAGGCCCATTCAGAAGAGGGACCAAGAGATTCGACCTTTTCACGAAAAGCTTGAAGCTTTTGTTGTCCTTTGGCTGAAAGTTTACCCAAGAAATCTTTACACACCAAAGCTAAATACTTTCTTTCTGATAACATCTCAACATTGTCTTCTTTCTCTACAAGAATATCCTTTCCTTTAGACGCGCTAGATGATGGAGCACCTGACTCCAAGGCAACATCAATTGAAGCTAACGCTCTATCAAATAGAATATCTTCTAGACTTGGTTCGGGTTGATTGAATGAAATGTTTTAAATGACATCTTCCATCACGACATCCTACACTTGTTCAATAATAGGCTCAACAACCGGTTCAACGACCTGTTCAGCAACATGCACAACTACAGCTGGTTCCGCCACAACGGGCTCAGGAATAATAGGTTCTTCAATAACCACCCGAGGTTAAATAACTGCCGGCTGTTGAAGAACAACGGGTGCTGCACCATCTTCATCTTCACCTGCTCCAAAAATCTGATTAACACCCGCAGAAATATTTCTCCAAGCATCATCATTTTCAGGAATGTAGTTTTTGACCAAAATAGAACCCAACATCAGTCGAAGTTCATGCAAATGAGGAGAATGGATCGATGCTTTAACGTTACGACAATCACTAAAAATACGTTTACCTATAGCTGTTAGTACAAGCAGTGCCAAACCATCGTGAATCGGAAGATTCGGAACAAAATGTTGAAAGATAATCATAAGAAAACGAGGATATAACATCATTAGTCTTGCATCACCTTCTTCATAATCAATCTGGGCCTGAATAGAACCCAACATCAGTCGAAGTTCATGCAAACGAGGAGAATGGATCGATGCTTTAACGTTACGACAATCACTAAAAATACGTTTACCTATAGCTGTTAGTACAAGCAGTGCCAAACCATCGTGAATCGGAAGATTCGGAACAAAATGTTGAAAGATAATCATAAGAAAACGAGGATATAACATCATTAGTCTTGCATCACCTTCTTCATAATCAATCTGGGCCTGAATAGCCCTGAAAATCATACGAGCAAAATTATAACGTTGATTAAATGTTAGACCAATCATCACCAACAAGAGATTTTGTGTCACACCCCGACCGCGTAATACAACAAACCGCGGAGGAAACGTCGGGGAGTGTCGTAACAGAATCATTGTTTCACAACACATGGTAATTGAAGTTTTGTTTTATTTCATTAATTGACTCATTGTTTTGATATAAACCAAATAATTACAACAATTGTCTTTCAAGTTTTAAGTCACTAAAGCCCGCGTCCATCCTATGTGTAGCAAGCAATCAACAATCATCACATCAAAGAACCTGAAACATATGTGAAAATAGTCAGCATAAAAATGTCGGAGAGTACATGGGTTTTGTATGTCAAATTCATGGCTTTAAACACATATTGCAATACCTCCTCCAACTACGAGAGTTGTCGAGTATGTACCTTGAAATCAAAAAGTGTTTGATATTGCAATATGTTTCAACTTTACAAGTTGATATAAGTAAAACAAAAACCATTGTAGCCATGAATCTTGACTGAAAACATTTGTCTTTGTAAAACCAAGTAGTGAATTGTCTTTGAAAATAAACAAGTATGGTTTATATCTTTAAGTACACCTCGTTGTGTGTCATCGTTTGAAAACATTCGTCCAAAATCGTTCAAATAATTTCAATCGTTCAGATCGTTCCAATCGTCCGTGTTATAAACCATCGTTCAATCGTTCGTGTTTTAGTTGTGAAATACAACTTTTGGTCGTTCTTTAAAGAATACATTCAAACCTGTGTGACTCGATATACCACCCACGGGGTGTCTTTAATAGGCCATGAAAGACCTATTTAACAAGACTAACAAACCAACACATGAATTGTTAATCAAAAAACAGTTTCTGTCGTTACCCACATTACCCACCAAAGGGATAGTCCGATAACGGGATTTGTCAGATCCTATGGTACCATAACATACTACTGGTCGGCTTGATCATAGTTAATGAATGTCATTCGAATGTCTTTCGACTAACGCCCCAACAAGTTCGTTCACATTATTGAAAACATCATGTTTTATATAAACCATAGCATTTGTTCATGAAAACTTGAAAAGCATTTAGCACATATGAGTCACCCCAAAACAATTGAAAGCATAAAAGAGGGGAACTATGTACTCACTTGAGATTGCAAGTATCCTTGATTAAGTGACCTAAAAATCTTGGGAAATCAAGGAATCAAATGGCACCTAGTATGGAATCACTATGTTAATAATCGGGGCCTAAATCAGGAGATAGGATAGAATGAGGTCTTGTAAACCAAATGAGTGTTGGAAGTCATATGATATGGTTTAACAAAGCCTACATTCTGATTTGAAACCTAGCCTAAGTGCTTATGACCCGTTAAGGTAGTTTACGCTACTTTAACGTATCATTTGCGCAAATGCACGTTCGGATGTCCTACCTAGTCCTATGATAAGTATTATATGCCTAAACATGTTTAATAATGTTGCATAATCATTTTAAGTGTCAAAAATTTGGTTACATATGCTTAAATTCAAATTATGCGCAAAAGGGGCATTTTGGTCATTTTCCTAAGGTATATAAACTACGTATCATACAACTAATTAAACAAAGTGACCATAAGGTATAACCTTGGAAGGTTATTCCCTATACAACTATGGTCACAAAAAATGTTTGGTCGGATCCTAATGATCGACCAAACGGGTCAGGTTCGAAAGTCTAAGCGGTTGTCGAGACCGCTTGACTTACGGCCCTAAATAAGCAGTAAACTAGAAGTGACGAGTTAAACATGTTTAACTAAGTTAGAAAACTGATTTGGTATCAAAACAAAGTGTTTTGATACCCAAAAATAGTTTCGTCGCAAAATGCACATAATATTGCATTTTGACCAAAACTTTGACTCGTCCCTTCGACTAGTCAACGTGGTAATCAATAGGCATAGTCGCAAGGGACTATAACCATTGTGATTACGCTCACGTTGCAAATTTCAATTGAACTTTGACTTTACCAATTCATGGTCAAAACCGAAAGTCAAACGGTAGTCAAACTATTTGACTTTCAGCTTGTAATTGCTGAAATAAATGAACTAGCCATGAAAGAACACTTACAAGTGCTCAAAGGCTGAAAGATTAACTAGAAAACTTAGTTGGGAGGCCTCCTAAGAAGGTAGCAACTCCACTTTGAGGGTTAGAGAAGAAGAAATGATGATGAGCAATGAAATGAGCAGAATTGTGGCCTATTTATAGTTGTTGTGAAGCTCCAAGATGATGCCAAGTGGTTTTGTGTGATGCCCAAGGCATTATCTCAACCATACAAGTGTTTGGACATGGTTTGAAGCCTTGATCACTACTCAAAAGCCCACAATTTCACAAAACTATGGCCAAAAACAAGTGCAGCAGCTGTTTCCAAACTTTCTGTCCAGATCAGCCTGTCGCGTCGCGCGACCAGGAGGTCCCTGGACCGTCACGTGGCGCGACCCCCTGCTGTCACACCCCGACCACGTAAAACAACAAAACGTGGCGGAAACGTCGGGGAGTGTTGTAACAGAATCATTGTTTCATAACACATGGAAATTGAAATATTGTTTTATTGATTAAAAGAGTTACAATGTCTTGACAATCAAAGAAATATAACATGAATAACTAGTCTTGCATCTTTTATTGTCACTAAGGCCCAAGTCCGCCTAAGTGTATCTTGATAAATCCTATGCATCATATCCTGAAACACATGTGAAAATAGGTACGTCAGCATAAAAATGCCTGTGAGATACATAGGTTTTGTGAAAATAGAATTCATGACTTATGTTTAAGAAAATGTTTAGTCATGAACCTTGTAATTTGCTTTGTCTTGTAAATCATTTGAAAAGCAATAAGATCAGATGATATGTATAAATAAGAGAATAATGTATGGTTAAATGAATAACCAAGTAAAATGAGTTTGTATAAGATAAGTTGTTTTGTAAAACAATGTCTTGTGAAAAGTATGTTATTTGTATAAAATGTTATATGTCTTAAATTGAAATGATTCAAATAACGCTACGATATGTAATACCATACAAGCACTTATATATAGGAAGTACCAGCGGCGTATCCACCATGCTTGTATCATATTACACACGCCTCGTTACTTAAATCACTTACTCAAACCAAACCACCAAGATGTAATGTTTAACAATTGTAGAAATGTTTATGTATAATCAAATGTCAAAATGTTTATGTGAAAATCATGTCTAATGTCTATGTCTAATGTAAATCACGAATTGTGTATATCAATGTCAAAATGTTTATGTTTGATGTAAATCATGAAATGTGTATCCAAAATATCATGTATGGTAAGTGAAATATATCAACTCAACCATATGTAAAATGCACAAAAACAAGGTATTGAAGTAAAACATGGTTTAAATCAAAGTTATGTTTTGTGGAACAAAATGCATGCTATACTGATATAAACATCTATGCGGTATTGTAAAAATTCATACATCCAAGCCTTGAGACAGTCGGATAACCCTTTTAGTCAAGGTTATCAAAAGAAATGTTTTCGGATTCGGTCATTCCTTCCAATCCAAACAAACCCGGGATTTCAGGAATGGGAGTTGTCAAGTCCTATGGTACCACTACCTACTATCGAGCGGCATGATCGGTGTTAATGAATGTACATTGTCCCATTTAAACAAACCAAATGTCATACCAAAATGTAAGCATGTGATGAATAATAAATGTACTAAGTATGCACACAATGGGCATACATAGCATGAAATGTAATGTAAAACAATGTACTAAGTATGCACACAATGGGCATACATAGCATGAAATGTAATGTAAAACAATGTACTAAGTATGCACACAATGGGCATACATAGCATGAAATGTAATGTAAAACAATGTACTAAGTATGCACACAATGGGCATACATAGCAAAAACACAATGAAATCATGTACTATAAATGTACTAATGAACATAGCAAGTATATGATGTGAAAACAGGAAAGCATGAAAGTAACAAGTAGGCACATGTGTTTCACTCCAAAACGTTTGAAAAACAGTAAAAGAGGGGTCTATGTACTCACTTGAGATTGCTTAGTAGTCCTTGAGTAACAACCAAACAATGCTAGAGATCACGGATATCAAACGGCACCTAGTATAGGTAACTATGTTAATATACCGGACCTAAATCGGAGGATTGGATAGAATGAGGGTTCGTAAACCAAATGAGTATGGGAACTCATGTAATATGGTTTAACAAAGCCCACATACTAAAATGAAACCTAACCTAAGTGCTTACGACCCGTTTAGGTAGCTTATGCTACTTTAACGCGTCGTTCGCGTAAAACGCGTTCGGAATGCCTAACTAGTCCTATGATAAGTAAAATATGCCTTAACATGTCTAATATTGTTATCAAATCAGTTTAGATACCAAAAGTTATGTTACATATGCTTAAAATGAATTTTGGTGTTCAAAGGGCATTTTGGTAATTTACCTAAGGCATATAAACTACCTATCATATAACTAACTAAACGTCGTGACCATAAGGTATAACCTCAGAAGGTTATTCCCTATATACTATGGTCACCTAATGTGTTTGGTCGGATCCTAATGATCGACCAAACGGGTCGGGTTCGAAAGTATAAGCGATTGATTAGATCGCTTACCCTTACGACCCTAGACAAGTACAAAACTAAAAGTGACGAGCTAAGCATGTTGAAACATGCTTAACTAAGTTAGAAAACAAGGTTGGTATCAAAACAAACGGTTTTGATACCTATAAGTAGTTTGGTTACAAAATACGCAATAACACGCATTTTGGCCGAAACTACGACTCGTCACTGAGCCTAGATAACGTGGTAATCAGTAGGTATAGTCACTAGGGACTATAACCATCGTGATTACGCTCACGTTATGAAGTTCAAACGAACTTCGCATTGACCATAAACTGGTCAACGCAGAAAGTCAAACGCAGTTTGACTTTAACGCTACAACGAAAGGAAAAGAACGAAAGAATACTTACAATGGGTCCCCGCAAGTTTGATTTCCAAGTAATCTCAGGTAGGAAGTGTATAAACACAACCACTTAGAGAAAAACTCAGATTTCAAGTGGGTTTTGCAATGGGGATGGATGGGTATTTATAGTTTTTGGAGAGCCATTAAGATCGTTCCTCGAAAACCGTGCTTCAATCTCCACCCTACACCTCAAGACCCTGGTTTTGCAAAACCATTTGAGCCCATGGTATTGCCCAAAACCATGTGCAAAAGTGGAAATGGATCAGATGCAATGTTTCTGCATTTCTGCTGTCTGGGGAGGCCTTACGGGACCGTAAGGGTGATGGCTTACGGTCCGTAAGCCATCAACTTTGGCAGAATTACAGTTTTGGTCCCTGTTGTGTAATAAGGCCATTTCCGACACGTTTAAGGCCCGTTAACCCCATTTCAAAGCTCTAAAATGAAGTTAAAGTATAGGGAACTTAAAATTTGCACAAAAATATCTCGGATGTTGGTTCGTTTGGTCGTACGATCGCAATGTTCGGTTAATTACGACGGAATGCGCATAAGCGCGAAAAACGACCCAAATTGCGCGACGAATGGATTTTTCTCATGCCAAACACTAAAATAAAATATTTTAGTGCTTACATAAATTTTTGGATGTCCGAATGTATTCAGAACGTAAGTTATGCGCGAAAGTGCAAACTTGTGCACTTTTTGACGCTTTTAGTCCCTGAATGACCCTAAAGTTTATTTTAGCACACCGAACCCCTCAAGGCCTATTTCTAAGCTATGTAAAGGATATTTATGGTATGTTTAACTTATGGTCATGTTCCAGAATGTCTGTTACAGTTCAAATTGGCATACTTTCGCAGTTTGTCAACTTTAGTCCCTGTAAGCGATTTAACTCGATTTTGCCATACCAAAGCCTTCAAAACTTATTTCTAAGTTATGTAAAGGTTATTTAAGGTATGTTAAGCCTATTTCACTATTCCAGAGTGTCCGTTGCATTAAACGGGTTATATTTACGCATCAGTGCGCGTATAACCTTCCAGAAAGCGATTTAAAGCTTGAAATCGAACAAGAATTGATATGTGCAAATGATACACATATTTGTACAAATCCCAAGTATGAAATACAATATTTCATTGGTTTGGTATTTTTTTTTATGGTCGCAGTGACCCAGGTGTCACACCTGCACCAGACTTTCAGAAATTTGCACAAATGGTCCCTGCACATAAATTAATGCATTTTTGACGCGTTTAACCCCTGTTAACCCATTTTCAAGGCTCCATAAGGATGTTAAAGCATAGGGGACTTGAAATATACTTAGAAATATCTCGGATGTCGGTTCGTTTGGTCGTATGGTCGCGTTGTTCGGTTATTTACGACGAAACTTGAACGGATGCGAAAACGATCCAAATTGTGCGACGAATGGTATTTTTGCATTCCTATCGCTAAATAAAATATTTTAGTGATTACAAAAAGTTTTGGATGTCCGGATATGGTCAGAATGCGAGATATGTACGTTTATGCAAACTTTCGCAGTTTTTGACGCTTTTAGTCCCTATTGATCAAATAAGCATATTTTCTCACACCGAACCCCTCAAAGCTTATTTCTAAGCTATGTTAAGGGTATTTAGGGTATGATGATCGTAATGGCACAAATGTCACAGTCTCCCCTACTTTAGGAAATTTCGTCCCGAAATTTAATTTAGAGGAAACTTGTGAAAACAGATGTGGATGTTTCACTTTCAAATGATCCTCCGTTCCCTGAGTAAAACTCTGGGCCACGTCTAGATTTCCAGTGAATTTTGTTAATTGTACTCGTCTGTTGTTTGTAGGGAAGAGTTCAGATCCGAAGATTTAAACTCCATTCCAATATGTTTGTGTATGATTGTACCGAATCTCAAGAGTGACATGTAATTGTCAAGATGATATCCTTGTTGTAGTAAAATATGGAGAGCGTGTGAATTTGACAAGAATTTGGAGTTTCGAACAATGGATAGAGAGAATGTTTCCTATGAAGACTATTATAGGAAACTTGTGTGTGCTCGAAATTGGAGTTGAAGAGTATAACATAAAACAACATTGGTCAAGGTTCAAAACTTCTACTAACTCAAATAACGTCACGCTTGTAATGTAATAAGGAACACTTATATATAGGAAGTACCATCGGCGTATCCACCATGCCCTTATTACATTGTTCCCGTTTCGTTATTCTTATCACTATAGGTTCCTACACATGACAAAACTTGTTGTAGTTTTTATGCACTGAATAGTTGGATACATACCCTAAAAATCTGTCTCTCTTCCACTGATTTTCCCCTGAAATTTCAAATACTTGAACGATCAATTCTTTTTTTTTTTAGAATATTTAATCGTGATAAAAAATGAAAAGTCTATATCGCTAGATTAGTGGTTATGTTCTATAATATTTAACAGTTATTTGCAATTCTATATTCTATTCTTTAATATTAATATATTCATATTAATTATGAATAATATGAATAGCCAAGAATTCAAACAGTTAATAGCAAAGATTGCAAGAGTTTAGTGAATTCCTATACATGTTGAATTGATTTTATGTGAGCCTGCTTAGCTCAGAGGTTAGAGCATCACATTTGTAATGCGATGGTCATCGGTTCGATTCCGATAGTCGGCTTTTCTCTATTTATTTTATTCGATGTTTTACATGATTGATAATGCATCTTTGAAATCAAAGAATATCGAAAAAAGTGTCTTCCTCTTTTCGCAAAAGCCATTGATTTATTATGTTAATGTTATAGGAATCTCCAACATATCTCACGAAAAGAATCCTTTTCTTTTTCTATATATAGAATAGAAAGATCTGTATATTTATCCAACTCATCTCATTATTCTTTAATAGAATAATACTTCAGTCAATTTGGCTTTATTTAGAATTTAGTTCATTTTTAGTTTAGGTTTATTCTGTAGAATGAAATTTCATCAATAAGAATTTCTTTTTCACAAAAATGGAAAGACTTTTTGTCACTGAAATAGGATAACAATACATACCTATAAGCTAAGCACTTCCTCTTTTATATGTATTTTCATATTTTGTTTAACCTGAGGTTAAGTAATCCTTCTACAGATCTATGCCCCATCTTATCTTTATCTGGATCATAAAAGGGTTTAGTTCCTTTTGCATGTAATTTGAACTCGATTTAGTTCAGTTTGTAAAAAATTAAGATATGATTTCGAAAAGAATCATTCATTAAGATATGATTTCGAAAAGAATCATTCAAAATCAAAAAAGAAAGAGGAATCATCTTCTATCCAATATTAGACCTTGAAACAGAACCTTGTTGAACAAAAAGAAGTATTCGGATACAAGGGATATTCTCTGGGACGGAAGGATTCGAACCTCCGAATAGCGGGACCAAAACCCGTTGCCTTACCGCTTGGCTACGCCCCATTTCTATTTTTATTGGACACTAATACTAATAAAGAATAATATTGGTATTAAGTGTTCGTCAATTCCAGTCCAACTATCTATAGAAAATCTTTCTCCTTTATAGAATTGATTATAGATTCGTTGCTAGAATTTTGACATGTGTATATCTAGAATTCAACTGAATTTATTGATCATTATATATAATTCAATTAAGATATTGTATGAAAGTATGATTTTTTCTATTCTCCTTTGAGAATTGGAGGATTTTTTATTGAGTGGAAAAAGAAGGATTTTTTTGTCTACCTTACTTTCTTCATTTTTCCTTATATCAATAACTCAATCAAAATGCAATTATCTCGACGAACCTTCTCTTAGCTGAAGGCTTATCCATGAATCCGGACTTGAAGAACTTGAGGGCATAGGATTTAATCCAGCCACAGGTTCTCCCTATGGCTACCTTGTTGCGAACGGATCTCTATTCTTCCGAGAAAAAAAGAAAGAAGAGAAAGAACTGGGAGTTGGCGCCTACATAACTGCTTGCTTGCTTACCAAGCCATCCTGGTAAGCTCCTCCAGTTCGATTATGATTCTTGACTTGACTTATTATAAAAACAACTCACTATCCAAATGAAAGACGATCGATTATCTACCCAAGAAGATAGAGAGTCCCACATACGAGAAAAGGTCACAAATAGAGTTGAACCAAGTAACATTGCAAAGGCATAATGATAGTAGGGTTGGGATATCCCCGCCCTCTGAACCAGACGTGAGGGTCTCCCCTCATCCAGCTCTCTGCAGGGGAATCTCCACTCACTGCTTCCCCTAATATCCTCCCTTTACCACATCATGGGGGTTTACAGGAGATCCCAGAGGCTCGCTCGGAAAGGCTGCTATACCATACCTTTTGACTTAACTCTACTCTAGTAGTCACTAGACTCACTATAGTAGTCCGTCCGGCTGCTCTTGCTGAAATCATTACTCTTCATTCTCCCGTCCTCTAGTAATTGCGCTCCCTAGACCACTACCATGTAGTTAGGTAGGGACAATCAATCTGGGAATCTAGGAATGAATGGGGATCCCTATCAATATCAAAATGAATAAAATAGAATGAAATAGATTACCTTTCTCTCACTCAATAGATGTATCTGGTCTGATACGGTACAGTACAATACGAGACAATGGAATGCAATGGGATAGATGGTAGAGGGCTGCCTGTGCCCAAAAGCGATGATTCACTTGTCCCCTTGTCCATAGGGACCTCGTGGCATACAACCGAAACGAATCCCGCTAGATAGCCGCCCCTTTCTCTCTTTTTACAGCCTCGTCGACGGACAAAAGAAGGTAAGTTACAGAACGGGGCAGTGAACCGCACAGTTCATTTTATAATGTGTAGGGGAAAAATCAAATGAATAATCCTGTGATGACTTGACTAGACTACCATAGAGTCTCTTTAACTAGATCAACAAATGATCTCTTTAAATAGACCACCGAAGAGTCTCTTCAACTAGATCACCAAAGGATCTCTTTAACTAGATCGACGAATGATCTCTTTAACTAGATCAACACATGATCTCTTTAACTAGATCGACGAACGACCTCTTTAACTAGACCACCAGAGGGTCTCTTTAACTAGATCAACACGTGATCTCTTTAACTAGATTGACGAATCAATCTCTTTAACTAGACCACCAAAGGGTCTCTTTAACTATATAAACGAATGATATCTTTAACTAGATCAACACATGATCTCTTTAACTAGACCACCAAAGGGTCTCTTTAACTACATCAACGAATGATGTCTTTAACTAGATCAACACATGATCTCTTTAACTAGACCACCAAAGGGTCTCTTTAACTATATCAACGAATGATATCTTTAACTAGATTAACGCATGATCTCTTTAACTAGACCACCAAAGGGTCTCTTTAACTACATCAACGAATGATGTCTTTAACTAGATCAACACATGATCTCTTTAACTAGACCACCAAAGGGTCTCTTTAACTACATCAACGAATGATGCCTTTAACTAGATCAACACATGATCTCTTTAACTAGACCACCAAAGGGTCTCTTTAACTACATCAACGAATGATGTCTTTAACTTTGGAATAGTACTTTACAATCCAAGGGTCTTAACTATTACATAGAAGCCCATTAAGGATTTAAGATAGTACTTTTGGATATCCTTCTAAGAATCCATCATATGAATATATGGAAGATTCTACAAGGATTTGGATAGCGAGCATTTGGATCACACATAAACACAATAATCACATAATCACATAATTGTCAACTTGGTCATCAACTTATTATCAATTTGTTATCGATTTGCACACTTGCATTTAAAGTACACCAGGAATCTAATCAATGGACTTCAACTAGTACTTTAAACATCCTCAAGAATCTAACTATCAAGATAGGAAGATCTTATAAGGATTCGGTTTTGTCCTCAGTGAATCGTAACATACGCATTAAAGCACACAAAGAATCCAATTAAGGATTTTGATTTTGCGCTTTAAACATCCACAAGGATCTAACTATGAAGATAGGAAGATCCTATAAGGATTTTGGAATTTGTGTAGCGAGAAATTGTTTCAAAACCTTGTACTAGGTATGCTAAGTCAACATACGAAGTATAGTGTTTATGAAATCAAGGTGCTAGATATGCTAGGTCAACATATGAAGCAAATAGGATCCTTGAAATCAAGGTGCTAGGCATGCTAAGTCAACATACGAAGCAGAATGTCCTTGAAAATCGTGTACTACGTATGCTCAGTCAACATACGAGTAAAGTGTTCTTGAAAATCGTGTACTA
This sequence comes from Helianthus tuberosus, assembly GCA_030545235.1. Taxonomy (NCBI): domain Eukaryota; kingdom Viridiplantae; phylum Streptophyta; class Magnoliopsida; order Asterales; family Asteraceae; genus Helianthus; species Helianthus tuberosus. The sequence continues at coordinate 65,723,515 of CM060392.1, read as the reverse complement.
CGTATGCTAAGCCAACATAAGAGTAGAATGTCCTTGAAAACTATGCATGGGATCTTTGAAAATATGTTTTAATATTTTTGAAATCATGTGCTAGGTATACTAGGTAAATGTGTTTATAAAATGTTTTAAAACCATGTGATATGCCTTTGGAATCATGTATGTGGTTTTTGAAAACATGGATAATGTTTTTGAAATTATGTACTTGGTATATCTAGAAAATATACTTTGTTTAAATGTTTTTAAACCATATGAAATGTTTTTGAAATCATGAATGATGTTTTGAAATCATATACTATGTATATTGTTGTGAAACCAGAAAGAAATGATATGTACATAGACATATCGCATAAGACCAATTAAGGACTTATGGAAAGTACCCTTAGATATCCAAGCAAGGATTTAAAGTGGTACCATGAGTTTTCGTCTAGAGTTTGTAACTTGTACCTTGTACTTTATTTCTTTAGAAGAAACAAGTACTTAGGATTTTCGTGGAGATCGCGAGCGATCACAAAAATGGAAGAACTACGAGAGTAGTTTGTCTTGCAAGGAACATGGTTCCTTGGTATCGGTATCGTAGGGGTATACCACACATACATGTAACCACATTTTTTTTTCGTACATTGAAAATGTAAACAAAGATTCATTATAAACCAAACTAATTGTTTCATAGTCTTGGATAACAAAAGAAAATAAACATAAAGTTCAATCGTTTTAAAGCAGCATCGTCTTCCAGTTAGCCAAATGCTCATCCACGGGCTGGATTTGCATTAACAAGCTTTGGGCAATTATTCCTGAAATAGCCCATTTCACCATAGTTGTAGCAATAACCAGGTGGAAAACGAGCTTGAGCAGGGTTGGCTTGAGGTTGGTTTGGACCACCTTGGTTCGGGTTAGTTCGACAAGCATTTTCCAGGTGACCAAGTCGCCCACATGATGTGCACTGATGACACTGGAGGTGAGATTGGTGGTGTGCATTACACCTGTTGCATAGCAGTGCAGTACCAGCATAAGTTTTCTTAGTAAGAGGCTGAGTTGGTTGGTTAGGTACAACTTGATTGTTTTGAGTAACTACGGCGAAGTTCTATGAAGCCTTACGCTTCTTTGACTTCTTGGAGGACTTAGTCTGCTTATCCTTTGGTTTTGTCTCATCTGATGGTTTCTTGTCACCTTTTTCGGAAAAGTTTACCCTTCCTGATCTGAGATTCAGTCAGGGTAGCAGATAGCTCAACGGCCTGTCTAACTGTGGTAGGGTTGCTACCAGTAACAATGTCCTGAACTGGGTCGGGGAGGCCATCAATGTACTTTTCAATTGCCTTATCCAAAGGCGTAACCATGGTTGGACATAACAAACTTAGTTCCTCATATCGGTCCATGTAGGCTCGATGCTCACCGCTATCTTGTTTAAGATCGTCGAATTCCCTTCCAATGCCCTGAGTTCATGACGAGGACAGAATTCCTTCATCATTAGAGCTCGAAGCTCTTCCCAGGTTTGAGCCAATGCCACATCGGCACCCCTATCTCTTATCACACTGTTCCACAATGTTAATGCTCGTTTCTCAAAAACACTAGATGCGAACTCAACCTTTCGCTCATTTGGGCACTGAACATGTCGGAGTGTGCTTTCTAGACTCTCGAACCATTGTAGGAGCGCAGTTGCTCCTTAAGACCCAAAAAATTTCAGTGGTTTAGCCAAATTGAACGTTTTGTAGCTACACTGAGCATTGTTATTGTTGTTATTGTTATTTGCTTGGTTTATCTGGGTAATGAGGTTCGGGAGCACACCATCGATTTGCTGAGCTACTAAGGCTGCTAGTGCAACATCCTGAGTTTGATCGCGTCTAGGAGGCATTTTCTAAAAAGGAGCAAGGAAACATGAGAGGAAACAAGTGAGATGACATTGGATAGTCAACATAGAATGTTTAAAAATATCGACAAAGCATAAGGGTTGTGATCATTTGTTCTTTACCTAAAACAAACAAATGACACTGTGACTAATCAAAGTAAGTGGGTCATAATAATGTATCGCGAAGACATGCTTTAGCCTATAAGTGGACACTCACCCCAAGAGTTCCCAGGTAAGAGTGACTGGTCCGATACTGCGGATTTGTACGAATACTCTAGCCTTAGACAGAAAAATCGAGGTACAGGCACCCACCCTTCTAGATTGCATGTGTTCACATTATAAAGACCAAAACTTTGACGAGATTTTGAAAACACCAAAGGCTTAAAATCCTAAAACAAATCATCTAAGGATAGATGATTTCTTGTGATGTTTTGAAAAATTTTGACTCGAGAGAATGAATTGTGTTTCGTTTTTGTTAATCACCTAAGGATAGGTGATTGGTATTGTAATAAGAATCTAAACACAAATTCACTTGCGTTAGGGTCCTAGGAAGGTTATAGACTATGTCAAGAGCATTACTAATAACCTCATTCCCTATAACCATGAGCTCTGCTACCAACTCTTCTGTTACACCCCGACCGCGTAATACAACAAACCGCGACGGAAACGTCAGGGAGTGTCGTAACAGAATCATTGTTTCACAACACATGGTAATTGAAGTTTTGTTTTATTTCATTAATTGACTCATTGTTTTGATATAAACCAAATAATTACAACAATTGTCTTTCAAGTTTTAAGTCACTAAAGCCCGCGTCCATCCTATGTGTAGCAAGCAATCAACAATCAGCACATCAAAGAACCGGAAACATATGTGAAAATAGTCAGCATAAAAATGCGGGCGAGTACATAGGTTTTGTATGTCAAATTCATGGCTTTAAATCCATATTGCAATACCTCGTCCAACTACGAGAGTTGTCGAGTATGTGGCTTGAAATCAAAAAGTGTTTGATATTGCAATATGTTTCAACTTTACAAGTTGGTATAAGTAAAACCAAAACCATTGTAGCCATGAATCTTGACTGAAAACATTTGTCTTTGTAAAACCAAGTAGTGAATCGTCTTTGAAAATAAACAAGTATGGTTTATATCTTTAAGTACACCTCGTTGTGTGTCATCGTTTGAAAACATTCGTCCAAAATCATTCAAATAGTTTTAGTCGTTCAGATCATTCCAACCGTCCGTGTTATAAACCATCGTTCAATCGTTCGTGATTTAATTGTGAAATACAACTTTTGGTCGTTCTTTAAAGAATACATTCAAACCTGTGTGACTCGATATACCACCCATGGGGTATCTTTAATAGGCCCTGAAAGACCTCTTTAACAAGACTAACAAACCAACACATGATTTGTTAATCAGAAAACAGTTTCGGTCGTTACTCACATTACCCACCAAAGGGATAGTCCGATAACGGGATTTGTTAGATCCTATGGTACCATAACATACTACTGGTCGGCTTGATCATAGTTAATGAATGTCATTCGAATGTCTTTCGACTAACGCCCCAACAAGTTCGTTCACATTATTGAAAACATCATGTTTTATATAAACCATAGCATTTGTTCATGAAAACTTGAAAAACATTTAGCACATATGAGTCACCCTAAAACAATTGAAAGCATAAAAGAGGGGAACTATGTACTCACTTGAGATTGCAAGTATCCTTGATTAAGTGACCTAACAAAGCTCAGGAAATCAAGGAATCAAGTGGCCCCTAGTATGGAATCACTATGTTAATAATCAGGGCCTAAATCGGGAGATCAGATAGAATGAGATCTTGTAAACCAAATGAGTGTTGGAACTCATATGATATGGCTTAACAAAGCCTAAATTCTGATTTGAAACATATCCTAAGTGCTTATGAGCCGTTATGACCCGTTAAGCTAGTTTACGCTACTTTAACGCGTCATTTGCGCAAATGTGCGTTCGGATGGCCTAACTAGTCCCATGATAAGTATTATATGCCTAAACATGTTTAATAATGTTGCATAATCAGTTTAAGTGTCAAAAACTTGGTTACATATGCTTAAATTCAAGTTATGCACAAAAAGGACATTTTGGTCATTTTCCTAAGGCATATAAACTACCTATCATACAACTAATTAAACAAAGTGACCATAAGGTATAACCTCGGAAGGTTATTGCCTATACAACTATGGTCACAAAATATGTTTGGCCGGATCCTAATGATCGAACAAACGGGTCGGGTTCGAAAGTCTAAGCGGTTGTCGAGACCGCTTGACTTACGACCCTAAATAAGCAGTAAACTAAAAGTGACGAGTTAAAACATGTTTAACTAAGTTACAAAACTGATTTGGTATCAAAACAAAGTGTTTTGATACCCGAAAATAGTTTCATCGCAAAATGCACATAATCGTGCATTTTGACCGAAACTTTGACTCGTCACTTCGACTAGTCAACATGGTAATCAGTAGGCATAGTCGCAAGGGACTATAACCATCGTGATTACGCTCACGTTGCAAAGTTCAATTGAACTTTGACTTGACCAATTCATGGTCAAAACCGAAAGTCAAATGGTAGTCAAACTGTTTGACTTTCAGCTTGTAATTGCTGATATAAATGAACTAGCCATGAAAGAACACTTACAAGTGCTCAAAGGCAGAAAGATTAACTAGAAAACTCAGTTGGGAGGCCTCCTAAGAAGGTAACAACTCCACTTTGAGTGTTAGAGAATAAGAAATGATGATGAGCAATGAAATGAGCAGAATTGTGGCCTATTTATAGTTGTTGTGAAGCTCCAAGATGATGCCAAGTGGTTTTGTGTGATGCCCTAGGCATTATCTAACCATACAAGTGTTTGGACATTGTTTGAAGCCTTGATCACTACTCAAAAGCCCACAATTTCACAAAACTATGGCAAAAAACAAGTGCAGCAGCTGTTTCCAAACTTTCTGTCCAGATCAGCATGTCGCGTCGCGCGACCAGGAGGTCCCTGGACCGTCGCGTGGCGCGACCCCCTGCACCAGACTTTCAGAAATCTGCACAAATGGTCCCTGCACGTAAATTAATGCATTTTCGACGCGTTTAACCCTGTTAACCCATTTCAAGGCTCCAAAGGGATGTTAAAGCATAGGGGACTTGAAATATGATTGGAAATATCTTGGATGTCGGTTCGTTTGGTCGTACGGTCGCGTTGTTCGGTTAATTACGACGAAACTTGAACGAACGCGAAAACGATCCAAATTGCACGACGAATGGTATTTTTTTCATTCCTATCACTAAAATAAAATATTTTAAGCATTAAAAAATTTTTTGGATGTCCGAATATAGTCAGAACGCGAGATATGTACGTTTATGCAAACATTCGCAGTTTTTGACGCTTTTAGTCCCTGTTTTTATCAAATAAGCATATTTTCTCACACCGAACCCCTCAAAGCTTATTTCTAAGCTATGTTAAGGGTATTTAGGGTATGTTTAGCTTATGATCTTGTTCTGGAGTGTTCGTTGCTATACGAATTGGTAGACTTTTGCAGTTTGTCGCAAATAGTCCCTGTGATCGAATAAACTTGTTTTTGCCATACCAAACCCTTCAAAACTTATTTCTAAATTATGTAAAGGTTATTTAAGGTATGTTAAGCTTATGTCACTGTTCCGGAGTGTTTGTCACGTTAAACTGATTACGTTTGCGTATAACTTCTAGAAAAGCTTCTCGAGAGTTCGGAATCATACGAAATTTGATATGTGTACTTCTCCTATGTAATTGTACAAATCCCGGGAATGAAACACAAGATTTCATTGGATTCGTAATTATATGATGATCGTAATGTCACATTTTGACCCATGTCGTCCATCTCTAATTTCCTTGGAGCAAAGCACTGCATGATAACGTTATAAAAGAAACGCTATTTCTCATGAAGCATGCCTTTATAGATTTGTCTGGATGGCAGATTTCTTGAATATCCGAAAGTTAGAACAACACGATCTTGAATCTGAGCTACATAACAAACTTCACCAAAATCGAGTGCTCCTAAATGCAAAGCATCCAGAACTACTTCCTCCGTAATGACTGTTGGCCCATGTAATCAAATCTAGAAGAACAGATGATACTTAAAGCCAAAACTAGTTCTCAACAGTTGATCCACAATAGCAATGCATGTTCTAAGTTCCCTCCAATGGCAATGCTTCTATCAGCTGATTACTCTAAGGACTGATCTTCTCAACATCTGTTCATCTAAGTACTGCTGGGTATAAAGACTGAGAAGACCTAACAACTGCTGATTGTCAAAGACCTGATGAAGACTAAAGCACTGTTGATTCAAAGGCCTGATCAACCATTGAAGAAAACACTGATTTGCAACATCAGTGCTTGGGCATCAACAGCGGATAGGAGTATCAGTGTTTTGCTATATCAGTGTATTCAATGTAACAGTGTTTGTCTAGATCAGTGTTTAGAGGTTGTTAGTCTGTTAGATGTCACTGTCTAGGTGACGTCAGCATTAGATGCACAATGGTTAGGATTGTACTATAAATAGAACAGTACATGTACTGTTCTATTAGCTCTTTTTCACCATTCATCTTGTACGAACTAACTGTGAGCTCAGGCTGAGGGGGAGTTTACTAACATATGCATGCATAGTTGAATATTTGTAATTCATACAATCATTTGGCTAATGAAATCATGTTTGTTGAAAACTATCTCTCTTTGATTATGTTATAAAGTTTACTTTCATTTCCGCTGCAATTCATCTCTGATTTAACTTCTTTCATTAATCATTTGTTAAACAAAACAATCAATACAAACTCAGATCCTAACAATTGGTATCAGAGCATAGGACAGTCAAATTCAATCTAACAATCAATTTGACGTAAAAGTTCAGCTCAAATCCATTGATACTAAAGTTGTTCGTATCAGTTGAAAAACAGAGTAAAGTGTAATCACTTATAAAAGTTGATTATTCAAAAACTTCTGTAAAACAACCAAGATGATATCACACTTGTGGGACCCTCACAACTCCGGAACACTATTCAAGCTACCTATGCTTGTTCGATCTGAGTACAATATCTGGCAACATAGGACGGGCCATGTGTTAGCTCAGCAAAACACCGGTTGCTGGAAGTCAGTCATCTTTCGACTACATGTTCCAATGGTGCCTAGCATAGAAGATCCCAAAGGCGAAGTGCCTAAAAGCCTTGAAAATTACTCAGATCCGGATTTTCAAAAAATTGAATTAGATACAAAGGCTTTTAGCATTGTGGCTTCAGCTCTTCCAAATGACATATATGCTGGACTGTTGCATTGCAACAGAGCCAAAGAGCTGTGGGATGCACTGAAAGAGCAGTTCGGTGGAACAGAAGAGGTTATCGAAAATAACAGGGAGGTTTTAAATCAACAGTATGAAACGTTTTGTCATGTCAAAGGAGAGTCTCTAACCCAACAATTTGAAATATTTAGCTGTCTCATTAGCGAACTTAAACTGGTTAATGTCGAATTTACAAAGTCCATTTTAAATAGTAGGTTTCTAAGGTTATTACCAGACAAATGGGATACTATAGCTTTCGTAACAAGAAATTCTGTGGGTTTTAAAGAGCTAAGTCTGACCCAACTTCATGGTCGACTCCTTGTCACACCCCAACCGATGGCGGAATCATCGGGGCGTGGCACTGAGCAAAACAGATTGTTCATGAGAATCCATAACAACTATTAAAGTCAATATATTTAACGTTTAATGTCCCATACCATCAAACGTATAAAGCAAAACAGTTATTACAAACATCAGTCTCATAAACAAAACACTGTTCCGATAACTCAGATTTATTTAGTGGAGTTTCTAGACTTCCTACTTGTTTCACCAAGAATAACATCCTATCAACCTGTCACATACGTTAAAATAAAGTCAATACATAAAATGTAAAGGTGAGCATACAAGTTTGCATAGTATATAGTATAGCGGAAAGCGTTTACAAATAACCAGCATGTATCACGTAACAGGCGAAGCATGCAACTATCTAACTATGTTCACACTTAACCACAAGACTACGTTGTAGAGTATGAGCGACACATGTTCAGCGAACACATGAAATAAAGTGATATGATCCCTAGCAACCCCTGTCCACGACAGGTGCTGAGTCAAAACTATAGTACTATCGCTGCTAGAGGCGGTAGAGTGTAACACTGTCTAAATAGAGTAACAAGCATTCATAGTTCACGTATAACATGCGGAAGCTGTTAGCGTTAAAAGTGTTTGCGTTGTGTGTTGATGTATCTTGATAGAGAACGTATGTAACACCCAAAAGTGCGTTAAAAGAAAATGGGTTCGAGTATACTCACAGTAGGTGTTTAACAAGTAAACACAACTTGATTGGATTGAAGGGAGTGCGTTGGAGTTAGCCTGAGCATAGAACAGTAGCGTAAGCATTGAAAAGCATGTAAACAGCGTGTCGGATGAGATAAGTGTCGAATGGTGAGTCGAACGGATGATTATCCGTTCGAGCGGATGGTCATCCAAGCGGATGACCATTCGAACGGATGGCCATTCGAATGAGATGTGGGTGTTTGTAAATCGTTTTGAAAATTTGAAGTTTTCGTTATAGCATTTAAACAATGCAAAGTATGGATGCCAAGTCATCCGGTCGGATGGTCATCCGGATGGATGGCCATTCGATCGAGAGTTTGGTAGTTTGAAATTTTGGTCACCTCGTTTTGAACAAGGATATTATAAGGGACACGTCACCTGGTCGAATGGCCATTCAATCGGATGGTCATCCGATCGGATGGCCACTCGAGTGGGCAATTTGTTTGTTTGGAAAATTTTGTAAAATTTTCTAAGTTTAAAAAAAAAGTTTGAAGTTTAACGGAGACGGCGTGATGACGTGTCAAACAACGGAAACATACCAGATTCAGTTCATTCGATCGGATGGGAATCACCCCACTCGATCAGTTTCACTGTTCTTGATGAAGTTTCATGTCTGACCTGTCAATCGGTCATCTCTCCGGTGGAAATCCGTTTTCAAACCGGTTCTCAACTAGAGAATGAGTAGAGAGCCTGAATGAGTCTAGATTCCATCAGTTTTGAGTAGAAAAGTGAAGAAAGTTGAAGAAAAGTTGAAATTAGTTGAAAAAAATGTTGAGATCTTATTGAGATTTGTAACACCTCGCAAAATCATGTCCAATACAATAAAGACACGTGTCATGAACCTTAAAAGTGTAATGAATTGATTTCGAGGGACTAAAGTTGACAAACAAAGAAAGTATATGTGTGGAAGGACTAAAAGTGTCAACATGCCAAACTTATGCCTCTGATTGACCTTACACAATGTTCGAATTCTTTGTTGAATATAATTTCTATCGCAAGAAGCCGTTTGTGCTTAAAGTTTGAAGTTTACAAAGTTCGGGGGTTAAACGTGTCAACATGTTAATTATTACCTCTGAGTGACCTTTAACGATCCTGAAGCATTGTAATAATTTTATTTTACTCTCATTAATATCGGATAGTAATCTCATAGAGTTTCGATGAAAACAAGACTTCTCGGGTGATCTCATAACTAACCGGGAGCTTAACGGAGTTAATTTGTGACCCAAGGTACTTGATAGTTAACTATGGGGGTTAATAGTGCAATAAAAGAAAGTTATTTAAATTTAAAATGGACCAGGGACTGAACTGCAAAGCTGGAAAACTTCTTACCGGAATAGCAGGTCCTCACGGCCCGCGTAGACCTTAGAGGGAGTCTACGCGGGCCGCGACAGCAGTGCCAGTGACAGAAAACTGCACAGCTGCATGTTGCAGCCTGTCCACCGCCATTGCATGCTAGTTTTTCGATACCAGGGTATGTGCAACTGGTTTTTACTGCTCTAGGGACACTTGGGTTCATCTGGTTACTCATAGGAACAACTGGATTGATCTTGGGAGTCTTAAATCTTCTATATAAAGGGCCATTCTTGAGTTCTTCATTTGCACACTTCAGATTTTTACTATCACTTAAACAACTTGGTAAATAATATAAGAACATGTTTAGGCATGTTCAACCCGACAATTCTGAGTTTAGGCTTGGTTCGCAACCGAAAGTCACAAAAGTAGACTTTTGCTTTGACTTTCAGTTCTGACCTGATTTAGCTTAGTTTAGTTATGCCTTAGGGTTCATTTGGGACCATATTATATGTTAGTATAACTCTCTGAAGTTATACTACATGGTTCCTTAGAAATCATAGATTACATGCATGTTCCGTTATTTGCTTAAAATGGACCATTATGCCCTTTTATCATTAAAACGAGATTTTTGAAAATGTGAGAGAACAAAAAGTTGTATTACTGATATATAAGTATGTCCTAAAAATTTTACATCCATTTCTGGTCTGAAATAAGAGTTATGCACGATATCGTAAAACAAAAGCTTTTTGTTAATTAAATGGCATTTTTGGCTTAAATCATATTTAAACCCAATTTTTGGCACCAAACTTTCTACCCACTGTTATAATATAATATTTTTGGATTTTTGGAAATTTTTTTCGAATTTTATACTGACCATAGCATAGAGTTCTAGCATAAATTCGGTAATTGACGATAAAGCCCTTTTTGCTAATAAAATGAGTTTAACACATGATTTGCATACCAAATCTTTTCCTACTGATATCATATGTTAAATAAAATATTTCAAACACTTGAGACTGATCAAAATCTAAGGTTTCCTTAAACAACCCGAATATCGTCAAATATCGACCATTATGCGAAATAGGTGCATAGTATGGTTTAAAACCATATTTAGCACCTAAGACTTGTTACCTACTGATTTTAAAAATAAAATTTTATACTTTAACAGTAGGCATAAGTCTTGAACTCAGATTTCCAAATTTAACCTTAAAAGCATATGTGAAATGACCAAAATGCCCCTACGATGCATAGTTTGGCCATAAATGATAAACCTCACATATGTATGAAATCTTACTGATGTAACTTAATAAAATTTATACTTTTAATGTATATTTTAGACCAGAACCTCAGTTTGCTAGTTAACCTATTTTATAAACTTTAAAATGACCAAAATACCCTTACGGGGCTTAAATTGGTTTTAAATTCGTTTTGGGCATAATGGAAGATATCCTACTGATATCATATCATATTTAAAGCATATTAACTTGTGGAATTTGTTCATGACTCATTTGGTTACCCGTTATGCACATACACGTTCGGTACGGTTTATGTAACTAGTTTGCATAAATTAACCGAAACGGGTCAAACCTTATCATTTTTACTTCAAAATCTAGAATGTGTTTAGTTTACCAATTATATACAAGTCCTCATACTTGTCGGGTCTAAATCACATTCTAATCCGGTCTTCGCTTAATCCTGCGTTTTGAACCGTAAACCTTTTATTAAAACTAACCGGTCTAAGTTAAAACTTAAATAAGACCCATTAGGAATCTAATAGGTTATTAAAACCTTCGTTCCAGATTAGGAGCCCAGTAAAAGCTACTTGTACTTGCTGATTTGGAATACGACTGTGAATAAAGTAACTTTAGCTCAGGTAAATAATTTTAACTTATTTTCCCTTATACGGGCTTGGGATACGGTATTATAATAATACCGCTTGGTCGGGTATGAAATCATTTAATCAGATTGTGATTAATAAATTTACATAATCCGTTTTAATCTGTTTTGTTTGATACAATGCCTTTGGGGGGGTTAATGATCCTGTCCTGGATATTCTCGGCTCATTCATTAGAAATGGCCACGACTTAAGCACGGGGTGTAGGCATACACCTGACAGTTGCGTATGTAAAACGGTATCTCACTCATGAGGAAACTTCTTGTGGGCCTATACTAGTGGTGTGTCTATTAATCTTGTCTCGGCTCTTCTAACCGGGCCCTGAACGAACGACAAACATATAAATCTGTATACAAGATTATTTTAATAATTGTCCCAAGTTATAAAAGATTTTATGCCGTGTGCATCCAAACCAATTTTATAAACACTTTTTAAAAGAGTCAGTTAATTGTATTTACCAGTGTAAACTGACGTATTTTTCAAAAAGATTAAGTGCAGGTACTACGCGTAATGGGCTGGAAACTCCTGAGTATTAAATAAAGAGTCTTGCAAGCTTTTAATACTTAAAGTCTGTTGAACACTATTTTACTTTCCGTTTTAGATCCGCTTGTGGATCCACTTACAACCGTTGTGTAATATTTTATTTTACTTTTGATCCGGTTTGTATTATTACTTTAGACTTCCGTTGTGCATTTAAACTGTGATTAATTGACTATGATGATATCAACTACGTCACGATACTCTCCACCGGGCCCACCGGTAATACGTGGAAATACCGGGGTGTGACAGGTTGGTATCAGAGCCAACATTGAGCGAATTAAACACTATGTAGGATCGATCCGTGACCCAAACGAGTCAATCAGAAGAGTTCTTGTCTGTTTCAGAGGCGGAAACAAAGAAACAGACTTGTAAAACAGCTTGTTTCACTCTTAAACATCTTGTTTTATTGATTTAACAGCAATACAGATCAATTGACGCGTCGGCAGCACTTCGGTACCGGAAATCTCAAAGTTACAAATGATTTCGTTTGGACGGTATTTATAGAGAAGTGATTCCGTTTGAATGTGACAGTGACACTTTCAAACGGAATTAAGAAAGTTAATTTCGTTTGAAAGTGCACTTGACACTTTCAAGCGGAATTAGCTTAAAACATCATCCAAACCCTAGTTTTCTCGAACAACGTGCCCTGATCTAACAATTCTAATACTAGACTCGATACAAGACGAAGTCGACAGACGTAGTGCACCAACAGACTCCCCCTCGGATGTTGACGAGTCTTAAGTGTCGAGTCTTCAATGTCTTCAGTCTTTATCAGTCTTCGGGCTTCTCTTCAAAGATATCTGACAGAGTAAGCATCCTCAACCTTTTCTTGAATTTCCAGGATCAAAATTCTGGCTCTATTCCTCATAACTTCTCTTCTTTAACAGACTCCCCCTCAAGCTGTACTGGGATTGTAGTCTGGCTTTTACTCTACTCACAGGTTTACAGGTTCAAGAATCGCAACCTGGCTCACTGTTAGAATCGGAGGCTCTCATGATTATGTTTGTTTGTATGTTTTGAACAATTAGTGAATATGAAAACATGTAAAGTGCAGCGGAAATAGATACAAACTTTGTAAACACAATCAATGGAGAAAATAGTTTGATAGCATTTGCTTCTCATAGAGTCAAAAGATTACAAATCAAAGCAAAAGATTACAGACATGCTTACAAACTAAACTCCCCCTCAGCCTGATGCCCCAAGGTTGGTTGCACACAAGATGAAAGGATTAGACATGAGGAGAAGAACCCGCTCAGTCAATCAAATGTAACAGTACAGGGTACTGTTACATTTATAGGCAAACCAAACCACTGGTGTACCTCAGCTGACGTCACCATGAAAGCGACGTCTAACAGCCTAACAAACTGTATCTACTGTTCTTACACAAATACTGCTAACCTAACCACTGACTATTCATAACACAAACAATTCACTAAACAGCTACTCTTCCTTTATGTCAGTGCTTTACTCAAGGTTGATCAGTCCTTGACTGGGCAGTGCTTTATCATCAGTAGATAGGACCAGCAGTGTTGGATACTTCAGGATTTTGATCAGCAGTTGAGGGACCAGCAGTAGTTGTATCTGATCAGCGGATAAAGACCATCAGTTGTTATAAATCACTTTCAAGGGGAGAGCAAGGTGTAAACTGCTGCTTATTGTGAATCCTCTGTTGTGACCTGGTTTTGGCTTTACATTATTTGTTCCTCTGATAGGGTTCAATCCCAACAATCTCCCCCTGGAACAGATAATGCCAAAACCCTTCATTATTCAGGACCTTTATTACTCATCAAGAGTGCCTTAGCTTGTTCTTTGAATTCAGCTTCAAATTCCTTTGCACTCTGGTCATCCTCATCCCTACACAGTGAAAGTTCAAGGAGATCATGCAAATCTTGAACACTAAGGCCTAGTGCTTCTTTCCTTGATATGTACTTCACATTTCCATTGGATCTGACAATAGTTAATACATGGGTCTTTTGGTCAGACATCCACTTTAGTACTTTCGAACCCAATGGATTTCTTGGGAGAGATTTATTTGAAGATGAGCTTTGAGATATTGGCCTTGAGAAAACTTGCAGACTTTCAGACATTCTTTTGAAAGCCATTTCTATGACATCATTTGCTGCAGCTATGTCTTCTGCAGTTTCTCTTTCAATCAGCTCCTGCCTTTCAATGTCTGTCATGTCTGTTGAAATGTCTGATGATGCAGGTTTGGTTATCATCCCTTTAAAAAGGTTTTGAAGTCTTTCTGAGCTCTCTTCTTTTAGACCCATTTTCATGATGGATTCTTTGAAGTACTCGACTTCTTTTTCTTTTACCTCTTCACTGGTCAGCTGTTTTCCTTCTTCTTGGTTTGTCACAAAAGTAGACAGGAACAGTGTTTTGAGGTTTTCTATCTGCTGTTCAAGCTTCATTCTTTGTTCATGCTTCTTTGAGGTGCTTGAGACAGTTATCTTTCTTTTCTTTAGCCTTTCATAGGCTTCATCAGTCTGCTGTTTTGACCATTTTGATATGGCTTCAGCAGTATCCATTTTTGCATCCACCAGCTCCTTTTTCTTTCTCTTATATTCAGCAGTTAAGTCAGCAATGAGCTTTTCATATTTTCTCCAGTTAGGAGCATTCCTCTTCTTCGTAGGATCATTCTTAATCTTCTCAATCCTTTCTGCCTCACGCTTAAGAGCTACTACTGGCCATTCTTTGAACTGTTGTTCTTCAGCAGGATAGAATTTCTCTTTCATGATGTAGGCTAGATATTGTTTTCTTAACTCTTTCTTTTGATCAGCCTTTTCTTTGTTTAGGTCTTGTGCAAACTCTTCTATCTGCCTTACTTTTGTGAAGTAGAACTCCAGTCTTTTAGCAATGCCATCTTCGCTTAACCGTTCTTTTTCACTCTCAACTTTAGCTCTTAGTCTTGCTTGCCTTGCCTTGATTTTGAGGTAATCATCCATATCATCTGGTGGCATGTAGCCTATGAGTGAGGAGAATCTCCTTTTTGAAGGATCTTCTTCTGTATAGAATTGCCTCATCTCATTTTTGATGGCTTCAAGTTCCAGTGGATATTGTGCAGCATTCGGATCATGTATACCCTCATCGACAGGTATTGGCTTTCTTTTTCTGTTGAAGAGCTTTGGCTGTGAAGTAGGAAGGATGAGAGCAGTGGTGGATGCCTGACTAACAGCTGTTGAGACAACTGGTGTCTCAACATCTGTTGTCATTACAACTGCTGATATGTCAGCAGTTGTCTTCTGCTTTTGAGCAGGGGATGGAAGTGGTGAGGTAGTTTTTGATGGTGGTGATGGTGGTGGTGAATCATCATCTGATATAAGATTCCTTCTCCTTTTTAATGAAGAAGGAGCAGATGATGTTTTGGGTGGATCAGTGGTGGTGGATTGGATAGCAGTGGTTTGTGACAGTGATTGACTGATAGTGGTTGAAACAACTGGTGTTTCAATCACTGTTGTCATTACAGCAGATGTTGTAACATCTGCTGTCTTCTGCTTTATGACAGGAGGCAGTGGTGATGGTGTGATTGTAGATGATGGTAGAGCAGTAGTTGTAGTGGTGTGTGGTAGAGTGGTGTGTGTTGAAGATGTGTGTGTTGATGACATGGCAGCTGTTTGGCTACTGACAGCAGTTTTTGTAACTACTGCTGTATCAGCTTTTTGACTAAAAGGTTTTGAGACCTGCTTTTCTTTTTCTTTTTCAGGTTCAATGAAGACACCATCCTCTATTCCCTTTTTCTTCAACTTGATTTTCTCCCCCTTTTTGGCATTATCTGCCAGGGGTGTATCCATGAAGAGGATAGAAGATGGAACTTTTCCACCATGGGCAGTCTGTTGTATGCTAGCCTTTATAGCCTTGATATCTGCTTGAGTGTCTTTAAACCTTGATTCCACCATGTTGGTCAGCATTTGTACTTGAATAGCATGCTTTTTATCAGCCATTTGTTGCTGTTTTTCAAGCATGGGTTGAAAGATATTCCAAAGCTCATTTGCAGCAAATGCTTGTGATGGAGCGGATGCTTGAGTTGGGACAGATGATTGTGGTGGGGCAGCAGTGGATTGTGCTTTTTGAGCTTTTAAAATCTCTTGCACCATCTCCTTAATTTCAGCAACTGAGGTTTCCAGTTTGTCAACTCTGTCCGTCAATTCCTGATATTTTGAATCATCGCCTACTTTAGTAGGATCATCTGAATCCCCACCAGCAGTGGTTATATCAATGTGTGACTTAGGAACAGAGTCCCAGAAATCACCCATTGATGCCCCTTGTTCTCGGTACTGGGGACTTCTTTCTTCAGCAACCGATAAACCTTTGATGGTACCAGTGGTTAGATCCAACTCACTGGTGGTTACCGAAGTTGCCATGGAAGAAATTTCCTTCAAGGGAGTCTTATTTATGAAACAACTGTCCAACTGAAGATCTGTTGATCCACCAGTTGTAGTTGTTGCTCCACTTGAACTACTGACAAGAGTTACTTGTAACTCCTGCAGTGTAACCTCCTCAACTGTTGCTGGGATAGCAGAGGTATAAGCATCAGACCCAGTCACTTGTGGGGGTATACTCTCAGTGATAGGTGATAGAGAGGAACTGGTTTGTGTCTGTGCAATAGCAGCTGCATGCAACAGAGGTAGCATGGATTGTGGCATTATTAGTGGTGAGGGGATGGGAGTTGAAAGAGACATGTCCTTGGGATCAGGACTGTGGAAGATAGAGCTAAGTGGATCTAGAGCTTCATAATTTGGTGTCCCTGTGATTACAACCTGATCCTTTTGTGAGGATGCAGGAGGAGTTTCAGGCATGGGTTGAGATCTTTCTTCCAACTGCGGTGAGGAAGTAGCAGCAGTGGTTTGTGGTGACTTTTGTGTTGTCACTGGCAGTTGCTCTGGGATCTCATCTTCCAGAGTTGCCTTTGTTTTGGGTTTAGTGGTTTTTCTGGATGTTTTTCTTTTGGTCTTTTTGGTAATGTCAGGTGTGGGTTTCAAAGCAGTGGTTGTGTTGCTTTGATCACCTGGAGCAGTGGGCTCAGCAGCTGATACCTGAGGAGCAGTTGTAACCGCTAAAATCTGCTCAGGTACCCCTGCTTTTGTTTTTATTGGTGCCATCATTCTGGAAAATGTTTCTTTTGTTAAGCCTTTTATTTGACAATGAACACCTTGTTTGAGCAAATTTACATTTTCCTTTTCAAATTTTTGTTCAAAATAGTAACTCAAAAATCTTGGAAAAAGTAAAAATGCTTTACTTTCAACGTTTTTCACCATATCATTGAAAATCTCCTGAGAGTAGTTGTAGTTCTTATTATTCAAAATAGCGTAACCCAGGCATTGAATTTTCAATGGTATTTCGTTAAAAGATGTTGTTTTATTCGAAACACACATCAGAAGTGTGTGAAATAAAAACCTAGATGCAGAAGGGAAATAACCTTTTTGTAAGGTATCTACCTTTGATTCTTCTGCATATCCCCTTTTTACGAAATCAGTTTTCATCTCGACTTTATCAAAAGAGATTTTACCTTCCTGATCGTCAAGATTAAAGACTTCGGAGATTGATTGTGGTGTAATTCGAAACACTTTACCCTGTAACGAGGAGTTAATGGCTATGACTTTATCGTCTTGTTTTTCAAGCGTCGCCTTTTTCCAAAACTCTCTCTGGGTTTGAAGATAGATGGGAGCATTAGCTGTTAACAAAGTTTTGTACTTTGATGCAGATAATGTATCAATGATGGTGTCAAAGGTGTGATTATCAGTAGGTTTTGTGAGTAAACCCAGATAGTTGTGAGATTGTTTGTAAGGTATTTCGATGGGTTCTTCGGCCGTTTGAGCGACCTCTTTTGAAGATGGTGGAGATTTTGGTTTTGGTTGTGATTTTGATTTTGACTTTGATTTTGTCATTTTTGCAGAGAAAAATGAAGAATGATTTTGAAGTTTTTGAGAAGAAGGGTTGGAAACTGCTATGAGAAAAGAATTTTGGAATTCAATTCGACAGTGTAAAACCCTGTTTGGGGTTTAGGGCAGGGTTTTATTTAGGGAGAAAAAAAATGATCGCTGATGTGGCAGCGGTTATTTTGATCTGAGGGCTAAAAACTGACCACGTGTCAAACACTGATGAAATGGATGAAGGGTGGAAAACAGTTGTTTTAAGGGCCACTGACGTATCACGCATCAGTGGTTACAACGGTAAAGATTTTGGGCAGTGGATGATTTTTACTATCAGTAGATAGCATATCAGTGGATAGGACACTGATTTTGAACATCAGTGCTTATCAATAAAATGAGGGATCAGTGGTTAACTTTCAGCAGTGGACAGTGTTTAGAAATCAGAGTTTGGAACAAAACAGTGGTTAGGGTAAATGGTACAGATCTGACGGACAGGTGTTTAAGCAGCAGTTTTGAAAATTTTCATTCAAGGTTTTGCCACATGTCAATTTTGAAAGACAGTGGTTTAGTACCCCAGATGATGTGAACTTTTTACTAAGGCAACTCATTTTCGTTCAATATTTAATTAAAACATGAGTACCCTGGTAATTCAAGCACAGTTTGCAATCAACCTTTGAGAACAATTTAAGAGCAAACCTAAGTATGACATGATCTTGACATATGTACCATTTCCTTTTGACCCATATAAGAGAATAATAATACCAAAAAAAATAAGGTATTATATCCTGACAGGAACTGAAACCATTGCCAACAAAAACAAGCAACAGTTTCAAATATATTATTAAAAAAAATGAACAATATATCCTGATTATTCGAGAAAATCCTTTTGGAAAAAAATGGTTAAAGGATTTTCTGAGTACAGCATCAAAAAGGATCTGGTATAGTATCAATAAAATACATAATCATATCATTCTCAAGTTTTTGAAAATGGTCAGTGGTTTTGACAATAGTGGTAGGAAAACTTTGAACACATTTTGACCACTGTTTGGTACCATTTTCTTTGTCAGTTGATTGCAAACATGATCCTCTTTGTAATTCATTCACTGGAATCAAAAACCCTTTTCTGAACAGGTGAATGCACATAGTTGCTTAATGACCATTATTACCCTACACCTTGACTCTTCAGTGTTTTATGTTTATACTCTTTTCTTCTGATTTCAGAAGTTTTGAGATGAACACACTTCGGAGTTTTTGTGAATTTTCTTAATGTATTTTAACATAGTTGATTTTGTCCTTTTGAAGAACTCAACCTGTTTTCAACACATAAGATCTGGATAACTAAAGTTTTAATTTCCCTCTTTTCATGTTAGCAAAACATAGATGTTTTTATGAACATGGGTTTTGTTAATCTGAGGTTCATACTTTAGCATTTAAAAGGGTGACATCACAATTTTCATAACACCAGTTGAAATCAATTTTAGAAAATAAGAAATAATCTCATAATTTGACAGATATACTTTCAGATCTAGAAACCATGAGTGTATTATGCATGAAATCACTTGTTGTATGAAATTTGTGTGTCATATGACATCTTGGTTGATGTACAGAGTTTTTTGAATAACCATTTTGATCATGATTTACTCGATACTCTGTTTTTCAACAAAATACAACCAACCTTAGTATCAATGAATTTTGAGCCGAACTGTTATGTCAATTTGACTGTTAAATCGAAATTGACTGTCCAGGCTCTGATACCAATTGTTAGAATCGGAGGCTCTCATGATTATGTTTGTTTGTATGTTTTGAACAATTAGTGAATATGAAAACATGTAAAGTGCAGCGGAAATAGATACAAACTTTGTAAACACAATCAATGGAGAAAATAGTTTGATAGCATTTGCTTCTCATAGAGTCAAAAGATTACAAATCAAAGCAAAAGATTACAGACATGCTTACAAACTAAACTCCCCCTCAGCCTGATGCCCCAAGGTTGGTTGCACACAAGATGAAAGGATTAGACATGAGGAGAAGAACCCGCTCAGTCAATCAAATGTAACAGTACAGGGTATTGTTACATTTATAGGCAAACCAAACCACTGGTGTACCTCAGCTGACGTCACCATGAAAGCGACGTCTAACAGCCTAACAAACTGTATCTACTGTTCTTACACAAATACTGCTAACCTAACCACTGACTATTCATAACACAAACAATTCACTAAACAGCTGCTCTTCCTTTATGTCAGTGCTTTACTCAAGGTTGATCAGTCCTTGACTGGGCAGTGCTTTATCATCAGTAGATAGGACCAGCAGTGTTGGATACTTCAGGATTTTGATCAGCAGTTGAGGGACCAGCAGTAGTTGTATCTGATCAGCGAATAAAGACCATCAGTTGTTATAAATCACTTTCAAGGGGAGAGCAAGGTGTAAACTGCTGCTTATTGTGAATCCTCTGTTGTGACCTGGTTTTGGCTTTACATTATCTGTTCCTCTGATAGGGTTCAATCCAAACACTCACCTGCATATTCTCTACCCAAAACATAAGTTTCATAAAAATAAGATATAACAAATTTAGAAACCCTGCTAACACTTGATAATTTCTGTTCAAAACATCAATTAATGATATAACAATTTTGATTACTGATGACCACTTGTATGAATATCATTTTCTTTTCACACATTCCCAAACCTGTTCATCATGTTCAGCACTCGGAATTTTGAAAATCAGCTTTTCAACATCAGTTGTCTAAAATCCTTTTGAATTTTTCAAAATTTATGCTAAAACACTCCGAAAATCTTTTTGGATTTTTGATATAAAATGCAATGCAGTAAAGAAATATATACAAACAATATTTTGTGAGTTTGTGTAAGAGGATCATATCAGTTTTTGAGACAAATCACCAACACCGTTAAGTTTTAAACATTTTAAGTTCTAAACGATTCACTTAGATTGTCAGTATACTTATCCACTTAAATTTTCACACAAAGTTCAACTGTTTCGAGATACGAGATTAATGTTTTAAGAGACTTAAACTTATTCAAGTGTCCCACCTCAGAATATACTCCCGTATCCAGATCCCAATATTCAGTCTTACAGGTGAGTATACCTAGATGATATCTGTAAGGGGTTAAATGCGAAGGCCGTGAGAGCTCAGGTCAGAACTTCCGTTCAGCAGAGAGATGACGACTTCGACTTTTGGTGGGTCCCCTTTAGAGGATCTTTTTTTACAACAGCACATGATTTGCATTTTTCAATGTTTCATCATTTTTTATGCTGAGGGCGGGCTATATTTCAAGCAAGCGTAAAGTATTCTCCGGGGACTAGGCCATTGCTTCCGCAAAATCAGAAGTCCCGGGATAATACCCCAGATATCACTAAGCATAAAGACCTAGTATCTCAGAAAGAGGGGTCCTTCAAACAAGATTTCGGGGGTTACCCATATATCCGAGAGATGTTTCCCCACGACATAAGCAAGTTTCAATTTAGGTTTATATCTCGTCACAATTTACTAAATGTGCAAAAACCTACTGACACATCATCGGTGAGACCGTTTATCACATTTTCCTTTCCAATTCTTTAGCATGTTGTGATAGTCCACTGATGTACTATCATTTCCTCTTTTTGACAACAAAACTCATTTTTGATTTTACCATGTTTTTGACTTTTTCAAATTTTCAAATGTTTTTGGATTTTCTGAAATTTCTTACTCCCCCTAAAATTCAAAATCATTTAAGGGAAATTTAAAAACAAACTGTACAAGTAAAGTGACAACTGATATCGAATTGCATCAATTCGCCATTCACTTGGCATAAACAATCAGAACTCCCCCTTTCAACAAACTATTTTCCCATTGTGATTTCAAAACACTTAAGTTTGTTTTAATCAAATGGTTTTTCCGGAAAATAAGTTTCGTTGATTTTACCACTTGTAAAATTGGGGTTCATCACATCATTTCTCAATCATTTGTAGGAAAAACAAGTACAACTTAATGTCCTTGAATTACCACTTGTAAGTGAAAACCTTCTTCAACCACTTGTAGGTTCACTCACCAACCAAAACCACTTGTAAATCAAAATATAACAATATAAAGATATCACCTGTAGATTTATCAACCAAACATTTCAAGAATGATGTCGATTCCTGCTCCACACTTACCAACCTGGGAGCTCCGGCAAGTCCGGATTTTCAGTTAGGAAATACTTTCCCCCAAGCCTGACTAGCCTTGGGAGATTCTGGTACACATTTATCCCACCAACATTTTGATTTGTAAAATTCTTTTGCACCTTTAACCTTTCCATCAACCATCTTCCCGAAAATATGTTTAACTTTTCCATTAAACACTTTTTCAGCATCAAATTCTTTCTTACCAGCAAAGAATTGACCTGAAATCTCAGTTTTACCAGCCTTTAATTTCAAATTTTCCTTTGACAATTTAGGAAAATTTTCATCGTTCACCTCTGGAATGGAATTCTCAATCTTCTTCTCAACAAAAGACTCCTCTGATTTTATGGAATCAGATTCATTGTCAGAACTACTCTCAGATTTTACAACCCATCTTTGTTTGTTTAGATCGACATTTCTTTTGTAAAAACGTTTTGAAACATCACCAGTTTCGAAAGTTGAATTTTTAAACACTTTAGATTTCTCAGTTGATTGTACGGTTTTATCAACACATTTCTTTTTCACTTCAGAGTTAGAAGAAACTCCCTGTTTTGAATCACTGGACTCATGGCAATTCCAAGCAATATGTCCAACTTTTTGACATTTGAAACAGGTTCTTCTATCAACTCTCGGAGCAAATTTCTTCACATTCTTCTTTATTTCAGCAAGAAACTCTTGATTTGACTGTTTCCAGAATTGTTTCTTCTGCTCATCTTCAGAACTTCCTCCTGCAACAAATGTTGTTTTTGGTTTATAACGTTTCTCATTTTTATAATTTTTTGAAGAATTAAAACCAAGACCTTTCTTTTTGAAATTATTGTTATGGTTTGGTTTCTTTCGATAACCTGAACCAGAACTGTAACCCTTTTTCTTGTTCAATCTCTGTTGAACTCTTGAAGTGTACTTTTTAGGTTTTTCATGAAGATTTAAATCTTTTATTTCAGAAATATTAATTTCTGTTAATTTGAAAACCTATTTGGTCATTTCAGTTTTGACACTTCTTATTGGAAATTCCTCATCAGAATATAATTTGTCTGAATCATTCAAAGTATATGCTACTTTGATTGGTCTGTCATTCAAATTAAATTTTGATAACAGGAATTCTTTATTGTAAACCCTTTTAACCGGTGAACTCGGACTCTTTTCTGATGAACTCGGACTTTCAGATTTAGACTCCGGTTTTGACTCTTCATCCATATCCAACACCTGATCGACCACTTTCTTTAACAACTCAGACTCATGATCAGTGTCAGACGCTGTGAATGTGACATCAATGTTATCTGGTAATTCATCAATGATTTCAGACTTTAACTTGATGTTGAGAGCCTTATTTAAACGTTCCTCATTTGGCTTTCTGGGAGAATAACTTTCATGGATCGGGGGCGGACATCTGTTATACTTGACACTTTGTTTCTTACCAGTATCAGTATCTTCAGTCTTTTCCTCCTTGAATGCTTCAAGACCTGCAACAGTAGGATAAACACGATCAATCAAATAATCACATGTTGTATAACTCAACAACAAACGTTTAATCCTTTCACTCTCAATCTTTTCAAGTTCCAAATCCTGCTTCAGCTTAGCACAATCTTCAATATACTCATTGATGATCTTCTGTTTCATCATTAATGTCGAGCTCATTTTTGACATAGCATTTTCCATTTCTGAATTTGTTCTTTTCAGGCTATCAACTGTTTTGTTTAGCACATTATATGATTCCTTCACATATTTCACATCATACAGTAAATCTTCTTTAATCTTCTCTAATTCACTAATCTTCTTGTCTTTCTCCTCACAATGTGTGCAAGACTCCACACATTTCTGACAAGGTTTAATTACTTCAACTATCTTTTCAATTATCTTTTCAACCTCGACGATTTTCTCAACTTCAACAATTTTTTCTACCTCGACGATTTTTTCTACTTCGACAAGTTTTCAACTTCGACTATTTTTTCGACTTCAACTATTTTTTCTACCACTTTCTCCATTTCAACGGTTTTTTCTACTACTTTCTCAGTTACTTGATCAACATCAGCTTCTCCAGCTTCTGTCTTTGCTTTTTCATCAGCAAGGATTCTTACTGCTTCCAGCTCTCTCCTCAATCTGGCAATCTTCTTCTGATTTAGCAACTCAACTTTATCTGCAAAAAACAAATTAAAACTGTCAGGATCTATGCCTTTTCTAGCTTTGTTAAGATATTCTTCCTCATCATCGGTATCAATATCACTTCCTAGATCTGGAAAAATCCGGATTCTTTTCTGACTAGCCTCATCTTCACCCAGAATTCTAGCAACAAGACCTGAACCTGGTGGAATGTATTTATCCCAGCTAAACCCCTCTGCAACAAATTCATCATCTTGATCAATTATACCAAACAAAGCTCTTTTCTCTTCAATGGGACGTGCATGAGCAGTTTGTGGTTGTTTAACCATTTGTGGTTGTTGATCAATCTGATGAAAAATTGACTTTTGATAATAATCATTCTTTCCATCTTGTCTTCCAGTTGCTTCTTTGTTTTTGCATTCTCGTTTAAAATGTCCTTTTCCTTTGCAACGAAAACATGTAACATTTGATTTGTCAAAACCTAACGGAGAAGTAGCCATTCCTCGAAACTCATCTCTACCAGTAATTTGTTGAAACTTTTCTGCCCTCCTACAAGCACTAGCCAAACACCACTTCACATCCATCAACTCAAGTTCCTCTGCATCAATTTGGTCATAATCTTCTTTTGTAAGCATCGGATTTCCAATCTTTCCAGCAATCAAACTTTCATAAGATTCTAACATAGCAACGAGTGATGCCATGTGTTGCTTGGCTATTTCTGGAGACAAATTTTGACCATTTTGAATGTTCAAAGTGACATTGCATTGAAGATTGGTTGAATTATGTCGTTGAGGACTTGATGTTGTATGATTCGGACCAAAGCTTGAATAAGAAGATGAAGATCCACCACTCTGTGTCACATTACTTCCCTTTGTTCCAGACGAACTATCAGCACTAAAACCAGATTGGATCTTTGGGCTAGGGCTGGAGGTAGCTTCAAACTTGTTCCCTCTGTAATATAAACTGACATCTTGTTGAGCATTCAGATTCTTCATGATTGTTGTTTTCTGAATATCCAACTCGTGCTCTTCAATCTTTTGAATAAACTGTGCCAGATTCATATTTTCTGATTTTCTCATGTGTTTCACAATCAACAGATAAGTTCCCTATTTTTGTTGTGGTAATGCATCAGCAAGTTTATCAACCCATTCATCATCATCTTTCTTAATGTCCAATCTTCCCATTTCCAATACCAGATGACAATATCTATCAATGGTTTGCTTTGTTGTTTCATGGTCGAAAGATGTAAACATATCAAACGATTTCTTCAATAACGCCTTTTTGTTTTTGATCATATATGCGCTTCCTTTGAACTTCTGAATCAATGCATTCCAAATTGACCTAGCTGTATTATCATGTTGGAGCAAAACAAAGATATCTTCCTTTACTACTTGTTGTAGAAGACTAATCATCATTTTCTCACTTGTATACTTCAATTTATCACCCTCTGAAAAATCACAAAAGGCTTTTTCAAGTCCACGTTTGTTTTTCGGTTTCTCGTAGTCTTTGTTTAAAGCACATCATGCGTCAAACTTATATGCTTGCACCCAGTTCTCAAATCGATTTTGCCAACCTTTAAAATCTTCAATGAACATTAGCTTAGGTGGTTTTTGATAAGTTCCTGTCTCATTCTCACTGTACAATGTTTCAGCAGCAGTAACAGGAGCAATCGGTGTTGCAAACGCATTGTAGAATTCCTCGTCCATGATTCGGCAAAACTTTTTTTCACAAATACAAGTTTCAAACGGAATACAGTTTCAAATGGAAATACTTTCAAACGAAATCACTCCTCAAACGGAATTCCTTTTCAAGCGGAATTACTTTTGAAACGAAATTACTCTTTGAAACGGAATCACTTTTCAAACTGAATCAACTCTCAAACGGAATCCCTTTTCAAGCGGAATAGTTGTCTCAAGCGAAATTATCAAACGGAATCACTACTAGAAGCGAAATCACTAATTTGGTTTGAACTTTCTCAAACGGAATTACACCCTGAAACGGAATTAGGTAATTTCAAGCGGAACAAGGTGTATCTTTCAAACGGAATAACGATTTCAAGCGGAATCAAGTGCTAATCTCGTTTGAAATGCTGCTGACGTCATCTTTTTCAATCTGGTTTTCAAACAGAATTATGTATTTTATCAGTTTTAAGCAGAATTAAGGTCCAATTTTCTCAAGGATTCATTAAAACACTGTTTCGCACAAATTATGTGAAATTCAGACCATTTTGATCGTGAAATTTTGTTAATTTTGAAAAAGAAGGTGTAGAAGTCAGAAATAGTGGTTGTTTTGGTAAGAACTCTTCTTCCTGAGCTCTGATACCACTTGTAGGATCGATCCGTGACCCAAACGAGTCAATCAGAAGAGTTCTTGTCTGTTTCAGAGGCGGAAACAAAGAAACAGACTTGTAAAACAGCTTGTTTCACTCTTAAACATCTTGTTTTATTGATTTAACAACAATACAGATCAATTGACGCGTCGGCAGCACTTCGGTACCGGAAATCTCAAAGTTACAAATGATTTCATTTGGACGGTATTTATAGAGAAGTGATTCCGTTTGAATGTGACAGTGACACTTTCAAACGGAATTAAGAAAGTTAATTTCGTTTGAAAGTGCACTTGACACTTTCAAGCGGAATTAGCTTAAAACATCATCCAAACCCTAGTTTTCTCGAACAACGTGCCCTGATCTAACAATTCTAATACTAGACTCGATACAAGACGAAGTCGATAGACGTAGTGCACCAACACACTAGCCTTTTGTGTTTAATCTCAATGACACAGTTTGCACATTCCTTGGCTTCCGAGTCTAGGCAAAGGACTTAGGATTAATCCTAATCTTATTTTGTTTTTGTCTTTTGTGGTTTTCTTTTGTTTTGACAGGATCCAAGATAAAATGCCGCCAAGAGTTAGACGCAGAGGTGGAAGAGGAAAGGCCCCAGTTTTGACAAGAAATGATCATGAAGCCGGGCCATCCCACCGGCGAACACCCTCAGCAACGCTTAGCTCCAGTCCTCGTGAAGATTGGAGAACTTATTTGGAGCCTGTGAGAGGCTCAGTCTCACTCAGCTCCTCACCATCGTACCATCACTCGTTCGGGCCACAACAAGACGAGGAGCCCCATGATTCGCATCATTCATATATTCAGTTGCAGCGTTCGGGTTCTTACAGTGCTTTCCAGAACCCGACTCCCTACTTCCAAAGCCGGTTCAACCCAATGAACCAGGTACAAGAACCAGAAGGTCCAAACCCTTTAGGACCAATTGATCACTATCCTGAAATGCAGGACATGGATGTGGACGATGATCCAGATCCAGAGATGCCACCATCTGGGACGCCGACGCATCCCATTGAGATTTCCAGCGGATCATCCTTTCATGGTTCGCCTTACAGGGGCCCAGATATTTTTGCTAAAAGATGGGCCACATACAAGTGGAAGTATACTCCCCCTCACCGCAACCCACCTCCACAACAGCAGCAGGATCCCTCAGAGGACCCGCATTTTGAGGCGGTCACGCCACCGCCACCGCCAGAACAACTGCCTCCAGAACCACCGAGGCGAAGAAGAGGTGCACGGATGTCCGTGCGTGGGGGTTTCCACTTCAACACCCCCCAACACTCCAGCAACAGCAACTACCCGCCGCTGTATAAAGACCCGCAAATGGGTGGGCCTTCAAACCCAGTTTCTGAAATCGACTCTGCACCGGTCGATCTAGCACCACAAATGGGTTATGATAACCCAATTTCTTCTTACCCAGGTGCAGCTGGGTACAACCCGTTCGAGCCGCAATCTTATTCGGGTTATAATTACAACAATGCCCCTGCCGTTGACCCATACCTTGAGGCAGCAAACTACAATGCTCTTTACCCTGGACCCTTTCCAGCTACGTACCCGACTGGGTACCCAACATATGGGTATGAATACCCACCACTTCCTCAACCTCCGCAGCAGCAGCCGTCGCAGCCGCCACAAATCCAACCACCGCACCAGCAGGAAATCCTTCAGCGGTTGCACGAGGTGGAGCAACAGGTAAACGAGGAGCGTAGGAGCCGCCGCGGTCTACTGAAGGGCTTGGCAAACCTTATAAAGGGGAAGAAGAAAAGGGATTATTAAAAATCCTCATTTATTTGTTTTGTATTTCATTTTTTTTAATCAAGTCCCTGCGTGGACATTTTTATTTATGTATTTAGTCCCTATGTGGACAATGTTATTTCTTTAAAGCCCCGTTTAGGGCAGTTATGTACTTCTTTAAATTTATGGAATGTTTCATTTAAAATTTATTTGTCATTATATGTATAAATATATCATGTGAAATAAATCAAAATATCATTCCAATTTACAATTGATCTGCCATTATATACTAAAAGAAAATCTTAAAGGTATAACCTAGCCTATGTGTCATTTTTAGACTTGGCCATGATGGTAAAACCTTTTTAAGATGCAAATCCTTGTTAACATCTGAAAACATGTTAGCACTCCTGGCAGATGTGATTCGATAAAATCACATTAGTCATCCTTATATTGGATTTTTCCAATTCCTTATTCTTACTAATGATTTAAACATCCATTAGTGATGAAGTGCCTACGGGCCATAATCATTGTTCAGCAAGACAAATGGCAGTTGTAGTTTATGACTCCCTGTCAAGAAAGGTGATGAACTACGTTCAAACCTAAATGCCTCGATCCTATAAAATCATGGCATATAAATTAAAACTGTCCTTGTGACTAGGCCTTTTGTATGCCACCTTAATATCCATAATAGTTTAAAACTGGGATAAATTATAACAAAAATTTAAATTAAATTACCAAATTAACCAATATGGTTTATAATTACCATGGTTAATGAATCATCAAAAATGACGATTCTATAATAGACTTCTAAATAGATTATTGTTATCATTTTTATATAGCAATCAAGCTACATGGCTGAATCTCAAGAGGTTAACAGTCACCCAAGGGAGAGAAACGACAGCACCAGAGTTAATGTAGCTGGTGCGGACCTACAGGCATTAATAGATAATGCTGTTACTCGAGCCTTAGACAGTTTAAAGAATCAAGTGGTACTCGCACTAGGACCCAGTCTGTACCTCAAACAAAACCACCTACCAAGACACATACATCTCACAAGGACGATTCTCATCATTCATCGAATCAGAGGAGTGTTCCATCCAAACAGATTGTGCTTAATCAAGAGCCACGTGTCAAAACCTATTCTTACAAATACTTTGTCTCATGCAAGCTGAGGGACTTCACAGGAGAAAAAGGGGCCATTGATTGTATGACATGGCTCGATGAGATGGATACTGTAGTTGATATCAGTTGTTGTGCGGAACAGGATATTGTGAAGTTTGTTTCACAATCATTTAAAGGTGAAGCTTTGGCTTGGTGGAGATCATTAATACAAGCCACAGGGAAGATTCCGTTGTATAACTTGTCTTGGGATCAATTTGTTGCCCTGATCAAAGAGAACTTCTGTCCTCAGCATGAGGTGGAGAAAATCAAGACCGACTTCTTGACTTTGGTCATGAAGAATTTAGACTGT
Organism: Helianthus tuberosus; assembly: GCA_030545235.1. NCBI lineage: Eukaryota > Viridiplantae > Streptophyta > Magnoliopsida > Asterales > Asteraceae > Helianthus > Helianthus tuberosus. Next base: position 65,693,896 of record CM060392.1, on the reverse strand, counting down.
CAGGCGTATGTTACAAGCTTCAACACCATGTCCTGATTGGTTCCTTATTTGATCACACCGGAACTAAAGCTCATAGCACGTTTTATTGGAGGTCTAGCTCCAGAAATCAAGGGAAATGTGAAAGCATCCAGGCCTACCACATACAGATCAGTGGTGGATTTGTCTCTATCTCTCACACTTGATGCAGTCAGAAACAAGTCGGTTAAAGCTTCTGAGGAAGGAAAACGGAAACGGGAGGATGAGAGTTCTCATCGCTCCGACAAGAAACGAAAAGGGAACTCTGAGCATAAAAAGGGTTCCGGGTTTAGGAAGGACACCCAGCAGTCAGGGGAGAAGCCTAAATGTAAAATCTGCCAGAAACACCATTTTGGGAAGTGTAGATTCGAGTCGAAATCACAATCGCAGTCAAAGCCTATTGTATGTGGGATCTGCAAGTCCAAAGAGCATAGGACTTTGGATTGTAAGAAAATGAAGGATGCAACCTGTTATGGTTGCAACGAAAAGGGGCACATAAAGACTAACTGCCCGAAAAATCTGAAGAAGCCTGAGGAGGCTAAAAAGACCAATGCAAATGTCTTCCAGATGAATGCTCAGGAGGCAGTTCAGAATGACAATGTTATAACAGGTACCTTCCTTATCAATGATGTTTATGCTAGAGTTTTGTTTGATTCAGGTGCGGATAAGTCATTTGTAGACAATAAATTTTGTAAATTGTTAAATCTGCTTATTAAAACTCTAAGCATAAAGTATGAGGTAGAATTAGCCGATGGTACATAGAGAGTGCTTCAACAATATTAGATGGATGTTTCATATCCATTAGGAATCACTCTTTTCCACTGTCCTTGCTTCCGTTGAAATTGGCAGGATTCGACATAGTGATAGGCATGGATTGGTTGTCTCGTAACCAAGCCCATATTGTATGTGATAAGAAGCAAGTGGTTATCAAGACTCCTTATGGTGAGCAATTAACAATTCAGGGAGATACGCAGTACGGATTGCCTAAACAAGTATCTATGCTTAAAGCATCAAGGTGTTTGAAGAACGGTTGTGTTATTTATATGGCACAGGTGACTATTGATGAACCAAAGCCTAAGATCTAAGACATCCCTATTATTTCTGAATACCCAGACGTGTTCCCTGAAGAATTACCTGGTCTACCTCCAGACAGGCAAGTGGAATTCAGGATCGACATTATTCCTTGAGCAGCACCTGTAGCATGAGCTCCATATCGGTTGGCACCAAATGAGATGAAAGAATTAAGAACACAATTGGATGATTTGTTGGAGAAGGATTTTATTCCTTGGGGAGCACCTATTCTCTTTGTGAAGAAAAAGGATGGATCAATGCGTCTATGCATTGATTATCGTGAGCTGAATAAAGTTACGATCAAGAACCGGTACCCATTACCCATGATCGACGATTTGTTCGATCAGCTTCAAGGAGCAAGTTACTTTTGCAAAATTGATTTGAGGTCAGGTTATCACCAGTTGAAGGTCAGATCCGAAGATGTACACAAAACTACATTCAGAACATGCTATGGCCATTACGAGTTCTTAGTGATGCCTTTCGGGCTCACTAATGCACCTGCAGCATTTATGGACCTTATGAATCGCGTTTGCAAACCGTATCTAGACAAGTTTGTCATTGTCTTCATTGATGACATACTTATTTACTCAAAGAATCAAGCCGATCATGAAAAACACCTCCGGTGTATCCTTAAACTTTTACAGCAAGAGAAGCTCTACGCCAAGTTTTCCAAATATGAGTTTTGGCTTCGTGAAGTCCAATTTCTTGGACATGTGGTGAGCGAGCATGGTATCCAAGTGGATCCCGCTAAGATAGAAGCAATTATGAATTGGCTAGCGCCTAAAACACCTACAGAAATACGCAGCTTCTTGGGTCTAGCAGGATACTACAGGCGTTTCATTGAAAACTTTTCAAGGATTGCTGCACCTTTAACTGCATTGACTCGCAAGAATATCAAATTTTATTGGGGTCCCAAGCAACATGAATCTTTTGAGATCCTCAAGCAGAAATTAAGCAATGCTCCTGTGTTGACATTGCCAGAAGGGATTGAAGAGTTTGTTGTAAACTGCGACGCATCGCACACCGGTATGGGTTGTGTTCTTATGCAGAGAGGCAAGGTTATTGCCTATGCTTCACGTCAACTGAAAGTGCACGAGAAGAATTACACCACCCATGATTTGGAGTTGGGTGCCGTTGTATTTGCACTAAAGCTTTGGAGGCACTATCTTTATGGAACAAAGTGTGTGATCTATTCAGATCACAAGAGCCTTCAACATCTGTTTAACCAGAAGGATCTTAACATGAGACATCGTCGTTGGATGGAGACAATGAAAGATTACGATTGTGAAATACGTTACCATCCTGGCAAGGCAAATGTAGTCGCTGATGCTTTGAGCAGGAAAGAGAGGATCAAACCCATTAGGATCAATGCCAAAAGCATTGAACTAAAGAACAGCTTGAATGAAAGATTGTTAGCTGCTCAGAAGGAAGCTGTTTTGGAAACTAACTTTCCGAATGAGAAGTTAGGCGTCACTGCTGATCAATTGTCTTATGGCAAGGATGGAATCCTCAGATTAAATGGTAGAATCTGGGTTCCAATCCATGGAGGACTTAGAGATGTGATTCTCCAAGAAGCTCATAGTTCAAAATATTCAGTCCATCCAGGCAGTGATAAGATGTATCAGGATCTGAAGGCAAACTATTGTTGGATAGGTTTGAAGAAATCTATAGCCACTTATGTGGCTAAATGTCTGACGTGCGCATAAGTTAAAGCTGAGCATCAAAAGCCGTCAGATCTACTGCAACAGCCTGAACTTCCCACCTGGAAGTGGGAAATGGTAACTATGGATTTTATCACTAAGTTACCAAGGACGAAGCGTGGGAATGATACGATTTGGGTTATAGTCGACAGATTAACCAAGTCAGCTCACTTCTTGCCTATTAAAGAAACGCACAGCTCCGATAAGCTAGCTCAGCTGTATGTGGATAAGATAGTATCTCTCCACGGAGTGCCGGTATCTATTATCTCCGATAGGGATACTAGATACACGTCTCATTTTTGGAAAAGCTTCCAGCAATCCTTAGGCACTCGTTTAAACTTCAGCACTGCTTATCATCCTCAGACAGATAGCCAAAGCGAGCATACAATTCAAACGCTTGAGGATATGCTTAGGGCTTGCATTATAGACTTCGGTGGAAGTTGGGATGACCATCTTCCTTTGGTTGAATTTTCGTACAATAATAGTTATCATTCGAGTATCCAAGCCGCGCCTTTTGAGGCTTTGTACGGAAGAAAGTGCAGAACGCCAGTTTGTTGGGTGCAAGATTGTTCAAATCCGTGATCGTCTGAAAGCTGCCAGAGATAGACAGAAGAGCTACGCGGATAAGAGGCGTAAACCTCTAAAATTTGAAGTTGGTGATAAAGTGCTACTCAAGGTGTCACCCTGGAAAGGGGTGATGCATTTTGGCAAAAGGGCAAGTTGAGCCCCAGATACATAAGACCATTCGAGATCGTCGAATGTGTCAGAACCGTAGCTTACAAGCTAAATCTACCTGAAGAACTCAGTGGAATCACAATGTGTTCCACATCTGCAACTTAAAGAAATGTCTAGCCGAGGAATTGCTAGCAATGTCGCATAAGGACGTGCAGATTGATGAGAGCTTGAAGTTCGTTGAAAAACCTTTGTCGATCGAGGATCGACAGGTTAAGAAGCTTCGAAGAAAGCATGTGCCGATTGTGAAAGTAAAATGGGATGCCCGTAGAGGCCCAGAATATACGTGGGAGGTTGAATCCACGATGAAACATAAGTACCCTCATCAATTCCAGTAAATCTCGAGGTCGAGATTTCTTTTAAGGGGGCGAGGATGTAACACCTCGCAAAATCATGTCCAATACAATAAAGACACGTGTCATGAACCTTAAAAGTGTAATGAATTGATTTCGAGGGACTAAAGTTGACAAACAAAGAAAGTATATGTGTGGAAGGACTAAAAGTGTCAACATGCCAAACTTATGCCTCTGATTGACCTTACACGATGTTCGTATTCTTTGTTGAATATAATTTCTATCGCAAGAAGTTGTTTGTGCTTAAAGTTTGAAGTTTACAAAGTTCGGGGGTTAAACGTGTCAACATGTTAATTATTACCTCTGAGTGACCTTTAACGATCCCGAAGCATTGTAATAATTTTATTTTACTCCCACGAATATCGGATAGTAATCTCATATAGTTTCGATGAAAATAAGACTTTTCGGGTGATCTCATAACTAACCGGGAGCTTAACGGAGTTAATTTGTGACCCAAGGCACTTGATAGTTAACTATGGGGGTTAATAGTGCAATAAAAGAAAGTTATTTAAACTTAAAATGGACCAGGGACTGAAACTGCAAAGCTGGCAAACTTCTTACCGGAATAGCAGGTCCTCGCGGGCCGCGTAGACCTTAGAGGGAGTCTACGCGGGCCGCGACAGCAGTGCCAGCGACAGAAAACTGCACAGCTGCATGTTGCAGCCTGTCCACCGCCATTGCATGCTAGTTTTTCGATACCAGGGTCTGTGCAACTGGTTTTTACTGCCCTAGGGACACTTGGGATCATCTGGTTACTCATAGGAACAGCTGGATTGATCTTGGGAGTCTTAAATCTTCTATATAAAGGGCCATTCTTGAGTTCTTCATTTGCACACTTCAAATTTTTACTCTCAACTCACTCTCTGAAGCCTCCTGGTGTTCAAGGAAGCTTTCTCAAGTTCAATTTTTGTGCTAAGGACTCTTGTAAGCGTTCTTAGTTTCTTTAGTTAAGATTTCATTAGCTTAATGACCGAAAGTCAAAGATATCATAATTACGCTTTGACTTTGTGATTAATCACTAATGGTCCAGCCATTATTCGAATTGAAAGTGGCTAGGTGTTGGTAATTATGTAGGTGATAAACCCTTAAAAGGGCACCTCCTAATTATCACATTTACTTGGTCAATTGTCGGGTCAAACTACTTAACAGAAAAGCCAAACGAGTCAGTTTTTGCAAAACAAATTATAACTGATAATGTAGAAGCTATAAAAGATATTTTATCACTTAAACAACTTGGTAAATAATATAAGAACATGTTTAGGCATGTTCAACCCGACATTTCTGAGTTTAGGCTCGGTTCGCAACCGAAAGTCACAAAAGTAGACTTTTGTTTTGACTTTCAGTTCTGACCTGATTTAGCTTAGTTTAGTTATTCCTTAGGGTTCCTTTGGGACCATATTATATGTTAGTATAACTCTCTGAGGTTATACTACATGGTTCCTTAGAAATCATAGATTACATGCATGTTCCGGTATTTGCTTAAAATGGACCATTATGCCATTTTATCATTAAAACGAGATTTTTGAAAATGTGAGAGAACAAAAAGTTGTATTACTGATATATAAGTATGTCCTAAAAATTTGACATCCATTTCTGGTCTGAAATAAGAGTTATGCACGATATCGTAAAACAAAAGTTTTTTGTTAATTAAATGGCATTTTTTGCTTAAATCATATTTAAACCCAATTTTTGGCACCAAACTTTCTACCCACTGTTATAATATAATATTTTGGGATTTTTGGAAATTTTTTTCGAATTTTATACTGACCATAGCATAGAGTTCTAGCATAAATTCGGTAATTGACGATAAAGCCCCTTTTGCTAATAAAATGAGTTTAACACATGATTTGCATACCAAATCTTTTTCTACTGATATCATATGTTAAATAAAATATTTCAAACACTTGAGACTGATCAAAATCTTAGGTTTCCTTAAACAACCCGAATATCGTCAAATACCGACCTTTATGCGAAATATGCGCATAGTATGGTTTAAAACCATATTTAGCACCTAAGACTTGTTACCTACTGATTTTAAAAATAAAATTTTATACTTTAACAGTAGGCATAAGTCTTGAACTTAGATTTCCAAATTTAACCTTAAAAGCATATGTGAAATGACTAAAACGCCCCTACGATGCATAGTTTGGCCATAAATGATAAACCTCACATATGTATGAAATCTTACTGATGTAACTTAATAAAATTTATATTTTTACTGTATATTTTAGACCAGAACCTCAATTTGCTATTTAACCTCTTTTATAAACTTTAAAATGACCAAAATACCCTTACGGGGCTTAAATTGGTTTTAAATTCGTTTTGGGCATAATGGAAGATATCCTACTGATATCATATCATATTTAAAGCATAATAACTTGTGGAACTTGTTCATGACTCATTTGGTTACCCGTTATGCACATACGCGTTCGGTACGGTTTATGTAACTAGTTTGCATAAATTAACCGAAATGGGTCAAACCTTATCATTTTACTTCAAAATCCAGAATGTGTTTAATTTACCCATTATATACAAGTCCTCATACTTGTCGGGTCTAAATCACATTCTAATCCGGTCTTCGCTTAATCTTGCGTTTTGAACCGTAAACCTTTCATTAAAACTAACCGGTCTAAGTTAAAACTTAAATAAGACCCGCTAGGAATCTAATAGGTTATTAAAACCTTCGTTCCAGATTAGGAGCCCAGTAAAAGCTACTTGTACTTGCTGATTTGGAATACGACTGTGAATAAAGTAACTTTAGCTCAGGTAAATACTTTTAACTTATTTTCCCTTATACGGGCTTGGGATACGGTATTATAATAATATCGCTTGGTCGGGTATGAAATCATTTAATCGGATTGTGATTAATAAATTTACATAATCCGTTTTAATCTGTTTTGTTTGATACAATGCCTTTGGGGGGTTAATGACCGTGTCCTAGATATCCTCGGCTCATTCATTAGAAATGGCCACGACTTAAGCACGGGGTGTAGGCATACACCTGACAGTTGCGTATGTAAAACGGTATCTCACTCGTGAGGAAACTTCTTGTGGGCCTATACTAGTGGTGTGTCTATTAATCTTGTCTCGGCTCTTCTAACCAGGCCCTGAACGGACGACAAACATATAAATCTGCATACAAGATTATTTTAATAATTGTCCCAAGTTATAAAAGATTTTATGTCGTGTGCATCCAAACCAATTTTATAAACACTTTTCAAAAGAGTCAGTTAATTGTATTTACCAGTGTACACTGACGTATTTTTTAAAAAGATTAAGTGCAGGTACTACGCGTAATGGGCTGGAAACTCCTGAGTATTAAATAAAGAGTCTTGCAAGCTTTTAATACTTAAAGTCTGTTAAACACTATTTTACTTTCCGTTTTAGATCCGCCTGTGGATCCACTTACAACCGTTGTGTAATATTTTATTATACTTTTGATCCGGTTTGTATTATTACTTTAGACTTCCACTGTACATTTAAACTGTGATTAATTGACTATGATGATATCAACTACGTCACGATACTCCCCACCGGGCCCACCGGTAATACGTGGAAATATCGGGGTGTGACAAGATTCGTGTTGAATAGTGTGGAAATCCTTTAGATCTGAACTAATCTTGATGAGATGATGCCACACAATAGTTTGCATAAGAAATCGAGAGAGAACCACCTTCAAGGAGTCTAAATCAGGTGATTTCAAGATGAAAACGTGTGATTTTAATGGAGAAGATGGTGTAGAAGTGTGTAGTGATGACGATTGTACAAGATTTGAGGAAAAACACTTATGAAATAGCCTTGAATCAAAAGAAATAGTGACTTGGAGCGACTTGAGTGTGTGCTGGTCGGATGGAGACGTTAAATCAATGAAAGGACGTGTACGACGGGTATTTATAGGGTGAGAGAGAAGAGTAAGGTGGTGGAGTGAAGTGTCGAATGGGTGTCCGGTCGGATGGCCATTCGATCGGATGGTCATCCGAACGGATGTCCATTCGACCGGATGTCCATTCGGACAGCCGTGTTGTGCGAGTTAGTTTTCCAACTTTCATTTCATGTTTTAAGCGTTGCGTTGCATTTAAGCGAGTTGTGAGTATGCGTTGAGCGTGTAAGCGTTGCGTTGAGATGACCACATAACATCAAACAAGTAATGTCACACCCCGATATTTCCACGTTTGACCGGTGGGGGAGTATCGCGACGTGGTTGGTAACATTACAGTCAAACAACACAATATTTAAATGCACAGCAGAAGCAAAAGATAGATATATTTCAACTTTAATAAATTGTAATATCAAGTATCACAAACAGTTGAAAACAATCCACAGGTGAATCAAAATAAAATGGAAACATTGTTCAACAGTTTTGATATCCAAGCTTGCGAGACTTATTGTGGACGCTAGGAGAAAGCCAGCCTAGTTCGCGTAGTACCTGCACTTAACCTTTTTGGGAAAATACGTCAGTTTACACTGGTAAATACAATTTAACTGACTCATTTTAAAAATGGTTAAAATTGATTTGAATGCACGTGGCACAAAACTTTTTATAACTTGGGATAATTATTTAAACATATAAACTTGTAAAAGAATTACATGTTCCTTATGCGTTCAGTAGCCCGGTTCATTCCGGGTTAAAGATCAATAGACACACCACATTATTTATTTTGGCACTGACGGGTGTACGCCTACACCCCGCGCTTAGGTCGTGGCCATTTCGTAAAATGCTGCCAAGGATATCCGGGACATGGTCATTAACCTCCCAAAGGCGTTAAGCAAACAAAACATATTTTAAACGGGTCATCTCGATAATACTTAACCACTAATCGATTAAGGTCGAATGCCCGACCAAGCGGTATTTTATATACCGTACCCCAAGCCCGTATAAGGGAAAATAAGTTAAAAGTATTTACCTTTGCAAGTATAATTCACAACTAGCAAATGCGGGTAGCTTTTACCGGTCTCCTATTCTGGAACAAAGGTTTATAATAACCTATTAGAATCCTAACGGTCTTTAGTTAAGCTTAAGCTTAGACCGGTTAGTTTTAAAGGAAGATACGGTTCAAACGCGTGATTAAGCGAAGACCGGAATAGAATGTGGTTTAGACCCGACAAGTTTGAAGACTTCTATAATATGGGTAAACTAAACACATTCTGGATTTTGAGATAAAAACGATAAGGTTCGACCCGTTTCGGCTAATTTATGCAAACTAGTTACATAAACCGAACCGAGCGCGCAAGAGGCGTAACGGGTAACCATGAGAGTCATTTACAGGTTTCCTAAGTTAATATGCCTTAAATAGGTTGTGATATCAGTAGAATACCTTCCATTATGCCCAAAACGAGTTTAACCTCAAATTAAGCCCCGTAGGGGTATTTTGGTCATTTTAAAAATATAAAAAGAGTTTAGGTATTAACCTGAGTTATAGGTCTGATATCATTAGTAAAAATACTTAATTTAATAAGTTATAACAGTAGGGTATTGCATATATGTGAAATTTATCAATTATAACCAAACTATGCACCGTAGGGGTATTTTGGTAATTTCACATAAGCTTAAAAGGTCAAAATCAGAAATCTGAGTTTAAAACCTTTACATACTGTTAGAATACAATTAATTACTAAAAATATCAGTAGGCATCAAACCTTACATGTTTAAAATAGCTTTAACGCATACTATGCGTTTAAAACGCTTAAAAAGTCGTTTTGAGCGATTTCCGGGTTATACAGGAAATCTGAGTTTTCTGATCAGGTTATTAAGTTCAAAATACTTCATTTATTATTTAAAATCAGTAGCAATTGGATTGGTGTCAAAATATTATGTAGAACTCATTTTATAACCAAAAAGGGTATAATTGGTATTTACCGAATCAACGCCATAACCTTAGGCTATGAGCAGTTTAAAAATAATTAAAAATCTTCAAAAATCCCAAAATATTATATTACATCAGTGGGTAAAAGTTTTGGTGTCGAAAATTGGGTTTAGATAGGCTTTATGCTAATGACGCCGTTTAATTACTAAAAAGCGTTCGAATTACGTCATTGAGCATAACTCCTAATCTAGACCTCCAACTGATGTGAAATTTTAGGGACATGTTTATAAATCAGTAGCAAAGATTATTTTCCTTTCACATTTCTTAAATTCTCGTTTTATGGTCAAAAGGGCATTATGGTCAACTTTAAGCATTTAACGGAAACATGTAAACGAATCGGGTAATCAAAGAACCAACCACAGAGGGTTATACTAACATGTAACCTGGTCCTAAGGAAGCTCTAATGCATTTTCAAATCATACTAAATTGGGTCAGAACTGAAGTCAAAGCAAAAGTCAAAGTTTTACGACTTTGGGTTCCGAACCGGGTCTAAACAGAAAATTTTCGGGTCGAACATGCTTAGACATGTTCTTACACTTATTACTAAGTTATATGAGTGATAAAATAGGTTACATGCCTCCTACATTGCTAATTAGGCGTTAATTTGAAAATTAGCATTCTGTTGACTTTTTCTAATCAACTTTGACCCGACAAATGGTCTAGTTAGAGTGGGAATCAGAGGGTGCCCTTTTAAGGGTTTATTGCCCACATAATTACCAACTTATAACTACCTTCAATTCGACTAATCACTGGACCATTAATGATTAATCACTAAGTCAAACGTTAATTACGACGGTTTGACTTTTAAGCTAACAACTAAGCAAAACTCGATTAAGGAAGGTCAAGGGTACTTACCAAAGTCTAATGCATGACTAGGGATGACTTGGGTCTGCTCTTATGCTCCAGGAAGCTCCACAATTGCAGATGGAAGGTGTGATCACAATGTTGCAACATAAGGCCCTTTTATAGTGAATTTGAGGGCTTGTGATCATGACAACCAAGTCTAGCATTGTTCCCAGATCATTTACAAGTGCCCCTAAGCCTAAAAATCAGTAGGGGACGTGCATGGAAGTGGAAAATATCTTTCTAAGGCGGTTACATGCTCAAAACAGGAACTGTCCCGTTTTTCTGTTGCTGTGCATGCCTTACGGACCGTAAGGCTTGACCTTTACGGTCCGTAAGCCTGTTCCAGAGGCAAAAAGTAGTTGGCCTTTCAAGCTTCGAACGGGAAACTAGTAAATACGAAATTTGGTCATGAATTATCAGTTCAGGGCTATAATATGTTTGAACTGTTATGTACCCTACCATGTTGAAATGTTTTCTTGAACTTTAAAGAAAAACCATAAAAGAAGGTTTATCGTGCATTTCTTCGTAGGATTCCACTTTTGCAAATAAGAGTCTATTATTGCTAGTATTTACCGGATTTGAGTATATCAGATGTTTCTAATATATATTAGGGTCTTGGGATTTATATTGAGGTCGCTCAGAGGTATAAATTAACATGCCGACACGTTTAAAATCCTGCCATACATCTCTAACTAGATCCGAGTTTATAATACTTTTTGTCTTACACGACACGTGTCATTATTTCATTTGACGTAAAATTTCGAGGTGTTACATCCTCACCCCCTTAAAAGAAATCTCGACCTCGAGATTTACTGAAATAAATGAGGGTACTTTTCTTTCATTGTGGACTCAACCTCCCATGTGTACTCGGGACCTCTGCGGGCATCCCATTTAACCTTGACAATAGGCACATGCTTCCTTCGAAGCTTCTTAACCTGTCGATCCTCGATCGACACAGGTTTTTCAACAAACTTCAAGCTCTCTTCTATGTGCACATCTGTATGTGGTATGACTAGTGATTCATCAGCGAAACACTTCTTCAGATTGCAGATGTGGAATACATTGTGAATACCACTGAGCTCTTCAGGTAATTTTAACTTATAAGCAACTGATCCGACACATTCGATGACCTCGAATGGTCCTATGTATCTCGAGCTTAACTTACCTTTCTTACCAAATCGCATCACTCCCTTCCAGGGTGATACTTTAAGCAATACTTTGTCACCTACCTCGAATTTCAGAGGTTTACGATTTAAATCTGCGTAGCTTTTCTGCCTATCTCTGGCAGCTTTCAGGCGATCACGAATCTGGACAATCTTGTCTGTCGTTTCAAAGACTATTTCAGGTCCTGACAGTTGGACATCTCCAACTTCCGCCCAACAAACGGGAGTTCTGCACTTTCTACCGTATAAGGCCTCGAAAGGCGCAGCCTTGATGCTGGTATGGTAGCTATTGTTATATGAGAACTCGATTAATGGCAGGTCGTTATCCCAACTACCACCTAAGTCAATCATACATGCACGAAGCATGTCTTCCAACGTTTGGATTGTACGCTCACTCTGGCCGTCCGTCTGAGGATGGTAAGCCGTACTAAAATTTAAGCGCGTGCCCAAAGATTGTTGGAAACTTTTCCAAAAATGTGACGTGTATCTAGTATCCCTGTCAGAGATAATAGACACTGGTACGCCATGTAGGGATACAATCTTATCCACATACAATTGGGCCAAAATGTCGGAGCTATAGGTCTCCTTGATGGGTAGGAAATGTGCTGACTTAGTCAGTCTATCTACTATCACCCATATTGTATCATTTCCTTTCCTTGTCTTCGGCAACTTGGTGATGAAATCCATCGTCACCATTTCCCACTTCCACGTGGGAAGTTTAGGCTGTTGTAGCAAACCTGACGGCTTTTGATGCTCAGCTTTAACTTGCGCACACGTCAAACATTTAGCTACATAGGTGGCTATAGACTTCTTCAAGCCTATCCACCAAAAATTTGCCTTCAGATCCTGGTACATCTTATCAGCTCCAGGATGAACGGAATATTTAGAACTGTGGGCTTCCTGGAGGATAACATCTCGAAGTCCTCCATAAACTGGAACCCATATTCGTCCATTTAATCTCAGGATTCCGTCCTTGCCATAGGATAACTGCTCCTCAGTTACTCCTAGCTTTTCATTTGGATAGTTAGTTTCCAGTACAGCTTCCTTTTGTGCAGCTAACAACCTTTCATTCAACCCATTCTTTACCTCAATGCTCTTGGCATTGATTCGGATGGGTTTCACCCTTTCCTTCCGACTTAAGGCATCAGCAACCACATTTGCCTTGCCCGGATGGTATCTTATCTCACAGTCATAATCATTCAACGTCTCCATCCATCGTCGTTGCCTCATGTTCAAATCCTTTTGGTTAAACAGGTGCTGGAGGCTCTTGTGATCAGAATAAATCACAAACTTGATACCATATATGTAACAACCCTCGGTAAAATCAATACCCTTATAATATTTCCGACTCTCTAATATACTATAAAATGTCTCAATATGTCTTATATTATACCCCGTATGTGAAAACCGAGCCCTAGTTATGTTATATATATATATATATATAATAAATCAAAAATAAGAAAAAGTAAGCTGAGGCGGGCCGCATAGGACCTCACCTCAAGCTTACGCGGGCCGTATCAAGACCAGACTTTGACTCCGCTGAAACCTTTAGTTCAAGCGGGCCGCATAAGATTCGTCTAAGTTGACGCGGGCCGCGCAGACTCATAACACGCGATTACACCAGAGGCCGACACGTGTCGACATCGTGGCGGACCTACTCAACGACTCAGCTAAGCTATAGTGTTGACTGGTGTTGACGTGGGCCGCGTCAGGTTACCTTGTCTTTTACGCGGGCTGTGACAGGATGCAATATCACAACTATAAATAGCAGGCATCAGTTTTCAGTTTCCGTCGCTCATTCTCAAATCTCATTCACGAATTCTTAAGTTATAGACATAATATTTTGGGTATTATACCCCTAATTAGCGAGGTTCTGCTCCGTTGTAAGCATTATAACCCCAGTTTCATAACAGTTACTCTGCCCGATTGATTTAGGGTTCCATAACAACTGTCTTGGTTCTGCCCGACGTAGTTGTTGGAATGCCGTCTCGGGGAGGGTATCATTAATATTTTCAAAGGGTTATGATACTAATCAATGTACATTTGTATAAATTATAGATTATATCCAGGAAACCCTCAAGTGAAACCTAAGATAGCAATGTGAGTAATCCTTCTTTTTGTGTAAACCTTTTTGTGAGTTTATCCTCTTTTTGTTAATGTTTTTGGTAATGTTTTACCAAACCTTAAATGTTTTACTATGAAAATTAGCAGTGATTGAGTCTTTGTGGTTATTCAATTACTGCCGGTATGTTGGGGTTTTGTATACAAAATTTGTACTACTTGCGAGTAGTAAGTCGGGATGACAATACGTTACCATTGGACAATGAGTTAGCCAATGTGTAATATGACCCACAAGTCAGGTCTGATAGTACCAAATGGAGTAATTTTGTAGACATAAACAATGTGATCGCTCTCAATACTGTGCTCTGTGACTTTAAACTTGATTAAACTGGGATTCACTCACCAGTATTTCCCGCTGACAAATATTTTTAAAACATGTTTCAGGTAACCCAATGTGAAAGCCATTTAATATAAAGCCAGCTGGAGAGCACTGAAGGCTTGGGGATAATGTGGCTATAAAAGTTACCAAATAAACGATGTTTTAAATTAAATAAAATAGGGTTTGTCCCTATAAATGTATTGTAATAAGAAACTTGGGTTTTTGCCCATGTGTTTATTAATATTAAATATGGTGGTTTTACTCTGATAACCATTTCCTAACTACGGTCCTGATGTAAATTCCGCTGCGAGATTAAACAACCTGATACCACCAAACTCTGAGCTCGCGTCCGCCCGATCCCGGGGAACAGGGATCGGGGGTTGCGACAGAAGGTGGTATCAGAGCCTAGCCACTGGTCTGAGCCAAAGAAGTGTTCTGCTGACACTTAAATGTTGAAATTTTGTGTTAGGAAATAAATTATGGAAATATATGCATAACTGTAATTATGTGTTATGTGACTATTTGCTAGTTTTCAGTATGAGTGATCAGGAACCGTCAGATATGAATCGTCAGTTATCTGATTCACCTAGGAGTGAAGGTATATCATCACAGCCTGCCCTTTCGGGGTATTCTGCTGATCAGGAGGATGGAATATTTGCCTTTAGAGCTCAATCTGAAGAACCATTTCCTACTAAGAAACGAGGATGGTTCAGTAAAGAAGCTTTTGCTCGTAGGAAGAGAATGAGGAAATTACAACAGCAAAGGGCTTTAGCAGCTATTAAGAGAGAGACAGATGCTCATACGCAAGATATGCTAAATAGAAGCCTAGCTAATTTCCATATTTTAGCTACGACTGCTGCTGACCCAGGTCTGGAACAACTAGTAGCCCCACAACCACAAAACCCAGAACAACCTATGGAGATAGAAAACCAGGAAAACCAAGAAGAGATGTACGAATTTAACCCAGAAGAAATCCCTCGGGTACCTGCACCAAACCCTCTAGACCCGAATTACGACCCTTGGTGGGACGATAATAGGGACTTTGTGCAACGTTACCCTATCCAGGATTATCCACCCATACAGAATATAGAAGCTTACCCAGGTATGGACCCTTTAGATCCCTATTACCAAGATGATTATATTAGGGAGATATTAGAGGCTCCTTACCAATTTCAGGAACTGTCACCCCCATATCAGGAACATGTACCCCAGATTCCAAACCCAGTTCGAGAACCTGCACCCCCAATGAGTGCAGAAAACGTTCAAGAACTTAGGACTTTCGGAGAGGAGATATTAGAAAGCAGTGAGAGGATGCGTCAAGTGGGAGAGCGTCTCGTATGGAAATACGATGAGCGCAATATGGATTTTTTGATAAATCCATATCCGTGAATGTTAGAATGGAGGAAGCGGTAGTAATAATAAAATAAAATAAAATAAAATAAAATATGTGTGTACGGATGCATATTATTATTTTATTTCTGTTGGTATTGTAATTTTATTTCTGTACTAGTGTGTAATAGACGCATAAGTATATGAAAAGAGTAAGTAGCAATGATCTACGTTTTTGGTTAGATTATGTGTCATGTGATTAACTATATTAAGATATTATTTGTGATATTAATATGGGGTAAATGTTTAAAATTCAGATGGCCGACGAAGGAAATCAAGGAAATCTGAATAACGATAACCAGAGTAACATTAACGTGGTTAATGAAAATCCAAACAACAATAACAATGGGAACCAGATGGATAATAGTGCTATCCAACACATTGTAGCACAGGGAATTATAGATGCAATGCCATTTATTCTTCAAACTGTTAAGGATGCTGACAATAAAAGTAAGCATAGTAGTAAACGACCAAGTGAACCAGAACACAGCGTGAACAATGGACCTGTACTTCAAATGCCTATTCCCAAGAGAAGAAGAACCATGCCTTATGGTTGTTCTTATAAAGAATTCTAGTCTTGTAAACCAATGGAATTCTCGGGCAATGAAGGGGCCATTGCAACCTTACGCTGGATAGAAAAGACTGAGGCAGTATTAAGAATAAGTAAGTGTGCTGAAGAAGATAGAATACTGTTTGCTTCTAATCTGTTTAAGAATGCAGCATTAGAATGGTGGAACACTATCCTCCAGACAAGAGGAAGTGATCAAACCTATAATATGGAATGGGAAGAATTTAAAAACAAGGTAGAAAGGAAGTTCTGCCCACCCAATGAAAAAGAACAGATAGCAAACAAATTCCTAAATCTTAGGATGACTGGTGTAGATAGCAAAGGGTACACTAAGCTATTTTTCGAATATGCTAGGATAGTGCCAACTCTTGCATCACTAGAACCAGTGTTAATCTCTCGTTATATTTGGGGATTAATAGGGGAAATTAGACACATAGTCAAGGCAGCTAGACCTCAAACCATAGAAGAAGCTGTAGAATTAACCAGTACCTTGACTGATGAATTAGTCCGTACTAGAGAAGAAGATCAGAGAAGGAACCTAACCCAAAGGCTTACTCAAGAATTCCGTTCAGGAAATTATAATCGTAGGAATACAGGTTCTACTTCTGCACTCTACTGCAAGGTCTGCAAGAAAAAGCATTCGGGAAAATGCTCCACTCTCTGCAATTATTGCAAGATGCCAGGACACAAGGAGGAAAATTGCAGGAAGAAATCCAGTAATGGATTATGCTTCAATTGTGGAGAAAAAGGTCATATCAGGCCAAACTGTCCTAAATTAGCTCCAGCTCCAAACAACAAGAACACTAAAAATGCTAGAGCATTTGTGTTAACTGCAGATGAGGCCAGAATGATTCCAGATGTCATAGCTGGTACGTTTTTGGTTAATGATGTTTTTGCTAAAGTATTATTTGACTCTGGTGCAAACCAAAGTTTTATTAATACATCGTTTTGCAAATTTCTAAATCAGTCATTAACTAAACTACCACTAGAATGCATAGTAGAAACAACCAATGGAGAAACCATTAGAATTTCTGAAATCTTGCAGGGAGCAAGTATAGAAATTTCAAATCAGAAATTTATTGCAAATCTTTATCCCATGAATCTGGTAGGATTTGATGTTGTTTTAGGAATGGATTGGTTAATAGCCAATAAAGCTAGTATTTTATGTGATCAAAAGTTAATTCAAATAAATTCACCAAAAGGTAAAAAGATCACAATTAAAGGAGATAAGCCCTCCAGATCCACAAAATTCATATCTGTGATGAAAACTGCAAGTTGTATGAGAAAAGGTTCTATAGTGTATTTGATTTCTATAATCACTAACACTAAAGGAAAGGATTTAAAAGATATTCCAGTAGTATCTCAGTTTTCAGATGTCTTTCCAGAAGAATTACCAGGACTACCTCCAGATAGAGAAGTTGAATTCAGGATTCATCTAATACCAGGAACGTCACCGATTGCCAAAGCACCTTACCGTTTGGCACCCGCTAAAATGCAGGAATTGAAGAAAAAATTAGATGAATTGTTAGAGAAAGGATTTATACAACCAAGTTCGTCGCCATGGGGAGCGCCGATACTGTTTGTTAAAAAGAAGGACGGATCAATGCGTATGTGCATTGACTACCGAGAATTAAACAAAGTCACGATTAAGAATCGGTACCCATTGCCAAGAATCGATGATCTGTTTAATCAGCTGCAAGGAGCTCGATTTTTCTCTAAAATCGATTTAAGGTCAGGATATCATCAATTAAAGGTACAGGAAGAGGATATTCCTAAAACCGCATTTAGAACAAGGTATGGACATTATGAATTTACTGTCATGCCATTTGGTTTAACCAATGCCCCAGCTGCATTTATGGACATGATGAACCGAGTATGTAAGCCATATTTGGATAAATTCATAATTGTATTCATAGATGATATTCTAATTTACTCTAAGAATAAAGAGGATCATGCAAAACATTTACATGCACTTTTAAGTTTGTTAAGAAAGGAAAAACTTTATGCTAAATTCAATAAGTGCGAATTTTGGTTAGAACAAGTACAATTCCTTGGACACTTAGTCAATCATGAAGGAATTCATGTAGATCCAACAAAGATCGAAGCAATTACGAAATGGAAAACCCCTGAGTCACCAACTGAGGTTAGAAGTTTCTTAGGATTGGCCGGTTATTATAGAAGGTTTATTCAAGATTTTTCTAGAATAGTCATTCCCTTAACTAAGCTAACCTGTAAATCTGTTAGGTTTGAATGGGGAGTAAAACAAGAAGAAGCATTTAGAATTCTTAAGCAAAGATTGACCCATACACCTATATTAGCATTACCAGAAGGAAATGAAAATTTTGTAGTCTATTGTGATGCTTCTAGATTAGGTTATGGATGTGTGTTGATGCAAAGACAAAAGGTTATAGCTTATGCATCTAGACAACTTGTTGGATCTGAGTTTCTTTTTTATTGTATTTTTGTTTGAAATAAAGATGGAAATGAAAGAGTTGTGCAGCGGAATTAAGATGAAAGCAAACTTTGCATACAATCAAACGAGAGTAATACTTTAATCAAACATCTTTACACAATGAATTGAAAGATTGAATTTGTTTCAACAACGATTACAATGATTGATGAATGAATGCAAACTCCCCCTCAGCCAGAGCTCAGTAGTTTGTTCGTGCAAAGAAGACGATGTGGTGAAAGAGCTGATAGAACAGTACAAAGTACTGAACTATTTATAGGCACTTGCAAACCACTGAGCATCTTAGCTGACGTCACCATGAAAGTGACATCTAACCTCCTAACAAACTCTAACCTCTGATCTATACAAACTCTGATGTGCTAACTACTGCTATTACATTTCTTTACATAAAAGACACTTAAACAGCTGCTGTATCCTTCCACTGCTGTGAACCAAGCAGTGTCTGTCCGGATCAGCAGTACTTGACACAGGGCAGTAGATTGAGTCAGCAGAGCTTTGGTCTTCCATCAGTCTTTGACATTGGTCAGTAGATGCAAAGCAGCAGTTGTAGGTCAGCACTTAGTAAGATCAGCAGATAGGAGATCAGTAGATACAAAACCACTTTCAAGGGGAGAGATTTGCATGAACTAACTATAATCGTCTGCTTATTCTGGATCCACTGCTCTGATCCAGTTTTGGCTTTAATTATCTGTTCCTCTGATAGGGTTCAATCCCAACAATCTCCCCCTGGAACAGATAATGCCAAAACTCTTCATTATTTGTGGAATTCTTTATTGCCTCATCAACAGCTCCCTTATCTGACCTTTAAATTGTAATTCAAAGTCTAGGGCATCTGTATCTTCATCATCCCTGCTAAGTGGAAGATCAAGGAGATCCTGCAAATCTTCAAGACTCAGGCCAAGAGCTTGTTCCCTTGATATTTTCTCCACTTCTCCACCAAACCTGAGCAAAGTCAATACGCAGGTCTGTTTTTCAGTTTCCCACTTTTGTATTTTTGAGCCTGGTGGGTTTCTTGGGATATGTTTATTTGTAGAAGTATTTGGAGAGGCTGGCCTATTCATAACTGGCTGAGCAGTACTTGCAGTTTGATCCAAACCAAGAGTTTCCATGATCATTTTCTTTATACCCTCTTTTCCAAGGTCTTCACCTTCCATTAACTCTTTGATGGTTTCAGCAATCAGCTGTTTATGTGGCCTTCTTTTGTAGATGGCAGCACCAACTGGAGCTGTGGATCTCCTGATTTGCAGCTTTGATGGTCTTTTTGAAACCGCTGCTTCTGGATAGTCAGGCTTTTGAGGAACTGTGGGATCTTTCTTTCTTAATTGTTCCAACTTTTTGTAAGTAGCCCTGACCACATCTTCTTTCCATCTAGCAACTTGTCTTTTGTTTCCATAATCAGCTGCTACCAGTTCCTCTTTCATTCTCCTCAGCTCTTCCTGTTTGTCAGGAACATTCTTTCTAAACTTTGCCCAGTTAGGAGGAGTGTGAGTGACTTTCCTTTTTATCATGTCTTGAATTCTTGCTGCTTCATTTTCAAGTTCAGGAATAGTCCACTCTTTGTACATGTATCTCTCTCATTTGTACTTCTTGTGAGCCATAATGCTTTCAATGTAGTCTTCCTTCAGAGTTTCAGCTGCTCTTTCAGAAATTTGTTGACTAACATTTTTTGCAAATTGCTCTAGGGATCTGACTTGTGTGAGCAAATATTGACTTCTCTGTGCAATTTCTTTATCAGATTTCCCTTGTGTGTTTTTCTTTGAGATATCCTCTGCTTGCTTGGCCTTGATTTCCAAATATTCATCAACATTTTTAGGCCAGGGATATCCTTTTATTGATGGCAAACTCCTTTTGGCAGGGTCATCCTCAAAGTAAAAAGATTTTATTTCTTCTCTAACAGCTGCTAATTCAAGAGGAAATTGAACAACTGCAGGAGGTAAGGGCTTGTACATCTTAACTGAAGAGAGAGGAACAGGTTTTGGAATTGTGACAAGTGCTAAAGATTTTGAGGATGTTTGTGGTGGTGAATTGTCATCATCTTTGAGAATTAGTCTTCTCCTTTTTGTAGGAGGGACTGATGATGTTTTGGATGGAACAGTGGTGGTAGATGTAGTGGCAGTGGATTGTGATTGACTAACAGCAGTTGAAACAACTGGTGTTTCAACCACTGTTGTCTTTACAACAGATGTTATAACATCTGCTGTCTTCTGCTGTGTGTCAGCAGGTGTTGTTTTTGGTGGTGATGATGGTAAAGCAATGGATGTTGTGTGTGTTGATGGAACAACTGTTTTGCAAGCAGTAGTTTTTGTAACTCCTGGTGCATCAGCTGTTTGGTATGGTGGTTTTTGAAGAGACTTTAAATGTCTGGTTGGAATGAATTTGGGTTGCCTTACTTTTCTAGTAGGCTTCTTCTTTTTCTCAACAGGATTTTCATGATCCCTTGACCCAGAAGTACCCTGATCTGGATGATCCATTCTGTCCACCCTGGCTTTCCTTTTGGCCTCTCTATCCCTTTTTACACTTGCAATTGCTTCTGCTAGTGCATTTGTTGTCATATCAATTTTCTTGCTGCCATCTGGCAAAGGGATCTTTTTGGTCATGTTTGAATTTTCTGGTTCAAGATAGAGACCATCCTCTATACCCTTCCTTTTCCACTCCTTAATTTTCTCCCCCTTTTTGGCATTATCTTCTGGGAGTTGATAAATGTAGCGGACTTTTGGAGGAGCAGTGCCAGTGGTGTGCAAGATCTGAGTTTTGAGAGCCTTTAAATCAGCCTGAGTGGTTTTGAACCTTGACTCCATTGCATTTCTCAGCTGTTGTACATGTTTTTCATGTTGCTGATCTGCTAATTTTGCTTGTTGTTGGAGAAAAGATTGAAATAGATTCCAGAGCTCATTTGTAGCAGGTGCCCTTTGTGGAGCAGGTGCTTGAGGTGGAACAGCAGTTGATTGTACCTTCTGAACTTGTAACACCTGTTGTAGCATATCTTTGAGTTCTGCAACAGAGTTATCAAGCTTTGCAATACGATTCGTCAATTTCTGGTATTTTAAACCATCACCCAAGTTAATGGGATCATCTGATTTCCCACTAGCAGTGGTTTTATCAGTGGTAGATGTAGGGAATATACTCCAAACATTAACCACTGATGCCCCTTTTTCTTGGTACTGGGGTCTTCTTCCTTCAACACTTGACAACCTTTTGATGTTGCCAGTAGGATAAATAAATCCACTGGTGGTTGGCAGAGGTGCTATAAAAGGAATTGCCTCCAAGGAAGTCTTATGAATGTAACCACTGTCCAAATGGAACCCAGTGGGTGTAACAGTTGTAGTGGCTGCTTCACTTGGATTACCACCAAGAGTTACTTGTAACTCAAGGGGTGTAACCTCCTCAGGTTGTGTTGGTGGGTTAGCAAAGATTGATACATCAGACCCAGTCAGTTGTTGAGGTATATTCTCATTAATAGGTGATTGAGAAGGACTGGATAATGCCTGGTTCAAATCAATTGCATCCAACAGTGGTTTTATTGGTGAAGGAATTTTGGATGTGATGAGTGGTGTAGAAATAGGATGTGTCCCGGGCAGTGGACTATGGATGATAGAAACAAGTGTTTCCAGAGCATCATGATGTGGAGACCCTATTTGTACAACCTGTTCTTTTTGTGAAGAAACAGGAGGAGTTTCGGTTATGGGTTGAGATATTTGTACCAACTGCTGTGAGGAAGTAGCAGCAGTGGTTTCTTGTGACTTTTGTGTTGTCACTGGCAGGAGCTCTGGTATCTCATCCTCCAGAGTTGCCTTTTTGATGGGTTTTGTGGGTTTTTGAGTTTTTCTTTTTGGCTTTTTGGAGATAGTAGGTGTGGGTATCAAAGCAGTTGTGCTGCTGCTTTGATCACCTTGAGCAGTGGGCTCAGCAGCAGATACCTGAGGAGCAGTTGTAACTGCTAAAATCTGCTCAGGCATCTCTGCTTGTGTTTTGCAAGGTGTGCACATTCGTGTAAAAGTTTCAGCAGTTAAGCAATTTGTTTGAATGAAATCACCTTGTTTTATTGCAGCAGCATCCGTCTTTCCAAGTTTCATTTCAAAATAGTAACTTAAAAATCTTGGAAAAAGTAGGAATGCCTTTGTTTCAACATTTTTAACCAAATCATTAAAAATTTCCTGGGAGTAGTTAAAATTTTCATTTTGAAGAATTGCAAATCCCAGTTTTTGAATTTTTAATGGTATTTCATTGAAAGAAGTGGTTTTGTTTGAAACACATTTTAAGAGGGTGTGAAATAAAAATCTTGTTGCAGGAGGAAAGTAACATTTTTCTAAGGTGTCCTTTTTGACCTCTGCATTGTACCCCCTTTCCAGAAAATCATTTTTTAACTCGTTTTTAGGGAAAGTAATTTTACCTTCTTGATCGTCGAGTTGAAAGACCTCTGAAATTGTTTGTGGTGTAATCTTGACTTCTTTTCCCTTTAAAGTAGAGTTAATGGCTATTACAGCTTCTCCTTGTGTTTCAAGGATTGCATTCTTCCAAAACTCCCTTTGGGTTGCCAAGTAAATTGGTGCATCCGCGATTAACAAAGTTTTGTACTTTGAGGCGGTGATGATATCAATGATGGAATCGAATTCCTTTGTGGAACTGGGTTTTGTAAGAAGACCCAGAAGATTGTGAGATGGTTTATGTGGAATTTCAGTGGAGATTGCCTTTTGAGAGGCTGTTTTCGATGATGATTTGGATGAGGGTTTTGAGGATGACTTCGATTTTGTCATTTTGAAGATGAATGATCGAAGAAGGTTGTGAAAGATGAGAAGAAAAACTGCTTTGAGAAGAGAATTTTTAAGAATTCAATTCGACAGTAAAACCCTGTTTTGGAGGTGAGTGGGGGATTTTATAGGGAAGAAAGTGAATGCTGAGGTGGCAGCCGTTACAAAAGGTCTGACCAAAATGTACTGCCCACGTGACAACCCCTGTTGAAAGTGAAGGACAGTACTTGTGTGATAGGGACAGATGAAGGCAGTGGTATGAAAGCAGTGGATGATTTTCACTATCAGTGGATAGCATATCAGTGGATAAGACACTGCTTTTGAACAACAGAGTTTATCAAAATAATGAGAGAGCAGGGGTTGACTTTCAGCAGTGGACAGACTTTTGAAAGAAGCAGACTTTTGAACAATCAGTGGTTAATGGCAGACTTTTAAGGATTTTAATGAAAATTTCATTTTTAGCTATTTTTAAGGATGGATTTTTGATTTTCTGAAAACATTTTGTTGCTTTTATTCATAGAAAAACAAGATGTTGCTTGTTATTCCATGTTCAGCATCCCAATTCTAGAGACCAAGCTTTCAAAAGTGGCTGTATCAAGTGCTTTTATGAGCACATCAGCCAGCTGGTCTTTAGTTGGGACATGATGCAGAGAAATCAAACCTTTTTCATAGCAATCCCTCACAAAGTGATGTCTGATGTCGATATGTTTGGTGGTTGAATGGGAAACTGGATTTTTGATGATATTTTATGCTGCCTGACTGTCCAACATGAGTGGTGTCTTTAAGGCAGTGATACCAAAATCCAGCAACTGATTTTGAAGCCACAGGAGTTGGGCTATACAGCTTGCAGCAGCAATGTATTCAGCTTCAGCAGTGGATGTTGAAACAGCTGCTTGCTTTTTGCTTTGCCATGAAACTAAGCAATCACCTAGAAACTGGCACCCTCCTGATGTGGACTTCCTTGTAGTGTTGCATCCAGCAAAGTCACTGTCTGAGAAACCTGAAAGCTTGATGTTCCCATTAGCTGGATACCAGATACCAAGTGTGGGAGCACCTTTTATGTATCTGAAGATCCTTTTTACAGCAATGAGATTTGATTTTCTGGGAGCTGATTGACTTCTTGCACAGACACATGTTGCAAACATGATGTCTGGTCTAGATGCAGTTAGGTACAGTAAAGACCCAATCATGCTTCTATAAAGTGTTTGGTCAATCAGCTCATCCTTTTCATCAGACATGAACAGCTTATTTGTTGCCATGGGTGTGCTGCATGGTTTACAATCATTCATATCAAATTTGGTTAAAAGTTCTTTAGCATATTTGCTTTGATGAATGAAAGTTCCATTTTGCATTTGCTGTACTTGGAGGCCAAGAAAGCATTGCAGCTCACCCATAGCACTCATTTCAAACTCAGCTGTCATGAGTTCTCTAAACTCTTCACACATTGAGTTACATGTGCTTCCAAAAATAATGTCATCCACATAAATCTGGACAATCATTAAATCCTTCCCTCTCCATTTTAAAAATAGTGTCTTATCAATGGTACCTCTTTTGAAACCATTTGAGAGTAGGAAGTTGGAAAGAGTTTCATACCAGGCTCTTGGTGCTTGTTTCAAGCCATACAAGGCTTTGTTTAGCCTGTAGACATGATCTGGATAAAATGGATCCTCAAAACCTGGAGGTTGACAGACATACACCTCTTCTTGAATTGTACCATAGAGGAAAGCACTTTTGATATCCATTTGAAACACCTTCATATTGTGGTTGACAGCAAAGGCCAGGAACAGTCTAATTGCTTCTAGTCTTGCAACAGGGGCAAATGTTTCATCATAATCAATCCCCTCTTCCTGTCTGTAACCTTGAACCACAAGCCTGGCTTTATTCTTGACAACAATACCCCTTTCATCAGTTTTGTTCTTGAAGACCCACTTTGTGCCAATGGGACTAACCTCTTCTGGCAGTGGTACAAGCTCCCATACTTGTTGTCTTTTAAACTGTTGGAGCTCCTCTTGCATGGCTTCTACCCAGCTGTTGTCTTTCAGTGCCTCTTGGTACTTGACTGGCTGATGGAGTGATAGAAAACCAGCAAAAAGACAAATGTTTTGGGTTTGGCTTCTTGTGAGCACCCCTTCATTTATGTTGCCAATGATTTGATCAGGTGGATGAGATCTTAAGAAGATTAAATCTCCTTGGTATGGTATGATGGCATTGGTTGGTGAAGGCTGCAAATGTGTATCATCTGAGCTAACCACTGCTGGAGACTTTGATGATCCAGCAGTGGCTTCAAAAGGTGGTGGAATGGGTGGTAATGAAGTGGACAACTGCTGACTTTTATCCACTGTTTGAGGACTTTTGTCAGCAGTGTTTGAGGATGTGGAAGCAGTGGTTGATGGGCTACTTTGGTCAACAACTGTTGAGGTAGCAGTGGTTGAGCTTTGACAACTGTTTTGAACAGCTGATGCTTTTCCCTTTGTAGCAGACCTTTGAGGGATGATGATTTCATACCCATAGTCTGGTGATGTATCCTCTGATGTACCTGCACTGTTAGTCTTGACAGCAGTATTTTCAAAAGTGAACTTTTCAAGATCAAACAGATCTGCAGGGTTTGCTGGGATTTTCATTGATGAAAGTTCATTGAACTTAACATTCAAAGTCTCCTCCACTGCCTTGGTCCGTGTATTGAACACTTTGTAGGCCTTGGCAGTGGTTGAGTATCCCAGATGATAACCACAATCAATTTTGGCTGCAAATTTTGAAATGGAATCTTTTAAATTCAAAATAAAGCATGGGCAGCCAAACACTTTGAAATATGAGATCAGTGGTTTAATTTTATACAGAATTTCATAGGCAGTCTTTTTGTGCCTGGGGTTTATTAAAACTCTGTTCTGAACATAGCAAGCAGTGTTTACTGCCTCTGCCCAGAATGTTAATGGCAAACCTGAATCTGCAAGCATGGTTCTGGCAGCTTCAATCAGAGTTCTGTTCTTCCTTTCTACTACCCCATTCTGCTCTGGTGTTCTTGGGATGCTGTACTGCCTTACAATCCCTTTCTTCACACAGAAGGCATCCAACTCCCTATTTTTGAATTCTGTGCCATTGTCACTCCTGAAGCTTTTCACTGGAAGGTCAAATTGCTTTTCGACCTGTATTACAAAGTCTTGCAAAATGCCTGCAGTTTCATCTTTTGAGTGCAAAAAGAAAGTCCATGTGAACCTAGAAAAGTCATCAACAATAACCAAACAATATCTTTTCTTTTTAAGGCTCATGACTTGAACTGGGCCAAACAAATCCATGTGTAGCATTTGCAAACACTGGGTTGTTTTGGACTCTTCAATGGACTTATAAGAACTTTTATGCTGTTTTCCTTTTAAACAGGAAATGCAATGTTCAGGACATGAAAACAATTTTTGTGGTAGGCCTCTCACCAAACCATTTTTTGAAATTTATGTGATTGTTTTAAGATTTGTGTGTCCCAGCCTTCTGTGCCAAAGTTCTGTCTCTTTGTTAGAGGCAGCTGAGAACAGACAGGCATCAGCTCTGGGACACTCTTTTGACATGTCAACAACATAAACATTGCCACTTCTTTGAGCAACAAGTTTAGTTTGACCAGTTTTGATTATTGCTTCAATCTTTTTGACCATTTCTGGTCCAACAATCCTACAACAGTCTTTTGTGAAGAATGACCCAAATCCCTTGTCACTCATTTGGGACACACTCAGAAGGTTGAATTTTAGATTGTCTATTAGATTGACATTTTCAAATTTTACTTTTCCAGACTGCACTGTACCAGACCCCAGAACTTTCCCTTTACTATTATTCCCAAAGGATATATCACCCCCACCATGGATTTTAAAGTCTTTGAGGAGGGCTTTACATCCTGTCATGTGCCTGGAGCCTCCACTATCTACATACCAAAGACTATCAAAGCATGCAGAAGCTCCCTGCACATGAAGTAAAAGGATTAGTTCATTAAGGTCTCCAAAGCCAACAAGGCTTTGGATGGGGTCTCAACAGTGTCTGGGATGGAGGCAGAATGATGGACAGTGGTTAGATCAGGAGTTTGAACTGTTTGAACTGTTTTAGGACAGTGTTTCTCTAACCACTGTTGTGGGTCCTGACCAATCATCTGCTGGTAACCAAAAGGATGCTTGTTCACTTTGGGTTTAGAGGGCCTTTTGTAGGCCTCATAAACGTGAGGAATCCTTTGGTAGGACTGTTTTTCTCTGCCTTTTCTGAACTGATTGGCAGGGGGTGCATCAGTAACCTGAACATCTCTTTTGACAGATGTTTGGTTCAGCTGTTTTGTAACAGCTGTTTGAACTGGCACAAACAGTGGTTGTTTCTTGGTAAATTTGACAGATGTTGATGATGATGGTGGACTCAAGGATGTTTTAGCCATGTACTCATTCTTTTTCACATCAAAGTTTTTGAGGTACACACATGCTTGAGTTTTATGGTTTGTCTTACCACAAACAATGCAGCTTTCTGCTGAAACAATGACACTTGTTTTGTTTAAATCATAAGCTTTCAAGTGGAAACAATCTTTTGTTAGATGATTCCTTTTTTCACAAAATTCACAAAACAAGTTATCAATTTTTTCTTTCTTCTTTCTCTTTTCAGACTCCTTTGCAGCAGAGGTTTTAACCACTGCTGGGATGTCCTTGAGAGGTATGACTTTAGCTTTTGGAGCTTTAACACCATCAGTTGATGTAAAGTCCATTGGCTTGAAATTTTCAAGAATATCACACTCGTCAGACCAGGTAGGTTTAAACTGATATTTTTCAAGTTCTTCAAAAGTTGAGGAACTCCTTGTTCTGCCAAGTGTGATTTTGTTACCAAGTTTGTCAGTGATTTTCACTTCTTGGCCATTCTTGTTTGTGGGGATGAACTCAGTGGTTACATCAGTGTTTTGAACAGATTTTTCACAAGCAATGTGTTCATCATCATATTTTCTGTACCCAACCCCAAATTTCACATTACTTTCAATCTGTTTAGCAAGCATCACCTCATATCCTCTGCAGGATTCCACCCATCTTTCACAAGTAATCTGGGTGGATTCCAACTCCTTTTTGCAACTTTGGTATTTTTCTACCATAGTTTGAAGTTGGGTTTTGGTGATGCTTTGCTCTTCTTTTAGACAGCTGATTTCTTTTTCCTTTTCAGTCAATTTGTTTTTAAGTTCTTTTAAAGAGCTTTCAAATTTGACCTCATCAGACAAGATTTTATCCCGAAGGTTTTCATTCACCTCTTTAATGTTTGCAAAAGCAATTATGCAATTGTCAGAACACAGTTTTTCAAGAACTTGAGGAGATACCTTGGCAGCTGCCATCATTGCACAATCACATTGATAATTTTCTTCAACATCTGCTGTCACCTTCTTTTCACCAGCCTTTTCTTCCTTCTCTTCTTCTTTGTCATCTTTGGACCATGGATCTGTCATTGGTTCAATCAGGATACCTGAACTTTCTCCCAACAGTAGTTCACCAGCCACAGCAGTAACCACTGCTTCAGTCACCTCTTCCACTGTTTCAAAGCTCTGCTGTTCCTCCTCAGTTTCAACCCCCTCCTGTATTGACTCTAATGCCATCAAACAAAATTCATCATTTGAAGGTTCATTAAAGCCATAGAGTGCAAAATTTTCATCACTAAAGTCATCAGGCATACTGCTCCAGTCAACAAACCCTTGAGTGAAAAAACTTTGTTGATCTGGTTGTGCTGCTGCTGGAGCAGTGGTTTGAGGTGCAACAGGTTGCACTTGTACCTGTGGAACAGGGCTTTGAACATATTGGATTTGTGGAACAGTAGTTTGGACATAATGTACTGGCACAGGGGCAGCAGCATAGTGAGCAGTGTTCACTTGAGCTGCTGGGGCATATTGGGTATAGTGCACAGTGTTTTGGTTTTGAGGTCTAGGATTTGAGCTAGGATGAGTAATTATGGGACCAGTAGTTTGACTCCTACATTCCCTAGCGAAATGTCCCAACCTATTACACTTATAGCACTTGATTTTCGATTTATCCAACCCAACCCTTAGATTCCCATGCAAACCTGGGAATTTTCGCCCTGTTCTTTTGTAGAACTTGCTAGTTCTAACACTTAGCAAAGCCAGTTGGTGCAGAATGTCCATTTCCTCTAAGTCAGTAGGATCAAAATGTTGCAAATCATTTAGTTCAAAGCATAAATTGTCTGACATCTGGTTTTCGTTTGCAGTGAATGCATAACTAGCAGAGTGAGGATCAGGGTTGTTAAAATTTGCTCCAGCAGTTATGTCAATGAAATGATCATAACCCTGATCCTTACCACTGCTCCCAGATTCTTCTTGACCCAGAAGAGCAGTATTACCGAATGTATAATCATCAACGGCTTTTCCTGCCTCTTGTAACTTCCTTTTCTGGTTCAACTCCCTTTCGTAAGTCAGGAGTCGACCATGGAGTTGGGTCAAGGTCAGATCCTTGAACTCAGGTGAATTTCTGGTGACAAAAGCTATAGTGCCCCATTTTTCGGGCAGTGACCTGAGGAACCTGCTGTTTTGAGTTGAGTTTGTAAAAGTAGTGTTAACAAGCCTCAGTTCACTGATGAGACAACTGAAACGCTCAAATTGTTGCGTCAGTGATTCACCTCTAACATGACAAAATGTTTCGTACTGTTGGTTCAGGATTTCCCTATTGTTTTCTATGACTTCTTCAGTTCCTCCAAACTGTTCCTTAAGTGCGTCCCATAACTCTTTGGCACTGTTACAGTGTAACAGTCCAGCATATATTTCATTGGGCAGCGCTGATGCTATGATGCTAAACGCTTTAGCATCTAGTTCGATCTTTTGAAAATCGGTTTCGGTATAGTTTTCAACTGGTTTTGGAATGAACTTTTTAGCATCTTCAGCGCTTGGCACTGAAGGAACATGGGGACCAAAGGTGACAGACCTCCAACAACCTGTGCTTTGTTGAGCGAGGATGTGACCCATCCTCCTCTGCCAGATGTTGTACTCATTTCTTTTTAGCATAGGTGGTTTAAAAAGTGAGCCGATGTTGTTTTTATCATCCTGAGATTGTGACGTCATTCTTGTTGTTTTACAGACACTGAGAAATCAACTTTAATGGTGATTTATCCTTGCTCTGTTTTTCAACGGACGAACAAACGATCAGTATCAACTGTAATGAGCCGAACTATTTACGTCAAAATGATTGTTAAATCAAATTTGACTGTCCAAGCTCTGATACCAATTGTTGGATCTGAGTTTCTTTTTGATTGTATTTTTGTTTGAAATAAAGATGGAAATGAAAGAGTTGTGCAGCGGAATTAAGATGAAAGCAAACTTTGCATACAATCAAACGAGAGTAATACTTTAATCAAACATCTTTACACAATGAATCGAAAGATTGAATTTGTTTCAACAACGATTACAATGATTGATGAATGAATGCAAACTCCCCCTCAGCCAGAGCTCAGTAGTTTGTTCGTGCAAAGAAGACGATGTGGTGAAAGAGCTGATAGAACAGTACAAAGTACTGAACTATTTATAGGCACTTGCAAACCACTGAGCATCTTAGCTGACGTCACCATGAAAGTGACATCTAACCTCCTAACAAACTCTAACCTCTGATCTATACAAACTCTGATGTGCTAACTACTGCTATTACATTTCTTTACATAAAAGACACTTAAACAGCTGGTGTATCCTTCCACTGCTGTGAACCAAGCAGTGTCTGTCCGGATCAGCAGTACTTGACACAGGGCAGTAGATTGAGTCAGCAGAGCTTTGGTCTTCCATCAGTCTTTGACATTGGTCAGTAGATGCAAAGCAGCAGTTGTAGGTCAGCACTTAGTAAGATCAGCAGATAGGAGATCAGTAGATACAAAACCACTTTCAAGGGGAGAGATTTGCATGAACTAACTATAATCGTCTGCTTATTCTGGATCCACTGCTCTGATCCAGTTTTGGCTTTAATTATCTGTTCCTCTGATAGGGTTCAATCCCAACACAACTTAAGAATCATGAAGAGAATTATTCAACCCATGATTTAGAATTAGGAGCTATAATTTTTGCTCTTAAGATTTGGAGACATTACCTTTATGGTAGTAAATTTACCATATTCACTGATCATAAAAGTTTAAGGTATGTTTTTGGGCAGAAGGAATTAAATATGAGACAAAGACGCTGGATGGAATTTCTTAGTGACTATAACTGTGATATCCAGTATCATGAAGGAAAAGCAAATGTAGTAGCAGATGCTTTAAGTAGAAAGTATCATGAAAAGCCAAGAAGAGTACGTTCTCTTAAATTAAATCTACAAGTAGATTTAAATGATCAAATCAGAGAAGCACAAGAATCAGTAATCAAGGATGATTCTGAAAAATTAAAAGGTATGTTAAAAGAATTAAAACAAGGAACAGATGGAATATGGAGATTCCATGAAAAGAGAATGTGGATACCTAAATTAGGAAACCTGCGTAATCGTATATTAGAAGAAGCCCATAAGTCTAAGTATACGATGCATCCAGGAAGTGATAAAATGTACCAGGATTTAAGGAAAAATTTCTGGTGGATAGGAATGAAAAAGGACATAGCAGCCTATGTTTCTAAATGTTTAACTTGCTCACAAGTTAAAGCTGAACATCAGAAACCCTCAGGTTTGTTACAGCAATTAGAAATGCCAGTTTGGAAATGGGAATTGATAACAATGGATTTTGTTACTAAGTTACCCAAAACTAGGAAAGGAAATGATAGAATCTGGGTGATTGTAGATAGACTAACTAAGACAGCTCATTTCTTACCAATGAAGGAAACAATTAGTATGGAACAATTATCTAAATTGTATGTAAATGAAATTGTTTCTTTACATGGCATTCCTTTATCTATTGTTTTTTATAGAGATAGTCGATTTACATCTCATTTTTGGTCAAGTTTCCAAAAGGCAATGGGAACTAAGTTAAAGTTAAGCACAGCTTATCATCCACAAACAGATGGACAAAGCGAAAGGACAATTCAAACAATGGAGGACATGCTAAGAGCTTGTGTAATTGACTTTGGAGGTAATTGGGATGATCACTTACCTTTAATAGAATTTTCTTATAATAATAGTTATCACACAAGTATCAATGTTGCACCATTTGAAGCACTTTATGGACGAAAGTGTCGAACCCCAGTCTGTTGGGCAGAAATTGGGGAAAAACAACTATCTGGACCTGAGATAGTACAAGAAACAACCGATAAAATTATTCAAGTCAAGGAACGACTGAAAGCAGCACGTGATCGACAGAAAAGTTATGCTAATAACAGGCGAAAATCATTGGAATTTCAAGTAGGAGATAAAGTATTGTTGAAAGTCTCTCCCTGGAAAGGAGTGGTAAGATTCATCAAACGAGGAAAGCTAAGTCCCAGGTATGTTGGACCTTTTAAAATTATTAGGAGAATAGGACCTGTAGCCTATCAGCTACAATTGCCAGAGGAAATGGCAGGAATACATGATGTGTTTCATGTATCTAATCTTAAAAAATGTTTAGCTGATGAATCACTAATAGTGCCTCTTAAGGATATAGAGGTAAATGAACAACTCAAGTTTGTAGAAAAGCCTCTACAAATTGAAGACAGGAAAGTTAAGAATCTCAAACATAAGAGATTAGTTCTAGTCAAAGTGAAGTGGGATTCCAAAAGAGGACCTGACTATACATGGGAGCTTGAGTCAGAAATGAAAAGGAAATATCCGCACTTGTTTCAGTAGATCTCGAGGACGAGCTCTGAAACAAGGTGGGGAGAATGTAACAACCCTCGGTAAAATCAATACCCTTATAATATTTCCGACTCTCTAATATACTATAAAATGTCTCAATATGTCTTATATTATATCCCGTATGTGAAAACCGAGCCCTAGTTATGTTATATATATATATATATAATAAATCAAAAATAAGAAAAAGTAAGCTGAGGCGGGCCGCATAGGACCTCACCTCAAGCTTACGCGGGCCGTATCAAGACCAGACTTTGACTCCGCTGAAACCTTTAGTTCAAGAGGGCCGCATAAGATTCGTCTAAGTTGACGCGGGCCGCGCGGACTCATAACACGCGATTACACCAGAGGCCGACACGTGTCGACATCGTGGCGGACCTACTCAACGACTCAGCTAAGCTATAGTGTTGACTGGTGTTGACGCGGGCCGCGTCAGGTTACCTTGTCTTTTACGCGGGCCGCGACAGGATGCAATATCACAACTATAAATAGCAGGCATCAGTTTTCAGTTTCCGTCGCTCATTCTCAAATCTCATTCACGAATTCTGAAGTTATAGACATAATATTTTGGGTATTATACCCCTAATTAGCGAGGTTCTGCTCCGTTGTAAGCATTATAACCCCAGTTTCATAACAGTTACTCTGCCCGATTGATTTAGGGTTCCGTAACAACTGTCTTGGTTCTGCCCGACGTAGTTGTTGGAATGCCGTCTCGGGGAGGGTATCATTAATATTTTCAAAGGGTTATGATACTAATCAATGTACATTTGTATAAATTATAGATTATATCCAGGAAACCCTCAAGTGAAACCTAAGATAGCAATGTGAGTAATCCTTCTTTTTGTGTAAACCTTTTTGTGAGTTTATCCTCTTTTTGTTAATGTTTTTGGTAATGTTTTACCAAACCTTAAATGTTTTACTATGAAAATTAGAAGTGATTGAGTCTTTGTGGTTATTCAATTACTGCCGGTATGTTGGGGTTTTGTATATAAAATTTGTACTACTTGCGAGTAGTAAGTCGGGATGACAATACGTTACCATTGGACAATGAGTTAGCCAATGTGTAATATGACCCACAAGTCAGGTCTGATAGTACCAAATGGAGTAATTGTGTAGACATAAACAATGTGATCGCTCTCAATACTGTGCTCTGTGACTTTAAACTTGATTAAACTGGGATTCACTCACCAGTATTTCCCGCTGATAAATATTTTTAAAACATGTTTCAGGTAACCCAATGTGAAAGCCATTTAATATAAAGCCAGCTGGAGAGCACTGAAGGCTTGGGGATAATGTGGCTATAAAAGTTACCAAATAAACGATGTTTTAAATTAAATAAAATAGGGTTTGTCCCTATAAATGTATTGTAATAAGAAACTTGGGTTTTTGCCCATGTGTTTATTAATATTAAATATGGTGGTTTTACTCTGATAACCATTTCCTAACTACGGTCCTGATGTAAATTCCGCTGCGAGATTAAACAACCTAATACCACCAAACTCTGAGCTCGCGTCCGCCCGATCCCGGGGAACAGGGATCGGGGGTTGCGACAATATAAATAGTGCCTCCATAGCTTCAGTGCAAATACAACGGCACCCAACTCCAAGTCATGGGTGGTGTAATTCTTCTCGTGCACCTTTAACTGTCGTGAAGCATAGGCAATAACTTTGCCTTTTTGCATAAGCACACAGCCCATTCCGGTGTGTGATGCATCACAATATACTACAAACTCTTCAATTCCATCAGGCAACGTTAATACAGGAGCGTTGCTCAACTTTTGCTTTAGAACATCAAAATATTCTTGCTGCTTAGGCCCCCAGTCAAACTTAATCTTCTTCCTAGTCAAAGAAGTTAGGGGTGCAGCAATCCTTGAAAAATTTTCAATAAAGCGCCTGTAGTATCCTGCCAATCCCAATAAACTGCGAATTTCTGTGGGCGTCTTCGGCTCCTGCCAATTCATAACTGCTTCAACCTTAGCGGGATCTACTTGGATTCCGCGTTCACTAACCACATGTCCAAGAAATTGGACTTCTCGAAGCCAAAATTCACACTTCGAAAATTTGGCGTAAAGCTTCTCCTATTGAAGTAGTGAAAGAATACATCGAAGATGCTTCTCATGATCAGCTTGGTTCTTCGAGTAGATGAGGATGTCGTCAATGAAGACGATGACAAATTTGTCCAAGTAGGGCTTGCAGACGCGATTCATGAGGTCCATGAATGCGGCAGGTGCATTAGTGAGCCCAAAAGGCATCACTAGGAACTCGTAATGACCATAACGAGTCCTAAATGCAGTCTTGTGTACATCTTCATCTTTAACCTTCAATTGATGATAGCCTGACCTAAGATCGATCTTAGAGAAGTAGCTTGCCCCTTGAAGCTGATCGAACAGATCGTCGATTCTGGGCAATGGGTACCTATTCTTGATAGTGACTTTATTAAGCTCATGGTAATCGATGCACAGACACATCGATCCATCCTTCTTCTTGACAAATAAGATTGGTGCTCCCCAAGGAGACGAACTAGGTCTAATGAAACCCTTGGCTAGCAATTCATCTAGTTGCGTTCTCAATTCCTTCATCTCTGTTGGTGCCAACCTATAAGGTGCCCTTGCTACTGGTGCTGCTCCAGGGATGATGTCAATTCTGAATTCTACTTGCCTATCTGGTGGTAAACCAGGTAGCTCTTCAGGAAAAACTTCAGGGTATTCAGAAATGACGGGGATATCCTCAATCTTAGGCTTCGGCTCATCCATAGTAACTTGTGCCATGTAGATGACACAACACTTCTTCAAACACTTGGAGGCCTTGAGCATAGTCACTTGCTCAGGTAGTCCATACTGGGTATCTCCCTGAATGGTAAGTGATTCACCAGATGGAGTCTTGACCACCACTTGCTTCTTATTGCAGACAATCTGGGCCTGGTTATGAGATAACCAGTCCATGCCTAAAACGATGTCAAAACCGGCTAATTTCAAAGGAAGTAGGGACAAAGGAAAAGCGTGGTTCTTAATGGATATGAAACATCCATCTAATATGGTTGAGGCGGTTTCTAAGGTGTCATCTGCTAATTCCACCTCATACTTTACACTTAGGGTTTTAACAGGTAAATTCAGTAATTTGCAAAACTTATTATCTACAAACGATTTATCAGCGCCTGAATCAAAAAGTACTCTTGCATAGACATCATTTATGAGGAAAGTACCTATGATCACATTGTCGTCCTGGATAGCTTCCTTTGCATCCATCCTAAATACCCTAGCATTGGTCTTTTTCCTATCCTCAGTCTTCTTTGCAAGTTTTGGGCAGTTGGACTTGATATGCCCTTTTTCGTTGTAACTGTAGCACGTTGCGTCCTTCAACTTTTTACAATCCAAGGTCTTGTGTTCCTTGGACTTGCATATCCCACATGCAAAAGTTCTCGACTGGCTCTGCGAGTTCGATTCATATCTGCACTTCCTGAAGTGCTGTTTCTTGCAGATCTTACACTTGGGCTTATCACCAGATTGATGCCCATCCTTCTTAGATCCTGACCCCTTCTTGTGGTCGTTGTTTCCCCTGTGCTTCTTATCCGAACGTCGTGAGTTGTCATCCTCACGCTTTCTTTTCTCGGCATCCGTGTTCCTCAACGATCTCTGTCTGACCGCATCCAGTGTGAGGGACAAAGATATATCAGCTACAGATCTGAAAGTAGCTGGCCGAGAGGCCTTCACGCTTGCCTTAATTTCTGGGGCTAAACCCCCAATGAAACGAGCGATTCTTTTGGGTTCCGGGGTCACCAGATACGGAACCAATCTCGACATTGTGTTGAAGCTTGTAAGGTAAGCTTGGCAGTCAAGGTTCTTCATAACTAACGATAGAAAATCAGACTCAATCTTTTCAACCTCATGCTGAGGACAGTAGTTTTCCCTGATGAGGGCAACAAATTGTTCCCATGTCATATTGTACAGTGGAATCTTCCCAGTAGCTTGAATCAACGATCTCCACCAGGCTAAGGCCTCACCTTTGAACGATTGAGACACAAACTTTACCACATCTCTATCAGCGCACCCGCTGATATCAACCACTGTGTCCATCTCATCCAACCATGCCATGCAGTCTATAGCCCCTTTTTCCCCAGTGAAATCCCTGGGTTTGCATGAAACAAAGTATTTGTAGGAGCAACCCTTATCACGGGGTCCTTGGTTCAGTACGACCTTCCGAGATGGAACACTTTGCTGATTAGAAGAGTGGCGATCGTCATCATCTTTCTTTGGTTCTTCCTTCTTGGAGGGTGGCTTGCTGTGAGCCTCAGAATGAGTCTTAGGCTTGGAATGCGGTGCGGATAGGGTCCTACTCCGAGTACCGCTTGCCTCACTATACTGCCTATCCAAGGCTTTTGTAACAGCATTATCTATTAATGCTTGGAGTTCCGCGCCAGACACATTGAATCTGGGGGCGTCCTGATTCTCCTTTGGCCGACTATTGATTTCATCCGAGTCCGCCATGTATCTTGAACTGTTACATAAGATATCGACAATAATTTATTTGGGAGTTTATTATGGAATTGCCTTTTAGGGCAATTCATTATTTAGGATTTTTTTTATTATAATTTATCCTAATTATCAAATAATAACAGTATTATTAGCACAAAAGGCCTAGTCACAGGGACATTTTTAAATTATAAGCCATGATTTCAGAGAATCAAGGCATGAAGGTTTGAACATAGTCTGTACTGGCAGGGAGTCATGGACTACTATTGTCTTTTGTCTTATGTGACAATGGTTATGACCCGTAGGCACTGCATCACTAATGGATGTCTAACATATGATCATCTTAATTGATGATTTAAACGCATGATTTATAGATCATTAGGTTAAGTTAGGAATCTTTCGAAGAATCCCATTATAAGAATGACGTGTGTGATTTTAACGAATCACGTCTGCCATGAGCGTTAACATGTTTTCAGATGCTAACAGGGATTTGAATCTTTTTAACAGGTCTTACCATCTTGGCCAAGTCTTATAATGACATGCGGGCTAGGTTTTACCTTTAAGATTCTTAGTTAATATTTAATAGGCAGATTATTTATAAAAGGAATGATTTTTGATTTAATTATTTCATGTATAATATATTTATGCATATAATGACAAAATGAATTTATAACTTAACATTCCATTAATCATAAAATACACACTGCCCTAAACGGGACTTTTAACAGAACAATTCACCCACGCAGGGGCCAAACTAAAATACAAGTCCACGCAGGGACCAAATACTAGAATAGATGTCCACGCAGGGACTAAAAAGTCAAGTCCACGTAGGGACTAAATACACAGATAAATGTCCACGCAGGGACTTGATTGAAATGGGAATACAACAATACATATGGGGATTTAATGATCCCTTTTCTTCTTCCCCTTTAGCAAGCTTGCCAGGCCCTTGAGGAAACCCCTGTTGTTCCTGCGTTCTTCCTGGAACTCATGCTCCACCCGACTTAGTCTTTGGAGGATTTCCTCCTATTCTGGTGGGGAAAATCATGGTGGCTGCGACTGCTGTCGAATCGGTGGTCGAGCAGGTACTAGATATCCATGAGTTGGATATCCCACTCCCCAAGGAGCTCCATACGGTCCTTCCGGATGTAGGGCGTTGTAGTTTGCCGCGACTAGGTACGGGTCGGCTTCAGCATAGTTATAATGGGTGTGAGCCGGCTGCTTAAACGGATTGTACGCCATTGAACCGGCGTATGCAGGAATCGGGTTATCAAAACCCATCGGTGGTGGCTGTGGTGCAGCTGGTGCGGAACTCACCTCAGGAATTGGGTTTGAGGGCCCACCCATTTGTGGGTCTTCCTGCAGTGGCGGGTAGTGACTGCCACTGGAGTGTCGAGGGGTGCTAAAGTGGAAATCCCCTGCTCGCGCAGACATACGTGCGCCCGTTCTCCTACGCCTTGGTGGTTCTGGAGGTGCTTGATGAACTGGCGGCGGTGGAGGCGGTGGCGTGACTGCCACGAATCGTGAATCCCCAGAGGAATCCTGCTGCTGCTGCTGCTGGTGAGGTGATGAATGGTGAGAAGGTGTGAAGTACCATTCATGTTGGTTAAACCTCGCTTGGTAACTGTCTGGACCACCGTAGGGTGATCCGTGGAAAGAAGATCCATCAGAGATCTCGATAGGATGGTTGGGGGTACCGCTTGCAGGTTCGACGGGATCCATGTCCTCGTCCATGTCCATTGCATTGTCTTCTGAGAAGTGGTCCTCTGGTCCCAATGGATTAAAACCCACTGGTTCTTGAATATAGTTCGCCGGGTTAAACCGGCCCTGAAAAACAGGAGTGGGGTTACCAAAGGAATTGTGCGAAAGGGATCGCTGGAGAGGTATATATGAAGGCTGTGGGTTATCGGGCTCGTTTTCCGAATGCGGCCCAAAGGAATGACGATAGGGAGGTGTTGAGCTGTGCGAGACAGACCGTCTAGCGGGCTCTGTATAGGTCCTCCAGACTCCTTGCGGATCGGCACTCGCAGTAGTAGAAGGAGCTCGCCGGTGCGAAGGCCCGGCTTCGTGATCGTTGGGGGCGCTCATCGGCCCCTTTCCTCGTCCTCCTCTTCTCATTCTTGGTGGCATATTTCCTGTCAATAAAACAAAGATAACAACAAGAATATATATAAAATAAAAGACAAAGTTTAAAAAAAAATAAAACAAATTTGGATTGTTCCTATGTTCTTTGTCTAGACTCGAAAATTTATGAATGTGCAATTGTGTAACTGAGATTAAACACAAAAGGCTAGTGTTTAATTCACTCAGCGTTGGCTCTGATACCAACCTGTCACACCCCGATATTTCCACGTTTGACCGGTGGGCCCGGTGGGGGAGTATCGCGACGTGGTTGGTAACATTACAGTCAAACAACACAATATTTAAATGCACAGCGGAAGCAAAAGATAGATATATTTCAACTTTAATAAATTGTAATATCAAGTATCACAAACAGTTGAAAACAATCCACATGTGAATCAAAATAAAATGGAAACATTGTTCAACAGTTTTGACATCCAAGCTTGCGAGACTTATTGTGGACGCTAGGAGAAAGCCAGCCTAGTTCGCGTAGTACCTGCACTTAACCTTTTTGGGAAAATACGTCAGTTTACACTGGTAAATACAATTTAACTGACTCATTTTAAAAATGGTTAAAATTGATTTGAATGCACGTGGCACAAAACTTTTTATAACTTGGGATAATTATTTAAACATATAAACTTGTAAAAGAATTACATGTTCCTTATGCGTTCAGTAGCCCGGTTCGTTCTGGGTTAAAGATCAATAGACACACCACATTATTTATTTTGGCACTGACGGGTGTACGCCTACACCCCGCGCTTAGGTCGTGGCCATTTCGTAAAATGCTGCTAAGGATATCCGGGACATGGTCATTAACCTCCCAAAGGCGTTAAGCAAACAAAACATATTTTAAACGGGTCATCTCGATAATACTTAACCACTAATCGATTAAGGTCGAATGCCCGACCAAGCGGTATTTTATATACCGTACCCCAAGCCCGTATAAGGGAAAATAAGTTAAAAGTATTTACCTTTGCAAGTATAATTCACAACTAGCAAATGCGGGTATCTTTTACCGGTCTCCTATTCTGGAACAAAGGTTTATAATAACCTATTAGAATCCTAACGGTCTTTAGTTAAGCTTAAGCTTAGACCGGTTAGTTTTAAAGGAAGATACGGTTCGAACGCGTGATTAAGCGAAGACCGGAATAGAATGTGGTTTAGACCCAACAAGTTTGGAGACTTGTATAATATGGGTAAACTAAACACATTCTGGATTTTGAGATAAAAACGATAAGGTTCGACCCGTTTCGGCTAATTTATGCAAACTAGTTACATAAACCGAACCGAACGCGCAAGAGGCGTAACGGGTAACCATGAGAGTCATTTACAGGTTTCCTAAGTTAATATGCCTTAAATAGGTTGTGATATCAGTAGAATACCTTCCATTATGCCCAAAACGAGTTTAACCTCAAATTAAGCCCCGTAGGGGTATTTTGGTCATTTTAAAAATATAAAAAGAGTTTAGGTATTAACCTGAGTTATAGGTCTGATATCATTAGTAAAAATACTTAATTTAATAAGTTATAACAGTAGGGTATTGCATATATGTGAAATTTATCAATTATAACCAAACTATGCACCGTAGGGGCATTTTGGTAATTTCACATAAGCTTAAAAGGTCAAAATCAGAAATCTGAGTTTAAAACCTTTACATACTGTTAGAATACAATTAATTACTAAAAATATCAGTAGGCATCAAACCTTACATGTTTAAAATAGCTTTAACGCATACTATGCGTTTAAAACGCTTAAAAAGTCGTTTTGAGCGATTTCCGGGTTATACAGGAAATCTGAGTTTTCTGATCAGGTTATTAAGTTCAAAATACTTCATTTATTATTTAAAATCAGTAGCAATTGGATTGGTGTCAAAATATTATGTAGAACTCATTTTATAACCAAAAAGGGTATAATTGGTATTTACCGAATCAACGCCATAACCTTAGGCTATGAGCAGTTTAAAAATAATTAAAAATCTTCAAAAATCCCAAAATATTATATTACATCAGTGGGTAAAAGTTTTGGTGTCGAAAATTGGGTTTAGATAGGCTTTATGCTAATGACGCCGTTTAATTACTAAAAAGCGTTCGAATTACGTCATTGAGCATAACTCCTAATCTAGACCTCCAACTGATGTGAAATTTTAGGGACATGTTTATAAATCAGTAGCAAAGATTATTGTCCTTTCACATTTCTTAAATTCTCGTTTTATGGTCAAAAGGGCATTATGGTCAACTTTAAGCATTTAACGGAAACATGTAAACGAATCGGGTAATCAAAGAACCAACCACAGAGGGTTATACTAACATGTAACCTGGTCCTAAGGAAGCTCTAATGCATTTTCAAATCATACTAAATTGGGTCAGAACTGAAGTCAAAGCAAAAGTCAAAGTTAAACTAAAAACATAGTAGATAATAGATAAATAGCCTTGCTTAATACACAACCAAAGCATGTCAACTAAGTCGGTTTTGAGCATTTTCAAAACAGGAACTGTCCCGGTTACATGCTCTAATGCATTTTCAAATCATACTAAAAACGGGACACACTTGAACCTTGCTTGTCCTCAAGCAAGCTAAACTAAAAAGCAATAAAAGATAGAAACAAACAAGAACGATAATTTACACACTATTTTATTCAAAACTACTATAAACGGTTAGCCGGTTTTTCGAAAGACAACATCAAAAGACTCAAACCCAACAAGCATATGCAAATATATAGCGATAACCAAAAAGCCGTGACTTCACATTTAATTGACTCAACATGTTAATCTTCACACAACTCACAATGTTCACACACACTCGGTTTTATTTATGAAACATACATAAAATGTGTACGTGCAAACACTCAATGCCTCGTCAATGAAATGTGTAATATCATAAGCTTGTCATAAGATCTCGTCTCCACCAACTAACATGCGAACAAGTGTAAATCAAGAGGTCTTTACGGGTTGTAACGTTAGGCTTGGGCGAAGGGTATGGAAATGGATATTTAAAGTGGCGAAAATGGTTAAAACTCGGTAGTAGCGTTTAACTAGCAACAAACAATACAACTATACATACATATGCCTTAAAAAGGCGACTATTGAGCAATCGAGCTCATAAACAAGATGTCCTCATTTTATCATTCAAAATTGCTCGAATTTTGTCTACTTCACCCTATTTTAGGGTGCTTTATTTTCTGTTTTTTTTTTTTTTTTTTTTTTTTTTGCAAACTAATGGATTTATACAATGAATAATAAACTATAACAAGCGCTAGTTAAACGATTATTTTGACCGAGTTTCAACACTAAAAGGTTTAAAACATAAAAAGGCTAAATTTGGCTAAGTGGGCGATAATGTGGGTAAACAAAGGTAAACGGGAAGGCTCGACATGGTTAATCCTAAAGGGTAATATAAGGTTTACGGGAAGCACAACACAAAGAACAAGGTTTACAACAAAGGGGTAATCTAAGTGCCTCTATCACTTCTACACAATTCCACAAGTTCATGGTCTTAACAAGCATACTAGTGACAAGTTCTAAATTACACATAACATCCGGCTCACTCCTATATCCGAAATGAACAAATATATAACAATATCAAGGCTCAAATATGCTCACGTAACGGAAGGAATGGGTAAAAGTGTGAAAACTATCATGCAAGTCTTTCTTTGTTTGTCACGCTTTCCGGTTTCCTTTTTCAAAAATATTTTGCTTGTCGAGTTTTTATCAAGTCCGAAGCTTTCTAAAACACAACCAACCGGTTTATTTACTAAAATATATACAAAATACAGGTATTTTTGAATGATTTTTCTGATTTTCTAATTTTTTTTTTTAATGAGGACAAACAAAGTTAACAAAGTTAACCCCCTCCCCACACTTGAACTTCGCATTATCCCCAATGCGAGACCCGAAATATAGAGAAAAGGATAATAGTACTCCCCTCAAGATGATGTTGATGCAACGA
Organism: Helianthus tuberosus; assembly: GCA_030545235.1. Lineage (NCBI taxonomy): Eukaryota > Viridiplantae > Streptophyta > Magnoliopsida > Asterales > Asteraceae > Helianthus > Helianthus tuberosus. Next base: position 65,650,275 of record CM060392.1, on the reverse strand, counting down.
GACTTCCGAAGCTGTATCTGCCACGTGCTCCGGTCCAAGATTTGATACCCAAAGCCTGCAAGTATGTCACATGTGCACCAAAATAGAACAGAAACAGAAAAAACAAAAATAAACCATAATGTACATAAATATAAGACTAACATCCAAACAAATACAAGACATAAAGTAAATTGTCTGAAAATAAAATACAATCCGAGGGTGTTTGAAAGAGTAGCCAAAATGAACACCCGATAAATACACTACTAAAAGATAATTTTTTTTTTTTTTATAAAAAAAATGCCCCTGACCATGCGCACGGGAGTGCGGATTTTCGCACGGGCGTGCGGATCCGATGTTGACCCATTCTAGCACGTTGACCTCGGTAATGCACGGGGGTGCGACTCGAGGTGCAGGCCAGCCCGAAATCGCACGGCCGTGCGAGATCTGCAGACATGTCTGTTAACTGCAGAATGCAGTTTCAGCGTCCGAATCGACCATTTTTCGCCATTTTTACCATTCGCACGCTGTTATAACATTATTTCAACCTAGACCCTACGCTCGGCACGTTTAAAAACTGTACAAACTAACGAAATCTACCAAACACACCTAAATTACTCTAAAACTATAAAAGCACAAAGAAGGACGATTTTACCCTTATAGCGCCAAAGACGCTCCTGCTACATTTTTAATCACCGAGTCAGTAGCGTAGACTCATGCTAAATTTTTGTCGGCGAGTCGATAGCAAGACTCATGCTAAATTTTTGTCGGCGAGTCGATAGCAAGACTCATGCTAAATTTTTGTCGGCGAGTCGATAGCAAGACTCATGTCCCCACACTTATGATGTGTGCGGGGCATGGAGTTCGATAACCTCCACCGCCGACTCGATCGGCCCGGTAACGTAAAGCTTCAAGAGGTGCCCATTCACTTTGAAAATAACGCCGTCCGCGTTCTCTATTGCAACAGTCCCATAAGAAAATACCTCTTTTACTGTGTATGGTCCTGTCCAACGTTAATGAAGTTTTCCTGGAAATAGGCGCAACCATTTTTTTTTTTTTTTTTTTGCTGAAAAGAAACACAATATTATTTAAAATGGGCTGAAAAATTTTTATAAAAATCCAAAAATGGGCCCGAAATTTTATAAAAATCAACACAATAAAAATAATCGAATCGGCTAGTATAAAAATGATTTTTAGGAGCCGACAACTCAAAGAATAAATAAATAAATAAATCCGGAACGAATAAATAAATGGAATAAAAATTTACAAGTGTACAAAAGAATCACGAAAACGAATAAATGAAATAAAAGCAAGAAATATTAACAAATAAATAAACAAATAAATAATCAAGAAAATATTCACAAATATTAACAAGTATATACGCCGATAACACAATGACTCGGGTCGTTCCTAAAACTCGCCATTTCCCCGGCAACGGCGCCAAAAACTTGACGTGTGCGTATACATACATAATTTTGCAATGAAATTACACACGAATCGGTTTTAAATTTATAAAAGTGATTATTACTTTAACATCAAAACACACACGAAAGAGGCAAGTGTACCCCGTCATATATGTAGTAAAGTATCGGTAAGAACCAAGTATCGATCCAAGGAAATGGGCGGAGAAATAATACTAGACCTTTGTCACTAAACTACCGGTAAAAACATAAGTTTTGTGATTTTAATTAAACTAAAGTAAGCATAAACAAATACATATAAAAACATAGTAGATAATAGATAAATAGCCTTGCTTAATACACAACCAAAGCATGTCAACTAAGTCGGTTTTGGCACTAGAAGCATTCGGTCAATTCTCCATTTTAAGACAATTAGTATCCCTTTCGGGAATCCTAACATGACAATCATTCGGAAAGTTAAAACGATAAACACACTTTAACCACCTAAAATTGTTCTTTAACGTGCAATTGATAAATGTCTATGAAAATCTCTTAAAAATAAGTTAGTCAGCCGTTAGGATTTTTCTAACCTCACTTAAACAAGGAAAGCGACACCGATAAACACAATGCAACCACCGAGAAAAGCATAAACTAGATTAAATCACAACCGAGTTCATTTTACAAATCTTGCACAATAATTCACCAAGATAGCAATTTTGGCCTAAACTACTAACTAAGCTAACAAATCATGGCAAGAATTTATAACGACACCATCTAACCCGTTAAGGTCCTTACGTGACGGCAAGCTCTCTTGATTAACAATAATTACATTTTATTAAATCACTAACCATTTCTAGTATCATGATGCACACATTTAAACCAAGCTAAACTAGTTAACCAAGTTCAAAGTTTACTAATACAAGATTAATTAAGCTTCATTTTTCAACTATCTTAACTAACCAAATACCAATCATCCAACACAATTACTTATAATCAAGAAATCAATATCAATAACAAGGTTGCAAACTAATCATCAAAGATTAACATAGAAAATACTTCAAAATGTCATTACAAACAAAGATTAACACACTAATGGTTATAATCAAGCAAGGGATTGTTGTGTTTTTGCCCAAAGGCTACAATAATACATAAACATTAATCTAAGTACTTGAAAGATTAACAAAATCATGGAAAGATTAGAAAACCAAACCATAAACAAGCACTAGACTAAGGATCCGGATAGTAATGGAGCTAAACGGCACAATGTGGCTTGAATCCGGGTCAAAAGCAAAGCCTCCGGAGCCTGTAAAATCGCCAGTGAAGCTCCCAAAATTCTAGAATATCGAGCAGAATGTTTCTGCAAGTTTTTTATATAATTTCGAAGTCACACGGTCGTGCTTCCTGTTGCACGACCGTGCACTTTTTGCATTATTGGAGGTATGGTGCACCATACCGCATGACGTCATCAGATCTTGACCAGATTCGATCTCGCACGGGCGTGCCATGTGGTGCACGGGCGTGCATCACCGAGATGGGCCTTGTTGTCGCATCCGCACGGGGGTGCGACCATTCGAACGGGGGTGCGTCACCGAGATGGGCCTTTGTTGTTGCATCCGCACGGGGGTGCTACCATTCGTACGGGGGTGCGTCACCGAGATGGGCCTTGTTGTCGCATCCGCACGGGGGTGCGACCATTCGCACGTGGGTACGACCATTTGCACGGGGGTGCATCACCGAGATGAGCTTTGTTTTCGCATCCGCACGGGGGTGCCACCAGTCGCACGGGGGTGCGACTTGCCCAGGTCAGAATTTTCCACAGAATGTTCGCAGCTTCATCGTTTTGTCCGGAAAGTCCTCGTTTTCGCTATCATCTTGTCTGGTATGTTGTTTTAGGCCTGTAAACAAAAGTGTAGATGATTAAGCATCCGAATGACGGTTTTACGGCCGAAAACGCATAAAATAGGGGTAAAACGGGGGACTAAAATATGTGTAAATTAGCGAATATCAACAACCAAGTCTAGCATTGTTCCCAGATCATTTACAAGTGCCCCTAAGCCTAAAAATCAGTAGGGGACGCGCATGAAAGTGGAAAATATCTTTCTAAGGCGGTTACATGCTCAAAACAGGAACTGTCCCGTTTTTCTGTTGCTGTGCATGCCTTACGGACCGTAAGGCTTGACCTTTATGGTCTGTAAGCCTGTTCCAGTGGCAAAAAGTAGTTGGCCTTTCAAGCTTCGAACGGGCAACTAGTAAATACGAAATTTGGTCATGAATTATCAGTTCAGGGCCTCTATAATATGCTTGAACTGTTATGTACCCTACCATGTTGAAATGTTTTCTTGAACTTTAAAGAAAAACCATAAAAGAAGGTTTATCGTGCATTTCTTCGTAGGATTCCACTTTTGCAAATAAGAGTCTATTATTGCTAGTATTTACCGGATTTGAGTATATCAGATGTTTCTAATATATATTAGGGTCTTGGGATTTATATTGAGGTCGCTCAGAGGTATAAATTAACATGTCGACACGTTTAAAATCCTGCCATACATCTCTAACTAGATCCGGGTTTATAATACTTTTTGTCTTACATGACACGTGTCGTTATTTCATTTGACGCAAAATTTCGAGGTGTTACAAGTAATCACACAAATAACACACATAATAACTAAGATGCATAAAAGTAAATCTGCGTTTTGAGTTGCGTTGCGTTAGCATTGCGATTGCATTTAGTATAACATGCGATAAAATACGTGTAAATAGTATGCGTTGTAAACTACGTTCAGTTGCGATAACTGCGTTTTGAATAAGCGTTGTGAACGCGTTGTAAAATATAGTTAAAAAATAGTTGACCCATAGCGATAATCGGAATGTCGAGAGTACAAGTCAATTAAGCAAGAAATGACAGATACAAGTAATGACCCAAAAGTCGGGTTGTTACAGCCTCCCCTACTTTAGGGAATTTCGTCCTGAAATTAAGGCACATGCGTAACGAAGAGTTGTGGGTATTTAGCTTTCATATCACTTTCGAGTTGCCAAGTGAACTCGGCGCCGCGTTTTCCTTCCCAGCGAACCTTCACTATAGGAACGCGAGAGCGTCGGAGTTTCTTGGTCTCTCGGTCCATGATTTCTACTGGCTTTTCCACGAAGTGTAGAGTTTCGTTAACTTGCAAGTCCTCGAGAGGGACATGCAGGTTTTCTTCGGCTAGGCACTTCTTGAGGTTTGAGACATGGAAAGTCGGATGTACGTTGCTGAGTTCCTCTGGTAATTCGAGTCGGTAGGCCACTTTGCCAATTCTTTCCAGAATCTTAAAGGGTCCAACGTATCGTGGCGCTAGCTTTCCTTTCTTGCTGAATCGGATCACCCCCTTCCAAGGTGAAACCTTTAGGAGTACGTGATCACCAACTTCAAACGCAAGGGGCTTGCGGTGTTTATCGGCGTAACTCTTTTGACGAATCCGCTCTTTCAAGAGATTGTTTCGTATCTGGAGGATCTTGTCAGTCGTTTATTATAATAACTCAGGACCAGTAATTTGCGCGTCTCCGATCTTGTGCCATACAATAGGCGATCCACATTTTCTTCCATATAATGCCTCAAAGGGTGCCATTTGTATACTAGCGTGATAACTGTTGTTGTACGAGAATTAAACTAAAGGTAAATGCGAGTCCCAATTACCACCAAAATCTATAACGCACGAACGAAGCATGTCTTCAAGGGTGCGAATTGTGCACTCAGTCTGACCGTCAGTCTGGGGATGGAATGCGGTACTGAGGTTAAGAGTAGTACCAAGAGCGGATTAGAATGTCTCCTAGAGATGATGTCACGAGGTGTCCCATGTCGACAAATGACTTCGTCGGTATAGATTCGTGCCAATCGTTCAACCTTATAGTCTTCTCGCATCGATAAGAAGTGAGCGGATTTAGTAAGATGATCGATGATAACCTAAATGCTATCGTGACTTGATGGTGTGCGCGGGAGTTTCGTAATGAAATCCATAGCTATACTCTCCCATTTCCACATCGGGATCTCGGGTTGTACGAGTAACCCAGAGGGTCGTTGATGTTCAGCATTAACTTTCGAACAAGTCAGGCATTTCGAAACATAGAGAGCGATATCTTTCTTCATTCCAGGCCACCAATACCTGACACGGAGGTCCTGGTACATCTTGTAAGCACCTGGATGGATGGAATATCAGGATTTGTGGGCTTTAGTCAGCAATATCTCCCGAAGGTTATTGCGACTGGGGATCCAAATGCGGTCGAGATAGTGAAAAATACCATTCGGTTTATTCACTAGTTGGTTTTCGGTTCCAAGTATTCGTTCTTCCTTCAAAGTGTTCTCGAGGAAACAAGCGTGTTGAGCGTCGCGAATGAGGGCTTCGAGGTCGTGTTGGGCTTGAACATTACGAACACTATGTAAATAGTTTCGTCGGCTAAGAGCATCGGCAACGACGTTTGCTCTGCCTGGGTGGTAGCGTATCTCGCAGTCGTAGTCGTTGAGAAGTTCAACCCATCTGCATTGGCGCATATTCAGCTCTTTCTGGTTCAAGATGTGTTGTAGGCTCTTATGGTTGGTGAAGACCGTACACTTGGTACCATACAAGTAGTGTCGCCAAATCTTTAACGCAAAAACAACTGCACCGAGTTCGAGATCGTGGGTTGTGTAGTTCTTCTCGTGGACTTTGAGCTGGCGAGAGGCGTACGCGATAACCTTGTCTTGTTGCATAAGAACACAACCAAGACCTAGGTTAGAGGCATCGCAATAGACTACAAAGTCGTTGTTTCCATCGGGTAGCGCGAGTATGGGAGCGTCGCAAGCATACGCTAAAGAGTTGGAAAGGCATCCTCTTGTTCGGTTCCCCAAACAAAAGTCTTGTCTTTATGCGTTAGAGAGGTGAGAGGAACGACGATTTTAGAGAAATCAACGATAAATCGACGGTAGTAACCCACCAATCCGATAAAAAAACGAACTTCGGACGGGGTTTTCGGTGTAATCCAACTCTTAACTGATTCAATTTTTGCGGGATCGACGTGAATACCTTGACTGTTGACGATGTGACCAAGGAACTGAACCTCCTCGAGCCAAAATTCACACTTGGAAAATTTGGCATAGAGGCGATTCCCTTGGAGAAGTTCGAGTACCAAACGGAGGTATTGCGCATGTTCGGCCTTCGACTTCGAAGAGATAAAAATATCATCGATAAACACGATGACGAAGCGGTCGAGAAAGGGTTTACACACACGGTTCATCAAATCCATGAAAACCGCGGGTGCGTTGGTAAGACCAAAGGGCATGACCACGAATTCATAATGGCCGTAACGAGTTCGAAAGGCGGTTTTATGGATATCTTCCTCCTGAATTCATAGTTGATGATAACCAAAGCGTAGATTGATCTTAGAAAAACACGTAGCACCTTGTAGTTGATCAAACAAATTATCGATTCAGGGTAGAGGGTAGCGATTCTTGATAGTAAGCTTATTGAGTTCCCTATAGTCGATGCACATTCGGAACGATCCATCCTTCTTTTTCACGAAAAGGACAGGTGCGCCCCATGGAGATGTGCTAGGGTGTATGAAGCCTTTATCAAGTAATTCCTGGAGTTGACTAGAAAGTTCACGCATTTCGGACGGTGCGAGGTGATAAGGGGCTTTAGTGACAGGGTTAGCTCGAGGAATGAGGTCGATACGAAAATCAATATCACGAGTCAGGGGTAGACCGGGTAAATCGTCAGGAAAGACATTAGGAAAATCACAAACCACAAGTACCTTTTCCATCGGTTTCTTTTCCTTCTCCGCTACTACAATGTGAGCCAAGAAGGCCATGTATTCCTTTCAGAGATACTTGCTTGCTTGAATGCACGACATAAGTTTAAGTTCCTTCGAAGATACTTCGCCATAAACACAGAGTTGGTCGCCATTTGAGAGAGAAAAACGAATCATCTTTTCGAAACAAACAACTTCGGCACGATTTTCACGAAGAAATTCCATACCTACTATGACATCGAAACTACCAAGTTGCATCGGGATGAGATCGATCGGAAAGACATGATTGTTGAGTTCAAGAGTACAATCACGGAGTACAGAATCTACGGTGACGGTTCTTCCGGTGGCAATTTCTATGTCGAACGTCGTTGGGAGGTTAGCGCGTTTACGGTTTAGGAGTTTTTTGAATTCAAATGACATAAAACAATTATCGGCTCCAGTATCAAATATACACGAAGCATAAATACCGTTAACAAGGAACGTACCATTGACAACATTGTTGTCAGTTTGAGCCTGGCGTACATTGATGTTGAAAGTTCTTCTGCGGGCTGCTTGTTGTGGTTGCTACTGCTGTTGTTGCTGTGGTGGTTGCTATGGTGGTTGCTGCGGTTCTTGTTTCACCACGCGATTTGGGCAAAAGTTAGCAAAGTGGTTCGGGTCACCATAGGAGTAGCAAGCTCGTGCGTGAACAGTGGGAGCAGGAGCTGCTTGGTTACCCTGGATAGCAAGGGGTTGAGTTGGTGGTGCGGGAGCTTGAACAGCTTGTTGACGTGGGCCTGAACGGCAATGAGCAGTAAAATGCCCATAAACGTTGTAGTTGGCACAAAAACGACAATTCACCCCTGCAGGGTGATGGTAGGTGCAAGTAGGGCAGATAGGATGAACACCAGTATACGCACGCTTAGCAGGCGGTGCGTTGGTGTTAGGAGCTGCAACTTGTCGATTCTGGTTGTGTTGTACGGGTACAACATTGAGAGGAGCGATGGTTGTAGCGTAGTTCTTGTTGTTGTTACCCTTGCATTTACGATTCTGGCGTGAAGACTTTGAAACTTGTGATGTTGCAGGTTCGGTAGCGGGAGTAGCAGTGACTTGATTGAGATTCTTGGTTGAGGTCTTGAAATACCCAGCTAAGACTTGCTTGTCGTAGATCTCAGCTGCGAGTTGGTATGTCTCCTCAATGGTAGTAGGCTTAGCTACCTGAACAAAGTCAGCTACGCAGTCGGGTAGAGTGCAGATGTACTTCTTGATTGTGATATCTGGTGTTGTCAATTGACCAGGACAGATAATACGGAGCTGTTTGAAGCGAGCGGTGAGACCAGCGTTGTCACCTCCTTCTTGTTTGATATGCCAGAATTCATTCTCCAGCTTTTGCACCTCATGAGGAAGACAGAACTCCTTCATCATAAGCTCCTTGAGCTCTTCGTTACCGAAAACAAACCTAAAGTATTTCGTAACAACAAAACGCCTAAACAAAACGTATAAGGTAACTGTAAAGCAAATACCAATAGTGATACAGAACAACAACAACAACAAAAGACAAAATGCCTCTAACAATCAAAGTTGTAAAATCAAACGATCAACCAACGTATAACAACAAAGCCAAAAAAATAAAATACCTGAAATCGTTGAAGAAGGTGTACACAAGAAGACGCGAGAGAGAGAGAGAGAGAGAGAGAAGGCTACAACTGTGCGGCAAGGTGCTTACCCTTTTAAAGTCCCCATCGACCTAAAAGGTACAAATAATAAAACTAAAGAAACAACCCACTCAAAATAAGGAAAACAAACAAAACAAAAGATACAACCACCAATGCACAAAAATCTTGCAAGGTAACATTATTTATATAAATAAGTTGGTTTTGTATATCAAATTTAAAATAGTTATTTCGTTACCTTTAGAAAACATTCTCTCCCAGGCAAATTACGATTTTGTCCTCAATTCAAATTTACAGTTTTGCCATCATTTTTGGTTTTTTCCCATGTCGAATTACGATTTTGCCACCATTGTAAAATTATAGTCATGCCACTATTTCAGTTTTTTTTTTGACAAAACTATGGTAATGTTTTGTTTTAATTGGTTGACTCGGCGCCTGACACACTCTCATTTGTCTTGAAAAATTATAATTTTGCTCCCAGATTAAAATTATAGTCTTTCTATTATTTTTGTTTTCCACATAGCATGGTAGTGTTTTTTATTAATTGGTTGATTCGATTCATTTTTTTAGGTCATGTACAAGTAAACGAAACACAAACGTATATATTATGATAGAGAAATATTCGACTTAGTACCCCGCAACACGTACGCGACAAAAACTAGTTAACAACAATTCCAAATTTTCCATAAAAGTCATAAAAAGAAGGGTCGTATTATTGGCACACCTTGGGGGATTATGTCACACCCCCAAAATACCACACGCGGAAACCTCCGCGAGGCGTGTGACGTACCAGGATCCAAGCCACCAATCACATTGAACTCTTAGATAGGTTTAAATAAAACTTTCATTCATTAATATAAAGAGTTACAAACGTTACATATCATTCATCATATACAGCGGAAGCATATCTCATTTGTTAAGTGTATTATAAACCGTTAAGCTCGTATTGAGATTCCAAGTATAACGACCCATGACCACTCCAGCCTTCCAGACAGCAAGTTCCACAAGATATAACCCTATAGACCTGCAAGCATGCAGACAAGTGTGTCAGACGACGCTGGTGAGTTCAAAGTTTTGTTAACGCGTTTAGTTACCAGATGTGTGTATAAAACAGTTCAACAGTTTGATTTGATGATGTTATTAACTCGATTACCGAAATGGCTACAAGATATGAATGCCCAACCCCAATACCTCTATCAAGGCATTGGTCAAGTGGTCGAGGTAATTAGCTTAACTAATAACCTCGAGTAGATGTAAGGGGTCTTATATATACACGATGTGAATGCCCAACCCCAATGCCTCTATTTAGGCATTGGTCATGTTTTAAGGAAATTAGTTCACGCCCGTCCTCCTCGGACGGTGTGAGGGTGCCAAACCTAATAGCGCTATCAACTAATAACCTCGTTGCCTTTCCGCAACTGCCGGTAGATGTAGGGGTTCTTACATAATAGAAACTAAGTAATAACAAACATCCCATTAACCTGCATTCCTCCCTGGAACGTTACCCGATATCCCTTCTGTAGGACCGGTTTGACTCCGTTTCGATTGCTAACCGACTCGTACGACGTGCGGAATCCGTGCACGAGTGAGACCGAACACACGAACAGTAAAATAAACTGTGATTCTTTGATAGATTTGATAGCGTACAAGAACCTGAATCACGTGGACAAGCTTTCTCTCTCTAGAATCTCTCTCTAGATCTCTAGCTCTCCAAATGCTCTAAATGGCAAAAGTCCTAATTCTTAAGTCTAATGCTCTATTTATAGGCACAAGGTTATAAGGAGGTTTTCCTTATTTACAATAACGCCACCTTGCCCTTTTTACTAACTATTACATCATAAAGTCTAGTATTTTTCATTTTCTGCTACGGTTCTGATTGACGGAGGCGATAGACACATATTGCACTAACAGACTCCCCCTTGGATATTGCCGCAGTCAATCTCGTAGCGATTTATCTTTTCTTTCTCCCTCCGAGTCTTCTTGAAAATGTGATATTATCAGCAACCACAGACTCCCTCTTTCTCGAACAGAATCCCCGTGGATCTGTCTTCAGGTTTCCGTTGCTCTCTCTCTCGATAGACTCTTCCTTCAGGCTCCCCCTTTCTTCAAGCTTCCGTGCTTTTAGGGATCGTCACCTTTTCTTTCCGGTTACAAGCTCTTCATAACTTTCAGCTTGTCTTCAGACTCCCCCTTAGACTCTGCTCTCGGGATCGTAGTCTGGACTTTTCCTGCAATCACTCATACAACTATAAGTAACAACATTTTAATCTTCCAGATATCGTAATCTGACAATTCAATCTTCTCAAAATCACTTCTCATGAATTTGGCAGTTTCATCGAATCGTATCGGAAACTAGCTCTATAACAATATAAGCATCCAAATCCCCCACAGTTAATCATCCAAGTCCAACTTAATGACCTTGGAGATATCACAAACTGTTTTTGAATTTTTTTTATTTTTAAAAAAACTTCAAGTTTCAAATTAATGAACTTGTTTTATTTTCAGAAACACGATCAGCTTACTTAGATTTTGAAACTTAGCACTCAGACATCAGTTGTCGAAAATAAAGCAGAAATCAAAATCTTTTTGTATTTTCTGAAAACATAAAGCAGTAAAGAAATATGTACAAACATATTTACAGACAATATTTTTGTTTGAGTATGCGTCAGAGGATCATATCAGTTTTTGACAAGTCACAAGTACCGTTGAGCTTAATATTCACTTTAAGAATTAAACAATTCACTTAGATTGTCGATATACTTGTCCACTTAAATTTTCATACAAATTTCAACTGATTCAGGATACGAATTAGATGTATTAAGAACTTGAACTCATTTATGTGTCCCACCTCTTGAATATACTCCCGTATCCAGATCCCAATATTCAGTCTTACAGGCAATTATAACACAAATGATATCTGTAAGGGGTTAATAAATTATGAAGAATCATGAGAGCTCAGGTCAGAACCATCGTTCAGCAGAGAGATCATGACTCAACTTGTGGGTGTGTCCCCTTTAGAGGATCTTTTTTACAACAGCATTGCTAAGCAATTTTATTGTCTTATCATATATGCTGAGGATGATGCTGTGTTTCAAGCATATGCGGAAAGTATTATTCGAGGACTAGGTCAGAACTACCGTTCAGCAGAAGTCCCGGAATAATACCCCAGATATCAACTGAGTATAAAAACCTAGTATATCAGAATACGAGACCTTTCAAACAAGATTTCAGGGGTTACCTATATATCCAAGTAGTGTTCCCCACGAAATAAGCAAGTGTTTGAATTTAGGTTTATATCCCGAAAAAGTTTACTAAGTGTATAAAAACCTATCGGCATATCCACGGTGAGATCATTTAACACATTTTGACTTTCCATTTCTTTAGCATACTGTAACTGTCTACTGATGTACTATCATTTCCTCTTTTTTACGCAAAACTCAAAATTTTTTAATTTTATCATGTTTTTGTCATTTTCAAATTTTCAAATGTTTTTGGATTTTCTAACAATATTTCTCCCCCTAAAATGCAAAACCATTTAAAGAAAATTTGACAACCAACACTGATAGCTTTGTCTCGCCATCTCATGCTTTGTTTTGCATAAAATATAACATACCCCCATGATTTACAACCCATTAATCTTAACAGTTTGAAAACCGTTTTTCAATCTGATGAAAGTAATCATGTTTGTTCAGCCGTGAGGGTTTCGGCATATTCAATCAACATACAATCAAACAAAATTAAAATCAACATATTTTTGGTTTTTCAAATTTTAACAAACTAAAAACATATTTTTGGTTTTTAATTTTTCAATTTTTAGGATTTTGAAAATATTGTTTATTTATGTACAGAAATCACTCAAACTAAACTCCCTGTTCAACCAAACCAGGGTCCTGCAACCTCTTCCTGTGCCAGGTTGCTCCAACTACCATTCTCACAATCTTCAGCTTCGTTGAGCACCTGCACATTCAAACGTTATCAATCATTTGAACAATTTATCCCAGGTCTGTTGGACCTTAGGCATTTCAACACAATAATGTTCATTCAATTTTGGAAACTCTTTGTCATTTAAAACATTTTCAATTTTTACTTCAACTTTTTCATCTTTTACCATCGTTACTTGTTTCTTAGCACTCCACATTTGACCTTCCGGAGTACCTCTTTTGTAAAAATTTGTCTCTTTTTGAACCTTTTGTTTTTGAATAACATTTTTAGGTTTCCAAAACTCTTGAGGTTTTGTCATATCGACAGATATTTTCCAACTCTGTGTTGTTCTGAATCTGGGTGTGTGAGAGTTCCAGGTCTGTCTTGAATCGAACCTGTTCGGGTTTAATTTCCAATTTTGATTTGAAGCAAACTTGTTTGTATTGTACCTCCAAGTTTGTTTCGAATCAAATCTGGTTGACCTTGGTTTCACATCCTCAGATTTATGTTTTTCAACATCAACAGGCTTTGGATTTGGACACTTTCGTGCAACATGTCCAATCTGATCACATTTAAAACACACTTTCTTTGAAACATCCTTGGCCTGTTGTTGTTTCTTTTTCATAGCATCAAACTCCTCATTAGACTGTCGTCCAAATTTGAGTTTTTCCTCTTCTTTCAAACTTTTCCCTTGAACAAAATTCATCTTTTGTTGCAAATTTGATTTTTTTACTTTGATTCCAATTCCGTTTCTTTTTATAACCCAAACCAGCCTTCATGTTTTTCTTCTTAAAACCAGGTTTGTTATAAAAAGATTTATGACCTTTACCAGCAAACTTTGGAAACTCAGACTTCTCAATCTCAACCATTTTGAAAACTTTATCGACCTTCTCTGAAATCACATTCTGAATCGGGAATACAACATCTAAGAATAATTTGTCCGATCCAATCATGGTATAAACCAATCCTTTTGAATCATCATTCATATTTTTCTCGGATTTTGTGTTTTTCAGATAACCATCATAAAGATTTCCTTCATCTTCATCCTGTGATTCAGACTTACCTTTTGTAGACTCATCTTTCAAAACGCTTTCAACAACCTTACTTACCACCTCTGAATCATTAGCATCATCAGATTTGGAGTAAGTCACATCGATACTTTCAGGTAACTGGTCAGCTATATTCAAACCCTTTGCCACCTTTTCCTCATCATAAAAAGTATAATTGTTTCTCAATGGTGGTGGTACCTGATGAAATTCTGAACCAATACCCTTTTTGCAATTTTCAGTATCTTTGTCATCTGGTGTGATGTTGAAAATACGTTCGAGAATGTACGAAGAATTATGATAACTTTGAAGTTTGGTAACAACCTTTTCTTTTTCAGCCAAAACTTGTTTAAGATTTGCAATTTCATCAACACATTTGTTTAATTCAATTTTCTTTTCTTTAAACTGTCTCTCATACATTTCTTTGGTTGTTAAAGTTTCAGACAATCTTTGATCAAAACTTTTGACTTGGCTCTTCAAAGTATCATAAGCTTCTTGTACTCTGTGACTCGACCACTTTAAAGAATCATACTGTTTTTGTAAATCTTGAAATTTCGATTCTTTTTCAACACAATCGACACATTTTGTAGAACACAGTTGTCTATAAACATCATTATCTTTTTCAAGACCTTGACATTTCTGTGTCAAATTTTCAACTTTTAGTTTCAAAATTTCTTCTTTTTCAATCATTTCTTTACATTTTATTTTGAAAACATTTTCAAGTTTGCTTGTTTCAATATCTTTTGTTTTGATTATATCATCTTTTTCAGTACAGGCTTTGCACATTTCTATGCAATTCCTGCACTTGTTCTCATTTTCATCAACTAATTCAACATTCGATAGATCAGAAGATTTTCTAACCTCGGTCTCATTCAGCACCGATTCTTCTGACTCAACTTTCTGATCTTGCTCTTTGTTCTCCTCTTTATGAGCTTCTTCATTCTTCTGCACTTCTTCAGCTCTCTGTTCCTCTCCAGCAAGCTTTGCAACAGTCTTCACTTCTTCAATCATATTCTTCAATTCTTCTTCTTTTCTTTTCTTCAGTTCTACCACCTTCGGTAAACTTGCTTCAAAAACTTCTCTTAACTTGATCATCAAATTTGGCAAATAGTTTTTATCAGAAAGCCTTCTTGTGTTGAAAGTGCCCTCACTTGGAAACACATTGGTTACAGCATCAAAATCCACTTTTGATGGATCAACTACTGGATTACCCTGTGGATCCATGTAACACTCTAATTCTTCATTCCATCTCTTGGCTCTTTGTGCTTCCTTAAATGGTTCAGACAATTTGCCAATCTCCCATCTCGCACTGTCTCTTCTCCACCATCTATCATGATCATCATTTGCAACAAATGCATAACCAACTGCATCTTCTTCAGGGAAAACTTGACTCCAATCGTAACCTTCATCATCATATATAACTGCAAGAGCCCTTGATCTTTCTTCTGGTTGCTTTAATCTTGGTGGTTCAGACTTGTTCTGATGATAAATTGCTTTCTTGTAATAATCTTCGTTGAATGGATTTTCAGAATCATCAGCAGCATACGCATTTCTGCACTCGCGCTTAAAGTGACCTTTTTGTTTACATTTGAAACATGTCACCTTGGATTTATCAAATCCCAATTTGGTAGATGGTCCACCAATTGACTTTCTCCCCGTGATCTCCATGAACCGCTGTGCCCGACGAACCGCACTGGCCATGCACCATCTGATATCCATTAGTTCCATCTCCTCGGGGTCTAATTGATCATAATCTTCTTTAGTCAAATTGGTATTGCCAATCTTCCCTGCAACGAGGCTTTCATACGATTCAAGTACAGATGCCAAGAAAACCATCTGTTGTTTTGCCGACTCTTCGCTGAAATTCTGCCCATTCTTCAGATCCACCACGATATTACACTGAAACAAATTCTTGGAAGCAGATTGACTTGAGGTGTTTGAAGAAGATCCACTGTGAAAACCACTGTGAAGACTTTCATTGTTCACTGAGTTTAAACTTTCTGCAGAAAATGCTGTTTTTGGAGATCCAGCCTGTGGTGAATTTCCTCTGTAGTAAAGCTCCACATTCTGCTGATAAGCTGAATTGTTGACTTTAGATCTCTTTATCTCCAACTCATGGCTTTCAAGTCTTTCAATCAGCAAATCCACTTTCAAATCTTCAGGCTTGATAGTGTTCTTCAACATTAAAGCGAAGTATTGCCACTCTTGATCATTTGGCAATGAATCAAACAATTTATCCACCAGCTCCTCTTCAGAAGGTAAGATTTCATGTCTGGTCAGCTCCATTTTCAGATATCCAAATCTCTCAATCATTTTACCAACAGACTCGTTTTTCATACAGTTGAATAAATCAAACTCTTTACGCAACAATTTCTTTTTGTTTTTAACAATTTCATTACTTCCTACACATTTTCTCTCTAACGCTTCCCACAAACTCTTTGAAGTCTTTTCTTGTTCGAGCAATGAAATAATATCCTCTCTTACTGACTGTTTGATCAATGTTATCATTCTATGTTCAGCCACAACATTTTTTATATCTTTTTCTGTAAAATCTTTTGCATCTATTAACTCTCCTCCCTCTTTCACTGGTGCAACGTATTCATGTGTCAGTTTTAACCAGCTTTCAGTAGCAAAAGCTTTTATCCAACCCTCAAATCTGTTTTTCCACCAATTATAATCTTCCACTTTCATTAGCTTTGGTGGCTTCTGTTGGCTTCCGTACATGTTCTCGAATTTCAAATTCTCCGAAATTTCCTTCGAATATTCTCTCATCTCAGATCTTCTATCTGATGATTCGGAAGTGAACGCGTTGTAGAAAGTATTGTAGAACTCTTCACCGTTGTTTGACATCTTCAATTCCCTTTCTTGAACTTCGCACTTTGTAAATCTTGAATCTCCTGAATGCAAACAAAAACAAACAAACTATCAGTTTTAAATGGATTGAATACGTGAAAGTATGTATTTGTGAAATCAATATTCGCGGATTCGTTCAATGTAGTTCAAGTGAGATCAGTGAATGAATGAGCTAAAAAAATATATATGGATCCAATTTCTGAATTAGACTTGGGCCGAACAATATATGCAATCCGAAATGATTGAGCTTCAAAAGACAAATGCTTGTTCACGTGATATTGATGTTGAGACTTGGGCCATTGAATAACTTGGGCTGATAACGATTTGGCCGTAAATGAGCTGACACACACTTTATTCTGATTTGACCGAACTATATAACCTTTGAATCTACTAATACCGACAATATAATCTTTATTTTTAATAAAGAATCATATGCACACTTTAAACTGATTGGACCGTAAACTCCACCAAACCATCAAACACAAATGTTAAACTCTGGTTGGGCCGATTGGAATCAAAGTCACATGGGCCGTTCACTGGATTGTATTATACTATCCGACACACTTTATCAAATGTGTAATCCAAATTCACATGCAACTGACACAACTTAATTGAATTCACATGTAACCCAACAACCCTTTAAATGAGTTTACAATTTCGATGTGTGTGACCAACAATCAACGCAATCTTATTGAACCGAAGAACCGAAACCACAGTGATGACTGATAAGCGGACCTAATGAGCGGATCTAATGAGCGAACCACTGATCTGACTAATAAGCGGACCTAAAATGTACAGATGAGCGGACCAGGTATTGTCGAATGAGCGGACCAGATATTGTCGAATGAGCGGACCAGATATTGTCGAATGAGCGGACCAGATATTGTCGAATGAGCGGACCAGCTAGTGTCAAATGAGCGGACCAGCTAGATGTGTTGTTCAAGCGAACCGGACGAGCGAACCAGCAACCAAAACTGACATTTTGAGCGAACCAGAATTACTTGTACGTTGGAGCGGACCAGAAACGCGAACCTGCAATTTTGTCAGCGATTTCGAACAGAAAAACTTAGATTTCTCCTAAACGGCTAGGAATTTGGATCTGAAACTTGGTAGGGTTATAGATCAGGTGTATACGCACAACATATCAAAAAATCAGCCGATTCGGACCGTAAAATCCCGTTCAATTTTACTAAAAACAGTGAAAAACGTGAAAATATGAAAAATATGAAGAAGTAGATGAAATTCGGATCTGAATCTGATGAAATCACGATCGGAAATGTGTGTTGGATCAGTGCAATCGAGCTCCTGCTCTGATACCACTTGTAGGACCGGTTTGACTCCGTTTCGATTGCTAACCGACTCGTACGACGTGCGGAATCCGTGCACGAGTGAGACCGAACACACGAACAGTAAAATAAACTGTGATTCTTTGATAGATTTGATAGCGTACAAGAACCTGAATCACGTGGACAAGCTTTCTCTCTCTAGAATCTCTCTCTAGATCTCTAGCTCTCCAAATGCTCTAAATGGCAAAAGTCCTAATTCTTAAGTCTAATGCTCTATTTATAGGCACAAGGTTATAAGGAGGTTTTCCTTATTTACAATAACGCCACCTTGCCCTTTTTACTAACTATTACATCATAAAGTCTAG
This sequence comes from Helianthus tuberosus, assembly GCA_030545235.1. Lineage (NCBI taxonomy): Eukaryota > Viridiplantae > Streptophyta > Magnoliopsida > Asterales > Asteraceae > Helianthus > Helianthus tuberosus. The sequence goes on along the minus strand of CM060392.1, from coordinate 65,632,016 downwards.
TATTTTTCATTTTCTGCTACGGTTCTGATTGACGGAGGCGATAGACACATATTGCACTAACACCTTCCCGGGATGCATGCTTGGAAAAGAGCAGTGAACTCACCTTAGGTTTGCTCGGTAAGATTAGTTTATTTTGTTATCAATTAATCAAGCACGCCCTATCATAGTTTATCAATAACAATTAGTTTCGTATCCGTATTAAATCACGTACTTTTATCACGTATTACACAAGTTGCACTCAAGGATTATGCACATAATCATACGCATTAGAACAGTCAACTACGTCATGCATTAACCAAGTTATCACAGTTTATCCACTTAACAGATTTTCGCACCATATATAAGCTGACTCCCCTAGCCCAACTATTTATACAAGAGCGGCCCAATGACTTACACAAGTTCGTTATTACTGTTGTGCGGCCTGCCATTAATGCGCACCCCAGCTATTAACATAAAGCCCAAACATAAATTGCATGTTACCCATTTACTTGATTAGCCCACAACCGATTGCATAACATTAGTTCAATTTCCACATTTATTATACTCATTCAAATCCATGTTCAGTTTAACCTTAACCTGATTACATAATTACTATTAATTAAATCTTGAAATCATGAACTAATTTATGTTACACATGCATATCTAATCGCACAGCACATAACAATTTCTATGAATAACCTATCCTCATTCGTAACCCACTAACAATCATCAACACATGCTCTTCATAGATATGCGGCCCACTAGCAAGTTGTTATCATGGGCTGAATTCATTAATTTATCACATTTAACAGATTATTATACATCATCACTTCACATAACAATAATATACCTACACATATTTCTGATCGGCCCATATTACAGTGTGAAGCCCAGCTGAATTGATATGTTAATTCAAGTAAATGCATATAGCAGATTTCTATGAATATCAAATCATCATTCATTCACATAACTTAAACATCATGTTACCCTAGCATAGCCACTACATAATCTGCTCATATATCCAATAGCTAATAATTATCATCATCACTAATTAATTAATGCCTTTGACTATCTTGGACATTATTATCAAGATATGCACATGAATTCAGGCAATCAGGAATCAAAATCACGTGGCTGCCATTTACCTATGTATGCACAATGAAACCAAGATACAATTAAATCATGCAATCACAGGTTACGCGACTAACATGTGGTCACATTAATTGTTCAACAATTTAAAGTCAAGTTCATGATATCACGGTCCAATTATATCATCCATATTCATGTGAGAATCATGCGTTTAGAATATTTAAGCACAAACAAAACAATCAGTCACAATCATACATACTTTTGCTAACATCATCACTTAAAGAGCAATCAAATAATAATAAGGAACATGATGTGAATATGCTAACCTACGATCGATGCTGGATTCACGAAGGGGGGGAGGGGTCCTTTCTGCCGAAACCGTGCAATCAAGAGAGAGGCTAGGGTTGCTTATTGAGTTTGTTATGGATATCTCATGGAAATATAATGTGTCGAGCAATATAAAGTTGCGCAACCCCTAATGGGCCGGCCACCATAAGGCCATCATCATATGCCAACCCATTTAGTTTGATTGGGCCGGCTATGATGATTGGATCACAACTAGTTCGGGTCGGTAATAACAAGTACCCATCCATAGTGCGTCCGAGCGGTCACTGTCCGCTAATGGGCCTGAGTCCCTTCACCAACCGGATGCGGTCATAGGCCAAGCCCAAAGGGTCAATGTGATGACTAATTCATATGTTTGACTAGGTTTAACGATATTATCACAAGTAATAAGGAATCAAGACTGTAAAGCGAGATATTACTAACCTCAAAAGTTCCGGTTGTCACATCATCCCCAACTTGAAGGAAATTTCGTCCCGAAATTTGATAAGTGATCCAAAATGACAAGATGTTAGCTCAGGATGACTGTGGATTTTCCGCGGGTACCACATCATCCCCAACTTGAAAGAGAATTTCGTCCCGAAATTCGCTAATGATATCATAAGTTAATACAACTGCTTGAGCAACTGAGGATACTAGAGCCTACTCCGATCATTGCGTTCCCACGTGAACTCCGATAGACGTTTTGAGTTCCAATAGACTCTCACGATTGTCACACGACTATGCTTACGAATCTCGACTTCCTGGCTAATGTTTTCAATAGATACTTTAACAATTGTAACTTGTCGTTAACCTTAGGCGCTAATAGGGGCATCACAAGTGTTTTATTGAACAACACTTCTTAGGTTCGAGACATAAATGACATGGTGAACATTACTCGATTCGTCAGGTAACTCTAGTTTGTAGGCCACATCACCGATTCATTCCAGAAATTCGAATGTCCCAACACATCGTAAGCTAAGCTTGCCATGTCGTCTACAGCGTACCGCACCCTCCCAGGTGAGACTTTCTATCATGACACGTTCGCCTATAGCGAACTCCCAATGTTCCTAAGCTTATCAGCTTTTCTGACGGTCACGCATTGCCGTCAGACAATTTCCGATTTAAGCAACCTTTCCAAGAATTTCAAGTACAATCCCTGGGCCCGTGATTACGTTGTCACCCACGTTTGCCCAACAAAGATGGCATTATTGCCCACGCAATGCCTCAAACAGAGCTGTCTAAATACTTGAATGGTAACTGCTGCTGTAGAACTTAACCAAAGGTGAATGTCCTTCTATCTCCTACTAAAGTCAATCACACACATGCTCGCATCATGTCTTCTAGTGTCAGGATGGTGGGTTTACTCTGATCGTTTGTCTTATGGTGATAGATAATGCCCATGTCCAGACGTGTGCCAAAGGTGTTGTGTGTTGTTTGTCAGAAATCAGATATAGATCAAAATCAGAGGTAACAGAGTTGGCACCTTGTGCCTAGAAGCCGCCTCACTTAGAGAAACATTCACATCTGTGATAGCTCATCAGGTTCCTTGACTGCAACAAAGTGCGCTGGTTACGTAGGACAATTAACGATCACCCAAGTGATATTGTTTTCGTTTCTAGCTGTAGGTAGACTAGCGACAAAATCCATGGCAGTCTGTTCGCATTTTCCATATGGGTGTTGCCGGTTGCTGATACTCTACCTTGACTTTCCCCAAGTCAAACGTCATACACCTACATCGCTAGGTGGGTCTTCATGCCCGATCACCAGTACAAGATTTATAGATCTTAATATCTCCCATCAAAATCCGGACGACTAGAATATTGAAGCCGGTGTGCTTTGCTCAACACACGTTCCCTAAAATTGTCGTACAATGAGATCCATTCTCCTTCCTGGGGTTAGCAAATATCATCCGACCTGCCAAAGGCTGCTTCTCCATGCCCCACATGGGTTCAACTTGAAAATCATCTTCCTTCAGTTCTCCAGTTTGGACAGAGAGAATCTGATCAGGTAAGTTAGAGTCGATAGTTAGATGCATAGCTCGTGCACATTCAAGTTCACAGTCGTAATCATCCAAAAGTTCCATCCAATGATGCCATTAACTGATTTAGCTCTTTCGTAACCAGGGTACACGGGAGGCCCTTGTGATCGGTCTAGGTAATGCATTTGGTACCGTCCAAGTAATGCCTCCAACTCAAATCCAAAGACCATGGGTTCCACCGCAGGTTGGGTCTCGTGTAACTCTTCTTGTAATTCCACTACGTAAGCCATCACTTTCTCGTGTTGCATCGGTGTGTAACTGAGAATCTGATTCGAATCATCATAGTATACCACTAGGTCACCCGTACCATTGGGTAAAGACAATACTCAGTGCATTGTAGAGTTGAGTTTCAAAAGCTGAAAAGACGTCCTCCTGTTTTGTCTCCCCTGAATTCACCGCACCCCGCTGTGCTAAAAAGATTACATCAGCGCAATCTTTGAAAATCCCGCGATGAATCTGTGATAGTGTCTAGCATAACCAAGGAATTGCTGCATCCCCGAAGGAATATTTGGTGTCGATCAGTTTTTAACAAAAATGGGTTTTAGCGAGATCCACGTGTATTCCCACTTCGTTGTTTATATGACTAAAATGTGTACCTCTCGAATCCGGATGTCACGTTCAGCAAGTCTTCGCGCGGAGTGGCTCCTCCCTCAGGAGCTCTAAAACGAGATACATATGCCACCCATGTTGTTCCTTTCTCCTGGAAGCGATTTAAAACATCATCAAAACACGGTCGATTCATGTGATCCATTAAGCTGCTGGTGTGTTGATTAACCCAACGGTCATGGAATACCAAGTAGCACTGGCCGCATTGCGTTTGACATGTTGTTGTAGGAACATTCTCCCCTCGAACTTCCATCTGGTGATAGCTCACTCGTTAGTCAATCCTTGAATGGGGCTTGACCCTCGCAGCTGGTTGACAGGTTGTTAATACATGATCGAGGCCAACGGTTCTTGACTGCCACCTTGATGAGTTCTCGATAATCAGTACACATACGAAAAGGCGTATCTTCACAGATATAAATGTGGCTCCCCAAAGTGAAAACTAGGTCCTACAAACTCCTGTCCAACAGTTTCTGTAGTTGATTAGACAATTCTTGCAACCCTCCTGGTGCAAGACGGTAAGAGTAAAAGTATTCAGAGTTGCCACTGGCGTGAGATCCACAGGGATTCCGACTAACAGTTGTGGAAGTAAACCTGAAAGTTCCTCTAATAGCACACTGAGAGGAATCATGAACAATTGGTGGATTCCCGATCCTATTTTCCTTTGCCTTATCGTCAGAAACAGTTGCTAACATTGCGGGGTAATCCCTCCATAGGCACTTCTGGACTTTCATTGCAGAAATGATACTAACCTTTACACCACAATGATGCTTTAGGACAGACGACGATTCCTCACAAGGTATATCTACGCGTTATCTGGATAACCAATCCACACTAACTACTACAACAAAACTATCAAGGGTAGATGTCAAACACTTGTCCCACAAGGTCGAGTTTGCATCCCAACGAATATAGGAGGTTTCCATTGACTTTCCATCAGTCGGTTCCACAACAGGTTTGGTTTTCAGAAGCATCAGTGCTAAACAGAACAGAGACGAAGCAATTAGCTGCTTATACTAGCTACCATGTTGCTATCATGCCTAGCGTCGCTCATGCCAATCCTAAATGCCCTTCTACGAGCACCACTACCAGTGTTGTTACGGTCATGTGGATTCCCAATACTGTCATCGTTCCCTTGGTTGTTGACATTTTGACTTAATAACAGTCCATCCTTGCCGAAGTTACCTTTGTTTCCATACTGAAAGCTACGATTACAAGTACCTTGATGTTGTCGTAACTATTACCTCCAATGCCGTTACTTGAAACGAAGCCCTACAATCTTTCACCATCAAAGCCCATCTTATCCCATTCCGTGTCGCGTCCTAAGACACTACTCACTGGGTGGGAAGTTACACATTCCATGTCCCGATTGATTCGTAAGAGTCGACTCCCATAAGTCACTTACTAGGGTTAAGGATTCGGTTGACGTCAATCTGCTGGAGTTCGTTGCTGGTAATCACGGTCGTTCTAATACTAAGGTTGGTACGGCACTATACTCATCCTCTTATCCATCGTTCTTGCAAATTGACTGAGTATTACACGGTATGTTTCCAGAGCGTTGCAGAAGTGATCGCACTCCAGGGTCTAAGACGTCAACGTGCTAAGTTCTAACAAACAAAGATAGGTGAGGAAGGTATAGGCCAATCATTCAACGCTGTGACGTCCAACTCATGGATGTCCGTACAAGCACCTAACATTCTACACAGTTCGTTAGGCGTTCAGATGTGTGTTCAGGTAATACTCGATAGCATCGAGATTCGTAAGGATTCAGAAAGGAGTGAAAAGATCATGTTCGAGTAGGAGACAATCCCTGCCATGACTCCTATAGACTGTTGTGTTTCACATCGACCAAATAACGGAACGGAACCCCTTTTTCACTTGTTAAGTCTCACTGGGACTCGCATGCACCCCACATTATTATTATGTGTGCACCCACAATAATATTGTGATTTGCATACTCATCTCAGCTCCTCCTAACTCATATCAAATGGTTCCTCAAACTCGAGTAGCAAACAAAGAGCATCACAAAACGCAAGTCACGAATGTTTAGGGAAATACCACCCTATCAGTCATATGACACATGCAAGTAATACAGGAATTCATACTGTTGTGCTAAATGTGCAATCACATGCAATATCATACGTAAATGTTCACTAGTTATGCAGTACAATGATTGTACGAGAGACGAACCTTGCAGTCTGGAGCTGAGTGTCATGGTCGTATTCACGTTTTCGGAGTTGTTCGGTTATAGTCTGGTTTTATAAAAACGTTTTAAAACCAAGTTCACTATAACCAGTGGCTCTGATACCAAACTGTCACACCCCCAAAATACCACACGCGGAAACCTCCGCGAGGCGTGTGACGTACCAGGATCCAAGCCACCAATCACATTGAACTCTTAGATAGGTTTAAATAAAACTTTCATTCATTAATATAAAGAGTTACAAACGTTACATATCATTCATCATATACAGCGGAAGCATATCTCATTTGTTAAGTGTATTATAAACCGTTAAGCTCGTATTGAGATTCCAAGTATAACGACCCATGACCACTCCAGCCTTCCAGACAGCAAGTTCCACAAGATATAACCCTATAGACCTGCAAGCATGCAGACAAGTGTGTCAGACGACGCTGGTGAGTTCAAAGTTTTGTTAACGCGTTTAGTTACCAGATGTGTGTATAAAACAGTTCAACAGTTTGATTTGATGATGTTATTAACTCGATTACCGAAATGGCTACAAGATATGAATGCCCAACCCCAATGCCTCTATCAAGGCATTGGTCAAGTGGTCGAGGTAATTAGCTTAACTAATAACCTCGAGTAGATGTAAGGGGTCTTATATATACACGATGTGAATGCCCAACCCCAATGCCTCTATTTAGGCATTGGTCATGTTTTAAGGAAATTAGTTCACGCCCGTCCTCCTCGGACGGTGTGAGGGTGCCAAACCTAATAGCGCTATCAACTAATAACCTCGTTGCCTTTCCGCAACTGCCGGTAGATGTAGGGGGTCTTACATAATAGAAACTAAGTAATAACAAACATCCCATTAACCTGCATTCCTCCCTGGAACGTTACCCGATATCCCTTCCCGGGATGCATGCTTGGAAAAGAGCAGTGAACTCACCTTAGGTTTGCTCGGTAAGATTAGTTTATTTTGTTATCAATTAATCAAGCACGCCCTATCATAGTTTATCAATAACAATTAGTTTCGTATCCGTATTAAATCACGTACTTTTATCACGTATTACACAAGTTGCACTCAAGGATTATGCACATAATCATACGCATTAGAACAGTCAACTACGTCATGCATTAACCAAGTTATCACAGTTTATCCACTTAACAGATTTTCGCACCATATATAAGCTGACTCCCCTAGCCCAACTATTTATACAAGAGCGGCCCAATGACTTTCACAAGTTCGTTATTACTGTTGTGCGGCCTGCCATTAATGCGCACCCCAGCTATTAACATAAAGCCCAAACATAAATTGCATGTTACCCATTTACTTGATTAGCCCACAACCGATTGCATAACATTAGTTCAATTTCCACATTTATTATACTCATTCAAATCCATGTTCAGTTTAACCTTAACCTGATTACATAATTACTATTAATTAAATCTTGAAATCATGAACTAATTTATGTTACACATGCATATCTAATCGCACAGCACATAACAATTTCTATGAATAACCTATCCTCATTCGTAACCCACTAACAATCATCAACACATGCTCTTCATAGATATGCGGCCCACTAGCAAGTTGTTATCATGGGCTGAATTCATTAATTTATCACATTTAACAGATTATTATACATCATCACTTCACATAACAATAATATACCTACACATATTTCTGATCGGCCCATATTACAGTGTGAAGCCCAGCTGAATTGATATGTTAATTCAAGTAAATGCATATAGCAGATTTCTATGAATATCAAATCATCATTCATTCACATAACTTAAACATCATGTTACCCTAGCATAGCCACTACATAATCTGCTCATATATCCAATAGCTAATAATTATCATCATCACTAATTAATTAATGCCTTTGACTATCTTGGACATTATTATCAAGATATGCACATGAATTCAGGCAATCAGGAATCAAAATCACGTGGCTGCCATTTACCTATGTATGCACAATGAAACCAAGATACAATTAAATCATGCAATCACAGGTTACGTGACTAACATGTGGTCACATTAATTGTTCAACAATTTAAAGTCAAGTTCATGATATCACGGTCCAATTATATCATCCATATTCATGTGAGAATCATGCGTTTAGAATATTTAAGCACAAACAAAACAATCAGTCACAATCATACATACTTTTGCTAACATCATCACTTAAAGAGCAATCAAATAATAATAAGGAACATGATGTGAATATGCTAACCTACGATCGATGCTGGATTCACGAAGGGGGGGGAGGGGTCCTTTCTGCCGAAACCGTGCAATCAAGAGAGAGGCTAGGGTTGCTTATTGAGTTTGTTATGGATATCTCATGGAAATATAATGTGTCGAGCAATATAAAGTTGCGCAACCCCTAATGGGCCGGCCACCATAAGGCCATCATCATATGCCAACCCATTTAGTTTGATTGGGCCGGCTATGATGATTGGATCACAACTAGTTCGGGTCGGTAATAACAAGTACCCATCCATAGTGCGTCCGAGCGGTCACTGTCCGCTAATGGGCCTGAGTCCCTTCACCAACCGGATGCGGTCATAGGCCAAGCCCAAAGGGTCAATGTGATGACTAATTCATATGTTTGACTAGGTTTAACGATATTATCACAAGTAATAAGGAATCAAGACTGTAAAGCGAGATATTACTAACCTCAAAAGTTCCGGTTGTCACAGATTAAATTGACACCCTCAATACGCATCGTATAGGAATATACGATGCGTATTGAGGTGGGTTCAAACTTCTATGTCTGGCAAAGGTTGCCATTGTCCCCTTACCAAAAAGTAATACGCATCGTATAGGGCTATACGATGCGTATTAAAGGTGTCGATTTAATTTTTTAATTTTTTGCAAGGTAGCTTCCTGTCACGCGGTAGCTTTCCGTCACGCGAACGAAGAAGCAGCACTTTGGACATTTGTTGGTCTTCAAACATCTAGGAAACATTATTTGAGAATACCCCTGAATTTATCGAAGCTGTAGAATGAGATCCTCCACTGTTGGGTTATCATCTTTCAACCTCATTTTCCCTAAATTTATCGATTATGTTTTTCAACATGGATGTAATGCAATGATTCCTCACAATTGAATAGACCGACACTTGCTTCACATGACTCACTTGAATCATCTCGGATGTAATAACAGTACGTTTAGCATTCGTGCCTGCTTGAATTGCAGAAAGCAAAGGATAACGAAGATGAACATTGTATTTAGCACGAAAGTACTGAACAACCGAGATAACAACTCTGGTTTCATCAGCGGCATTGGGAACATTAGAGTTGAAACAACTGCAATTGGAATTGATCTTGGAACAACATACTCTTGTTACCATATTCTTGGTTCAATACCAACTCATCTTTAGTAGTGTTTGTTTGAGAACCTGATTCAGATACCCAACGGTCTCTTTGCTTCGTCCACTAGAACTATTTGTGTATGCATTCTTTTGGTAGTTAACAACGCTAATTAGAAAAAAAATCTGTAAAATTAATCATATCGATTGCTATAACAGGATGGATGTGATGCAATGATTCCTCTCAATTGAATAGACCGACACTTGCTTCATAGGACTCACTTGAATCACTTCGGATCTAATAACAGTACGTTTAGCATCCGTGCCTGCTTGAATTGCAGAAAGCAAAGGATAATGAAGATGAACATTGTATTTATCACGAAAGTACTGAACAACCGAGATAAAAGCTCCGGTTTCATCAGCGGCATTTGGAACAGGAGAGTTGAAAAAACTGCAATTGGAATTGATCTTGGAACAACATACTCTTGTTACCATATTCTTGGTTCAATACCAACTCATCTTTAGTAGTGTTTGTTTGAGAACCTGATTCAGATACACAACGGTCTCTTTGCTTTGTCCACTAGAACTATTTGTGTATGCATTCTTTTGGTAGTTAACAACGCCAATTAGAAAAAAATCTGTAAAATTAATCATATCGATTGCTATAACAGGATGGATGTAACACACACAGATAGATAAGCTGTCACAGTTGTCAAATTCGTTGCGTGCATTCATATTGTTTAGACAACAAATGGATAATAAACGGATTGTTGGACTTCTTTGTTCCAAATGCAACTGTGAATATTGAATGTGCAAACTGAAACATCTTGACACGATATAATTGCAAGACTATTTGTCGGGCTTCCAATGCTCACACAGGGTGATAAACAACGCTGATACGAACACATGTGTTTTGAAATAGGCTTTGTTCTTGGTTTAATGAAGTTACACGTAACATCTAGTTATATTCAGATTTAAACGATGCACGCCTCAACTGAGATAACAGACATCCATCAAGCTCAAAAAGAAAACTTGTGTTTCCCATAGTCACAAACGATTGCGGTTTGTATTTCGCATAACCACCGTTTCTGTAGTAAAAAAACGGTTGCGGTTTGCACATTCAATCTTCAATACTTCATTAAAATACCACTAGTAGAAGAACCCGACACGTCTTCATGTTACGGAGAATGTTCTCGAAATTGAAGGAAAAGGAAAAGATTTGTTGAAATCGAAGAAAAGAGTAAAAAAGATGAATTGAGGCGTGCATTTGGAACAAGAAGTCTAACAATCCGTTTATTTTCTGTTGTTGTCTAAACAATTTGAATGCACGCAACAAATTTGACAACTGTGACAGCTTATTAAAAGTATAAGTCACCTCCAATCCTTTCCTGGTCAAATCACACACTATAAAGTTTAAACTTATCGTGTGTTGTAGTTTGGAAAGATGACCGAATATACATCTGAATAACAAACTGTGGAGAACTTGTTTGCGTTATCCTTCAACATAAGCTAAAATACGCTAAAATACGTTAACATACGCTAAAATACGTTAACATACGATAAAATACGCAAAAATACGTAAAAATACGCTAAAACATGTCAAAATACGCTAAAATACGCCAAAATACGCTAAAATACGCTAAATTACGTTAGAATACGCTAAATTACGTTATAATACGCTAAAATTATGTTATAATATGCTAAAATATGCCAAAATATGCCAAAATACGTTAAAATACGCCGAAATATGTAAAAATACCCTAAAATAGGTTAAAATAAGCTAAAATACGTTAGAATACGCTCAAATACATCAAAAATACGCAAGAATACGCAACAACATGTTAGAATACAACAAAATATGCAAAAATACGTCAAAATACGCGACTAACGATATTTCCACACACGTATACATATAATACGGCACTATGGAGTACAAGTGGATTTCAAACAAAACTGTACGTAATCATAGAATACGATATTCGCACGCAACCGAACGGCACTGAAACGACTTATGTTGAAGGTATACGTAATAAAACGACAAAATATGCGAAAGTTCGGCAAAAAACGATATGTATACGCGTCGAACCGAGGGAAACACGATAACACTAAATTTGAAATAATGCCATATACGATCGTATAGGCCTATGTTGTATCGTATATCAGCATTATACGCATCGTATAGGCCTATACGATTCGTATTAAACTTTGAATTTTCTCAAAAATACCCCTGAATTTATCAAAAAACAAGGGGTATTTAAGTAAAATCATCGATTAATACGCATTGTATAGGCCTATACGATGCGTATTGAACTATAAATTTCTTAAAAATGTTTTTCAAATCAAGGGTTCCATCATTACAACCACTTGTTTTCAACGGGGATGTAATGCAATGATTCCTCTCAATTGAATAGACAGACACTTGCTACATAGGACTCACTTGAACGAGTCTAGAACACTCGTAATCCTCAACCGGCTTTGAAACCGGACGGAATCTACGAAGAAACTGTTCGATTTCACGGTGAGTGGAGAAATTAGCGACGGAGAAACTGTTGGAATTTGTGAATTTCGGTTGGTTCAGAAACTTAACAAGAGAAGCAACTAAAAAAGCGGTGAACGGTATTTAACGTACACACCGCATTCGAAGATCCTTGCATTAGACACAATTTGTTGGAATTTGTGGATTTCGGTTGGTTCAGATCTCTATTCGGTAATCTTTCCACTCAATTGAATAGACATGCACTTGCTTCATAGGACTCACTTGAATCGTCTCGGAAGTACTGAATCAACAGAAGGATGAATCAACAGAAATAACTGAAATAACAGCTTCGGAATCTATTAACCCACAATTTGTTGGAATTTGTAGACAAACACTTGCTTCATAGGACTCACTTGAATCGTCTCGGAAGTACTGAACAACCAAAATAACAGACTGTTCGTTTGCAAATTCAATATTCATTGCTTCATTAAAATTAACAAAAGATTGCTTCTTTCAAACTCCACGGAGATACCATCGTTTTCCTTATCCGTCTTTCAAACTCAACAGAGATAGAGACTTTGAAGAGACAATCTAGAGGGTCAAAACGCACAAAAGTGGCTCGTCGAGTGGGAATCAGGAAAGAAGCATATAAAGAACCTTCAAAAGTTAGAGAATATACAGAATTCAAAAGTTAAACATATTTTATTAGCTATTATACCTCGTTTAATAGCAAGATAAGAAGGATGAGATATCGGCAGTTAGCTCGAAGAAGTTTCTCTCAATCAGGTGTTTCAATAGATTCTCTCTTTTAACAATGTCCTGTTAATTGTTTCAGATGACATGCTTGGTAACAAAGAGGAACACTTTCTTCTGTTTTATTTTTTTCTACTTTTAGAAAGGTTTGACCAACTCACGATTGTAATAAAACGGAACATAATCCCAGATTGTCTAGAGAAGTGCTTTTATCACGTGTCATACGTTACGAGATTCTTCGAGAATTAGAAAAGGAGAAAATACAGAACGACAAGGGTAGTATGAGTCTGAGTCCATTGTGGTTCGTGTCAGGTTTGTATTTCCCATAGTCACCGTTTCCGTAGTAAAAAACGGTTGCGGTTTTGCACATTCAATCTTCATTGCTTCATTATAATTAATAATGCGGTCTCAATTGAAGATGTAATTGCAAGACTGTTTGTCGGGCTTCCAATGATCACACATGGTGATAAACAACGCTGATATTGAACGGATTATTGAACCAAGAAAGTCATTGGACTGCCACAGATGAAGTCAAATGTGATCAAACTTGGACATCAGACGTAAAATCTTGAAGAAACGAAACATAATCCCAGATTGTCTAAAGAAGCGCTTTTATCATGTGTGATCCAGAGGTCGGTCTCGGGTGGGCATAAGATCCGTGGGCCTTATTGTCGGATTTTTGAACCAAGAAAGTCATTGGACTGCCGCAGATGAAGTCAAATGTGATCAAACTTGGACATCAGACTTAAAATCTTGAAGAAACGGAACATAATCCCAGATTGTCTAAAGAAGCGCTTTTATCATGTGTGATCCAGAGGTCGGTCTCGGGTGGGCATAAGATCCGTGGGCCCTATTGTCGGATTATTGAACCAAGAAAGTCATTGGACTGCCACAGATGAAGTCAAATATGATCAAACTTGGACATCAGACGTAAATCTTGAAGAAACGGAACATAATCCCAGATTGTCTAAAGAAGTGCTTTTATCATGTGTGATTCAGAGGTCGGTCTCGGGTGGGCATAAGATCCGTGGGCCCTATTGTCGGATCTGTGACTCCATGGAAGATGTGATTAAGGTAAGCGTGCCGTATCATGTGTCATAAAATGGAACATAATCCCAGATTGTCTAAAGAAGCGCTTTTATCATGTGTCATATTAGAGTAGTATGAGTCTGAGTCCATTGTGGTTCGTGAATGTTTCGAATCATCATAGAAGACGTATCGGGTGAGTTGTGGTTGATTTATAGGAGGAGGTTATGAAACGAATATATGTTTATGCGAATTTAAAGGACAATACTGACAGAGGTGCTGGTCTTTTCTCCCACTGTGCAAACTTGAAAAATCTCACCATAACACATCTAATATGACACATGATAAAAGCGATTCTTTAGACAATCTGGGATTATGTTCCGCAAATTGGGAACCACATATTCGTGTGTAAAAGCTTGGAAAGATGACCAATTGCTCGAAATCCCTTTCGTTTCTCGGGTTCGCATTCGACACAACACAACAAAAAATAAATTCAAAAAAACAGTGGCCTGATACGCATCGTATAAGCCTATACGATGCGTATCAAGCCCGCCACCAGACATAACCTGCACCTGTCAGTCTGCCATGTTTTTTACTTTATTTCAATACGCATCGTATAGGCCTATACGATGCGTATTGAATTGAAAAAGTATGCAGATAGACAGGGGGTGTGCCATTAGAAAAAAAAATACCAAAAATATTGCAACAATGACGTAATTGTATGCAATTATAATTTGGGTAAATTACTTTTTGAGTCCCTGTGTTTTGACGGTTTTAACCACTTGAGTCCAAAAGCAAAAGGTTTAACGACCTGAGTCCCTATAAGCATTTTCTTTAACCATTTGAGTCCAAATTTCTAACTCGGTTAGATTTTCTCAGTTAACTTTTTTAAAATGACCAAAACACCCTTTTATATTAAAAAAACTTCTTTACTCTTATTATTATAATTACATTACATATACATATTACAAACACAGAACAATGTGTATCTCTCTTCCTCATTCCCTCTCTCTTTCTTATCTCTCTCACAACCACCACCGCCACCAACACCGTGATTTCACCCTCGGCCCCTATTGCTCAAACACCACAACCCACCCTCTTTTCACGTGCCACAACCACCCTCGGCATTGTTCGCTCAAACACCACAACCCATCCTCTGGTCAGATTTCACCTCAAACTCATTCTGAAACCTTCTGTTTGCGTTTCAACCTGGCATATCATAACCAAATGTTGACTCTCAACAAATGGTTATTAATTTCTATGAATAAAATGTTGTTGAGCCAACACCAACATTACTTGTTCTCCGAAACCAAAAGAGGTTCAACTACTACTATAGGCATCATAATTTAATTACCAATTAACCTTACCTGTACAACAATCCGACCCGGTTGCGCCACAGTCTTCAGCAAATAATCCGTGGACCACCGTATCGCCACCAGCGCATTCCTCAACTCCACTGGCGACATCGACTCTCCGAACTCAATCAAACAAAATCATCATAAAGATTGATAGAGAGACACAGACCTTAGGTTCTTCATCAACATATCGCGGAAAGAAGATCGAATCTGAATCAATTGGTTCCTGTTTCACCAGATTGAAGTTATTAGGGCTCGAATTTTGTAGAATTGAGTTCGTCGTCTACACCGGTGCGATTTCCTCCGGCGGATGTTTAAATCTGACGAAATCGATTGTTTAGATCCATAGAGTTCTTCGATTCAATTCAGTTCTTCAAATTGATTCTTGTTTCTTTGCGTATTCCTGTGGTGGCATCTGGCGGAGATGAACAGGAGGTGTATGTGTGAGTGTGATGGAGGTTTGTGGTTGAGGTGATGGTTAGAGACGGGGGTGGTTGTGGTTGTGGTGGTGACCGTGGTGGTGTTGATGGTCTAGAAAGAAAGATGAGTGGGAGAGATGAAGATGACAATTAAGAGAGAGAAAGAGATATGGAGATCAGGAGATATAAGAGAGAGATTTTTATTTTTATTTTTTAATTATAAGGGTATTTTGGTCATTTAACAATACTTAACCAAAATATTCTAACAGTGTTAGAAATTTGGACTCAAATAGTTAAAGAAAATGCTTATAGAGACTCAGGTCGTTAAACTTTTTGCTTTTGGACTCAAGTGGTTAAAACCCTCAAAACACAGGGACTCAAAAAGTAATTTACCCTTATAATTTCATATTACCAAAATCATTATTTAACTTAAAAGATAATATACATCATAGTCAAAGTGGGCCCCAAATCTCGTACTCACCGTCTCGGCGTCCACTCGCCACGTCATTCTCATAACCAACTCAAATCCAATCGATAATCACAAACCCACACCCACTACACTCATCAAACGGTCCCACCACAACCCAATCTCAACCGTCCATCAACAAACCACACCGAAATCACCGTGAGTCTGTTCGCACCAGATAATTCCCTCTCACCAACAATAAATATTTGAGTCGGTGTGAGTAATAATCCAGTGCGCAACTATCTCCGATGGACTCCAACGGCGTCACTACCTTCCGTCACCGTCGCTCACCGTCATCCGACCGTTTCCTCGGCGTTTTCTCACCGCCGTCGTCTTCCGGCGTCATTTCTGGTAGCTCCTCCGTTGCCGGCGACGATTTCAGTGAAGATGACGTGTTCTGGACAGGCGATTTCGCCGAACAAAAGTGTCAATCGCTAGATCCGGCGACTAACGGTAAATTTAACGGTAACGGAAATCAGTCGTTCCGGCAGCCAGATAAGTTCGGAATTCTGGCGGCATTACCGGAAGATCCGGTGAATAACGGCCTAAAACCTAATCGCTCCGTCATGAACCGACGAAACCCTACGATCCAGAACCAGAACAATCCGTCATCTTCGCGGCTAATTCCGGCGATTCCTCGACCGAATAAGCAAGATCGATGCTCCGGTGATGTTCCGATCGTATCTCAGTCGATGCCGTTGAAGTTTCAGCAATCGGCGCCGGTGAATGTGCCGGTCTTCACGAGAAAACCGACGTTTGGACGAGAACTTGCTGACGTCGACATCGGAGATGATGACGAAGAAGAGATGCTTCCTCCGCACGAAATCGTTGCGAAAAGTTCGAAATCGCCGCATACGACGTTTTCGGTTCTCGAAGGTGCTGGAAGGACGCTGAAAGGGAGGGATCTACGGCTGGTTCGGAATGCGGTGTGGCGGAAAACAGGTTTTCTCGATTGAATTTCGGATAATTCGGGTTCGGTTTATGGTAGTTTGTTGGCTTGGGGATTTAGACTGTGAAGATAAGTTTTTTTTATCTATGCTTTTGCAGTCTATATTATATGAATAGGTAAGGTAGGGCATATGTTTTTTTTTTCGAGTAACTGATGAATGTTAATGTTGAATTTGGTAGGTCTCAATTGTGTAATTTATGCTGGTTTTAATGTGCATAAAAATTGAGCAATAATTCTTGTTGATTTTGTGTGATTTTTTGTGGTTGAAGTGACTGTTTTTAGATTATGTTCTGGATTCTTGTTTCTGTATCCGTTTAGTTTTGAAACCAGAGTTAGCTTGGACAGTAAAAGGGTGTTTGGGATTGTGTTTTGAAGTGATTATTTGATTATTGTGTTTGTAAAACATAAATAATCTAAAAAAGTGTTTGGATGAAAAAGTGATTATCTGCCTCCAAAACTGCGTTTTGGAGAAGCATGTACCTGCATGCTTTTTGAAAACGCATAATATTTTGACAACGCAACACCAAACACCCCCTAAGCCGAAAAAAGCCACGTTATCAGGTTTTACCACGGTACGTTTTCTGGTTTTACCATTGTGGAGCTCGTTTTTTTTTTGTACCTGATCAAGAACTAGAAAAATCGGATTGGGTGGGGCCAAGCGTACTTTTTATAATAAACTATATGTTGAGATGAGTGGTTAAAAATTGAAAAGCGGTGATGATGTGGCGATGTTTTTGGGTTTTATTATTTAATCGGTTTTGGCTGTTATTTGAAGAACGGACGTTTTTCTGTGTGGCAACTAACTAGATTTTCATCAAAGTTTACTTCAATTGAAAGTTTAAGATTCTGGTAGTATTTCTTGTTTTTAGTCTGGTTTTCATTTGCAAGATTTTGAACTAATTGTGAATAGAATTTGGCTCACTGATGTTTGCTGCAGATAATGTGCTTCCAGATGATTTGTACTAACTTCCCAATCATCATACAAATCAAATCACTTTACTCTCCTGAGTTTGATTTAATAAATTATTCATAAAATGGTCAGGATGGAAGAAGACAAGGGGAATCTTGCAAGATTTTGAAAGTATATTTCTTTTTAATGCTTCTAAGTTGTTAACTCCATAATATGTTTAGTTTGCCCCCTTTGGGTCCTGGAAAATCTATGTCTCTGATGGGGTTGGTATGAATTCAACTGTATAACCTGCTCTCTGTTTGTTTTTCGAGTTTACACGTGTGAACGTATGTTGGTTAGAGATGGATTTGAGATTGAAATTTAATTTCTTCAAATTCCATCAACCAAAGGAATTTATCATCCCAACCATAAGTTAGTTTGGATTTGAAAACAGTTCTTGAGTGCCTCGAAAAACATTCTTGTTATTTCTTCCATATCCAATCCTACGAAGGTTCTTCCGTATTTGGCATTCTTCCCATTTCTTCTAGCAACAACGATATGGCAACAAAAGGAAGAGGAAGTGAGAGGCGGAAGAAGAGCAAGTAGATCCCCAAATTGAAGATTACCATTGGTGACAATGATCCACTGGGAAGATGATTTCGTCTGTGTCGCCAATAAGAGCAATAGTGTTGGTGGTGAATAGGTTGTCGGTGGCGGTGCATCCAAGTGACGTGAAGCGTCAATGAAGGAGTCAATTGCAGCATCTCCAAGTTCTAGATCTACAGGGCAAAGGTTTTGAACGAGAATCAGAACCAACAACCATTTGGTAGTTTTGTCATTTTTTGTGTAATGAAAAGTGCAATTATGTCATTTGATTTTTATACATCAACAGATTTACAAATCGAACACTTGACATTTTTTAGTGGAGTCGATTTCAATTTCTTTGACAATTCATCAGATGTAAACGTGTAATTTTGAAATTAATCGAGAAATATCCTTGTTGAAAGCAACTCATTTCAATTTCAACTTGAAATAATTATGTAAACTATATGATTTCATCTTCCTTTATCCAAATGGTAGGGCTTATATTATATCATTTTGTAGTTGAAACATTTTTACTGGAGGGGTCCATTTTGATTTGGCTGATTTTGTTATATTTCTATTGAGTAAAGTTATTTTTGAGTCCATGTGGTTTGTGTATTTTAATCATTTGAATCCAAAAATCAAACTTGTCTTGATTTGAGTCCCTATGGTTTCTAATTTTAACCATTTGAATCCAAAACGTAGACAACATTCAAATTAGAAACATTTGGTTTTTGGATTCAAATGGTTAAAATTAAAGACCACAGGGACTCAAATGGTTAAAATTAGAGAGCACAGGGACTCAAATCAAGACAAGTTTGGTTTTTGGATTCAAATGGTTAAAATACACAAACCACAGGGACTCAAAAAGGACTTTACTCATTTCTATTTAACACAAGTTAAAAATTCGTTTTAAGTGAGTTTAAATAAGTGCTGACAAGTCGGTCTAGTGGTTAGTCACTTGTTTTTTCTCTTTGAGGTTCCAAGTTCAACTTCTACTAGTATCA
Organism: Helianthus tuberosus; assembly: GCA_030545235.1. Lineage (NCBI taxonomy): Eukaryota > Viridiplantae > Streptophyta > Magnoliopsida > Asterales > Asteraceae > Helianthus > Helianthus tuberosus. The sequence goes on along the minus strand of CM060392.1, from coordinate 65,612,561 downwards.
CTTTGAAGGATATTGGTGGTGACAATGAAGTTTAGAACTAGGCCTCTTTGGAGGTCGCCAGTTCGAAACCGATTCGAACGGGGTTTTACCACAGTGGGTCTTTGGGCGGGCGAGTTTTGCCCGAAACTGGTGGCGTTGTGGTTCGGGTATGCATCCAACTTTAACCGTTATGGAGAAGGGGTGCATTTACTCGATTGAGAGCATTTCAGGATGCTTATCCGGTGATTTAGTTGGCCGTTCAAAAAAAAGTGAGTTTAAATACGTATGACCTTGTAATGATTTTCTTAACAATAATTATATTGTTAACTGACATTGTTTATATAATCATATAAAATATGTAGTATATAATCATACTATATATTAAAACACGTCTTATTTTAGGTATTTAACACATTTTCAGCCACACTTTTTTAGAGAAAAATGTCTGGATAATCCTTGTGGTTTAGTGAAATTTCACTTATAGTCCCTAACTTTCTAAAATTACATCTATATTCCCCAACTTTTGCACATTTGTTTCTTGGATAGTCCCTAACGTGGATTAGGGTTAGTTTTTGATGTTAAGTGAATGTGAAATGACAAAAGTGCCCTTCAATAAAAAATAAAACGCCAATTGATCATTTATCTAAGTAGGGCCACCATTGTTATTTAAGTATAAAATGCGGGACCCACCTTCCCTTCTTATTGGTCTCTTTAACCCCAACTTCTAAATCCACCCCCACAACCTAGCACCACATCCACCAATACAGCTACCGTAAATCACCACCATCGCCTCCGACACTGATCATTCCCCCAAAAAAGTCAACATCCACAAAAGGACACACCATATACTGAACCTATAAATTAAGCACAAACCGTCGTTTAAACCTGCAACAATAATCCGACCGTCATCTAACCTGCAACAATTGCACATCTGGCCAGAAGCATCATGATAGAAGTAACCACTTTGCGGAAGCCTCTCTAATCATGAATCTTACAATTAACATCAAATCAGGGTTGGTTCTAAACCAAAAACGAGACTCGTAACATGTTTAGATTTTCCGGAATAATCAGAGACTCGAGATTGGTTCGACATACCTTAGAAAGAGCCGATCTGAAGCATGAGTGTGAATCGAAACCTCACCGGAAAGTTATTATTAAGAGTGAATTACAAGTTTTGTCCTTTATCTATAATGTGACAACTCGTAATCTAGAACCCTTCGTGCATCTTGATGTAACATGCTTGAACATATGTGACTAGTTAACTTGTCTACTTAATGAATGATATAAGTAAAACTATGTGATTATTATGTGTTGTGCTTGTATGTATAGTGTGTATATATGCATAAGTGAGCCGAGAACCATGAACCCGACTCGAGACCATGTGGTCTCGAGTGAACAAGAGAAACAGTGGGCCGGATGGGCCACGCACCTCATTTAATCCAACCGAAGACCCATTAGGGTGCACTACTTGGAACGGATATATAAACTTGGTGGATAGCCATGTTTGCCATTTCTTTGGACAACACACTCACTCTCACACACACCTTCTCCTACACTCTCTCTCTCTAGAAAAACCTTAAACCATAGATCTTCTCTCCTTTCCTTTCGGATTCAACCGGCGATAACAAGGGCCCTCGGATTGGGAGCTTATTCATCGACTTTTGCATATCTTTGCACCTTGAAAACCTAACCGGTTAGTGATTCTTGTTATGTATTGTGTTTTGGTTGATGATAATGTGTGATATTTTGGTTGATGATAATGAATAATGAAGTTATTTGATAATATGTTTGCTTATGGATCCTTATGCATGATGAACATACCCCACTTGAAAAATCGGTACTAGGATTGTTGTTGTTCATCTATGATGTTGATGCTTGATTTCTAGATAAAGTCATGGTTAGGAAGAATAGAGTGGTTTGTTAAGAATCATGCTAGTTTGACATATGAATAAGTAGAAAAATGTTTGAATATGGTGTTATTATGTTCTCGGTTGGATGTGTGAATGATAAGGATCATTGGTGCATTAAACTAGGTAGATTATGTTAACATAAATCGGTTTAATGAGCTTGTTTGTTCAAAGGATGAAAACCCTAAAGATGAACTAGATGAATATGTGATGAATATGGTATGAAGATTGGATAATATTTGAAATTTGCTATGTTTGATCCATTTTAGTAAATTGTTAGACAAGAAAACATGTTTATTTGGATAGTACATAATGTTGCATGAAATCAGAATCTCATTGGCTAGTACAATGCTAGCAATCAGCAAATGTTCCAGCCGAAACCTTCAGTCTCGACTCGAAACCATGAGCATGACAACTCGAGACCGGGGATTGCGAGTCGAGAACTCTCTAGTCTCGACTCGAGACCACACCACGCCAACACAAACAGCATAACTCGAGAACGGGGTTGCGAGTCTTGTTGCGACTCGAGACATGACCCAAGACCTCCATGATTGCGACTCGAGAACTCATAGGTACAACTCGAGACCGCACAGTCTCGACTCGAGACCATGTACATATGCGCGCTGTTTGGACTTGCACCCCATTACGGGCTTAAGTAATTGGGCCAGACTTTTGGGCCTAATGCATGGACCTTATACGTTTCTGTTGAATATGAATGTTATTTGGGCTGCCATGAATGATACTTGCATGCAATGTGCTAGCATACGTGTAGAAACATACGTGCACTACCTGAATACGAACCTGACTTGCATGGTATCTATGTTAGGACGTAATTGACCTCTTACAACTTGGTTGACTTTTCTGTGTATCTGCCGAGCAAACCAAGGTGAGTTCACACCCTCTACAAAGCATGGGATTCCCTGGGTTGGGAATGGGGTTAAGGAACATGGGTTCCTCGTCCTCCTTGGGTAGGACAGTATTGGTTCAGGAATGTAATTCCTCGTCCTCATGGACAGATAACTCGTACTAGACCAAAACTCTATCACGAAGTCCCTCATCTTTGTATCGACTTAATCGCCGAGGCCAATGGCGAGCGGGTCATTAGTTAGATAGCGCTATTTAGGTTTGACAAACCTCACACCGTGCCGCAGAGGACGGGCGTGAACTAATGGACTACTGGCACGTCAATGATGATAGACATTGACAGTTCAGGGCACATAAACATGACTACAGTCAGCAGTCGATATGGTAACGAGTCTAGTGTATACATGGGGTAGCCCCCACGGCCGAAATGCCAGATAACTAACACGGGGTAGCCCCCACGGCTGGATTGCCAGAGTAACCAGGAATAAACAAGTCACGTTTTTAACTATGGGGTAACCCCCACGGCAGGATGCCAGATAAAGGAAACTGTTTTCGAAACAACTTAAAACGAACACCCAACCGTGAACTCACTCAACTTGTTGTTGACTCGTTACTACATGCTTTGCAGGTCAATAGGTGCTTAGCTGGAGCTTGCATGGAAGAGAGTCGTTGTGGGACATGGACGGCTGTGTGCCATGTTAAACTTTGAAACAATTAAACTTATGTTTTGGTTTTAAACGTTATGCTTCCGCTTGCAACTTAAACTATGTTTTGTCGAACACCAATTGTATTGGTTGAACTTTTATAATTATCTGTTCGCTTGTTCAATATGATTAGTGGCTGGATCCTGGTCAGTCACGCCTCCAAGCGGTGGTATTCCGCAGGTGGATTTTGGGGGTGTGACAATACCAAATTTCAAATGTTGTCACCAAATGAGCGAAGTTCTTCCAAATTTTCTTGGCTCATAGGTGGCATAGGTGCTGGTACTGGATCAAGGTGTTGAGGGATAGGTTGTCCATAAGGGTATGGATTGTGTATCACACTCTGCGTCCACCATTCGCTGCTTCAAAAGGGATCTAAAGGATTAAGGTCAGTGTACTGAGCTATGGGGTTTGGTGGGGGAATTTTGAGAGTCTCATAGGGATCTATATCTGGAATAGGAAACGGGTCTTCCTGGTCGGGTTCTAGCATTTGTTGGTCTGGGAATAAAGGTAACAGTGGAGGTTCGGCTATTTGGTTTAGGTTAGCGTCTACTGCTGACATATGGAAATCGGCCAGCTGTCTATCTAGTTCCTCTTCCCAAGGTGGCCTAGTGACTGTTTCCTGAGTCTGTGCATTTGCTTCCCTATTAGCTCTGACTATCGCTCTCTGTTGTTGTAACTTCTTCATTCTCTTTCTTCTCTCATGTGCTCCTCTATTAAACCAACCTCTATTTTCAGTAGTGAAGGGTTCTTAAGACTGTGCCTTAAATATAAATATCCCTTCCTCAGTATCGGCTGAGTATCCTGAGGAATTAGGTTGAGATAATGTTCCCTCATCTTTTGGTGAACTATCTAAGTGGCGATAAGCGTCCGATGTTCCTTGCTCACTCATTGTAACGCCCCAAAATCCGAATGATTATATTTGTCGTGTGTTCCTATATGACACGTCATGAAATAAATAACTAGGCTATTTAACCTAGTTAAATGTATGGTAAAAATTATTAAAAGATGGAAGTAGTGCACATTATGTTAAGTGGCAAACATGAGGGGTTAAATGGAACAAGATGGAAGTTGAGTTATTAAAATGAAAGTTCAACACACACTTCGTGTGTGTTCACGAATGTTCAGGAGATCCAAAGAGCTCTAACCCTAAACTCAACTAAATCACCAAATTGAAGGATGATTCAAGGCTTAAATTCGTGAAGGAACATGGATTAATGATCACCATCACAAGGGAATCATAAGGTATGTCTTAAAAGTTAGATTGGTGATCTTTCACGAAGTGGGTTTTGATGTAAACCGTGAATTTGTATGAAATTGAGAATGGGTGTGTGTTAGAATCATCATATAGAACATGGATTATGCATGGTTTAGGTTAATTTGATGTTTAAGGGTGAAACCCGTTTGTTATGGTGAAGATGATGACATGGGTAAATCATCTATGTCTAAATTCTTGCTTAATATTGATGTATTTTGATTTGTATGATGGATTCTTGTTAGAGGAATTGAAAGAAATGTGATACTAGTATGTTTGATGTTTATGCATGTATGATTCATGTTGATTAGAATGAAGAAATTGATGAATTATGTATGAGACTAGAAGGATATGCATGAACTAGTTGTACGTTATGCTTAAAAGGTGGTACGCACACCAATCGTATGATAAAATGTATATATTGTCGTCCGTATAGTCGATTATGATGTTACGGGTATATAATGATAAATCGAAAGTTAAATTAAATGAACCGTTGACTTCTGAAAGTCAACTGGGTATAAGAAGAATGGTTAGACGTGTTGTCATAATTGCAAGATTAGAGTAAGTTATACGGTGCGTGTTAGACTTATGTGTGTTTAATGCGATGGCATGATGAATTACATGAGTGCAAACGGATATGGGTATGGCTATATGAGTTACGTTTGTCAGGAATGACTAATGATATGACCGTTAACATGTACAAATGAGTATGCTAATAAGAGCGTGATTTCGATGAAATGGAAGCATAGGAATCACGTCGAGACGAGCTCAAGCACGAGGTGTTAACGGGCCAAGAGGAGACAAGAGATCGGATACGAGCACGGACGCATAAGGTAAGTGATTTCGTAATCACTTCTTAGTTGCTTATGTAAAGTTATATGCAACTTAATTAAATATGATAATTGAGGTCAAATAGGAATGAATTGTATGATGTTGATGAAGTATTAAACGGATCTTAGTTTTGATCCGAGCAAGGTATGTGTGATTAAGAATTTTAGCTAAGTAGTAGGATTGGTTACTTATGCAAGGAATTCCTTTGTTGTTAAGGATAGAGCGAAATTGACAAAAACGCCCTTGATAGGTATATCGGGCAAACGACCTTAAATGTCTATTGGAAACAAGCGAATCGATTAGAGTAATGTTTTGGTCATGTGTGAAAGCGAAGAGTATGGTTTTGTATGCCATAGACCATTTAAATGCGCAAATACCCATAACGGGTCAAATATTTAGAAAATGATAATAAGCCGAATGCGCGTAAGGTAGGAATTTCCTTAAGACGGATATGGGGTTCCAAGTCCATTTGATAGAGGGTCAAATTATGATCATGTAGGAAGAAACGGGAGGTTAAACGGGTAAACGGTTCAAAAGTTATGCGCGTTTTAGTGTGTACGGACGACGAAACGTAGCTGCAGCAAGAAACACCTCTTAACTTAAGAGGAGTGCAAAAGAAACACCTCTTAACTTAAGAGGAGTGCAAAAGAAACACATCTTAACATAAGAGGAGTTCAACAGAACACCTTTTAACTTATGCGCCTCCCAAACATGATTTTGATCGTTCCTTAGATGTTTATGGGCTATAAATCTAAGTCTAAGTCCCATGTAATTAATGTATGAATATGTAAGAAGTATGTGAGAGCTTGTATGTGTATATATGGGCATGTACATCTGTAGATGTGTATATATATGTATGTGTGAAGGTACGTCTGAGTGTATGTATGCACGTGAAGATATGGGAAGGTATGTATGCATGTGGATGTCTATGTATGTAAGCATAAAGGTATGTATGAGTATATAAGGGTTCGGTAAGATCTTGAATGCGTGAATGTGTGTATGCATGTATGTAGAAACGTAGGGACGTATGTATATATGTAGATCCGTATGTATGTATGTGTGTATGTAGAGATGAATGAATGTAAGTATGTATGTATGCGTGTATGTAGAGATGAATGAATGTAAGCATGTATGTATGTGTGTATGTAGAGATGAATGAATGTAAGTATGTATGTATGTGTGTATGTAAAGATGAATGAATGTAAGTATGTATGTATGCGTGTATATAGAGATGAATGAATGTAAGTATGTATGTATGTATGCGTGTATGTAGAGATGAATGAATGTAAGTATGTATGTATGCGTGTATGTAGAGATGTATGAATGCATGTACGTATGTAGATGTGTATGTATGCATGTAAGGATGTATGTACGCGTGATTTAGATACGTTAAGTAATACGTTATTAATAGTGTACCTTGAGAATGAAAGGTAATGCAGGTACATTATTGAAGCCTCACCAGGACATGGGTACGCAGATGAAATGCTTAAAGTTAGAAAGATAACGAAATGGGAAGTGTACGAGGTTGAACCTTGTTTATGTATTGTATACTAATGTTATGAATGTATGTGGTGAGTGCAGGTTGTACGAATCACAGGCGGTTATCACGAGGAATAGAGATCGAAGATCGGGTCACAAAGTAGATTGTACGGGGATATTTGAGTATGTACTTTAGTAAACATGACTTATACCTTATTTTGTAAAAGATTCATATTGAAACGAACTTTCAAGTAAGTCAAGACGTTTGTAATGAAAGAAATTTTTATGGCACAAATTTCCGCTGCGACTTTTTGTCAAATACATATTAGGGTCTTACAAGTTGGTATCAGAGCCCTGGTTTGAGAGAATTAAGTACGAGAGGATAGGTACTTGAACTCAAACCTATGTGCTCTTGTGATAAGAAACCCGTACAATCCATGACTCGATCAAGATCTAAAGGTAGGAATGGAATGAAAACATGCATGTATGCATTCATATGAAGAAACTAACGGTTATATTATGTGTAAGGTAAGCATAACTGCTTGGAAAGGATGATCCGTGAATGCGGTCTAGACCGGCATCAAGGCAAGTGAGAAGACAAATGAACCCCAGGTACGTAAATTCAACGTGTGGGCGTATGAAGTGGTATAAGTAAGCAAGCGAAAGAAAATTATAAATGAAATATAATAGTGACATGGCAATGAAGTTTTGAAAATGTTACACGTGCCAAAACTTAATTCTTCGGACATAAGGTGGCGATTACACGAAGGCACGAAACTAGTATGTGGATTGTGTACCTGGCCAGTACACAAGAAACGTATGACGTTCGTGAGACCGTGATAATTGTTACAGGTATGTCCGTTAGAATTAAGTAGTAGGTGGACATGAGGGTGAAGAGAAATGTAAGACTCTCAGGAATGAAAGTATGAATGCTATGTTAGAATCCGCGAGACGGATTCGAAACATGAAAGAAGTTAAAGTATGAATGCTATGTTAGAATCCGCGAGACGGATTCGAAACATGAAAGAAGTTAAAGTATGAATGCTATGTTAGAATCCGCGAGACGGATTCAAAACATGAAAGAAGTTAAAGTATGAATGATATGTTATAATCTGCGAGATGTATTCAAAACATGGAAATAATGAAAGTATGAATGATGTGTTAGAATCCGCGAGATGGATTCGAAACATGAAAGGAATAAAGTATGAATTACCTGTTTGAATTCGCGAGGCGGATTCAACACATGTAAGGAAGAAAAGGTATGAATGATATGTTTGAAACCGCTAGATGGATTCAAACATAGAAGGAATGAAGGGTATGGATGTTACGTTTAAATCCGTGGGACGGATTTAAAACATAAAGGATGTAATGAATGCCTTTATAAGTAAGCATGAATGAGAAGAGGTACGAGCGTGTACCTCAATACATATACGATAATTAAGAAACGTTAGTTTGGCCTTGAAAGGTCAACTTGCGAAGGTAGGCGAAATAAGTGACTAGAATGAAAGAATTGCATGTGAGAAATGAAATGTGTGACACGTTATAGCGTGTACGTAAGGAATTGTAGAATGAATGTTTGAATGAAAAATGCTAATTGCTAAACTTGCTGATAAGAATTATAGAAGCCTTGATGTGATGAAACCAATCGAATTGATGGAAAGACGCGTACGAGTGAAGGCACGTTACACGGATAAATGAAATCTAGCCTGGTACGGCTAGCACTCGTGAAGAATGTGGACAGATCTGAATTACGGATCACTAAAGTATGGAAGGAAATCGAGGTTAGTAAAATGTGAAATGAATGAAATGATTCAAAGGTAACGTAAAGGTACGCATAGTACAAATAACTATAGAGAACGTATAACGATGTTAACTTTGGAATTAAGCACGAATGCACGACTATGAAATAGTAACTTCGTTGCGATAACGAAACAAAATTAAATATTATGTAATATATGTATAGAATGTGATCTTAAAGGATGAAATGAAGGTATTAGACCGGTTATAAACGGATCATATGAAAGTAAGCATTATTATAGGTTTGAATATATATGTACGATGAACTGTTACTAACCGGTCAAGGAAATGAGAAGGTTACGTGGAAGTATGGCATGGAAAGTATAGATTTGTTAAGAAGAAGTCAATTGTATAAATACTTATGAATTGAGATAGGATGATTGCTTATAATTATGATGTGACCGTGAAGTCAAACATAGATATGTGTATGTGTAAGCGAAAGTGAGAAAGGTTTCGGGGACGAAACCTTATTTAAGGTGGGTAGACTTGTAACGCCCCAAAATCCGAATGTTTATATTTGCCGTGTGTTCCTATATGACATGTCATGAAATAAATAACTAGGCTATTTAACCTAGTTAAATGTATGGTAAAAATTATTAAAAGATGGAAGTAGTGCACATTATGTTAAGTGGCAAACATGAGGGGTTAAATGGAACAAGATGGAAGTTGAGTTATTAAAATGAAAGTTCAACACACACTTCGTGTGTGTTCACGAATGTTCAGGAGCTCCAAAGAGCTCTAACCCTAAACTCAACTAAATCACCAAATTGAAGGATGATTCAAGGCTTAAATTCGTGAAGGAACATGGATTAATGATCACCATCACAAGGGAATCATAAGGTATGTCTTAAAAGTTAGATTGGTGATCTTTCACGAAGTGGGTTTTGATGTAAACCGTGAATTTGTATGAAATTGAGAATGGGTGTGTGTTAGAATCATCATATAGAACATGGATTATGCATGGTTTAGGTTAATTTGATGTTTAAGGGTGAAACCCGTTTGTTATGGTGAAGATGATGACATGGGTAAATCATCTATGTCTAAATTCTTGCTTAATATTGATGTATTTTGATTTGTATGATGGATTCTTGTTAGAGGAATTGAAAGAAATGTGATACTAGTATGTTTGATGTTTATGCATGTATGATTCATGTTGATTAGAATGAAGAAATTGATGAATTATGTATGAGACTAGAAGGATATGCATGAACTAGTTGTACGTTATGCTTAAAAGGTGGTACGCACACCAATCGTATGATAAAATGTATATATTGTCGTCCGTATAGTCGATTATGATGTTACGGGTATATAATGATAAATCGAAAGTTAAATTAAATGAACCGTTGACTTCTGAAAGTCAACTGGGTATAAGAAGAATGGTTAGACGTGTTGTCATAATTGCAAGATTAGAGTAAGTTATACGGTGCGTGTTAGACTTATGTGTGTTTAATGCGATGGCATGATGAATTACATGAGTGCAAACGGATATGGGTATGGCTATATGAGTTACGTTTGTCAGGAATGACTAATGATATGACCGTTAACATGTACAAATGAGTATGCTAATAAGAGCGTGATTTCGATGAAATGGAAGCATAGGAATCACGTCGAGACGAGCTCAAGCACGAGGTGTTAACGGGCCAAGAGGAGACAAGAGATCGGATACGAGCACGGACGCATAAGGTAAGTGATTTCGTAATCACTTCTTAGTTGCTTATGTAAAGTTATATGCAACTTAATTAAATATGATAATTGAGGTCAAATAGGAATGAATTGTATGATGTTGATGAAGTATTAAACGGATCTTAGTTTTGATCCGAGCAAGGTATGTGTGATTAAGAATTTTAGCTAAGTAGTAGGATTGGTTACTTATGCAAGGAATTCCTTTGTTGTTAAGGATAGAGCGAAATTGACAAAAACGCCCTTGATAGGTATATCGGGCAAACGACCTTAAATGTCTATTGGAAACAAGCGAATCGATTAGAGTAATGTTTTGGTCATGTGTGAAAGCGAAGAGTATGGTTTTGTATGCCATAGACCATTTAAATGCGCAAATACCCATAACGGGTCAAATATTTAGAAAATGATAATAAGCCGAATGCGCGTAAGGTAGGAATTTCCTTAAGACGGATATGGGGTTCCAAGTCCATTTGATAGAGGGTCAAATTATGATCATGTAGGAAGAAACGGGAGGTTAAACGGGTAAACGGTTCAAAAGTTATGCGCGTTTTAGTGTGTACGGACGACGAAACGTAGCTGCAGCAAGAAACACCTCTTAACTTAAGAGGAGTGCAAAAGAAACACCTCTTAACTTAAGAGGAGTGCAAAAGAAACACCTCTTAACTTAAGAGGAGTGCAAAAGAAACACCTCTTAACTTAAGAGGAGTGCAAAAGAAACACATCTTAACATAAGAGGAGTTCAACAGAACACCTTTTAACTTATGCGCCTCCCAAACATGATTTTGATCGTTCCTTAGATGTTTATGGGCTATAAATCTAAGTCTAAGTCCCATGTAATTAATGTATGAATATGTAAGAAGTATGTGAGAGCTTGTATGTGTATATATGGGCATGTACATCTGTAGATGTGTATATATATGTATGTGTGAAGGTACGTCTGAGTGTATGTATGCACGTGAAGATATGGGAAGGTATGTATGCATGTGGATGTCTATGTATGTAAGCATAAAGGTATGTATGAGTATATAAGGGTTCGGTAAGATCTTGAATGCGTGAATGTGTGTATGCATGTATGTAGAAACGTAGGGACGTATGTATATATGTAGATCCGTATGTATGTATGTGTGTATGTAGAGATGAATGAATGTAAGTATGTATGTATGCGTGTATGTAGAGATGAATGAATGTAAGCATGTATGTATGTGTGTATGTAGAGATGAATGAATGTAAGTATGTATGTATGTGTGTATGTAAAGATGAATGAATGTAAGTATGTATGTATGCGTGTATATAGAGATGAATGAATGTAAGTATGTATGTATGCGTGTATGTAGAGATGAATGAATGTAAGTATGTATGTATGTATGCGTGTATGTAGAGATGTATGAATGCATGTACGTATGTAGATGTGTATGTATGCATGTAAGGATGTATGTACGCGTGATTTAGATACGTTAAGTAATACGTTATTAATAGTGTACCTTGAGAATGAAAGGTAATGCAGGTACATTATTGAAGCCTCACCAGGACATGGGTACGCAGATGAAATGCTTAAAGTTAGAAAGATAACGAAATGGGAAGTGTACGAGGTTGAACCTTGTTTATGTATTGTATACTAATGTTATGAATGTATGTGGTGAGTGCAGGTTGTACGAATCACAGGCGGTTATCACGAGGAATAGAGATCGAAGATCGGGTCACAAAGTAGATTGTACGGGGATATTTGAGTATGTACTTTAGTAAACATGACTTATACCTTATTTTGTAAAAGATTCATATTGAAACGAACTTTCAAGTAAGTCAAGACGTTTGTAATGAAAGAAATTTTTATGGCACAAATTTCCGCTGCGACTTTTTGTCAAATACATATTAGGGTCTTACACTCATACTGTAAACTAACAAATAATCAAATAACACAAAACAATATTTACACGTAATCACATAAGTTATTTCCTAACACAGAATTTAAGTGTCAGCAGAACACTTCTTTGGCTTAAACCAGTGGCTGTAGCTCTGATACCACTCTCTGTCACAGCCCCCAACCCCTACCCCGGGAGCGGGTGCCGCGAGATCCAGATCAGTGGTATCGGTGTTTATTAATTTCGCAGCGGAATATATCAGGACCGTAGTTAGGAAATATTTTTATCAGAGTGAAACAACAAACTTTTTATAATAATAAATCATTGGGATAAAACCCAAGTTCATTTGACAATACATTTGTAGGGATAAACCCTAATTATTGAAAATAAAACTCCTTTTTATTTAGGTAACTTTTATAGCCACTTTTCCAAATCTTCGGTGCTCTCCAATTGGCTTGTATTGGCTTTCACATTTTGTTACCTGAATCGCGTTTTAAAAAGATTTTATCAGCGAGAAATACTGGCGAGTGCATCCCAGTTTAATCAAAACAACTTTTATAATTTCACACTATTGAGAGCGATTACAATGTTTATATCTACACAATTACTCATTCAGTACTATCTGTCACGGCCCCCGACCCGGTTTAACCCGTTTCAGGAGCCGCGGGACAGAAAATCCCGTGGTATTTATTTAATTGAGTTTAACAGCGGAAGATTTCATCAGGATCTTTTTAAAACTGAAATTTTCCCGATTATTTTATTTCACAACTCGGGATAAAACCCCGGTAATTTACAATCATATAATTTCACAAAGAAATCTTTATTTTACAAAAGATGTTTCTTTATTTTATACTGAGCCACTTCCTTAAGCTTGTAGTGCTTCACGGCACTTTTTCTTGATCACAACAGATCACCTGAAACATGTTTTAAAAAGGTTTTGTCAGCGGGAAATACTGGTGAATCATTCTTTTTACTAAAACGACACTTTGTTATAATTTACAGTATTAAGGGAGATTACAATGTTTCAGATATCAACCAACTACCCACAGTATTTGTCACTCGACCGGATCTGTGACTATGGTCATATCACCATTGGCCACCCGTTTGTCCAATGGCAAAGATTATCAAGTAATGTATACAAAACCCCACATACCGGCTGTAATTTGGTGATTACATAAACTTAATCCCTGTAATTATAACCTTGAAAATAAACATGATTTTGAAAGTAATTTGATAAAAAGAGAATGACTCACATTGCAGATTTAATATGAACAGAGCTTAGCCTACTGATTAGCCTTGATAACCTAATTTAAATAACAATGCACACAAACTAGGTTAGTAACTAATACAACATTTACGATAACTCACGAGATCAAACCCACCTCACAACGAATGACAAAGTGCAATACTTAAACATCCATTGAATTAACAACGAATGACAAAGCATAAACCCTAATGTGGGCAGCACTTAAACATCCATTGGATAGTTTAATCGATCGGACATTGAATCGTAGCAGCGATCGAGTTATTACCCTGTTTTGCGGCAGCACTTTGTGATCTGTGTGTGTTTTTGTAGTATTAAGACAATATCTCAACGTACAATTTGAGTTTGAACGTCGAACTAACGCACAATTGCATGAAACAGACGCTACTATTTATACATGAAAAACGGCTCCCTCGCGTGGCGCGAGGGGCCTTCGCGTGGCGCGAGAGACACAGGTCTACCATAGGGTAGCCTCGTGTCCAGGTAGCTCAGGTGAGTTGGTTTCGCGTTAAAATTCAACGTACACGTAAAACTGTTTAGATATTACCGACTAGGGTTTACCCCCCCTGAGTTTTAGGGGCCCTGATCCTAATTCCGATTGTTCTGAAAATTTTAGGGTTTATGCAGAATCACTTGGGTTTCTTAATTAGAGTTTCCTATTGAATAAAATAATATAATAAATAGGACTTTTGATGAGAGTTGTTACATTCTCCCCACCTTAAAAAAATCTCGTCCTCGAGATTTACTGGAATAAGTAGGGATACTTTCGCTTCATTTCGGATTCTAATTCCCAAGTATATTCAGATCCTCTTTTCGAATCCCACTTGACTTTGACCAGTTTTAGTCTCTTGTGTTTGAGAAACTTGATCTTTCTATCATCAATTTGAAGAGGTTTTTCCACAAATTTTAACTTTTCGTTTACCTCTATATCTTGGAGATGTACTACCAGAGATTCGTCTGATAGGCATTTCTTGAGGTTGGATACATGAAACACATCATGTACTCCGGCTAACTCTTCTGGTAGTTGTAAACGATAAGCAACTGGTCCTATACGTTGGATAACCGGAAATGGTCCTACGTATCTTGGACTTAGTTTCCCTTTCTTACCGAATCGTACTATTCCTTTCCAAGGAGAAACTTTCAATAGTACTTTGTCTCCAATTTGGAATTCCAATGGCTTCCTTCTATTGTCTGCATAACTCTTTTGACGATCCGGAGCCGTCTTTAGTCTTTCCTTGATTTGTGTAATTTTGTCTGTAGTTTCTTGCACAATCTCCGGACCTGATAATTGACTTTCTCCTATTTCTGCCCAACAAACTGGAGTTCTACACTTTCTTCCATAAAGTGCTTCAAATGGGCCAGTTTCAATGCTTGCATGCTAACTATTGTTATAGGAGAATTCAATTAACGGTAAATGATCATCCCAGTTTCCACCAAAATCTATTACACATGCTCGGAGCATATCTTCTAGAGTTTGGATTGTCCTTTCACTTTGTCCGTCTGTCTGAGGATGATATGCCGTACTTAAATTTAGTCGGGTTCCCATAACTTCTTGGAAACTTTTCCAGAAGTGGGAAGTGAAACGACTATCCCTATCTGATACAATGGAGAGTGGAACTCCATGTAAGGATACTACTTCATCTACATACAATTTTGCCAACCTTTCCATGCTAAAGGTTTCTTTCATAGGTAGGAAATGAGCTGATTTGGTTAATCGATCCATAATTACCCAAATCGTATCATTACCCTTTCTGGTTTTGGGTAACTTAGTAACAAAATCCATAGTTATGAGTTCCCATTTCCATACAGGCATTTCTAGTTGTTGTAGTAGACCTGAAGGTTTCTGGTGTTCTGCCTTAACTTGTGAACAAGTAAGACATTTAGAAACATATTTAGCTATATCCTTTTTCATTCCTATCCACCAGAAGTTATTTCGTAAATCTTGATACATCTTATTGTTTCCAGGGTGCATGGTATACCTAGATTTATGGGCTTCTTCTAAAATTTTATTTCTTAATTCTCCCTGCTTAGGTACCCAGATTCTGCTTTTGTGGAATCTCCAAATTCCATCAGCTCCTTGCTCTAATTCTTTTATTCGTCCCTTCATTCCTTCAGCATTATCATTGATTGCTGTTTCTTGAACATTCTTCAATTGTTCTATTAAATCTAATTGTAGATTTAATCTGAGAGCACGAACTTGCTTTTGCTTTTCATGATATTTACGACTTAAGGCATCTGCAACTACATTTGCCTTTCCTTCGTGATACTGAATATCACAGTCGTAGTCACTCAGGATTTCCATCCATCTCCTTTGCCTCATGTTTAACTCCTTTTGCCCAAATATATACCTTAAACTTTTATGATCTGTATAGACAGTAAACTTACTTCCGTACAGATAATGTCTCCAAATTTTAAGGGCAAAAATTATGGCTCCTAATTCTAAGTCATGAGTCGTATAGTTTTCTTCGTGCTTTTTCAATTGTCTTGAAGCATACGCAATTACCTTTTTGCGTTGCATTAACACACATCCTAATCCTAGTTTTGAAGCATCACAGTAAACTTCAAAATCTTCAGTCCCTTCTGGTAAGGCTAGGATTGGAGCATTTGTTAACTTATGTTTTAGAATCTTAAAAGCTTCTTCTTGCTTAGGTCCCCATTCAAACTTAACTGCTTTACAGGTTAGCTTAGTTAATGGTACAACTTTTCTTTTCTTAACAAAGTTAAGAGTGCCTGCAAGTGCTGACAATGTTCTTCCTGATTTTTTGAATAAATAAGTATATCGTCTATAAAAACAATTACAAATTTATCCAAGTATGGTTTACAGATTCTGTTCATCATGTCCATGAACGCGGCAGGTGCATTCGTTAATCCAAAGGGCATGACTGTAAACTCATAATGACCATACCTAGTTCTGAAAGCAGTTTTAGGTATGTCTTCTTCTTGTACTTTTAATTAATGATATCCGGAGCGTAAGTCGATTTTAGAAAAGTATCTAGCTCCTTGAAGTTGATCGAAAAGATCATCAATCCTAGGTAATGGGTATCGATTCTTAATTGTAACTTTATTCAATTCTCTATAATCAATACACATTCTCATCGAACCGTCCTTTTTCTTTACAAACAACACTGGTGCTCCCCACGGGGATGAACTAGGTTGTATAAATCCTTTACTTAGTAATTCATCTAATTGCTTTTTCAGTTCTAACATTTCTGTAGGTGCTAACCGATAAGGTGCCTTAGCTATCGGTGTAGTTCTTGGAATTAGATGAATTCTAAATTCTACTTCCCTATCAGGTGGTAATCCTGGTAATTCTTCTGGGAATACATCTGAGCATTCTGAGACTACAGGAATCTCCTTAATTTCTTTACCCTTAGTGCTAATGACTACCGAAATCATATACACTATTCCTTGTTTTCGTTCATAACTAGCAACTTTCATCACTGAAATGAACTTCATGGGTTTTCGCGGTTTATCTCCTGTAATTATGATTACTTCACCGGTAGGTGCCTGAATTTCTATAGAGTTCTTATCACAAAGGATTCGAGCATGGTTGGCTACTAACCAATCCATTCCTAACACCACATCGAATTCAGCTAATTTCATAGGTAACAGGTTTGCATGAAATTTATGACCTGAAAGTTCTATATTTTCTTTTTGCAAAACCTTATCTATGCTAATCGAATTTCCGTCTGCCGTTTTGACTGTAAAAATTTGCCTAAGGTTGGTTAAGGGTAAGTTAAGAGCTTGGCAGAATGAAGTATTTATAAAACTTTGGTTTGCACCAGAGTCAAATAATACTTTTGCGTAAATGTTGTGAACTAGGAACGTACCAGCTATCACATCTGGGATGAGTTCTGCTTCTTGAGTGGTTAGCTGGAATGCTCTGACATTCTTCTTTGTAGTTCCGTCAGCTGGTTTAGCTTTGTTATCTGCTGGTTTAACCAATTTAGGACATTCTGTTTTGAAATGCCCATTTTCTCCACAGTTATAGCAGATCCTTGTTTTCCTTCTGCAGTCTTCTTCATGATGTCCTATGGTTTTGCAAAAGTTGCAGGTCACATTACATCTTCCATAATGTTTTTTTCTGCAATTCATGCAGAATGGCAGATTTGAGGATTGCCATGTTCCTCTTTTCTTGAAGCTGTTATTATTACCCGTACGAAAGCCTTGGGTAATCTTCTGAGCCAGTTCCTTTTTCCTATTTTCATCTCTTGTGCGTATTAGTTCGTCAGTTAAGGTGTTAGCTAGTTCCACCGCATCGTCAATAGTGCGAGGTCTCGCAGCTTTAACGATATTACGGATTTCGCTAATTAATCCCCAAATGTAGCGAGAAATGAGTACTGGTTCTGGCGAAGCCAGTGTTGGTACTACTCTAGCATTTTCAAAGAATGTCGAAGTATAACCGCGACAATCTACACCCGTCGTACGATGATTTAGGAACTTATTTGCCATTTGATCTTTTTCATATTCGGGACAAAATTTTCTTTCTACAAGATTCTTAAATTCTTCCCAGTTCATGGCATACGCCATCATCCTTCCTTTTGCTTGTAACACCGTGTTCCACCATTCTAGCGCCCCTTCTTTGAAAAGATTCGATGTGTACATAACTTTGTCGTTTTCGGCACATTTACTAATTATAATCACTGCCTCGGTTTTCTCGAACCAACGCAGTGCTGCAGTTGCTCCTTCATTGCCTGCAAATTCCGTGGGTTTACAAGCAATAAATTCTTTGTAAGTGCAACCAGGTGTTGTAGCTTTCATTTTCTTAGGGAGTGGAACTTGCAGTGGTTCATTATCATGATTAGTATGATTACCGCCTCCGTTTATGCTATTACTGAAGTTATCTTCAGAAATACGTTTGCTAGGAACGATTTGTTGAGGTTCAACGGGTTTCTGGGCAGCAACAAGTATTGCTGGAATAGCATTGGCTATTCCTTGCGCAACGATATTTTCTATCTCTTGTCTAGTCATAAATTGATCCCCCGGGTGTTGCTCAGATTGATTAACCTCATTTACTGGTTCGTTATTAGCGTTTTCCATCTGATAATTAATATATATATAATTTATTAGTATCAAATAAATAACAATTATACACAAAACAATCGTACAATTTTCACAACATATATAGTCAAAACTATCGATTTCTTGATTCCCATTTTTATATATAATATGCGTCCATACACCCTTTTATCTTACAAAGTTTTATTTTTAAGTTATTTTACAAGATTATATTATTATTGCTATTATACAACCATAGTCTCATAAACCCACTATTCCTCGTCAGTTGTTATTTTAGTAACGGCGTTCCCTCTCATCGTATTTCCAGGAGATCTGTTCTACTACCTCCCTGATCCTATTTCCTGCATCCATTACTTCCTCGCCAAAGTGGCGAAGTTCAGCTAAATTCTCATTACTCATTGGTGGGTTTGGTATAGGTTCCGGGTCGAACTGAGGGAGAAAGGAATAAGGACTGTTGAGCAGGTTTTGGAACTGCCAATCATTAGTCCACCATTCATCCATTCCTAAAGGTTGGGTGTGGATTATAGGTTCTGGGATTGCTGGTTCTAAGTTTATAGGGAGTTGATTGTTGATAGGATAAGAGTAGAAATTATTATTAATAGGCCTGACAACATCACAGCTTGCCAATGCACGATCTAATTCTTCCTGAAATGGTAACTCCTCGATCTGTCTAGAGCTTTCCCCAATTTCGATCTGGGTTTGCCTAGAATCTTCTCCAAATTCCATTTCTATCTGCCTAGAATATTCTTCAAATTGTATTTCCATCTGCCTAGATCCTTCCCCGACTTCAATCCCCTTCCCTTTGTCTAATGGATTTTCTATTTTGGGAAGTCTCTTGGCAAGCTTTTTCCTACGTACACGCCTCCCCCATACATATCTCTTTCTTTTCTGAGGTTTTGGCTTTTTCGGAGGTGGAGCATTGAATTCCATAGGTTCTTCTATATCAGGGATATACCTATTGAAATCTTTGGAAACCTCTATTTTTACCGGATAGAGATTTAAATTCTGAAGGGCTTCCGACAAGTCACTCATGCTGTTTAGCATATATGCAAAATACACAAAAATTTTTGCTAAGTTAAAATTTTATAACAAAATTTCATAAATAACCTTTAAATATTATTTCATAGCATGTAACTAATTTAACATAAAGACAACTGACAATTAAAACATATTAAGTTTTATTGTAAACTTATTTATTTACTGGGTAAAGCTTCTAGCTTGTAGGTGATAAGGGTGCTAAATCTTGAGTCAAAGTATTTAGAGATTTGAATTAACTGCTACAGTGGCTAGCATATAAAGATCTGCCCATTTTTCATCTAACTTGTCCTCCCATGGAGGGTTACTGCCTAGTTCTTGGATTTTCTGATTAACTTTCCCTCCTTTGGATTTCTTTTGTTTCTCTTGACTTTTCCTAATAATCAAACTTCTTTTATTAGGAGAAAGTGGTTCCTCATATTGTGCCTTACGGACAAATATTCCTTCTTCAGGATTTACATAGGGTTTTGAGGAAATTGTTTGGGATGAACTTCCCTTCTCGTTGGATGACCTATCTAATTTAAGATAGATGTTTGAAAGCTTTTGCTTACCCATACTGTACACAATATCCAAATAATAAAACACATAATCACAAAATAGCAATTAGTAAATTTAAGTATTTTCTAAATACTTAATTGGCTTAAATCAGTGGCTCTGATACCACCTTTTTCTGTCACGGCCCCCGACCCGGTTTAACCCGTTTCAGGAGCCGCGGGACAGAAAATCCCGTGGTATTTATTTAATTGAGTTTAACAGCGGAAGATTTCATCAGGATCTTTTTAAAACTGAAATTTTCCCGATTATTTTATTTCACAACTCGGGATAAAACCCCGGTAATTTACAATCATATAATTTCACAAAGAAATCTTTATTTTACAAAACATGTTTCTTTATTTTATACTGAGCCACTTCCTTAAGCTTGTAGTGCTTCACGACACTTTTTCTTGATCACAACAGATCACCTGAAACATGTTTTAAAAAGGTTTTGTCAGCGGGAAATACTGGTGAATCATTCTTTTTACTAAAATGACACTTTGTTATAATTTACAGTATTAAGGGAGATTACAATATTTCAGATATCAACCAACTACCCACAGTATTTGTCACTCGACCGGATCTGTGACTATGGTCATATCACCATTGGCCACCCGTTTGTCCAATGGCAAAGATTATCAAGTAATGTATACAAAACCCCACATACCGGCTGTAATTTGGTGATTACATAAACTTAATCCCAGTAATTATAACCTTGAAAATAAACATGATTTTGAAAGTAATTTGATAAAAAGAGAATGACTCACATTGCAGATTTAATATGAACAGAGCTTAGCCTACTGATTAGCCTTGATAACCTAATTTAAATAACAATGCACACAAACTAGGTTAGTAACTAATACAGCATTTACGATAACTCACGAGATCAAACCCTCACAACGAATGACAAAGTGCAATACTTAAACATCCATTGAATTAACAACGAATGACAAAGCATAAACCCTAATGTGGGCAGCACTTAAACATCCATTGGATAGTTTAATCGATCGGACATTGAATCGTAGCAGCGATCGAGTTATTACCCTATTTTGCGGCAGCACTTTGTGATCTGTGTGTGTTTTTTGTAGTATTCAGACAATATCTCAACGTACAATTTGAGTTTGAACGTCGAACTAACGCACAATTGCATGAAACAGACGCTACTATTTATACATGAAAAACGGCTCCCTCGCGTGGCGCGAGGGGCCTTCGCGTGGCGCGAGAGACACAGGTCTACCATAGGGTAGCCTCGTGTCCAGGTAGCTCAGCTGAGTTGGTTTCGCGTTAAAATTCAACGTACACGTAAAACTGTTTAGATATTACCGACTAGGGTTTACCCCCCCTGAGTTTTAGGGGCCCTGATCCTGATTCCGATTGTTCTGAAAATTTTAGGGTTTATGCAGAATCACTTGGGTTTCTTAATTAGAGTTTCCTATTGAATAAAATAATATAATAAATAGGACTTTTGATGAGAGTTGTTACACTATCAACACCTGACTTGTGGGTCATATTACTCACTTGCTATCTCTTTGTCCAATGGTAACGTATTTCACATTTTGTATACAAAACCCCAACATACCGGCAGTAATTGTAGAATACATAGACTCAATCACTGTTAATTATATTTTAAAACATTTGAGGTTTTGTAAAAACAGTTTACAAAAAGTAAGATGTACTCACATTGTTGACTTAGGTGATACTACTATAGCTTCCTGGTGATTCTCCTGGTTATTATCTATTAAAATTAAACAATGCACACGTGTTAGTAAAATAACCCAAATCACATTAACCGTACAACTCGAGACAGAATTCCAATGACTGAGTCAGGCAGAACCTTGACATGCATTACGGAATCCTAAATCAATCGAGTGTAACACGAGACAGAACTCCAACGACTGAGTCAGGCAGAGCCTTGACATGCGTTACGGAGCCCTAAATCGATCGTGTAGGGTAATAGCAGGGTTATAATACTTACACCGAGGCAGAGCTTCGCTTTATAGTGGGTATTATGCCCGGGAATAATAATAACTATCAGAAAGTTTGAGAGAGATTTTAGAAATGAACGACTGAACAAATGAGCTTGACCACCCCTTATATAGGCTGATCAGCCAGTCTGTCGCCTCCCGCGAGAGCCCACGTGGCATTTATAGCTTCGCCGAGTCAAGGGGGTAGCCCTGTTACGTGTTTGACACGTGGCACAATTGTGTGCCGGACAAGTTTAGGCCGTCGTGCCCCGCGACAGACCCAGGGTGACTAGGTCGCGGCCCGCGAGCAACTCTAATATTTGTTTTTATTTGTTTTTTGTAAATATTACGGTATTCTGAGTCCGTTTCTCGCATACGGGGTATATTTAGGAACGTTTAGGGTTACGTTAAGGGTTCTAGGAGGGTTGTTATACGGGGGCTGCGACATGATGAAACCAGAGTTGTTATCTCGGTTGTTCAGTACTTCCAAGACGATTCAAGTGATGAAACCGCAGCTGTTATCTCGGTTGTTCAGTACTTCCTAGATGATTCAAGTGAGAGGAATCATTGCATTACTTTGGACATTTGTTGGTCTTCAAACATCTAGGAAACATTTGTTGGTAACAACGGTTCTCCAATTCCATAAACTTATTAAGATCTCTATTCGATCATCTTTCCAAACTGCAACACACGAAGTACTGCACAAATTAAATTGACACCTTCAATTGAGAAATTCATAGTTTAATACGCATCGTATAGGCCTATACGATGCGTATTAATCGACGAAATTACCGAAATACCCTTTTTTGATAAATTTAGGGGTATTTTTGAGAAAATTCAAAGTTTAATACGAATCGTATAGGCCTATACGATGCGTATTAAGCCGATATACGATACAACATAGGCCTATACGATCGTATATGGCTTAATTTGAAATTTAGTTTTATCGTGTTTTCCTCGGTTCGACGCGTATACTTGTCGTTTTTTGACGAACTTTCGCATATTTTGTCATTTTATTACGTATATCTTCAACATACGTCGTTCCGGTGACGTTCGGTTGCGTGCGATTATCGTATTCTATGATTACGTACAATTTTTTTTTGAAATCCACTTGTATTGTATAGTGTCGTGTTATATGTATACGCGTGTGGAAATATCATTAGTCGCGTATTAGACGTATTTTTGCTATTTTGACGTATTCTAACATATTGTTGCGTATTTTATAGTATTTTGACGTATTTGAGCGTATTCTAACGTATTTTAGCTTATTTTAACCTATTTTAGGTTATTTTTACGTATTTCGGCGTATTTTAACGTATTTCGGTGTATTTTAGCATATTTTATCGTAATATGACGTATTTTAACATATTGCAGCGTATTAGCATATTCTCATGTATTTTAGCATATTTTTGCGTATTTTAGGATATTTTAGCACATTTTAGCGTTTTTTTAGCATATTTTAGAGTATTTTAAAGGGTTTTTTTTCATATTTTAGAGTATTTTAGCGTATGTTGAAGGATAACGCAAACAAGTTCTCCACAGTTTGTTATTCAGATCTCTATTCGATCATCTTTCCAAACTACAACACACGATAAATTTAAACTTTATATTGTATGATTTGACCAGGAAAAGATTGGAGGTGATTTCTACTTTAATAAGTCATCACAATTGTCAAATTCGTTGCGTGCATTCATATTGTTGAGACAACAACAGATAATGAACGAATTGTTGGACTTCTTGTTCCAAATGCAGCTGTAGGATCCGTACTTAAAGGTCTATCTAAAATATGCAACTTTACGGCACGCTTACCTTAATCACATCTTCCATGGAGTCACAAATCCGACAATAGGGCCCACGGATCTTATGCCCACTCGCGGTACAACCGGGAATTGTAAACCGCAACTGTTTTTGACTTTGGGAATGGTGGCTATGGGAATACAAACCGCAATCGTTTGTGACTATGGGAATGGTGGCTATGGGAAACACAAGTTTTCTTTTTGAGCTTGATGGATGTCTTTATCTCAACGTTTCTCCTTACATTACTGATCTGGAATTGGAGAACCGTTGTCTATTTACTTACTGATTATTGAAAAGATTTGTTGAAATAGAAGAAAATAGTAAAAAATATGAAATGAGGCGTGTTAACGCAAATGCAATACCTACAATTAACCAACATAAATTGATTGTGGATTTAACTTACAACATACATCAAAGCTTCATGCAACCGAGACCGCCTTGTTAATTTTAATGAAGCAATGAAGATTGAATGTGCAAACCGTAACCGTTTTTTACTATGGGAACGGTGGCTAAGAGAAATACAAACCGCAATCGTTTGTGACTATGGGAAACACAAGTTTTCTTTTTGAGCTTGATGGATGTCCGTTATCTCAACGCTTCTCCTTACATTACTGATATGGAATTGGAGAACCGTTGTGTATTTGCTTACTGATTATTGAAAAGATTTGTTGAAATCAAAGAAAAGAGTAAAAAAAATGAAATGAGGCGTGTTAACGCAAATGCAATACTTACAATTAACCAACATACATTGATTGTGGATTTAACTTGCAACATACATCAAAGCTTCATGCAACCGAGACCGCCTTGTTAATTTTAATGAAGCAACGAAGATTGAATGTGCCAAATAGAAACTAAAACGGAACATAATCATAGATTGTCTAGAGAAACTCTTTTATCATGTGTCATATGGTAACAAGAGTATGTTGTTCCAAGATCAATTCCAATTGCAATTTTTCAACTCTCCTGGCCATTTTCAAACAAGTGGTTGTAATGATAGGACCCTTGATTTAAAACGCATAATGTGCGTTGATTGGATTGTAGATATTCGTTGCGTCCATTCATGTTGTTGAGACAACAACAGATAATGAACGAATTGTTGGACTTCTTGTTCCAAATGCAGCTGATGAAACCGGAGCTGTTATCTCGGTTGTTCAGCACTTTCGTGATAAATACAATGTTCATCTTCGTTATCCTTTGCTTCATGCAATTCAAGCAGGCACGGATGCTAAACGTACTGTTATTACATCCGAGATGATTCAAGTGAGTCCTATGAAGCAAGTGTCTGTCTATTCAATTGAGATGAATCATTGCATTACATCCCAATTGAAAAAAAAAACAGAATGGATAAATTTAGGGACAATGAGGTTGAAAGATGATAATCCAACAGTGGAGGATCTCATTCTACAGCTTCGATAAATTCAGGGGTATTCTCAAATAATGTTTCCTAAATGTTTGAAGACCAACAAATGTTCAAAGTGCTGCTTCTTCGTTCGCGTGACAGAAAGCTACCTCGTGAACGAAAGCTACCTTGTAAAATTAAAAAATTAAATCGACTTTCAATACGCATCGTATAGGCCTATACGATGCGTATTACTTTTTGATAAGGGGACATTGTCGGTCTTTAACTGACATAGAAGTTTGAACCAATCTTAATACGCATTGTATATGCCCTGTACAATGCGTATTAAAGATGTCGATTTAATTTTCCAAAGTATGCCAATAATACGACCCTTTTAAAAATTGCTTTAAAATACAAGAACAAGGCATGATTCCCTACAAATTTCCAATTTTTTCTCTTCCCCTTTCTTTCTCCAAACCCTAAAATGGGTGAGAGAATTGATGTTGAGAAGCTGATCTCATACAGCGATGATCTAGTCCAGTGTTTGAAAAATGAAAAAGACATCAATTTCCTGAAGCATTGCGTTGAACAATCCGACACACTCCACTCCCGTTGCCGCTCTGATCATGCTGGACTTCACACTTCTCTTCAAGGTAATAAATAATAATAATATTACTTTTCAACTCCATAATTTCTGCATCCCAAGGTTTTGTATGAACAATTGTATGTTTTAGATCCGAACTCTGATGAATTATAAGAATACCCTTTCAGTTTTGTGGATTTTGAATACCATGTTCCTGTTTTTTTTTTCACGACATAAAAAATGCTTTTTAACTTATCAAAAACTTTCTCATCGTTTTAGTGGAAGGGTTAGTGTTGTAAAAATTGGGATTAATTGGTAATAGGTAGTAATCCATGCTTGCAATGTGACCAATGAATTTTGCCCATAATGAACAATTTACTGGTTTTTACACCAACGAAATCATTGTAAATTGTTTTGCAACAACATATATGAAAGCTGGGAGCATATGGAGTTACTTAATCGTTCAGTTGGGATTTCCCTTTCCAACGAAAGTGAAAGTTAGGAGCGTCATTGGTCACATTGCAAGTATACATTATTATTGGCCTGTGTGTAATACTTTAGATTATTAAAATCTGATTTGCCTAATATAAAAAGCATAAACTACCCTATATGTGTATCTATGGACAACCAACTTAGCTCAAATCTGTATAATCAGGCGATGGCTATAGTT
This sequence comes from Helianthus tuberosus, assembly GCA_030545235.1. Classification (NCBI taxonomy): domain Eukaryota; kingdom Viridiplantae; phylum Streptophyta; class Magnoliopsida; order Asterales; family Asteraceae; genus Helianthus; species Helianthus tuberosus. The sequence continues at coordinate 65,586,004 of CM060392.1, read as the reverse complement.
TACTACTTTTTTTTGTTTACTCTATTAAATCTTGCAAGTTTTTCAAGTCAAGTGACATCTTGAATGCATTAGGGTAAAATTGTCATTTTGCTAACTATCCGGATACATTTTTACATATGTTAAATTGTGTCTTTTTTTTGTTTATGAACGAGTACCACCTAGAGTCGGTTACTGCCACTATTAGGAGCACACAATTTAACACAGTTATCATTTTCTCTATCATTTTATTATAAGATATCAAATTTGATGTTGGTACTAGTTCTTTTGACCTAATGACCTCTAGCTGCATCTGTTTGTCACGACTCGTTGACAATGTGATTGGTTTACACTTTAGAATAAAGCGGCATGAATGCTGCATGTCATGTGAGAACTGTGTGGCTATCACTGTCATCAAAATGAGTGAAAAGCGGACTACTCGAAACATTCAATGGGAAAATTAAACGAAACAAACTCATTAGTCAATTCATGCAACAGGTTATCATAAACAGATAGACGCGTGCAAGCAAAAGATAGAAGCCGCAAAGGCTGAAATGGCTTCAGATGTAGAGATTCATTTGCTTCAGAAAGAATTGGATGAGGAGATTCAGAAGGAGACATTGCTACGAGAGGACCTTAGATAAGTATATAGTTACACACACCCACGTTCGTCTCTGGTACATAATGTATTCGATGGTTTGACTTTGATTACTGATTATTTGCCATATCATATACACAGTTGTCACCGGTCAAATTAAAGACCTTGAAGAGCAAAGAAGTTTTATTGAAGAAAGAAGGCAGGCTCTCAAGAAACTCGAACATGATGAAATGAAGACACAGTAAGTCCATACACAAACTTGATGAATTCTAAATGTCAAAACTTTTTCATCAGATTGTAGGGCTGTTCAAAAAGCCCACGGCTCGAGGCTCACTCGAAAAAAGTTAGAAAAAAGCTCGGCTCGAAGTTAGCTCGGTTTTAAACGACCCGGCTTGGTTTGTAAACGAGCCGAGCCCGAGCCAAGGTAGGTTCGGTTCGTGGCTCGCTCGTTTGGTTCATTTAAAATAAACCCCAAATTATGTGTGTGTGTGTGTGTTCTAATATATATTTTAAGCAATGTTGTTTAATTAGTAATATGGTTATTCTTTATCGAAAGAAATAGATTGTTAAGCTATAGTTTTAATTACTAATATTGATATAAAAAACCATAGATTAAGGTTACATGGAATCTTTTCATGTTCGTATTATAGTTTTTTTTTTACTATTCTGATAACCTGAATAATGTTTTATTTATTGTTATGTATATCATTATTTGTAAGAAATACAAAAATATAAACTTTTTTTAAATAGACGACCCGGCTCGACGAGCCACAAGTTGGTTCGAGCTTTTCACGAGCCGAGCCCGAGCCGAAATTTCCAGCTCGATAAAAAAATGAGCCGGCTTGGCTCGGCTCGTTCACATCCCTAAATTGTGACACTTGTGTGGTTGAAAGCATGTTTATGTTAGAATACTACCAAAAACTTGAATCATTTTCAACTGTTTTTTTATAAATTTGCCGCATTTAGTTTTGTGTCAAACATGATCACTAACTACTGCACCATTGAGTATTGCATGTATCTTTTAACGCAGGGAGTAACATTTTTTGTTTTTGTTTTACAGGAAGAAGCTGTCAATGTATGCATCGGTAACCAAAATAATCCCAAACTTAAATGAGCAGTCCAAGATATATGGGCGTATCCTTTGTTGTTACTCGCTTTGCTTTCTCATTTCACTACTTGATTGTAGTTTAGCATATTTCTTGTCAGTGCAATTCTTTAATTTCACCGCCAATCACAGATATTGTTGATAAAGAGAAGCTAGTAGTTGAAAAGTTCGAGTTCAGTTCCCTGGAGTTAAGTGATTTTGGTACTTGTAATGCAATCTGGAAGATGATAGATAGTCCACTGACATAAGCTAGTTTTGCAACTTGTGATTATGTTTATCAATTATTCAGGTTGCTACGTTTTTTGACCGTTTGATATGTAGTGTCGGATGGAACAAAACGATTGTTCTTTCTACATGATAAGACAAATAACTTTAGTTTGTCATTCCTTTAAAGTTTGCATGTAACTGTTAAGTAAAGGCGGTCCATTGGGAACCCTCCGGATTATAGTTAAGACTTGTGTTTTCTTGTCCGACATGGCGGTTATAGAGACATCATACCAACAAAAAATTGACGATTCTCTTGTTTGATACGTGGTAATTGAGAAATGACGTCCATAAACAAGTATAAATAAAATGTGATGGGAATGTAATTACCCTCTAGGAAAGGCTTTTATAGTGCGTTTGGTTTGCGGAATTTTTTTTAAGAAATTAGAATCTGAAGGAATTGAATTTAGAATTTAAACATTTATAAAGGATTTGTAATATGAAAGAATTGAAATATATAAAAGTGAATTAAATTTATAATGAATTTGAGTGACAACAATAAAGTAATTAAAATTTATCACACTAGCCCCCATCTCGGTCACCACCATCGACCTTGACCCGGACCGCCGCCACACTGGACTATCCGATTTGATCGCTGGTCTTAATTTGGACTGCTGAACTGACCACCGATGCCCACTCAGACCGCTAGGAGTGTGCAGTTCACGTGTTGGACCCATCAGAACCACATAACTGACCCGTCAGAACCACATAACCAAACCGTGGGCAATAAGGGGGGTCAGTCATGGTTCCTGTTTTGGTAGCTATTCGGTTTTGGTCCGGTTCCCAGTAGGAACCGTTGTTCTTACTTTTAAAACCCGTTACTTCTTTCTTTTCATCTTCATCGTCATCTGTTCCATTTTCATTGTACTGTTTGTTCGATCACCACGCCAGTCGGTTAGACCACCACAGTTTGCTCCTCCTGTTTCAAAATGATTTTTCAGATTCTGATGAAAACCGCCAATAGTATTTTGTTGCATTGTGTGTTTAATCTAAGCAGGGGGTTTTAGGATTTTAATTAACTATGAAACCATTATAATCTTACATGCATTTTATTATTTATTTATTCCAACGTATTAAATTTCAAAGTATTTAAATTCACTCCTCATTTCTTGTTTAAGAAATTCCACAAGCCTTTACAATCGAATATCTTATTCCTATTTAACACAAATCTTAATTCCAGTTTAATATTATTAATTTTAATGGAACTTCATGAATATTTCGCAACAAGATTAGTCGTCCCCAAAGCATTTTAATAATTTAACCAACTCCACTAAACAATCAGTCTCAGTAATTTAAAGTTAAGACATTGTTTATATACGTATACTAGTTTATATATTTTATAGAACAGTTTGTTATATTTTTTTTATTATCTTAATAATTTCGTAAAGGTATTTAAATTATGTTTATACTTGATTACTAAAAAAAAGCAAAAAAACAAATTGCATTTCTGATGTAGCGTGTGTTATGATAACGAAGAACAAATCACGTTGATTCTGCGAATACCCGTGATGATCTTCCTCAAACCCCCAAAATTCAACCCAAAGGGCAGAGAATTTGAAGTGAAAATTGAGTAAACTCGAAATCGATTTCTGACCATCTAAATTACAAGAGCAACATATATAAATAAAGACAGAAATTCGAAATGGGCCACAAAAAGGCCATGGGCCAAACACAAGCCCAGAAACAAAATGCATAAAACTCCGAAAAAAACATAAAAGTGTCCAAAACTGTCATGGCCCGATCCTCTATACTTGGGCCTGCATCAATTTCAATCCAAAAGATTAGTGATAACTTCATAATCACTGAATTTATATACATTGCATTCAACTACTTTAATCAAAATAACATTTATTATGAAGAATACCTGGGCTGCTGAACACAATATATTATTTGGGCCGGAGGGAACTGCTGGAAAATAACTTATCACCATTTCTTCCAGAGATGTGAGATTCTGGAATAGCACTAGATTTTTTTTAACTCAATTCAGGGCATCAATCTGACAGAGTAAGGTAAGGGATTTGGGAGATGATGGGCCAGTACTTGCCTTTTCTACCAGGACTACACTTTTTTCTCAATTCTGGGGAACATTTAGACACATCCAAACTTAAAAGTGAAGGGAGTTGTGTCTCTGGCAGATCTCTAACCTTCGGGCAGAACCATATTTCAAGATGTTGAAGGCTGGTGAGGTGTTGCAGGCCCTCTGAAACTGATTCCAACTCCGTAAAAGAATATAAATCTAGTCTAGTTAGAGATGATGGAAGAAGAAAAGATGATATATCTTCTTCTTCTTCTTCTTCTGCCTTTGCACCAAATGAAACCACTCCGTCTGAATTTCTACCAATCAATATAATAAGTGTAACAAGTGAGGCTGGGAAATTTTGCAGCCCCCACTCTGAAATGTCCTTCTTTAACCCTCCTATTGTAAGTTCCTTTAAAGTAGGAGGCCACAAACCACAGGGAAAAGAGTCATCCAGACTTGGACAATCACTTATATCCATATATTCCAGAGATGTTAGACTTTTCAAATGCTCATGAGGAAATGACTTCAGATTCCTGCAATTTGTTATCACAAGGTGTCTCAAGCAAAGAAATGGAAGAAACCCGTAACCATTATCTGGAATGGATTCTATGTTATCACAATCAGATATTATTAACTTGGTGAGATAAGATAAGCAACCTTCGGGAAACAACTTCAGTTTGGGCATGTTAAAAATGACAAGTGATGACAAGTTGTTGATGAGAGACCATCTTACATCCAGATTATCACAACCATTAAAATCAAGAAACTTCAAAGTGGATGGGAGGCCATCTGTAAGTGTAACTAAAGGGCACTGCCATATTTCCAGCTTCTCAATACTATTTGGACACTTGAAACTCTTCAGTCTTGGGCACCTTGTAATGCTCACTTTTGTAACAGATTCCATGCTAATCCCTAAATGCACCTCTTTCTCTCCCAATGATATTATTTCTTTACACTCACTTATTTCCAACTCCTGTAAACTCTTAAGAATCTCGCAAGCGTCTACTTCAGATTCCCACAAGTACGTGAGCTCACTACAGGATGAGATTTTGAGATATTCAACTGCCCCAAGATGCTTTATAACTTCTCCATGTAAACAGGTAAGACCTTTAATATTCTTCATTTTCAAGCTAAGGAGTGAAGAAGACACACCGACCATGCTTTTTAACACCGCTATAGAACACCCTGATACATGCAAAACCTGAAGTGACTGTATTGAATCGATTGCCACTACATCTAGCTTCGGACAATCTACTATAGATATCTCACGAAGACAGGGAAACGTTTCGCACTTTTCACCACCACTAGTTGACCATTCCTTCCAATTCTGCATATCTCTAAATTCCAAAACTTCAAGTGATGGAAACGCAATACCACTACAAGAGTTGGTATCTCCAAGTAACTCAGAACCCACTTTGTCTAAATCGTGTATGCTTTCTACACACAATTTTTGAAGTGCCGGTAGTTGTCCAAGCATTGGTAAACATTTACATCTTCTACAGTCGGTTAATGTAAGTTGAGTTAAGCAAACAAACGAGGGATCCCCAACCCAACTAGGAAACTTTGTTCCACCATAATACAGAATCTTGAGGCTTCTCAGCTTCTCAAAAGGCCTTAACCCTTCAAGTACTTCATATTCACTTATTTCATTCCGAGAACCATCAAATACGTTACTCCATTTCAATTGCAAATCACATATACCCTTCTTTTGATGTAAGTTCGCCTCCTTCGCATGTGCTGCATTTTTCACTTTGTGCAGCCCTTCAATGGAAAGTTGACCATGAAGATGCAAAAATCCCTTCAAATCAGATAATCTGAACTTACCAGTTCCTCCAATAATGACTTTGGATAGAGTTTGTAGACCCGTCAACCTACCAAATCCCAATGGCATCTCGTTCAATTTTGGAGTATCATTGATGTCAAGGTGTCGTAGGTTTATTAACTCTACAACACTATTTGGCAAGATACACAAGTCACCACAACCAGACAACAATAAGCTCTGTAGATTAAGAAGATCACCTACTTGCTCAGGTAAGAATTTGATAGAAGTGTTGGAAAAATTGAGGTACCGTAAATGTTTAAGACCACTAATGGATTCTGGTACCTCTTTGATTGAACCATTAGCTAGGCTTAAAACCCTTAGAAATTGCAGTTGCGGAAGTATTTTGACAAGAGCCATGTTCGACATGAATAAAATGCCCAAACTACTTGACCTTATGGCTAAGAATGTTCGTAAGCATCTAGTTCTTTGTGATGCTTTGAACTTTCTGTAAAATACATATTTTTCCTGAATAAAAGAAATGTGGTGGAACTTCTCCAAAGCTTCACTCCTATCGTAAACTCCCGTCTTATCCTCCAACATAAAAAAGAACTCTCCCGCAACACTATTCGCCAAGTCATTTATCAGGTCATGCATTGTATATTGTGATTTATCTTTGTTTGAATGCTGAAAAAATGACCTCGACACCAGCTCTTTAAAACACTCCCGACCAAAACTCTCCATTGACTTGTTTCCGTTTGACTCGCCTAAAAATCCTTCAGCCATCCACAGCAGGACCAGTTCATCCATGTCAAAGGTGTAGTCCTTGGGGAATAAGCAACAATAAACAAACATTTGCTTCAAACGTGGTGGAAGATCATAGTAACTTAGCTTTAGAGCAGGCAGAATCCCACTTTCATTACCTAACTTCCATATCTCACTATTCAAGAGTTCCTCCCATTCTTCATCAGAGGATTTTGTTCTAAATACCCTCCCTAGTGCTCTCAAAGCCAAAGGCAATCTACCACACTTCTTGACAATATCTTCACCATGTAATTTAAGTGTTCTATTGACATTGATGTTTTGCTGACCTGATGCATGTTGAGCAAATAAAGACAAAGCGTCTCCATCTGAAAGAAGACCGAGATGGTACGTTTGAACAGAGTGCATCACTGATGCAACCTTGGCGTTCCGTGTCGTCACAAGAACTTTAGGAGTTCCCACTTGTCAGCATTTTCGTCCCACACATCGTCTAGAACAAGTAGGAACCTTTTATTTAAAAGCTTTTCTGTAAGGGCCACTTGAAGCTTATTTAGAGTTTCAAAATTTTCGTCGCCGCCGCCAACATCTTTAAAAATGGCTTTGCTAATTGTAAATACATCGAACTCATCTGAAATACAAACCCATGACATGGGTTCAAAATGTTTCTTCACTTTCTTATCGTTGTACAAAAGTTGGGCAAGAGTGGTCTTGCCAATACCACCCAAACCAACTATGGACACCACATTGACATTTTGACTACTTGAAGATTCACTGCCCAACAACTTCCTCAACAATTCCTCTTTATCGCCTTCCCGGCCTATAATTTCGGTTTCATCAACCAGTGAAGTTTCCTCCAAACGTCTACTAGCTCTATATGACCTTTCAACATTATCATTCAAACCCAAAAGTTTTTTCTGCTCAACAAGCTTACACAATTTTTCTGTAATTCCATCTAGCTTAGAACTTATCTTATGGCCATATTTAAGAGCATGAAATTTGTTTGGAATGAACTTTAATACCTTACTTGTGCTAGCATCAGATTTTTTATTCAGCTTGGCTTCTGTGGCCAAATCATCAAGTACATCGTCTATTTCATCAGCCAAATGCTGGAGTTTGTTTAGCCACAATTGAACAGACTCTTCTTTTATGTGTTTCTGACCTGCATCAACCAGCACAGCTTGGATCTGGGTCAAGGTGTCTGTCCATTTGCTGAGCTCCGAATAGATGCCTGCAGATTTTGCCAGCTTGATCAAGTCACCAGAGGCCAGCTTCTCAAACAATACAGTGATGAGTGCTCCAATAAAGAGTTCACCAATAGCCATTAGAAATGAAAAGATCGCTTGTTTCTGGGTGTGTTTTAATTTCAATGGAGAGGTTAATTGAATTTTTGTTGATCGGAGTAAAAGTCCAGCCTTATCATACTAATCAACTAAGGCTGCTATTGCAAATATAATAAAATATGCAATACTTGCAAGTAGCGACATAAAAGTCTCCATCTGCATAGCTGTTTTCCATTTAGAAAAAATAATTTCCCCTATCTTAATAATGTATCAGACAAGACTATTGTCTGGTTGTTAAGGCCGTGGGGTATGGGGCGGGGTTTGGGCGTGGGTTGGGGTAAAACGCCCAAGGCACCACCCCGGGTGGGCTTGGGTTGGGGCGTGGCCCCTTGGGGCTTGGCTTTCAAGCCGGGCGTGGGGCGGTTTGGCCAAGCGAGCTGGCGGACTATCATTTGCTCACCCCGCCACGTCAGGCTGTCACCCCGCCACGTCAGGCGGTCAAAATTTCAAATTTTGAATTTAAAATTCAAACGGTCCCCCCAATACCACCAAACCGCCACCCCGGTCTCCCGTTCCCTCTATATATTTGTAACCCCCACCCACTGGTCCCCCCATCCCACGAACCGAAACCCCACCGGCTACCCCTTCTCTTGAACCCGCTACCCCACTGGTCCCCCCCATTTCACGAACCCAACACCGCTATGGCATCGTAGACCCATGAAGAAGAAATGGCACTCGTCACTAGCGTCGTCGACGCTATGAAGGGACGGCCACCGGGCCAAACAAAATACTGGGCGGAAGCATTCGCGGCCTACCGACATAACGTCGGTAACGACCGCCACAACGTCAACGCGTGCCAACATAAATGGCGCGAGCTACGGCCCAAGCTCGACCGTTTCAAGGCTTACTACGAAGCGGTTCCGAGCGGCGAGTTGAGCCACGAGGACCGGGTGGCGGTGGCGAACATAGAGTTTCGAGGCAAGGAGCGAAAGGCGTTCGACAAGATCGACCTTTTTGAAATTTATTTAACGCTCTAGGTTTATTTTGTAATTTTTATAAATTATGTAATTTTTAGGATTATGTAATTTTAAATTTTAATGAAGTTGTAGGTTTTTTTTTATAAATGTTGTGTGATTTTTTTTAATTTTTTCGTAATTTTTTTTTTTTTTAATTTATGCCACCGGTGCACCCAACCCAAGCCCAACCCACGCCCCGCCATACCCCGCGGACACGTAAGCAGGCGGTGGGGGGGCTCCCTTTACACGTGTCACCAAATGCCCAACCCAAGCCCCACCATACCCCACGGTCTAAAGTTTTGAGAGTGAATTACAAATCTTGTCGTTTATTTTTATACAAAAATTCAGGCGGTGTCCTTTGCCTTTAAAATTGATGACTTTTGTACCTAATGTTTCAAAATGTTGCATGTTATATCCCTTAATGCTAACTTAGTTAATTTTTTTTGTTAAGTATGGTCATTTGCTTTGCACATAAGGGCACTTTTGTCATTTAATATTTTTAGGGACTATTATGTAAATAACTTATATGTAAGGGAGTATTGTGTATATAATAAAAAAAATGGGTAAATTACTTTTTAAGTCCCTATGTTTTAGTGGTTTTAACCACTTGAGTCAAAAAACAAAAAATTTAACGACCTGAGTCCCTATAAGCATTTTCTTTAACCATTTGAGTCCAAATTTCTAACACAGTTAGAGTTATTCTGTTAACTTTTGTTAACTTTTGTTAAATTACCAAATTATCCCTATACTTAAAAAAACCAGTTTATTATTATTAAAAATATTATTATATATATAAACATACAATGTACAGATTCACACACATCGTACTCTCTCCCTAACTTTCTCTCTCAACAAAAACCACCATCACCATCACCACCGCACCACCTCCACCACCACCGCCGCCACCGCACAACCACCTCCATCAACACCGCCACACCACCACGAGCTCCGGACGAGAAAGAACAGGAACAAGCACCGACCTTCTTCTCATGCTAACCGTCAATTCTCACACCAATTCCAAATTCGATTTCGTCCCTGAATCCTCCAACGCAATAGATCCAGATCTCGATCTTCGATTTCAAGCTCTCAGATCCAAACCTAAACCTAACTTGGCTTTGCTCAGTAAATGGGGATGGAGGTTTAAAAATGATTCGGGCAATTTATGGGTCAAAGTCGTCAAAGGCATCCATTCGGGTAGGTTAGGGTGGGCTTTCTTACCTTGCAACAAATCAGTCAGGGGAGTGTGGGTTAACATTTGCAATATTTTGAACAAACCGTTAATTGATAGTAAACCGATTCGGAGTTTTTTTAGAGGAGTAGTCGGCTCGGGTAGTGACATCTTTTTTTGGTTGGATCCTTGGATTACTGAGTCGCCGTTGAAAGAGCTTTTTCCGTGTCTTTTTCGGCTCGAAATTGTTAAGAACTGCTCTGTGAGAGATAGGCTGGATGGTGGCGGCTCATGGCTCTGGTGTCATGATCCGGACCTGGCCGAGGAAGTTCAGGAGCTGGTTAGCCTTTCGGGTTTGATTGATTCGGTGTCGCTTAGTGTCGGTTCAGATAAATGGAAGTGGCTGGCCGATTCGGCGGGTCAATTTTCGGTCAAATCGGTCAAAGAATTGTTGATCCGGGGCAGCAGAAACCTGGATTATTTTGTTCTAGATTGGTGCAGATGGGTGCCTTTGAAGTGCAACATTTTTGTTTGGAGGATGGAGCTAAATCGTATTCCTACGTTGGACGCTTTATGTTCGAGGGGTATTGTCCAACAAGTTGGTGCCTGCCCTCTTTGTGGTGATGAAGATGAATCAGTTGGTCATCTTTTTATCTCATGCCGTTATGCATCTATTATTTGGCAGAAGGTTAGTAGATGGTGCCGTATTCCGAATATTTTTGCTTTTTCTATTAAAGATCTGTTGGAGGTTCATAAGTTTAGTAGGTTGGGGTCGTCGGAAAAGAAGATTCTTCAAGACATTATTATTATCGGGTGTTGGTGTATTTGGCTGGCCAGGAATAAAGCGATTTTTTCAGGTTGTCGGGAGAAAGTGGAGGATATTTTTAGCAATCTTAGATCGACGGGTTTCTTTTGGTTAAAATATAGGTCGTCTTTGTAAGATTAAATATTTATTTATTTATATTTAATCTTGTAGCCATCATTATCATTTATATAATATAGATCAAAATATATTAATAACCTATTAATAATTAGTTGGTAATTGTTGATGGACCATATTACCCTTATTAACTAATTGGGTTTCCTCTTGGGTGTATAAAATAAGGAGCTTATTAGAGAGTTAAAGGGTTAGACAAGTTACACAATCACAACCCTCACCAACATCAAATTCGTCTCTCTCTCCCTCAACCGAAACTAACCCTACTTTCGGTTTCATCACCATCATCACTTTACACCCTAAGGAGGAACGAGATAAAACTGACAACTATGTCGAACTCTGTGGCTGTGTCTCTGACTGGATTCTCTACTGATGCAATCAAAGGTATGTTATTCATGTTTTCCATTAAGTTTAAACAGAACTGATCAACATGTGGTATCAGAGCATATGTTGATAAATCAGTTCTGATTTCGTATCCATTATTCTGGGATCATTATAAGGAAAACAGAAATTTAAAGTTTTTTTTTTTATAAAATCTCGGCTGTCAAAGTCCTTGGTACCGAAATCCCTGTTTTCGGGAAAACTATGTTTAATATTTGACTCAAAAATCGTAATGGACAAGCCTAATTTCCGAAATCTGTTAATAAAAGTATAAAATTTAAGGTTTCGGATCCCATATTATGTTTTAAATTTATTAGGGTTCATTGCTTGTTCTTAATAAAACTCGAAAATTCCATAAGATTTGGAATATAATTTGGATTAGTGGATGTTTTTTTTTTCCAATGTTTGATCTAAATTTTATCTATAATAATTTTCGAAAAAAAAACTGTTAATGGACTTTTAGTTATTATTTTCGAAATAATTGATAAGTTTAGATCATAAATAAATTAGGAAATACTATCCCAAATCCCTTAAATTTCGGGTTTTAGTTATTATCACAAAACAGCTATTAACAGTGGAATCGAGATCATCAGTCTCGATTCGAGACCATCAATCTCGACTTGAGACTATAAGATCTCGACTCGAAATCATCAGGTTCTCAAAACTTAACAACTCGAGACCAGAAGTTTACAACTCGAGACCATCAGGTCTCGACTCGAGACTACAAGGTCTCGACTCGAGAACATAAGGGCTCAAAACTTCATAACTCGAGACAGAAGTTTACAACTCGAGACCATCAGGTCTCGACTCGAGACTACAAGGTCTCGACTCGAGAACATAAGGGCTCAAAACTTCATAACTCGAGACAACAGTTGCGACTCGAGACCATAAGCATCATAACTCGAGACTAAGGTTGCGACTCGAAACCATAATCATCACAACTCGAGACTAAGGTTGCGACTCGAAACCATAATCATCACAACTCGAGACTAAGGTTGCGGCTCGAGACCATAATCATCATAACTCGAGACCTTACTCGAGACCTCATTACTTTAAGCTGTTTAATGTTACCTAAGGTTGCCCCCCGCACCCCCCAGCGAACTCACCGCGGAGTTCGATCCGCGCTAACAGGTGGTTTGCTATTAAATACTTGGTTTTGTTTATACTTAATTAATTAATAAGGATCAAATAATGTTTTACAAAACCAAACTAGCTTAACTTGAATGAGCTTCTGATGTATTAATTCTGGCCAAAGCTGATTTAATACATCTATTTATTGTTCAAGTATTATAAAAGGCTATGTTAAGTATGCATTACAAACGTGAAATGTCTTAATTCTGGCCAAAGCTGATTTAATTCATTTCATTTATGTTTAGCATGCTTGACAAGTGCATAACTAAAGTGATTGTCTCATTTCTGGCCAAAGCTGATTTGTCACGATTACTTTGCACACATACTTAAATGATTACACTTCTGGCCAAAGCTGATTTGTCTTTGTTTAAGTAGAATTTTACTAAGTCTATTATTTTTGATGTTAGTAATAGACATATCACAATCTCTTCACATAATGATCCTTATATTAATGATCCTTAATTAATTTTATGATCATTTCGTCTGTCTTATTCTTAGTACCCATAATTTTACTCACTATATTTTCTTCTACATATATCTCATCCACTCTAATTCCTAAACCTAAAATGTTTGCTTTATTTAAAGTTTCTATTAGAATTAGCTCTTAAATTAAATCCTTGATTATTTCTTAAGACACGATAATCCTATTGCTCTCTTCTGATAAAGATTATAAAGAAGAAAATTAGAGCATGATGATTAGGATAAATCGAACATGATGTCTCTTATGATAATCAAGAACTCTCTAACATAATGCTATCACTAAAGTTATTTCAGATTAAGTCTTTCCTAAGGCTAATCTCTTATATATGGAATAATCACTAGAACTCCTAAGATGCATGCCTTCATTTAAAATTCTAAACTATAAAGCTAAGTGGTATATGTGAATACATAATAATGTACAATACCATGACCCATAAACTTAGGGGCTTACGCATGGAAATAAGTACAATTTTTCAGTACATTACATACTAAGATTTTCACTTGTACAATTTGATGCCTTATAAATCAACTATAACACTCAAAAATACCAAAGTATAATGAGTGTGTTTGATAAGCAACATATGTACAAAGAAATAAATGTTTGAAGCTGGAAAAATAAGTTGTTACTCACCTTACAACCACTTAAAACCTTAAAAGAGGATTGTTCTAAGGTCCATAGACAAATTACAACTGTTAATTCCATCTCTAAGGTTCTTCAAGGGAAAATCTCACTACATCATTATGTCATTAGACTAGACATAAGCAACGAGACTCTCCATTATTCTAAAGAACAGTTGGATAAATTCATTAGATAGTCACTTATTAAAGATATTTAAGTCTACTAATTATAATATTCCTATTAATACATGATTAGTTTACTCTAGTTTTTTAAACGTTTCCTTACCAGAAGTTAACAAATAACTAACATGAGAGTTAGTGACAAAATTAAATGTTAAGGCTATAAGAACCATAATAAGCAGTCTTCTAACAACGTTTTTTCGATACCGTACATATATTCTGAGTATTAATCAGAATATAGTATCATAATTAAGCAAAGTTATGAAGGTTGTGAGGTTTGCATAGTCAACATAGTGTCACACTTATCTTAAACTCTCATTTTATTTGTTCTAAATATCTGGATTGAAACATTATTAAGATAAAATTAGATGATACCTTACACTTTCACAACTTTTGTCGTCATGCAAATGAAAAATTTGACAAAAGGAAAATGAGATTTACAAATTTCATCCATTATAACCAAAATTCATGAGTAATCATGACATGGTTAATAAGGATGATTTTTTATCTAATCTCATTCTAAGTGATTTTAAATCATGACGTTATAGCCCTAAATATTACTTGGCTCAAGGAATAAGTATGGGTCCATCATAAGTCATTCATTGACATTCGTGGAACTTATTCCAAATGGAATATTCAGACATACTTCATTTATCATTTAAAGACTATTTACTTGTATCTAAATTTTGTCGCATATGGCCCATGGTCTTGAAGAAATCTATTCATATATGTACTTAATAAGATTTCTATTAGAAATGTCCCTAAAGTTTCTTATGATATCTGGACATTAAAGAAATCAAATAAAGTCTAACATATATATGATAGATTCCCACGTCACGTACCTCATTGAAACTTCTCTTGTAGCTTTTCTAGAGATATTAAAGATCAGTGGGAGCATTAAGTGTCTTAATATTAACTTACAATAGTTGCAAGAGGTGGGGAGTGAAAACTTTATATTACTTCAATTTACACCTCTTGTACAAGACACTGCTCCATCTTGACACTGTTCTATCATAACTTGTCTCCTTAAAATCTACAGCTACTCTTACAAAAGTTTCATTGTTGCTTAATTGTGGGCACACTTAGATTTCTTACCTAAACTAACATAATCCTCAACAAGAGAAACTAAAATGACTAACGTCATTAATATGTTTTCTCTATTAGAATTTGTTTGGTCGTTAAATATTGATCCTAAACATGCTGAGTTCCTAAAGATTTCAAAGGTCAGTGGGAGTAGTCAAAGTCCTTATCATGACTTGCAAGGAATACAAGAGGCGGGGGGAAGAGTGTCATTAAATTTCACTCCAAATTTAACTCCGATTACACCTCTTGTACACCATACTGCACCAACTCTTACAAACTTAGAATCCTAAAAATGATAGCAACCTAACCAAGAGCTAATCCATAAAACTGAAACTTCTAACAAACCCAATAATCAACTCAAGAGGTCATCTAGGTTTAAAAGCCTACTAACTTTGATGATTACATAACCTCCCTAATTGAAGTTGAAATGGATTTTGGAAAAGTTTATTGATCCTATCTCTCATAATTAAGCCATTAGTGTCAATCAATCTTCTGAATGGAATAAAACTGTTTTCTAGTAAAACTGATTTTATGTGTTCGCATAACGTTTGGGATTTGATTGAATAACCTAAGAGTGTTCATAACTAAATCAAATCATGATATAAACGTTAAGACACAAAGAAGCATGATTGATTGTCAAAGGTTACACTCAGGAAGAGATAAATTATTAAAGAATCTTTCTTACCTATCTTACAAAAGATTTCTTTTAGGATCATCACTGTTCTAGTAGCTTATAATAGTTTTGAGCTACATTAGATGAACATTAAAACAGCTTTCCCTAACAACTGGCTGACATATTTACATGTTCATAAAACAACCTGATGAAATCTTAACGAAGGTTAAAGAACACTTTATTTGTAAGCCAATAAAATCCATGTATGGGTTAATGCAAACATCAAAATGTGATGAAATCTTAACGAAATTGTTTTCATCAACAATCAAGTGGATTAATGTACCTACCTCAAGATGAGTGGGAGCAACTAAGATAAACTTGTCTATATAGATGATATTCTTTTGACAAGTAGATGTTACATAAGTCAAAGCATTGTTAACACAAACTTTGATATAATAGATCTCAGAGATATCTCTTACATAATAGATATCATAACATGTTGAGATAGACCAAATGGGACATTACTTCCGTTCCATAAGTTTAACATTAAATTGGTCCTTACATATGTAACAACCAATACTGCTCTCCTTTAGAGGATAATAGGATAAATGAGATTATTTCTTACGCTTCATTAATTAGAAGCCTTATGTAAGTTTAAGTCTATACTCGTTTAGATATTACTCACATTGCAACACACTAGATATGTCTAGATTAATGTGAAGCATTTAATGGAGTATTACAATATCTTTAAAATAAACGAGAGGCTATAATTTAAAGAAGAAGTGAGAACTCAAACCGGTTTATTACTCTAACTTTGTAATATTCAAAGATGACAAAATGTAATTTCGGGTATATCTTTATGTCAACAGACAAAACCTATCTCATGGAGGAGTCATAATACACTGATATTAACAACATAAGTTATAACGACATAATATATTGTTGATCACAAAGCAATAGTCACTAAATGTTGTAGAAAATTTATCAGTAGACTCATAAGTTTATTAACTCCATATAATTAATATATTGAAGACTTATTGTGATAAAGTCAGCTACCATGTCTCCTTGAACAGTAACAGTTTGAGAGGTGCTGCATTAGATTTCGATACACAATTAATTATTCGTTTATGAACGAATTGAGGAAACTAAATCTTTGTATCGAATGCATTCATGATATGCTTAAGGATCCTATAACTAAAAGTCTATCACCCATAACTATTATGTAAGCGCTTATAATAATCACGGGTTTATTGATGACTATGTACAACTGCATATCGTACTATGAATGACTAACTATTAATCAATTTTTCCTCATCAGTTTGATTTTGTATGTCTCTTACATATGTTCTGCTGGTGTAATGACATATAGACAACTATAAATACAAATCAAACGTTAAAGGGCTTACATATTTTGATCATAACTGTTAGGTTTTAAATTAAGGCTATAGTATGACTAATAGGGGTCCTGAGTCGCATAATGATTCAACGGCTGTATTTCTCTGCTATAGTACTTGTTTAAGGCTAAAATGAGTATTAACTTCTGATCAGACTTATCTAATACTCATGATAAATGATTATTCGGCTAAGTGGGAGAATGTAAGATTAAATATTTATTTATTTATATTTAATCTTGTAGCCATCATTATCATTTATATAATATAGATCAAAATATATTAATAACCTATTAATAATTAGTTGGTAATTGTTGATGGACCATATTACCCTTATTAACTAATTGGGTTTCCTCTTGGCTGTATAAAATAAGGAGCTTATTAGAGAGTTAAAGGGTTAGACAAGTTACACAATCACAACCCTCACCAACATCAAATTCATCTCTCTCTCCCTCAACCGAAACTAACCCTACTTTCGGTTTCATCACCATCATCACTTTACACCCTAAGGAGGAACCAGATAAAACTGACAACTATGTCGAACTCTGTGGCTGTGTCTCTGACTGGATTCTCTACTGATGCAATCAAAGGTATGTTATTCATGTTTTCCATTAAGTTTAAACAGAACTGATCAACAGTCTTTTCAGTCCATTTCATGGAACGATTGGTGTAAATTTGTAATTATGTAGGTTTTTTCGGTTCTTGTTGGTCCGGCTCGGTTTTCGGGTTTGGCGGTTTGTTAATGAAAGTCAATTTTCAAAAAAAAAAACCTAAAATCGCCGCCGCTAATGAAGATGTAGATGTAGATGACCTGTTTGCTCGATTCGCTGCTCTCAGACGTCCTCAAAAGGGGGCGGAGACGAGCGGGAGTGATGGGATAGGACTTGGTGAGACCGGGTAAGACGGGGACGTAAACAAGCTTCTCCTGAAATGCCACCAGCAACGCCATTCCGGCCACCACTATTCCCCCGATGCTGTAGATCACCAAGTTCATGTACGACACCATCTCTCTCTCTCTGTTGATTGATGATGATGATGCCTTTTCTAGTTTTCTTTATCTGGATCTGTGTAATGTATTTATATATCTAACTACTATAATAAAAGAAACCAACTTTTGGACACATGTCATTCATTGAAGGTATCCTTAAATTTATACTTATCTTATATTAACTAAATAAATAAATAATAAATTAATATTAAATCTTATCATACTTTAATAAAATATTATCCTCAAATCTAAAATATTAATTTAATATATTTTTAAAACAAATACCTCTCTTTCCTACTTATCTTATTTTAAATATATAAATAATGAATTAATATTAAATGTTATCATAATTTATTAAAAATATAACTTTTTTTAGTATTTGGTATAAAAAATTATATTTATTCAACTCGTGTAAAATGTGGGGTTTTGAAAAATATAATTTTTATATTATTTACTATACAAAGTTACATTTATATAACCCGTGTAATACACGAAGGTTTTTAAGATATATAACTTTTTATCATTTGTTATGTAAAATTATATTTATTCAACACGTGTAATACACGGGGTTTTTAAGGATATAATTTTTATTAATTATTTGGTAGATTTTCAACCCGACTATACACGGGTCTTTTAAAGATACGACGTTTTTAGTATTTAATATACAAAATTACATTTATTTAAAATGTGTAATACACATAGTTTTTAAAGATATAACTCTTTTTTAGATCTATTAAACACGTGTAACATACGGGGTTTTTAATGATGTAATTTTTTTATTATTTGGTAGATTTATTCAACCCAATTATACACGGTACGACGTTTTTAGTATTTAGTATACAAAATTATATTTAATTAATATGTGTAATACACATAGTTTTTAAAAATATAACTTTTTTTATAATTTGATATATAAAATTACATTTATTGAACCCATACAATATACGGGCCTCATAAAAATATAACCTTTAATTATTTAATATATAAAAATACATTTATTTAACCCGTGTAATACACGGGGTTCTAACCTAGTATATATATATATTATATTAAAAGTTTATTTATTAAAGACTTGTTCCTTGTATTCATGCATATAAGACTTGTACATTGTGTGTAAATGACCAAATTACCCTCATAGTTAACAGACTTGGTGGATGGTGTTAGAAATTTGGACTCAAATGGTTAAAGAAAATGCTTATAGGGACTCAGGTTGTTAAACTTTTTGCTTTTGGACTCAAGTGGTTAAAACCTCTAAAACACAGGGACTCAAAAAGTAATTTACCCTAAAAAAAATATATAAAACTTATATTATTTTCTCTCTCTATATATAACTTACTCTATATATATAATTCTTTATCTCTCTATATATTTTATCCCCCCTCTATCTCTACTGAATGTAAGCACTGATGGAGCCCGATGAAAACCGAACCCGAAATAAGATTGTCCAATTTAATATTGTCCAACTTAATGTGTTAACCTAAAAAATATAGGTGGGGTATGACGGCAGTGGGTAATTCAATTCAATTCAATTATATAAGACCATGGGGTATGGGGTCGTCCCTCCCCGTCCCGGTTCGTCCCTCACGTCGCACACCGCCCCCTGGGCTCGTCACAGCACCGGCGTCTTCTCCAAGCCGTTGGAGACAGGCAAACAAGGGGGCCGCAAACAAGTGGGGCCCCCTCTGACTCCTCTCTCTCCCCTTTATTATATATTATATTATATTGGTTTTTTATAATAGGTTAGGTAGTCTTCCACACCCTTGGGTAGTCCCAGGGGATGGTCCTCCACCCTTGGTGAGGTGGCGCCTACATGACGGGTAGTCTCTTTGGGGACTAACCAAACCACACCGGGTAATGGATCTTTTGAATTTGTTTTGAATTATACATGTGTCATCCTTTGTTTGATAATCGATCTTTTGAATTAGATGAACTGACTCAGTTTCGAGTTTTTTAAATCTGTTTTGTTTGGTAATGGATCTTTTGAATTTGTTTAGAATCCGCAACTGACTAGTGTCTACCAACAATAGTTCATTGAGACGTTTCATCAAACAGTTGGAGTGCATACTGAATCAAGACAAAAATCAAACATATATTAATCAATTAAGCCCCAAAATCAGTAATTGCTAAACAATACAAATGTTATTCAACGGGAATGCACATCAGAATCTGTATAGAATGTGATGAACACCAAGTACAAATTACCTTATTTTGGGGTGAACATGAATTGGTATCATAATTTCATATGATTGGGGGATGAATTGCAATCATATACTGGATTGATAGAGTTTCATGCAATGAAAGATCCAACTGGTCATATTTGCTCACCCCACAACTGCCCCTGCACCACCGGACACCCACAGCCACCTGTACCACAGACCACCCACAACCACCACCGTCGGCCACCTACAACCATCGCCCTTGCATCATCTTCTTGTTCAGTTGGTCTTTAGAATTAGGGTAAGAGAGAGATAGGAGAGAGATAGGTTGATTTACACAACTAGAGAAGAGAGGGAGAAAGAGTTTTAGGTGCAACAGTAATATATTTTAATTTTTGCTTTTTACTTAACATATTTTTTTTAATTAGATATTCTACTACATCTTAAAAGACAAAGTCGGTGGGGTGACCCACCGGCTTTGCCTTAAACTCCCTAAACTTTTACAATTTTGCGTTTTAAGCCCCTCAGCTTTGCTACCCCTAAACTTTTATAATATTTCATTTCAACCCCCTCAGTTTTGCTACGGCCCATTCGCTTTTAGAGTAATCAAATTTAGTCCCCCACGGGCTTTGCCTTACCCCCCCCCCCCCTAAACTTTTACAATTTTGCATTTCAAGCCCCTCAGCTTTGCTACCCTCTAAACTTTTACAATATTTTATTTGAAGCCCCTCAGCTTTGCTACGACCCCTCCACTTTTGGAGTAATCAATTTTAGTCCCTTATCTAACTTTACTATTATTCTACTTTAACAATTGACATTTTTAGCCCCTAACTTTTTACTAATTTCTATATTACTTAAAGTACAAAGTCGGTGAAACCACCACTCTTTGACTTTCAAAATTTCCACTTTTAGCTTATAGTTTTGTAATACATATTTTTTGCATATAGAATTTTCCTTTTTTTTTACTCTCTACTTTTGTAACTTGCATTTTTTACCTATACTTTGGTAATTTACGTTTTTGGCACATATGCTTTATACCGACCCCTCAACTTTTAAACTTCGCTTTATTACATTTTGACGTAAATTTGGTATACGCTTTCGGCCTTTATTTTGTATGTTTCCCACATATGAATCGGGTCACATATAATACGTTTTGACTTGATGGTATAAATTCGAGCTAGTCGAGTCGCATATAATACGTTGTGATTGTACAGTATAAACTCGATTTGCTTTACATTTTAATCCAATTGCAACACATCTATAGGTTACATTGACTTCATTCGGATACGTCGAAACGCACATTATTATATGATTAACACATCACATAACGCTTGGACTAATCCGTTCGACGTTTGCGATGTACCCGCGCCGCAACGCGCGCGGGTCTTATTACTAGTGTAAAATTATAAAAGTACCCTGTGACATGCATATGTTCTCATCTAACGTTAAAAACAAACTTAGTTAGTGCTAAAAGATATAATATGCAACATTTTGAAACATTAGATACAGAAGTCTATCAATTTTAAAGACAAAGGACACCGTTTGAAATTTGGTATAAAGATAAAGGACAAACTTTGTAATTCACTCAAGTTTTGATTATCTGTACGTTCTAATATAACAAACATAATTATGTAATTATATTTAGAGTAAACTGCCATTTTGGTCCCTGTGGTTTGGGCACTTTTACCATTTTAGTCCAAATCTCAAACTTTTTAAATCTGGGTCTCTGTGGTTTCACTTTTATTGCCATTTTGGTCCAAATCTCAAATCAGGTCAGATTTCTAAAAAAAAAACCTGGTTTTTGTCCTTTTCCTCAGGGGTAATTTGGTCATTTCTTTTATTATTTTAACAAATTATTAATTAAAATAATTAAATTAATTAATTCTAAAATTATAAAAGAAACTCAGCAGCAGATATCATCCCCCAACCCAACATCATCTTCTCCAACCAGAGAGAGAGATTGATGGTTCTGGCAACGAAAACCTCCTTTCCGGTGACGGAAACCCTAACGGAACCATACCGGATGTTGTTTCACCGGAAGACCGTCGGAAATTAGAGGAAAATGATAAACGATCAGATGCGGAGGTTTCTAAGAAGCGGATTACTGGTGGCGAATAGGAGAAGAAGAAGACTGTGGTGACTGGTGGTGATATCGATGATGATTGGAAAGGTGTGGAGACGACGGAGTTAGATGCGGCGTTTTGTGTGGCGACGGAGTTTGTGGCGGCGATTGCAGCGGATCGGTCGGTGCAGAAGGTTTCGAATGATTTGCGGTTGAAGTTGTATGGATTGGGGGATGATATTGGGTGGTGATTGCAGTTGTTAGAGGCGGTGGTGATTGCAGTTGTTAGAGGGTTGAATTTAGGGTTTTGATTTTGGGTGGATTTGGTTGATAGAGGGTTGAATTTAGGATTTTGATTTTGGGGGAAAAGGGGGATGATGATGGTGATTAGGTGATGTTGAGGAGGGGAACGGTGGTTATGGTGAGAAGAAGGAGATGGTTCCTGTGGTGAGAAGGAGGTGGTGGTGGCAGCTGTGGTGAGAAGGGGGAGGAGGTGGCGGTGGTGGAGTTGGAGACTTGGAAGTGGCTGTGATTTCATCATCTGTCATCAGCGGGTTTTGCAATGGGGGAGTAGGTGCGGTGATGGGGGTTTTGCAGCGGGGTTGGAGGTGCGGTGGTGGGGATTTTGCAGCGGGGCTGGAGGTGCCGGAATGATGGCGATGAACAGGTCTGATTTTAATTTGGGGAAGATCAGGGTTGGAGAAGATGATGTTAGAGAAGATGATGTTGGGTTGGGAGATGTTACAATAAACAGGTCTGATTTGTTAAAATAATAAAAGAAATGACCAAATTACCCTTGAAGAAAAGGACAAAAACCAGGTTTTTTTAGAAATCTGACCTGATTTGAGATTTGGACCAAAATAGCAATAAAAGTGAAACCACAGGGACCCAGATTTAAAAAGTTTGAGATTTAGACTAAAATGGCAAAAGTGCCCAAACCACAGGGACCAAAATGGCAGTTTACTCTTATATTTATAAGAAATCAAAATGATTATATAAAATCACAGATGTTAGGGATCGTAAATGTAATATCATAAAAGAGAAAAGTTATTTTTTTTTCTATTTTAAAAATGTATTCACTGAAGATACCTTTTAATCTTTTATGCTTTGTTGGTCACAGTGGGGAAGAATGTGGGGGCTGGTGGGCAGATGCAAATCCTGAAAAAAACAACCTTAATTTTATATCTTAGTGTTTTTGACATAAAATTTATGCAGAATAAATTATTTATGTTTAGGTTTTGAATCTTCGCCCTTTCATTAGTTAACATAAGAGAAAAACCAAAAATTCATGTTGGGTTATGGAGGATTTGATTTGAGCAGATGATTATTCCTCTAGTCAGATGAAAACTAGAGCAGAGGATAATTCCTTTAAGGAAAAATTAAAAGTATTGTCCTTTATCTTTATACCACTTTTTCAGGTGATGTCCTTTTTAACGAATGTTGACAGGCGGTGTCCTTTACTAGGTATTTTGTTGCAAGTTTAGTCCTTTACACCCAACCCAGTTAAAAAACCATGTTAATTGTTGACAGGCGGTGTCCTTTACTAGGTATTTTGTTGCAAGTTTAGTCCTTTACCTAGGTATTTTGTTGCAAGTTTAGTCCTTTACACCCAGCAATTAACAGGGTTTTTTTAACTGGGTTGGGTGTAAAGGACTAAACTTGCAACAAAATACCTAGTAAAGGACACCGCCTGTCAACATTCGTTAAAAATGACACCGCCTGAAAAGTGATATAAAGATAAAGGACAAAACTTGTAATTTTTCCTTCCTTTAATCAGAGGAAAAGCATAGCATATGTTCTTCTTATTTTAATATTGCTAAATCAGTAGCTCTAATTGTACTCTCTAGAAATACTTCTCATTCATGCATGTACTTCATGTACCGTAAACTCTTGAGCACCTAATACAAGAGAGAACTAGTTGTGGAGAGTGGATGTAGATCAAGCTTGATCGAACCACGATAAATCTCGTGTTCTTGTGATTTAGTGTGTGTGAGTGACGCGTTTGCGAGTGTGTACGGATTTTCAATATATTTTTAGTACTTTTTACTCTTTTATCAAACTTTAAATTTATAAAACACCATATAAAACTATCACTCTCTACAACACGCTAGGGCAAGTGCACCCATCGTTTACGTAGCATAGTGATGGTAAGATACCGAGGTCGTCCAAGGACACAAGAGCTTTTAATACCGGTTTGTCATCAACGTCTAATCGACCCAAATTTTGAGAAAATGTTTTTTTAAATAAGTAAAAATAAAGAAAGAAACTGAAATAATAAAAGAAACAAATAAACAAGAAATAATCACTTGGTTCCGACTCATCTTTTATGTATTCTTTGATGATTTCCGCACTTTGGGTTTTTTAAGAGATTATCTTAGTTACAGTGGCATGTCCCTCTTTTGGAGGCAACGCTACCCTCAACCATATTGGTCTGAGTCAGCAGGGATACTGTCCCGCAAGACCGGATTATTGAAAGATAATTAAGTAAGTTATTAATGCAAAATGTGGCATATCCCTCTTTTGGAGGCAACGTTACCCTCGGCCATATTGGCCTGAGTCAGCAGGGATACAGTCCCGCAAGGTCGGTTTAAAGTTTTAATAGTAGTTTATTTATAAGAGATTCAAGCCGTTCTTACTTCCCCCGATTTGATGTTATCTGCCTCAACGGAAGTCCTAATAAACTTGAATCAAGTTCTCGCAAGATTTATACACTGAACGAGGCAAGAACTTTACCCAAACCACCCTTCTAACCCTCTTCAGGAAGTTAACGCGTTTTATATAGACCGTAAAGTCACGAATAAGTGAATCAACGAAACATGAAGAGATGATAGAAAAAAATTCACTTTTAATATAAAAAACTAGTTATTAAAGTCATTAATACATACCCAATTAAAAAGTGACCAAAGGTTGGAAATCAAAAGTAATACATAAAAGATTTCGTCTTCACCAAGTGATGTAAGAGGTGTGGATTAGAAGAATTCGATAGCCCTAGCACCTGTACAACTTGTGAGTTTCACTATCTCTCTCTCTCTCTCTCTTTAATACATGTTTTACTGTTTTCATAGAGGGTACATTTGATTGACATACGTGTGCACATGCAAACTGAGTTGATGCTATTTATTTGAGTAGACACCTAACATGCTTAAATCCCCACAAGCAAGTTATACAATGCCGATGAATACTGTGAATAGTACTATTTGGCCCGACAAGCCTAGACCGCACTGAATACAAGGTTTTTTGCCGATTGCGCAAACACACGGTCGCACATATTCATAACTAGCTATGATGTGTTAGGCATAGCTACATGGGGTACTTGGTTATTAATTATGGTTGGTGTTGGCCACGGTAATTGGATACTAGTCTCGGCTTAACTTGTAACTCAGAACCATTTCATCACATGTGCAATAAAACATTTTCAAATATACTTTGAAAACAAATAAACTTTTGAAACACACTAACTTTATGTTGACCTTTTCTTTTAAAAATTAACTTTTCAGGTAACCAGGACACTGCATGATGACCCCCTTTGTGTTAGTTGCTTGTCAAGTTTATGTACGATACTATGTGGATAGAGGCATGTTACTTAGCTAAATAAGACGGTTCATGGAAACTCGCGTAGTATCTAGCTAAAATATGTAACAGTGATGTGTAATAGCGACACGTAAAACAACGATGTATCATATTGTTTAATTAATGTTTAATAGAGTATCTTTATAACAATGACTTAAACCAGAAGTGTATATTGCATCCCTTTTTATCGTTTCCGCTGCTAGTCAGTGTGACACCCCAGGAAAACCAGGAAAACCATACAACTTAACTAGCTTCCTCAGTGAGTGCCTACCAAATTTCGGGACGAAATTTCTTTCAACTTGGGGATGATGTGACAACTCGAAATTTAGAACCTTTCGTTGTGTGCCTGAACGTTTAGTGACTAACTGATTTGATGATTTAATGAATACATGTGAACTTATATGATTATGTGTTATGTTGTGTGTATGCTTGTATGTATGTATTCGAGTATGTATATGAACCGAGACAACACGAACCCGACTCGAGACCATGTGGTCTCGAGTGATCAATGCGACACATGGGCCGGTTGGGCCGTGCATTTCATTCGAAGCCCATTAGGGTGCACTACTTAGAACTAGTATATAATCCTCATGTTAGCCACACTTGTCATTTTTGGGCAACAACACTCACACTCCTCCAACACACACTCTCCACTCTCTCACACTAAAACCCTAAACCACAACATTGCTCTCCTTCATTCTTGGATCAACCGGTGGCACTAGGACTCTCGGACCGAGCTCAAGATCATCATTCGGAAGTCACTCATCACTCTTCATACCCTCACACTTAGAGAACCAAATCGGTTAGTGTATTTTCATAATTTAAGGATGATGTGTACTTGATGTTTATAATACTTGTTGGTTAGTGATTCTTGTTATATATTTCGGATGTTGATGATGCATGTTATGAGTTTGTTTTGAGTTAATAATGTTTATGATTTGATGTGATTTAAACCATAAATGGTGGGTGTTCATGAAATCGGTTTGTATAATGCTCATATTATTCGGACTTGTTGTTGGAATGCTCGATTGTTATTCATGTTATGAAATCGGATTGCATGCTCTTAGGTTACAAATCAAAATGCTTGTTAAATGGCTGCACTTATGTGGAGATTGGATTAGTTGTTTGAACATTTTGGTTGATTGTTGTTTCAAGTTATGATGTGATGAACTACTTGGATATTGATGAACATGATGAATGTGTGAAGAACAACTTGAATATCATATGAGCATGCTTGAATATTTGAATCCTGATATGTTTGATCCAAAATGGTAATTGTTAGACAAATAAACAGGTTTAAGTGGATAGTACAAACCATTTTCTGAAATCAAATTCTCATTGGATAGTACACTGTTCCGGATCAGCAATTGTCCAACCGAAACCATCAGTTGCGACTCGAAACCACTGCTTGATGAGTCGAAATCCCCGGTTGCGACATCAGTTGCGAGTCGCAAACACCTAGTTGCGACTCGAAACCACACCTGATCAGCACACCAACCTTGTGACTCGAAACCACGGTTGCGAGTCCAGTTGCGACTCGTAACCAAAACAGCATGAACCGAGACCGTAGTTGCGACTCAGGTTGCGAGTCGCAAACGCCTAGTTGCGACTCGAGACAATACGCAGATATACGCTGTTTGGGCTTGCACCTCAGTTCGGACTTAATTGATTGGGCCAGACCTTTGGGCCTACTACACGGACCTCATACGTATTGTTAATTGTGAATGATTATTTGGGCTGCTATGGATGAACTTGCGTGCAACGTGCTAGCATACGTGTAGAACATACGTGCACTACTTGAATACGAACCTGATTGTATGATACAACTATGATAGGACGTGAGTAGCCACAGCATTGCTTGTTTGACTTTTCTGTGTTTCTACCGAGCAAACCAAGGTGAGTTCACACCCTCTACAAAGCATGGGATTCCCAGGGGTCGGGAATTGGGGTTAAGGAACTGGGTTCCTCGTCCTCCTTGGGTAGGACAGCAAAGGTTCAGGAATGTAATTCCTCGTCCTCACGGACAGATAACTCGTACTAGACCAAAACTCTATCACGAAGTCCCTCATTTTTATATCGACTTAATCACCGGGCCAATGGCGAGCGGGTCATTAGTTAGATAGCGCTATTTAGGTCTGACAAACCTCACACCGTGCCGCAGAGGACGGGCGTGAACTAATGGATCTGGGGCACGTCAATGATGATAGACATTGACAGTTTCTGGGCACATAAACATGACTACAGTCAGCAGTCGATATGGTAACGAGTCTAGTGTATACATGGGGTAGCCCCCACGGCCGAAATGCCAGATAACTAACATGGGGTAGCCCCCACGGCAGGATTGCCAGAGTAACCGGGAATAAACCAGTCACGTTTTTAACTATGGGGTAACCCCCACGGCAGGATGCCAGCTAAAGGAAACTGTTTTCGAAACAACTTAAAACGAACACCCAACCATGAACTCACTCAACTTGTTGTTGACTCGTTACTACATGCTTTGCAGGTCCTTAGGTTTCTTAGCTGGAGCTTGCATGGAGGAGGATCGTTGTGGGACATGGACGTTTGTGTGCCATGTTAAACTTTGAAACAATTAAACTTATGTTTTGATTTGAGACTTATACTTCCGCTTGCAACTTAACTATGTTTTGTTTGAACACCAATTGTATTGGTTGGATTTTTATAACTACTTATATGCTTGTTCAATATGATTGGTGGCTGGATCCTGGTCAGTCACGCCTCCAAGCGGTAGTACTCCGCAGGTGGATTTTGGGGGTGTGACAGATTGGTATCAGAGCCATTGGTTATAGAGAACTTGGTTTTAATAAAGGGGAAAACGTTTTTGTTAAAACCAGACTATAACCTGTACAGTGCTCGACGGTCCACAACGACGCTTCACTCCACATGCAAGGCTCGACACTCTAGGTGATATGGTCTGTATATATTGCCTACTTGTTAGTTACATAGTACATTGCTCATGGTATGCTTGGTTAGAATAACTACTGTTGCTTGAACACGTGCGTGCTTACTCTATCCTATCATCGCACTTTCGCGAACCCCTCTCACTCACGTTCTTCTTGGTATGAAGATCATGTCTGGACGCGTTAACCTGACACAAGCCCAGTTGACGGCTCTGATCAACGAACGAGTTGCCGCAGCACTTGCAGCTGCACACGCAGGAGGTCATCACGTTCAACCACCCGTGTGCACTTTTAAGACTTTCATGGACTGCCGACCAACTACTTTTAGCGGCACTGAAGGAGCAGTAGGTCTCCTACACTGGTTTGAGAAGCTAGAATCTGTGTTCGAAATGTGTGAATGCCCTGAGGCGCGCAGGGTGAAGTATGCTACGGGTACTCTCGAGGGTTTAGCCCTCACGTGGTGGAACGCTCAAGTTCAGATGCTAGGGTTGGTTGCTGCCAACGCCACCCCATGGGAAACTTTTAAGGAAATGATCAAGGAAGAATACTGCAGCCGTGATGAGATTCACAAACTCGAGGTGGAGTTCTTCAACCTCAAGATGACGGGGTCGGAAATTGAAGCTTATGTGAAAAGGTCGAACGAACTGGCAATTCTGTGCCCTACTATGGTGGATCCTCCCATCAAACGCATCGAACTATTTCTTCAGGGCTTAGTGCCAGAAATCCAAAGTCATGTGACTTCAGCGAACCTCGCTACCTACCAGCAAACTGTTCAGCTGGCTCACCGTCTCACGGATCAGGCGGTGGAGCAGAACAAGTTACCAAAACGCATAGGTGCTGCAACTACTTCTGGTACCTCAGGTGACAACAAACGGAAGTGGGATGGAACTTCGAGTAAGGGTTCGGCTTCTGTTCAGTCCCAGTCTCAGCAGAGAAAAACTGAGGACTACAAGAGCCCTAATCAGCAATCGTCTGGTGGCGGATACAAAGGAAATCACCCCAAATGCAATCGCTGCAGCCTGCACCACAGCGGACCATGCACCAGGGGCAGCTGTCATCGGTGCAACAAGCCTGGTCACGCTGCAAAGGATTGTAGGAGCTTATACCCCGCCAACCAGAATCGTCAGCAAGCTCAACAGAACCAGCGCCAGCAACAGCAACAGGGTGATAACAAAGGGTGCTTTCAGTGTGGAGCTGAGGGCCACTTCAAGAGAGATTGTCCTCAACTGAACAGGAACCAGAACAACAACAACAACAATAACAACAATCAGGGGAATGGTAATAATGGGAACAACAACAATGGCGCCAGGGGGCGGATGTTTGTGATTGGCCAAGGTGAAGCAAGGAATGACCCCAATGTTGTGGCGGGTAAGTTCCTTCTCGACGACTTTTATGTTTCAGTTTTATTTGATTCGGGTGCCGATACTAGCTACGTGTCACTAGAAGTTAGTCGAATGCTTAAGCGTATTCCAACACCTTTGAACAACAAGCACACAGTAGAGCTAGCAAATGGTAAGAGCTTAGAAGCCACACACATAGTCAAGGGTTGTAAACTTATTCTCGCTGACCAGACCTTCTCTATCGACCTCATTCCTATTGTCTTGGGTAGTTTCGACGTTGTCATTGGGATGGATTGGTTATCCCGACACCGCGCAGAGATTCTTTGCAACGAGAAGGTTGTCCGTATTCCAGGTCCCGGTGGTGAACCTCTCATGATTCATGGCGACAAGAGGAGTGCTGTTGAGAACGTCATTTCTCTCCTTAAGGCCCAAAAGTGCTTGCGAAAGGGCCACACTGCTATTTTGGCTCTCGTTACTGACACCTCAGAAAAAGATAAGAAGATAGAAGATTTTCCAGTTGTACGCGATTATCCAGAGGTATTTCCTGAGGAATTACCTGGTCTTCCGCCTCATCGCCAAGTCGAGTTTCAGATCGAACTAGCTCCTGGAGCTGCGCCCATAGCTCGTGCACCTTATCGTTTAGCCCCATCAGAGTTGAAGGAACTCTCCACGCAACTACAAGAACTCTTAGATAAGGGCTTCATTCGCCCAAGCTCATCGCCCTGGGGAGCTCCAGTATTATTTGTAAAGAAGAAAGACGGTACTTTCAGAATGTGCATCGACTACCGAGAACTCAACAAGGTGACGGTGAAGAATCGTTATCCTCTACCGCGTATCGACGACTTGTTCGACCAGTTGCAAGGGTCGAGCTACTATTCGAAGATCGATTTGAGATCGGGTTATCACCAGCTGAGAGTCCGGGAAGAGGACGTCTCCAAAACAGCTTTCAGAACGCGATACGGGCACTATGAGTTTTTGGTCATGCCTTTTGGGATGACAAACGCACCTGCGGTTTTCATGGACTTGATGAACCGAGTGTGCAAGCCTTACCTGGACAAGTTCGTTATAGTCTTCATCGACGACATCCTGATCTATTCCAAGAGTCGGGAGGAACACGAGCAGCATCTGCGACTTATTCTGGAACTCCTTCGAACAGAACAGCTTTACGCAAAGTTCTCGAAATGCGACTTCTGGCTTCGAGAGGTCCATTTCCTAGGCCACGTGGTGAACAAGGATGGGATTCACGTTGATCCATCCAAGATAGACTCGATTAAGAACTGGCCTGCACCTCGTACACCAAAGGAAATTCGCCAATTCTTGGGTTTGGCGGGATACTACCGGAGATTCATAAAGGATTTTTCTAAGATTGCACAACCCCTCACCTCACTAACGCAGAAGGGCGTTGTTTATCGCTGGGGAAACGCACAGGAGTTGGCATTTCAGCACCTAAAGGATAGACTTTGTAGCGCACCTATCCTTTCCTTGCCGGAAGGCACAGACGACTTTGTGGTCTATTGCGACGCATCAATTCAGGGTCTTGGTTGCGTGTTGATGCAACGAGATAAAGTTATAGCCTACGCTTCACGCCAACTCAAAGTTCATGAAAAGAACTACACTACGCACGACTTAGAGCTGGGAGCTGTTGTTTTTGCACTTAAGTTATGGCGGCATTACCTGTATGGTACCAAGTGCGCGATCTACACTGACCACAGGAGCCTCGAGCACATCTTCAAGCAGAAAGAACTGAATATGCGACAACGACGATGGGTCGAGCTACTGAATGACTACGAGTGCTCAATCAGGTATCACCCGGGCAAGGCCAATGTTGTGGCCGACGCCCTCAGTCGGAAGGACGCTGCGCCTAAGCGCGTGCGAGCTTTACAACTCACGATCCATTCTAGTCTGCCTTCCCAGATACGAGCTGCTCAGATAGAAGCACTGAAACCAGAAAACGTCAGGGCTGAAGCCCTACGCGGATCAAGGCAACGATTGGAACAGAAGGAAGACGGTGCTTACTACGTAACGGGACGCGTTTGGGTCCCACTTTATGGCAACCTACGAGAGCTTGTGATGGATGAAGCACACAAGTCTCGCTACTCGGTACACCCTGGATCGGATAAAATGTACCACGACATTAAGACTACGTACTGGTGGCCTAGCATGAAGGCCCACATAGCGACCTACGTCAGCAAATGTTTGACTTGTGCAAGGGTCAAGTCGGAATACCAGAAACCATCAGGCCTGCTCCAGCAACCAGAGATACCTCAATGGAAATGGGAGCAAATTTCCATGGATTTTGTTACTGGCCTACCTAGATCCCAGCGCGGGAACGATACTATTTGGGTGATCGTGGATCGACTCACAAAATCGGCACACTTCTTGGCTATCAAGGAGACGGATAAGTTCTCCACTCTCGCAGAAATATACCTTAAGGAAGTCGTTTCGAGGCACGGGGTGCCCACCTCTATTATCTCGGATCGAGATGCACGTTTTACTTCAGAGCTGTGGCAAGCAATGCACAAATCCTTTGGCTCGCGATTAGACATGAGCACAGCGTACCATCCTCAGACGGACGGGCAGTCCGAGCGCACTATTCAAACCTTGGAAGACATGCTTCGTGCATGTGTAATCGACTTTGGCAACCGCTGGGAAAAGCATCTGCCACTTGTGGAATTCTCGTACAATAACAGTTACCACACCAGCACTGGAGCTGCTCCGTTTGAGGCATTGTACGGACGTAAATGCCGGTCTCCTCTTTGCTGGGCAGAGGTGGGAGATAGTCAGATCACTGGTCCAGAATATGTGGTAGATACAACCGAGCAGATCGCTCAGATACGAAAACGCATGACGGCCGCTCGCGAACGTCAGAAAGTTTACGCCGACATGGGCAGGAAACCACTTGAGCTCCAGGTTAGGGAGCGGGTACTACTCAAAGTTTCACCCTGGAAGGGTGTGGTTCG
The DNA here is from genome assembly GCA_030545235.1 of Helianthus tuberosus. NCBI lineage: Eukaryota > Viridiplantae > Streptophyta > Magnoliopsida > Asterales > Asteraceae > Helianthus > Helianthus tuberosus. The sequence continues at coordinate 65,553,248 of CM060392.1, read as the reverse complement.
TTTTGGTAAACGCGGTAAACTCAACCCACGATACGTTGGACCCTTCGAGGTCATTGAGAAAATAGGCAGGGTGGCCTACAGACTAAACTTACCAGCAGAACTCGGTGCAGTTCACAACGTTTTTCACGTGTCGAATCTGAAGAAGTGTCCGTCAGATGAGACCCACGTAGTTCCTTTGAAGGAACTCACGATCGACGAACAGTTACGATTCGTCGAGGAACCAGTCGAAATCACGGACCGGGATGTTAAGGTCCTCAAGAGCACTAGAATACCTCTAGTTCGAGTTCGTTGGAACTCACGTCGCGGCCCAGAGTTCACCTGGGAGCGCGAAGATCAGATGAAACAAAAATATCCCCAACTGTTCGCAAACAGTACACCCACTACTGAGGCCGAAGCTACGGAATTTCGGGACGAAATTCCAGATCAACGGGGGGTGGATGTGACACCCCAGGAAAACCATACAACTTAACTAGCTTCCTCAGTGAGTGCCTACCAAATTTCGGGACGAAATTTCTTTCAACTTGGGGATGATGTGACAACTCGAAATTTAGAACCTTTCGTTGTGTGCCTGAACGTTTAGTGACTAACTGATTTGATGATTTAATGAATACATGTGAACTTATATGATTATGTGTTATGTTGTGTGTATGCTTGTATGTATGTATTCGAGTATGTATATGAACTGAGACAACACGAACCCGACTCGAGACCATGTGGTCTCGAGTGATCAATGCGACACATGGGCCGGTTGGGCCGTGCATTTCATTCGAAGCCCATTAGGGTGCACTACTTAGAACTAGTATATAATCCTCATGTTAGCCACACTTGTCATTTTTGGGCAACAACACTCACACTCCTCCAACACACACTCTCCACTCTCTCACACTAAAACCCTAAACCACAACATTGCTCTCCTTCATTCTTGGATCAACCGGTGGCACTAGGACTCTCGGACCGAGCTCAAGATCATCATTCGGAAGTCACTCATCACTCTTCATACCCTCACACTTAGAGAACCAAATCGGTTAGTGTATTTTCATAATTTAAGGATGATGTGTACTTGATGTTTATAATACTTGTTGGTTAGTGATTCTTGTTATATATTTCGGATGTTGATGATGCATGTTATGAGTTTGTTTTGAGTTAATAATGTTTATGATTTGATGTGATTTAAACCATAAATGGTGGGTGTTCATGAAATCGGTTTGTATAATGCTCATATTATTCGGACTTGTTGTTGGAATGCTCGATTGTTATTCATGTTATGAAATCGGATTGCATGCTCTTAGGTTACAAATCAAAATGCTTGTTAAATGGCTGCACTTATGTGGAGATTGGATTAGTTGTTTGAACATTTTGGTTGATTGTTGTTTCAAGTTATGATGTGATGAACTACTTGGATATTGATGAACATGATGAATGTGTGAAGAACAACTTGAATATCATATGAGCATGCTTGAATATTTGAATCCTGATATGTTTGATCCAAAATGGTAATTGTTAGACAAATAAACAGGTTTAAGTGGATAGTACAAACCATTTTCTGAAATCAAATTCTCATTGGATAGTACACTGTTCCGGATCAGCAATTGTCCAACCGAAACCATCAGTTGCGACTCGAAACCACTGCTTGATGAGTCGAAATCCCCGGTTACGACATCAGTTGCGAGTCGCAAACACCTAGTTGCGACTCGAAACCACACCTGATCAGCACACCAACCTTGTGACTCGAAACCACGGTTGCGAGTCCAGTTGCGACTCGTAACCAAAACAGCATGAACCGAGACCGTAGTTGCGACTCAGGTTGCGAGTCGCAAACGCCTAGTTGCGACTCGAGACAATACGCAGATATACGCTGTTTGGGCTTGCACCTCAGTTCGGACTTAATTGATTGGGCCAGACCTTTGGGCCTACTACACGGACCTCATACGTATTGTTAATTGTGAATGATTATTTGGGCTGCTATGGATGAACTTGCGTGCAACGTGCTAGCATACGTGTAGAACATACGTGCACTACTTGAATACGAACCTGATTGTATGATACAACTATGATAGGACGTGAGTAGCCACAACATTGCTTGTTTGACTTTTCTGTGTTTCTACCGAGCAAACCAAGGTGAGTTCACACCCTCTACAAAGCATGGGATTCCCAGGGGTCGGGAATTGGGGTTAAGGAACTGGGTTCCTCGTCCTCCTTGGGTAGGACAGCAAAGGTTCAGGAATGTAATTCCTCGTCCTCACGGACAGATAACTCGTACTAGACCAAAACTCTATCACGAAGTCCCTCATTTTTATATCGACTTAATCGCCGGGCCAATGGCGAGCGGGTCATTAGTTAGATAGCGCTATTTAGGTCTGACAAACCTCACACCGTGCCGCAGAGGACGGGCGTGAACTAATGGATCTGGGGCACGTCAATGATGATAGACATTGACAGTTTCAGGGCACATAAACATGACTACAGTCAGCAGTCGATATGGTAACGAGTCTAGTGTATACATGGGGTAGCCCCCACGGCCGAAATGCCAGATAACTAACATGGGGTAGCCCCCACGGCAGGATTGCCAGAGTAACCGGGAATAAACCAGTCACGTTTTTAACTATGGGGTAACCCCCACGGCAGGATGCCAGCTAAAGGAAACTGTTTTCGAAACAACTTAAAACGAACACCCAACCGTGAACTCACTCAACTTGTTGTTGACTCGTTACTACATGCTTTGCAGGTCCTTAGGTTTCTTAGCTGGAGCTTGCATGGAGGAGGATCGTTGTGGGACATGGACGTTTGTGTGCCATGTTAAACTTTGAAACAATTAAACTTATGTTTTGATTTGAGACTTATACTTCCGCTTGCAACTTAACTATGTTTTGTTTGAACACCAATTGTATTGGTTGGATTTTTATAACTACTTATATGCTTGTTCAATATGATTGGTGGCTGGATCCTGGTCAGTCACGCCTCCAAGCGGTAGTACTCCGCAGGTGGATTTTGGGGGTGTGACAGTCAGGGTGTGACACATATGCGTTACTTTAACGTATTGTATCGACCATAGCAATTACCATCATATTCAGCCAAATCTCAACATAAGAAACACTAATTTTGTAAACCTAGGTCGTTTCATATTGTTTGTTAAGTGACAATTGAGGCTTAGAATTCATTTAAAACCAATTTCATTATGAAACATATCAAACATTTCGTTAAAAACCTTACAAGCAAATTGCATCAGTAGATTAAAACGTATAATGAAAGCAACAAATGACTTTTCGGGAGAAGGATTAAAGATTTAAAAACACTAAAACATTGTTTGTCGCAACCAAAGACCATTAATAGGCAAGTAAAAATAACCCATCACATAATCAACACTGATAAATAACAATTACCATAACAAAGCATCATCGGTTCAAAACATATACCTAAAGTAATGAATGACCTCTTTGAAGATAAAGTAGGTGGTTAGAGATCAATTAAGGTTCAATGGAAGCCAAATGCGTTCATCTAACAAACTAAAATCTCATTCCCTAATTCCACTTATTTTTCCAAAAGGAAAAAATAATTAATTACCTTGAAGAGTAAATGGTTGGCTATCATCTCTACTATATCTGAAATTGCAACATTAGTCATTTTTTCCCATGATTTTGTTTCTCCTTCCTACTGTAACACCTCGTATTTTCATGTCCAATAATGTATTGACACGTGTCATAAGCTTTGAACGTGTAGAAGAATACTCAAGAGGGACTAAAGTTGACAAACAAGGAAAGTATGCAAATATAAGGGTTAAAATTGTCAACAATGGATAAATATACTTTACAATAACCCTACATGATGTTTATACCCTTAAACGAATGAATCATGGATCATACGAAGCTAATTGTGAAAGAAAGTGAGAGATTACAAACTACAGGGGTTAAATGTGTCAACATGTTTAAGTTATACCTCTGAGTGACCTTTTAGCAAACCCGAAGCTTTGTAACGATTAATTATACTCACTAGAATATGTGATAAAAATTTCACCAAGTTTCGTTATCGTATGAGAAAGTTATGACAATATTCGTATACGAGGGATTAAAAGCGTCGACATGTTAATACCTACCTCTGAGCGACCTATGTATAAATCCCAACCCTTAACCTGTGTTATAAACATCTGATAAACATCCTAATCCGGTTAATGCTAACAATGATTGATCCAAATTGAAAGAATGGGATCCTATGAGGATGTGCACGACAACCTTCGTTTATGGCCATTTTAAAAGAATCCAAGGAAACTTTAAAACATATCAAAGTGGTCTAAACTGTTCAAGGCATGATCAAGTGGCCCATACTGATAATGGAGGCCCAAAATTCGTAATATCTAGTTTCCTGTTCGAAGCTTGAAAGGTCACAAATTTTTTCCTTCTGGTAAAGGCTTACGGACCGTAAAGACTTGGTCTTACGGTCCGTAAGAGGTCTTACGGACCGTAAGACCCTCATCTTTACGGTCCGTAAGACATCCCCAGTAACAGAAAGTTGACAGCTGCCTGTTAAAACGAGTTAACCGACTTATATTGCCATTTTTCACTTCCATGTGCAACACAAACTAGTTCTTAGGCACTAGGGACACTTGTTATTGATCAGGGATCAATCCTAGAGTTGTTTGTCATGATCACAAGCAATCAAGATCACTATATAAAGACCACATTGTTGCAACTTTGATCATTCATTCCAAACTCAGCTTCTGATCATTTCTGGAGCTCAAGGCCATTCCCTAAGCATCACTAGTCGTGCATAGGACCTTGGTAAGTATCCTTAACCTTCCTTAATCGTGTTTTACTTAGTTAATTAGCTTAAAGTCAAACCGTCGTAATTAAGGTTTGACTTAACGATTAATCGCTAATGGTCCAGTGATTAGTCAACCTAAAGGTAGTTATAAGTTGGTAATTATGTGGGCAATAAACCCTTAAAAGGGCACCCTCTGATTCCCGCTCTAACTAGGTCAAATGTCGGGTCAAACTTAATCCGAAAAAGTCAACAGAAACTTAATTTTCAAATTAACGCATAATTAACAATGTAGAAGGCGTGTAACCTGTTTTATCACTCATATAACTTAGTAATGAATGTAAGAACATGTCTAAGCATGTTCGACCCGACAATTTTCAGTTTAGGCCCGGTTCGGAACCGAAAGTCGCATAGTTTGACTCCTGCTTTGACTTTCAGTTCTGACCCGTAATAACATGATTTAGAATTACCTTAGAGATCCGTTAGGACCAGCTTGTATGATAGTATAACCCTCTATGATTGGTTCGTTGATTGTCCGATTCGTTTACACGTTTCCGTTAATTGCTAAATGTTGACCATAATGCCCTTTTTACCATAAAACGAGAATTTTGGAAATGTGAGAGGACAATAATCTTTGTTACAGATTTATAAACATGTCCCTAAATTTTCACATCAGTTGGAGGTCTAGATTAGGAGTTATGCTCAATGGCGTAATTAGAACGCTTTTTATTTATTAAACGGCGTCATTAGCGTAAAGCCTATCTAAACCCAATTTTTGACACCAAACCTTTTACCCACTGATGTAATATAATATTTTGGGATTTTTGAAGATTTTTAATTAATTTTAAACTGATCATAACCTAAGGTTATTGCCTTGATTCGGCAAATACCAATTATACCCTTTTTACTTATAAAATGAGTTTTACATAACATTTAGACACCAAACCTTTTGCTACTGATTTTATATGATAAATGAAGTGTTTTGAACTTTATAACCTAATCAGAAAACTCAGATTTCCTGTTAAACCCGGAAATCGCTTAAAACGGCTTTTACGCGTATTAAACACATAGTATAGGTTTAAAACCATTTTGTCATATAAGACTTATCACCAACTGATATGACCTGTTAAATTAAGTTGTTTTACTGATTATTTCAGACCCGAGTCTCAGAATTATAATTAATCTCTTTTATAATCTTTAAAATGACCAAAATACCCCTACGGGGCTTAATTTGAGATTAAACTCGTTTTGGGCATAATGGAAGGTATCCTACTGATATCACAACATATTTAAAGCATATTAACTCAGGAAACCTGTTTGTGACTCATTCGGTTACCCGTTATGCGTTATTCGCGTTCGGTTCAGTTTATGTAACTAGTTTGCATAAATTAGCCGAAACGGGTCGAACCTTATCATTTTTCTCTCAAAATCCAGAATGTGTTTAGTTTACCCATATTATACAAGTTTTCAAACTTGTCGGGTCTAAATCACATTCTATTCCGGTCTTCGCTTAATCATGCGTTCGAACCGTATCTTCCTTTAAAACTAACCGGTCTAAGTTTAGGCTTAATTAAAGACCAGTTAGGATTCTAATAGGTTATTATAAACCTTCGTTCCAGAATAGGAGACCCAGTAAAAGCTACGTGCACTTGCTTGTTGTGATTATTACTTGCGAAGGTAAATACTTTTAACTTATTTTCCCTTATACGGGCTTGGGGTACGGTATCTAAAATACCGCTTGGTCGGGCATTCGACCTTAATAGATTGGTGGTTAAGTATTATCGAGATGACCCGTTTAAATTTTTTTGTTGCTTAAAGCCTTTGGGGGGTTAATGACCATGTCCCGGATATCCTTGGCATCATTTTACGAAATGGCCACGACCTAAGCACGGGGTGTAGGCGTACACCCGTCAGTGCCTAAATAAATAATGTGGTGTGTCTATTGATCTTTAACCCGGCACGAACCGGGCTACTGAACGCATAAGAAACATGTAAATTCTTTTACAAGGATTATATTCAAATAATTATCCCAAGTTATAAAATATTTTGTGCCACGTGCATTCAAATCAATTTTATTAAACTCTTTTCAAAATGAGTCGGTTGATTGTATTTACCAGTGTAAACTGACGTATTTTCTCAAAAAGATTAAGTGCAGGTACTACTCGAAATAGGCTGGCTTTCTCCTTAGCATCAATAAGAGTCTCGCAAGCTTGGATGCATTTCAGTCTGTTGAACAATATTTCTTTTTATTTGATCCACCTGTGGATTATTTTCAACTATTTTGTGATACTTGATATTACAATTTTATTCGGTTGAAATGAAACTATCTTTTGTTTCCGCTGTGCATTTAAATATTGTGTTGTTTGACTATAACGATATCAACTACGTCACGATACTCCCCACCGGGCCCACCGGTAATACGTGGAATATCGGGGTGTGACAGGTTGGTATCAGAGCCAACACTGAGTGAATTAAACACTATCCTTTTGTGTTTAATCTCAGTTACACGATTGCACATTCATAAATTTTCGAGTCTAGACAAAGAACTTAGGACAAATCCAAATTGTTTTTAATTCTAACTTTGTCCTTTATATTCCTTTATTGTATCTTTCGTTAGTTTGACAGGAAATATGCCACCAAGGTTCCGAAGAGGATGACGAGGAAAGGGGCCAATCACCGCCCCCAACGATCACGAGGCCGGGCCTTCACACCGGCGAACTCCTTCTGCAACCATGAGTGCCGATCCTCAAGGAAACTGGAGGACCTATGTGGAGCCCGCTAGACGATCTGTCTCGCATAGCTCAACACCTCCTTATCGTCACTCCTTTGGGCCGCAATCAGAGAACGAGCCCGAAGACTCACGCCACTCCTACTTGCCGTTGCAGCGATCCATGTCGCACCATGCCTTTGGCGACCCCACTTCTGTCTTCCAGGGCTGGTTTAACCCGGCAAACTATATTCAAGAACCAGTGGGTTTTAACCCATTGGGACCAGAGGATCATTTTTCCGGCGATCACGCCATGGATATGGATGAGGACACCGACCCTGTTGAACCACCGACTGGAACCCCCACGCACCCTATTGAAGTCTCTGATGGATCATCTTTTCATGGATCACCTTACCGTGGTCCAGACAGTTACCAAGCAAGGTTCAACCAGTATGAGTGGTATTTTACACCCTCTCACCATCCATCGCCTCATGACCAGCAGCAGCAGCAGCAGGATCCCTCCGAGGATGCACGTTTCGTGGCAATTACGCCACCGCCACCACCGCCGCCAGTTCATCTAGCACCTCCAGAACCACCAAGGCGTAAAAGAACAGGCACACGAATATCCGTGCGAGAAAGGGGTTCTCACTTTAGCACCCCTCAACACTCCAGTGGCAGTCACTATCCGCCACTGCATGAAGACCCACAAATGGGTGGGCCCTCAAACCCAGTTGCAGAGGTGAATTCTGCACCAGTTGCACCACCACCGCCACCATTGGGTTTTGGTAACCCGATTCCTACCTACGCCGGTTCAACGGCGTACAATCCGTTTGAGCAGCCGGCTCACACTCACTATAACTATGCTGAAGCCGACCCGTATCTTGTGGCAGCGAACTACAACGCCCTTCATCCTGAAGGACCATATGGAGCTCCCTGGGGAGTGGGATACCCAGATCGTGGGTATCAAACATCTGCTCAACCTCCGGTTCAACACCAGCCGCAGCCACCACGGTTTTCCCCACCGGAGCAGGAGGAAATCCTCCACAGGCTACACAGGGTGGAGCAAGAATTTCAAGAAGAATGTAGGAACAACCGGGGATTCCTCAAGGGCCTAGCAAGCTTGTTAAAAGGAAAGAAGAAGAGGGATCATTAAATCCCTATATGTATTGTTGTATTTACTTATTTCAATCAAGTCCCTGCGTGGACATTTATCTATGTACTTAGTCCCTGCGTGGACTTGTCTTTCCTTAGTCCCTGCGAGGACTTGTCTTTTTAGTCCCTGCGTGGACATCTCTCTTAGTAATCAGTCCCTGCGAGGACTTGTTTGTACAGTTTAGCCCCTGCATGGGCAAGTTATTTTTGTTAAAAGTCCCGTTTAGGGCAATGTGTACTCCTTTAATGTTTAATGGAATGTTAAGTTTTAAAATTTTCATTTTTATCATTATATGCATAATATATTATACATGAAATAAATAAATTAAAAACCATTCCTTTTAAAAATAATCTGCCTATTAAATATTGAATAAGAATCTTAAAGGTGTGACCTAGCCTGCATGACATTAAAAGACTTGGCCAAAATGGTAAGACCTGTTTAAAAAGATTCCAATCCCTGTTAACATCTGAAAACATGTTAACGCTCCTGGCAGACGTGATTCGTTAAAATCACACACGTCATTCTTATAATAGGATTCTTCAAAAGATTCCTATCCTAACCTGATGATCTATAAATCATGGGTTTAAACCATCCATTAAGATGATTATATATTAAACATCCATGGGTAATGTAGTGCATACGGGCCATACTCATTGTCATATAGGACAAAAGACAGTAGTAGTCTACAACTCCCTGTCAGAAAAAGGTAAAGAACTATGTTCAAACCTTAATGCCCGATTCCTTGAAATCATGGCTTATGATTTAAAATGTCCCTGTGACTAGGCCTTTTGTGACACTAATAATACTGTTATTGTTTTATAATTAGGATAAGTTATAATAAAAATCCTAAATAAATATGATTAACAAATTAACCAAATATGGTCTATGTTTACCATGGTTAATGAATTGCCATAAAAGACAATTCCATAATAAACTCCCAAATAAATTATTGTCAATATCTTATGTAACAGTGCAAACTACATGGCTGACTTGGATGAGATCAACAGTCACCCAAGGGAGAATCATGATAATACCCGAATTAACGTAGCAGGTGCAGAACTGCAGGCAATGATATACAATGCCATTACTCGAGCTTTGGATAGACAGTTCCATGAATCCAGTGGTACCCATGCGAGGACCCAGTCTGCACCACACTCCAAAACACCCTCTAAAACTCACACTACTCACAACAGTAATTCCCATCACTCATCAAACCAAAGGAGTGCTCCATCTCAAAGGATAGTACCGAATCAGGAACCCCGTGATAAGGGTTGCTCCTATAAGTATTTTGTTTCATGTAAGCCCAGGGATTTCACTGGGGAAAAAGGAGCAATAGACTGCATGACATGGTTGGATGAAATGGACACTGTGGTGGATATCAGTGGTTGCGCTAATAGGGATGTGGTGAAATTCGTGTCTCAGTCTTTCAAGGGTGAGGCATTAGCTTGGTGGAGGTCTTTGATCCAAGCTACAGGGAAGGTCCCATTGTACAATATGACTTGGGAACAGTTTGTGTCATTGATCAAGGAGAACTACTGCCCTCAGCATGAGGTTGAGAAGATTGAAGCTGATTTCTTGTCTCTGGTTATGAAAAACCTGGATTGTCAAGCCTACCTTACAAGCTTCAACACTATGTCAAGGTTGGTTCCTTATCTTGTGACACCGGAACCCAAGAGGATAGCTCGATTCATCGGGGGTTTAGCCCCATAAGTTAAGGCCAGCGTAAAAGCCTCTAGACCAGCTACCTTTCGGTCTGCAGCTGATATAGCATTATCTCATACTCTGGACGCGGTCAGGCAGAGATCGCTGAGAAACACTGATGCTGAGAAAAGGAAGCGTGAGGATGATAGCTCACGACGATCGGATAAGAGACATAAGGAAAACAATGACCACAAGAAGGGTTCTGGATCTAAGAAAGATGGTCGTCAATCGGGTGATAAACCCAATTGTAAGATTTGTAAGAAACAGCACTTCGGGAAGTGCAGATATGAGTCGAAATCCCAATCACAGTCAAGGGCATGTGGGATTTGCAAGTCTTCTGAGCATAAGACGATAGAGTGCAAGAAGATAAAGGATGCGACATGCTATAACTGTAACGAGAAGGGGCACATTAAGTCGAACTGCCCAAAATATGCCAAGAAACCAGAAGAAGGTAAAAAGACCAATGCAAGGGTCTTCAGGATGGATGCAAAGGTAGCTGTTCAGGACGACAATGTGATCACAGGTACCTTCCTCATAAATGATGTTTATGCAAGAGTGCTATTTGATTCAGGAGCTGATAAATCATTTGTAGATAATAAGTTTTGTAAGTTGCTGAATTTACCTGTTAAAACCTTAAGTGTGAAATATGAGGTGGAATTAGCTTATGGTACCTTAGAAATAGCGTCAACCGTGTTAGATGGATGTGTTATATCCATTAGGAACCACTCTTCTCCATTGTCTTTACTTCCTTTGAAATTAGCCGGATTCGATATAGTAATAGGCATGGACTGGTTGTCTCGCAACCAAGCCCAGATCGTTTGTGCTAAGAAGCAAGTGATTGTCAGAACTCCTCGTGGCAAGCCTTTGACAATCCAAGGAGATACTAAGTACGGAATGCCTGAGCAAGTGTCCATGCTCAAGGCATCAAGGTGTTTGACGAAGGGTTGCGTTATCTACATGGCGCAAGTAACTATTGATGAACCAAAGCCTAAGATCGAAGACATACCCATTATCTCTGAATATCCAGAAGTTTTCCGTGAAGAACTACCTGGTTTACCCCCAGATAGGCAAGTGGAGTTCAGGATTGACATCATTCCAGGTGCGACACCAGTGGCAAGAGCACCATATAGATTGGCACCAACGGAGATGAAAGAATTGAGAACTCAACTGGATGATTTGTTAAGCAAAGGATTTATTAGACCTAGCTCATCTCCTTGGGGAGCACCAATCTTATTTGTGAAGAAAAAGGATGGGTCGATGCGTCTGTGCATCGATTATCGAGAGCTTAACAAAGTTTCTATCAAGAATCGGTATCCATTGCCCAGGATCGACGACTTGTTCGATCAACTTCAAGGAGCGAGTTATTTTTCCAAGATCGACTTAAGGTCAGGATATCATCAACTGAAGGTCAAGGATGAAGATGTACATAAGACTGCATTTAGGACTCGTTATGGTCATTACAAGTTCTTAGTGATGCCTTTTGGACTCACTAATGCACCAGCCGCATTCATGGATCTCATGAACCGCGTCTGCAAGCCCTACATGGATAAATTTGTCATCGTCTTCATCGATGATATTCTTATTTACTCGAAGAATCAAGCTGACCATGAGAAGCACCTCCATTGTATTCTGAAACTGCTTCATCGAGAAAAGCTCTACGCCAAATTCTCTAAGTGTGAATTTTGGCTTCGTGAAGTCCAATTTCTTGGACATGTGGTTAGTGAACACGGAATCCAGGTAGATCCCGCTAAGGTTGAAGCTGTCATGAATTGGCAAGAGCCGAAGACGCCCACAGAGATTCGCAGTTTCTTGGGATTGGCAGGATATTACAGGCGTTTTATTGAGAATTTTTCAAGGATTGCTGCACCCTTAACTTCTTTGACTAGGAAGAATATTAAGTTCAACTGGGGACCAAAGCAACAAGAATCCTTTGATATCCTGAAGCAGAAGCTAAGCAATGCTCCTGTGTTGACATTGCCTGATGGAATAGAAGAGTTTGTGGTATACTGTGATGCATCACACACCGGTATGGGGTGTGTGCTTATGCAGAAAGGCAAGGTTATTGCCTATGCTTCTCGACAGTTAAAGGTGCACGTAAAGAACTACACCACCCATGACTTGGAGTTGGGTGCCGTTGTATTTGCACTAAAACTGTGGAGGCATTATTTGTACGGAACCAAATGCGTGATCTATTCTGATCACAAGAGCCTTCAACATTTGTTTAATCAGAAGGACCTAAACATGAGGCAACGACGTTGGATGGAAACTTTGAATGATTATGATTGTGAGATAAGATACCATCCGGGCAAGGCGAATGTAGTCGCCGATGCCTTGAGTCGAAAGGAAAGAGTGAAGCCTATAAGAATCAATGCCAAGAGCATTGAGATAAAGAATGGTTTGAATGAAAGGTTGTTAGCTGCGCAGAAGGAAGCTGTGCTGGAAGCTAACTATCCTGATGAAAAGCTAGGAGTAACTGAAGAACAGTTATCCTATGGCAAGGACGGAATTTTAAGGTTAAATGGACGAATATGGGTTCCAGTTTTTGGAGGACTTCGAGATGTTATCCTCCAGGAAGCCCACAGCTCTAAATACTCCGTTCATCCTGGAGCTGACAAGATGTACCAGGATTTGAAAGCAAATTTTTGGTGGATAGGCTTGAAGAAGTCTATAGCTACCTATGTAGCTAAATGTTTGACGTGTGCGCAAGTCAAAGCTGAACACCAGAAACCGTCAGGTTTGCTACAACAGCCTGAACTTCCCACCTGGAAGTGGGAAATGGTGACTATGGATTTCATCACCAAGTTGCCAAAGACAAAGAAAGGAAATGATACTATATGGGTGATAGTTGATAGACTGACTAAGTCAGCACATTTCCTACCCATTAAGGAGACCTATAGCTCCGACATGTTAGCCCAATTGTACGTAGATAAGATTGTGTCTCTGCATGGCGTACCAGTGTCTATTATCTCTGACAGAGATACTAAATACACATCACATTTTTGGAAAAGTTTCCAACAATCTTTGGGCACGCGCTTAAATTTTAGTACGGCTTACCATCCTCAGACGGACGGGCAGAGTGAGCGTACAATCCAAACTTTGGAAGACATGCTTCGTGCATGTGTGATTAACTTAGGTGGTAGTTGGGATAACCACCTGCCATTAGTCGAGTTCTCTTATAACAATAGCTACCATACCAGCATTAAGGCTGCGCCTTTTGAGGCATTGTATGGCAGGAAGTGCAGAACGCCCGTTTGTTGGGCGGAAGTTGGAGATGTCCAACTGACAGGACCTGAAATAGTCCTGAAGACGACAGATAAGATTGTGCAGATACGAGATCGTCTCAAAGCTGCCAGGGATAGATAGAAAAGCTACGCGGATTTAAGGCGTAAACCTCTGAAATTCGAGGTAGGTGACAAGGTACTACTTAAGGTATCACACTGGAAAGGGGTAATGCGTTTTGGCAAGAAGGGCAAGTTAAGCCCCAGATACATAGGACCATTCGAGATCATCGAATGTGTCGGATCAGTAGCATATAAGCTAAATTTGCCTGAAGAGCTCAGTGGTATTCATAACGTATTCCACATCTGCAATCTGAAGAAATGTCTAGCTGATGAATCACTAGTCATACCACATACAGACGTGCACATTGACGAGAGCTTAAAGTTTGTTGAAAAACCTTTGTCGATTGAGGATCGACGGGTTAAGAAGCTTCGAAGGAAGCATGTACCGATCGTAAAAGTTAAATGGGATGCCCGTAGAGGTCCCGAGTACACGTGGGAGGTAGAGTCCACAATGAAAGAAAAGTACCCTCATTTATTTCAGTAAATCTCGATGTCGAGATTTCTTTTAAGGGGGTGAGGATGTAACACCTCGTATTTTCATGTCCAATAATGTATTGACACGTGTCATAAGCTTTGAACGTGTAGAAGAATACTCAAGAGGGACTAAAGTTGACAAACAAGGAAAGTATGCAAATATAAGGGTTAAAATTGTCAACAATGAATAAATATACTTTACAATAACCCTACATGATGTTTATACCCTTAAACGAATGAATCATGGATCATACGAAGCTAATTGTGAAAGAAAGTGAGAGATTACAAACTACAGGGGTTAAATGTGTCAACATGTTTAAGTTATACCTCTGAGTGACCTTTTAGCAAACCCGAAGCTTTGTAACGATTAATTATACTCACTAGAATATGTGATAAAAATTTCACCAAGTTTCGTTATCGTATGAGAAAGTTATGACAATATTCGTATACGAGGGATTAAAAGCGTCGACATGTTAATACCTACCTCTGAGCGACCTATGTATAAATCCCAACCCTTAACCTGTGTTATAAACATCTGGTAAACATCCTAATCCGGTTAATGCTAACAATGATTGATCCAAATTGAAAGAATGGGATCCTATGAGGATGTGCACGACAACCTTCGTTTATGGCCATTTTAAAAGAATCCAAGGAAACTTTAAAACATATCAAAGTGGTCTAAACTGTTCAAGGCATGATCAAGTGGCCCATACTGATAATAGAGGCCCAAAATTCGTAATATCTAGTTGCCTGTTCGAAGCTTAAAAGGTCACAAATTTTTGCCTTCTGGTAAAAGCTTACGGACCGTAAAGACTTGGTCTTACGGTCCGTAAGAGGTCTTACGAACCGTAAGACCCTCATCTTTACGGTTCGTAAGACATCCCCAGTAACAGAAAGTTGACAGCTGCCTGTTAAAACGAGTTAACCGACTTATATTGCCATTTTTCACTTCCATGTGCAACACAAACTAGTTCTTAGGCACTAGGGACACTTGTTATTGATCAGGGATCAATCCTAGAGTTGTTTGTCATGATCACAAGCAATCAAGATCACTATATAAAGACCACATTGTTGCAACTTTGATCATTCATTCCAAACTCAGCTTCTGATCATTTCTGGAGCTCAAGGCCATTCCCTAAGCATCACTAGTCGTGCATAGGACCTTGGTAAGTATCCTTAACCTTCCTTAATCGTGTTTTACTTAGTTAATTAGCTTAAAGTCAAACCGTCGTAATTAAGGTTTGACTTAACGATTAATCGCTAATGGTCCAGTGATTAGTCAACCTAAAGGTAGTTATAAGTTGGTAATTATGTGGGCAATAAACCCTTAAAAGGGCACCCTCTGATTCCCGCTCTAACTAGGTCAAATGTCGGGTCAAACTTAATCCGAAAAAGTCAACATAAACTTAATTTTCAAATTAACGCATAATTAACAATGTAGAAGGCGTGTAACCTATTTTATCACTCATATAACTTAGTAATGAATGTAAGAAAATGTCTAAGCATGTTCGACCCGACAATTTTCAGTTTAGGCCCGGTTCGGAACCGAAAGTCGCATAGTTTGACTCCTGCTTTGACTTTCAGTTCTGACCCGTAATAGCATGATTTAGAATTACCTTAGAGATCCATTAGGACCAGCTTGTATGATAGTATAACCCTCTGTGATTGGTTCGTTGATTGTCCGATTCGTTTACACGTTTCCGTTAATTGCTAAATGTTGACCATAATGCCCTTTTTACCATAAAACGAGAATTTTGGAAATGTGAGAGGACAATAATCTTTGTTACTGATTTATAAACATGTCCCTAAATTTTCACATCAGTTGGAGGTCTAGATTAGGAGTTATGCTCAATGGCGTAATTAGAACGCTTTTTATTAATTAAACGACGTCATTAGCGTAAAGCCTATCTAAACCTAATTTTTGACACCAAACCTTTTACCCACTGATGTAATATAATATTTTGGGATTTTTGAAGATTTTTAATTAATTTTAAACAGATCATAACCTAAGGTTATTGCCTTGATTCGGTAAATACCAATTATACCCTTTTTACTTATAAAATGAGTTTTACATAACATTTAGACACCAAACCTTTGGCTACTGATTTTATATGATAAATGAAGTGTTTTGAACTTTATAACCTGATCAGAAAACTCAGATTTCCTGTTAAACCTGGAAATCGCTTAAAACGGTTTTTACGCGTATTAAACACATAGTATAGGTTTAAAATCATTTTGTCATATAAGACTTATCACCAACTAATATGACCTGTTAAATTAAGTTGTTTTACTGATTATTTCAGACCCGAGTCTCAGAATTATAATTAATCCCTTTTATAATCTTTAAAATGACCAAAATACCCCTACGGGGCTTAATTTGAGATTAAACTCATTTTGGGCATAATGGAAGGTATCCTACTGATATCACAATATATTTAAAGCATATTAACTCAGGAAACCTGTTCGTGACTCATTCGGTTACCCGTTATGCGTTATTCGCGTTCGGTTCAGTTTATGTAACTAGTTTGCATAAATTAGCCGAAACGGGTCGAACCTTATCATTTTTATCTCAAAATCCAGAATGTGTTTAGTTTACCCATATTATACAAGTTTTCAAACTTGTCGGGTCTAAATCACATTCTATTCCGGTCTTCGCTTAATCATGCGTTCGAACCGTATCTTCCTTTAAAACTAACCGGTCTAAGTTTAGGCTTAATTAAAGACCCGTTAGAATTCTAATAGGTTATTATAAACCTTCGTTCCAGAATAGGAGACCCGGTAAAAGCTACGTGCACTTGCTTGTTGTGATTATTACTTGCGAAGGTAAATACTTTTAACTTATTTTCCCTTATACGGGCTTGGGGTACGGTATCTAAAATACCGCTTGGTCGAGCATTCGACCTTAATCGATTGGTGGTTAACTATTATCGAGATGACCCGTTTAAATTGTTTTGTTGCTTAAAGCCTTTGGGGGGGGGGGTTAATGACCATGTCCCGGATATCCTTGGCATCATTTTACGAAATGGCCACGACCTAAGCACGGGGTGTAGGCGTACACCCGTCAGTGCCTAAATAAATAATGTGGTGTGTCTATTGATCTTTAACCCGGCACGAACCGGGCTACTGAACGCATAAGAAACATGTAAATTCTTTTACAAGGATTATATTCAAATAATTATCCCAAGTTATAAAATATTTTGTGCCACGTGCATTCAAATCAATTTTATTAAACTCTTTTCAAAATGAGTCGGTTGATTGTATTTACCAGTGTAAACTGACGTATTTTCTAAAAAAGATTAAGTGCAGGTACTACTCGAAATAGGCTGGCTTTCTCCTTAGCATCAATAAGAGTCTCGCAAGCTTGGATGCATTTCAGTCTGTTGAACAATATTTCTTTTTATTTGATCCACCTGTGGATTATTTTCAACTATTTTGTGATACTTGATATTACAATTTTCTTCGGTTGAAATGAAACTATCTTTTGCTTCCACTGTGCATTTAAATATTGTGTTGTTTGACTATAACGATATCAACTATGTCACGATACTCCCCACCGGGCCCATCGGTAATACGTGGAATATCAGGGTGTGACAGGTTGGTATCAGAGCCAACACTGAGTGAATTAAACACCAGCCTTTTGTGTTTAATCTCAGTTACACGATTGCACATTCATAAATTTTCGAGTCTAGACAAAGAACTTAGGACAAATCCAAATTGTTTTTAATTCTAACTTTGTCCTTTATATTCCTTTATTGTATCTTTCCTTAGTTTGACAGGAAATATGCCACCAAGGTTCCGAAGAGGATGACGAGGAAAGGGGCCAATCACCGCCCCCAACGATCACGAGGCCGGGCCTTCACACCGGCGAACTCCTTCTGCAACCATGAGTGCCGATCCTCAACGAAGTGCGGGAATCATTCGGGTGTCTTTACTTTCATATTTCTTTCACCGTCATGTTTTTCGTTTTCGTTAATACTTTGATTTTGATGTTTTTCATGACTATTCTTGGCTAAATCTTTGTAAACGATTGTTTTGATTACTATTGTTTTGATTATATTTTGGATTTATGGAAGCTATGGATTATTTACGAACTGTAAACGATTTGTTCTATCGGTTAGATGTATATGCATGCTTGATATTGTTTGAAAATTGATTATTGCTTCGTATGATTCTTGGTGACGGTATTTATCACATAATAGAGTCGTGCTAGGGTTTTAGATTTTGGTGAGTGTCTATATCACGTAATAAATCTTAACTCTTTAGGGTGAAATTGCGTAAATAACCTTAGAAGTAATAGTTGGTAATCTTATAAAATCAAGTGTTCTACTAATCATCAATAGCTGCAAGGTGCGAGATTATTGCTAGGTCTAAGTGATTAAACCGTAAGGTGGGTCCTTCTTAGAAGTAAACCTATTAGCTGCTGTCTAGCAAGTCTAACTGAGAAAACAAGTCTATCCTAGGTTTAGATCTTGACAGGGAGTGAGCCTTGTAGGATACTTTTATAAATCCATTAGATGTCTTGCAAAGGAGTCTAATAACCGATAATTTAACAACCTTTAGGGGATCATAGCGTGCTCTTGAGAAGGGTTAGGGGTCCTTTAGATTTCCCGAGAGGTGAGAATATTAAGATCCCGGTTCCATAGTAGACAACTTCCAAATATAATCTCAACTAAAAGCAATCAGGATTCCTGTCTAGGTAGTGTTTTCATCATCTGAAAGAAGTTCACAGTAATTCGTTAGTTTTCTTATTTAATTAATTTAGTTTTAATTGCATTTTTAGGATTTTTAGAAACCCCCCCCCCCTTAAAACACAAAAATAGTTAAGTTTCGCGTCAGGGTCAGTCTAGATAAAGTAATTAGCGTAATTAATTAGAGTCTCGTGGGTTCGATATCCGGACTTACTTAGCTTTACTAGAGTCAATCGGTTCACTTGCCGGTTAGTAGTTTAGTCGAGTTTAGAGAGTTTAGAGTATTACTTTGAGTTTAGATTTAGGTTAATTTTAGTTGTTTTTATTAAACTACTTTTAGCACATCAAGTTTTGGCGCCGTTGTCGGGGATTCTTGGCAATTGCGTTGATTACTTTGTTTGGATTTCATCTGATATCATTACGTGCTATTTGTGTGTTTTTGAGTCGTAGGAGTCTAAATAGTCCTAGAGTCTTTTGTTTTTATTTTAGAGTCTTTTGTTAGAGTCGTCTTACTTGTTTATTATCGGTTTTGCAGTGAATGCCCCATACACGTTCTCAGGGACCACCGAAGCCGCCGATTGACTTGTCTGCCTTCTCGTCTTCTAGTTTAAAGGTTAGTAAATCTTCCACTTCATCTTCAGCCCCTTCTGACTCTACACTCCAATCTAAACCACCAGCCTTCGACTTCACCCCGAAGTCTTCACCCCACAATTCCACACCACCTTCCCGTTCCCGCACACCTAGTCCTACACCCGTAGTCCAAATGGACAATAGAACCGTTTACGAACAAGCCACCACCGGCTTCACCGGTGCTAATTCACCCATCACCCTCCCCAACATCACTAATGATAGGTCCTGGCAGATCCCATTCTACATCATGACGGCCATCACTAACTCGTGCCAATTCCATGGCCGTGATGATGAGGATGCTCCCGCCCACATTAACCGAATCACCCGCCTTTGTAGCACCTTCTCTATTGAGGGTGTTAATCTAGATGCTAGGTACCTACAGGTTTTCCCATTTACTCTCGCTGGCCGCGCAGCCGTCTGGTTCGATTCTCAGCCAGCGGGAACTTTCACCACCTGGGCAGGTTTACGAGATGCTTTCTTAGCTAAATATTTCCCACCTGCCAAAGCATCTTGTCTACACAATCAGATCCATTTGTTCCGGATGGAGCCTGATGAGCCATACCACCTGGCCTGGGAGAGATTCCAGACTCTTCTTTCTCGTTGTTCTCAGCATGGTTTGTCGGATTGGGCACTTGTTGAAAAGTTCTACAATGGTCTCACCCCCGAGATCAAAGCCCGGTTCGATACTTCTGCTGGAGGGCAACTCATGGGTAAAAAGACAGTAACTAAGTGCAATGATTTTTTTGAGAGTTTCGCCCATTCTGATATGGACTATAGCACTACCAGCAGGACTTCCATTCCTGTGACTACCTCCTCGGCCACTCGAGGGGTAAACCAAGTTGGCTTGGATTCATCGGTAGCTGCTGCTATAGAGGGTCTTAAACAAGAGTTGAATGAGATTAAGAAAAAGGTTGATAGGTGTGAGGTTTGTAGGGGAGGCCACGATACGATAGATTGTCATACACTTACACTAGAGCAGGTAGAGTTTATAGCCGGTCAGTCTAGGGGTCCATTTAATAATAATAATTCTAATTATAACTCTAACTGGCGTAGTGGCAATAATAGTGGTTTCCGTTCTTCCTGTAATCCTCCTGGTTTTCCATCTGGTTAGTATCAAAATAGGGGGCCCGATCTATACACTAGTGGAGGTTTAGGTCAAGGGGGTCAATTTAGTGGTTCAGGTTCAGGGGGTCAATTTGCTAGTGGGGGGTCAAATCAAGAGGGTCAGGCTAGTGGTAAGGGTTCAGATGGTAGCTTAAGTAGGATTGAAGAGATGTTTGCTCAATTGATGGTGAGAGATCAGGCTACACATAAAACATTAACTGAATTTGGTAATTTTGCTAAAAATCAAGAGCAAATTAATAAAATCAAGAGCTTCAACTTAAAAATCAACAATCCGCACTTTTAGACCTTTAGAGAACAGTAGGTGGTTTAGCTAAACAGTTACAAGAGAACCCACCTGGTCAGTTTTCAGGAAATACCTACCCGAACCTGGCTAACCATTCAGCTAAAGCTATTACTACCCGTAGTGGCAAGAGTCTAGGGGAGGTAGTGAGAGAGAGTGTAGAGGTAGAGGATGAGGAAGAGGTAGACGAAGAGATAGAGATTGAAGCTCCCAGTAAGGTGCAACATAGGCTAGACGCAACAACTACCGCACACACCGAGGAGCCTCAAGTAGAAAAGAGTGTCTAAAAGCGTCCCATAGGGGTTAGGTCTTCACCGTTAGTTGATCATTCTCGCGCTCCTTACCCCGCCCGCCTTAAGCATAAAAAATATGCTAAGGAATATGGGCAATTCTTATAAATGTTCAAACAGTTAAAAATCAACCTTCCTTTCATCGAAGCCTTACAGTCCATGCCTAAATACGCTAAATTCCTTAAGGACCATCTCAAACGTAAGGATAGGTTAGGTGAGCTTTCAAACATCCCGTTGACCGGAGGTTGTTCCGCGGTAGTCTTGAATAAGCTACCGGAGAAACTAACCGACCCGGGTACATTCACCATTCCTTGCTTCTTCGGGGGTGCCGTTACCCCCGCTCATGCCTTAGCGGACTTAGGTGCTAGCATCAATTTGATGCCATTTTCTCTTTATGAGAGGTTAGGGTTAGGAGAGCTTACACCCACGCGTATGTCATTGTCCTTAGCCGACCGATCAGTTAAATATCCTCGTGGAGTTATAGAGAACTTGCTTGTTAAGGTAGATAAGTTTGTGTTTCCCTTAGACTTCGTGGTCTTAGACATGGAGGCCGATGAGAGAGTCCCGATCATTCTCGACCGTCCTTTTCTTCGAACCGCAAAGGCCGTCATCGACGTCTTTGACGGTAAGATTTCACTTAGAGCAGGGGATGAGATAGTTACCTTTGAGATAGATAGAGCCATGCAACATCCTAGTGGTAGCGATGATTCTAGCGGTCCATGTCACTCTGTTTACTTCCTAGATTCGTTCATCTCGTGCGTTGATAGGTGTCTAGATTTCATTAGTGGGGCTGTTCTAGTTAGTGAGGAAGTAGTTGAAGAGGAGGTTGTTGATGAGGGTGAGGAGGTAGATTCGTCTTGGGTTCCCGAAACCCTAGAGCTATGTGAGGTTAGGGAGGAGAGTGAGAGCGAACCCGTAGATACGCCACCTTTAGAGCTTAAGGTTCTCCCATCCCACTTAGAGTACGTCTTCTTAGGAGAAAATTCTAGTATGCCCCTCATTATCTCTTCTAGATTGACGGAGGAGGAGAAGGGAAAATTAGTTGAGGTGCTAAGGGAGCACAAAGAGGCGATACCTTGGAAATTTTCCGATATCAAGGGGATTAGCCCCACCTTTTGTACCCACCGTATTCTTATGGAGGATGAATTTAAACCGGTGGTGCAACCTCAAAGGCGTTTAAACCCTAACATGAAAGAGGTTGTTAGAAAAGAAGTGTTGAAGCTTATGGAAGTCGGTTTGATTTACCCCATATCCAACTCTTCATGGGTGAGCCCTACTCAGGTTGTCCCCAAGAAGGGGGGGATGACCGTTGTCGTGAACGAGAAAAACGAGCTCATCCCTTCTCGTATGGTTACCGGTTGGCGTGTGTGTATTGACTACCGCAAGCTCAATGACGCCACCCGGAAAGACCACTTCCCACTTCCTTTTATCGATCAAATGCTAGAGCGTCTTGCGGGGCAACAATTCTAATGTTTCCTTGATGGTTTTTCCCGCTATTTCCAAATCCCTATCGCGCCAGAAGACCAAGAAAAGACGACGTGTACATGTCCATACGACACATATGCATACCGACGCATGCCTTTTGGGCTATGTAACGCTCCGGCTACATTCCAACGGTGCATGATAGCGATCTTTCAAGACATGGTTGAGAGTTCTATGGAGGTCTTTATGGATGACTTCTCGGTTTATGGCGATTCGTTCGACCATTGTTTAGGTAATTTAGCAAAGATGATGAAAAGGTGCGTTGAGACGAAGTTTATGCTTAATTGGGAAAAGTGTCACTTCATGGTTACGGAGGGGGTAGTCTTAGGGCATAATATTTCTAGAGCCGGGATAAAGGTAGATAGAGCCAAGATAGATACTATTCGTAGGCTTCCTCCACCGACTAGTGTCAAGTCCATCCGTAGCTTCTTAGGTCATGCGGGCTTTTATAGGCGCTTTATTAAGGATTTTTCCAAAATTACCCGCCCCATGACTCGACTCCTTGAGAAAGATGTCCCATTTGTCTTTGATGAGGAGTGTCTTAAAGCGTTCGACTTCCTTAAAGAGAAACTCGTGAGTGCACCCATTCTTGTATCCCCCGATTGGAGCTTACCCTTTGAGCTCATGTGCGACGCAAGCGACTATGCGGTTGGGGCGGTCTTGGGTCAAAGACGGGAGAACCACTTTCACCCGATCTACTACGCGAGTAAAACCCTTAATGACGCTCAAGAAAATTACACTAATACCGAAAAGGAACTCCTATCCGTTGTCTTTGCTTTCGATAAGTTTCGGTCATACCTTGTGCTTTCCAAGACCATAGTTTTCACTGACCATGCGGCTTTGCGCTATCTTTTCCAAAAGAAAGATGCTAAGCCCCGTCTCATTCGTTGGATTCTACTCCTTTCTGAGTTTGACAAAGAAATTAGGGATAAGAAGGGGGCGGAAAACATAGCGGCGGATCACCTTTCGCGTTTAGAGGATCCGAATAGGGAAGAGATTCGTGAGGAGGCGATAGGAGATAGATTCCCTCATGAGTCTATAGATTTTGTTACGGCAGAGAATGAGGGGTTGCCATGGTTTAGTGATTTAGCGAATTATCTTGCAAATGGTGATGTGATGCAAGATATGAATGCCCAACAAAAGAGGAAGTTGATTAGGGATGCTAGAAAGTACATATGGGATGATCCTTACCTTTTTAGGATATGAGGTGACTGTATTCTTAGGAGGTGTGTTAGTAAGGATGAGGGCTTAGATATTCTTAGGCATGTGCATGAGGGGTTGACGGGAGGTCATCATGGTGCACACACTACCGCACAAAAAGTCTACGATTGCGGTTTCTTTTGGCCTACGGTATTCGAGGATGCTCAAGAATTTGTTAGGACTTGCGATGCTTGCCAACGTACCGGCAACATCTCATCCAAGAATGAAATGCCCCAAAATCTCATTCAAGTACTCGAAATCTTTGACGTATGGGGCATTGACTTCATGGGACCTTTCCCTCCTTCGAGTGGGAATAGGTACATCCTTGTGGCGATCGACTACGTTTCAAAGTGGGTGGAAGCTCAAGCTTTGCCTACTAACGACGCCCGAGTGGTGGTGAGATTCTTGAAGAAGTTGTTCACGCGTTTCGGTACTCCCAAAGCCCTTATTAGTGACCGAGGAGCGCATTTTGGTAATTCCATGATGGAGAAAGCATTGGAGAGATATGGAGTGACTCACCGTTTGTCCACCGCGTATCATCCACAAACAAACGGTTAAGTAGAAAATGCGAATAGGGGGGTGAAGAAAATTCTTGAGAAAACGGTAGGAAAAAGTCGTAAAGATTGGTCGGACAAGCTTGATGATGCTTTGTGGGCATTCCGTACCGCCTACAAAACACCTCTAGGGACCACACCGTTCATGATCGTATATGGCAAAGCTTGCCATCTCCCGGTAGAATTAGAGCACTGAGTGTTTTGGGCTCTTAAAACCGTCAATTTAGATCTTACTCCCGCAGCTAGGAGAAGATATTTCCAAATCCATGAGTTAGAAGCCCTTAGAGATGCGTCGTATGAGCGTTCTTGGAGTATCAAAGAGAAAACGAAGGCGTTGCATGATCGAAATCTTAAAGGGTTGAAGGAGTTTAAAGTTGGTGTAAAGTGCTCCTCTACAATTCGAGGTTTAAGTTGTTTCCCGGAAAGTTGAAGTCAAAGTGGACGGGACCATATGTCGTGAAGGAAGTGTTTCCGCTTGGTGCGATTGAACTATACGATAAAGCTAGTGAGAGCTCATGGAAAGTGAATGGCCATCGTTTAAAGCATTACTTAGGAGGGCCGATTGACAACACCGAGAAGGAGGAAACTCCTCTCGAAGATCTTCCAAACATCACCGTTTAGAGTCTTGAGAGCAATCTCAAGTGTAGAGTTTGTATAGTTTGTTTCGTGTCGTTTTTTGAGTCTTTTCGTAGCTAACGGTAGTTTTTTTCGTAGTGTGTCGTGTCTTTGTTTTGTGTGTTTGAGTATTTTGCAGGAATCACGTCCAACGAGGAGCGGAAATTGTGAAGAAAACGGCATTCCAGGTAAGTCCCAGTGTTAGAAACAATTTGGGATGGTTTTGGGATGGTTGGGTAACACTTGGAAAAAAATCTAAGGCATGAAACATGATTTTTCACGCAACTTTCTTTGAAAAACCACTTTTCGCGCTGCGCCACCACAAATAGACCTTCTTGTCGCGCGACGCTACCATACAGTCCATAAAACTCAGTTGAACCCTACCGTTGCGTCACGCGACCATATTGGCCCTTACCTGTCGCGTATCGCGACCCCATCATATGAACCTCCCCATCTGAACCCAGCCGTGGCGCTACGCCACAACCTCCTTACGTTATTATCGCGTAGTGCGACAACATAAAAGGCGGACAAAACCCCTTAACAGCCTCTTTTTTCCCCAAATCGCATACAAACCCCTTTACAGCTTCCTCAACCGCCGAAACCCAACCCTAACACCCTTCCCTCACCGTTTAACCACCAAATATCACCATTTTCACACCT
Source organism: Helianthus tuberosus (assembly GCA_030545235.1). Taxonomy (NCBI): domain Eukaryota; kingdom Viridiplantae; phylum Streptophyta; class Magnoliopsida; order Asterales; family Asteraceae; genus Helianthus; species Helianthus tuberosus. The sequence continues at coordinate 65,527,596 of CM060392.1, read as the reverse complement.
TTGTGACCGGAATTGCATAAGGAGCCGAACCCACCATCAATTTTCGTCGATTAACCGCTGAATCTCTCAAGTGGGAGCCTTACCATTAACGAAATTTTTTTAGTTTTCTTGCAAGTTTCTCGTGACTCAGGTATGTGTTCTTGCTCACACTCTTACATATGGTGTTTTGCATCTTAGTAAAGTTTAGTTGAGTCGATTTTGTGGTCTTGTTTGTCGGGTCAGATGTGAGTCAATCGTGAGTCTAGTTCGAGTCAGTTTTGTTAGAATCATTAGTCGAGTCGTGTCGAGTCTGGTACTGTTAGGATCATTGTATGGGTGCGGGTGGTTGTGGTTTAGTTTATTGATTGCGATTTTGTTAATGGTTGAATGATATGTTACTGCTTTGGAAATAAAGTTTAATCTTTGCGTTTCAAAATCAAATATCGGCTGAGTTAATGTTGTTATTGGGTGCGAATGCTTATCGGTTTGGGACATTGAACATGTTTTGCTGATTATTAATTGGTACGTAGTACATTGATGCAATAAAGTTTCAATCTTGCAACATTAAATCGGAATTTTTGCAAAGGAAAAAAAAAACTCCTTTAACTAGGCGAACTTTTTCAAACGCTAAAATTTGTTTTGAAATAATACACGGCTGAATTTAAGCAAGGTTGGACGTCATTGTCGGTTTGGTAGGCACTAGAGTTTAATTGAGGACAATTAAGGCGCCAGGAGATGGTAGTGTACATTGAGTCCAAGTTAGAGTGTCGTTTTAGTCTAGTGCGAGTCTAGTTTAGTCGGTCTTGGGTTTACTTGCACGTACAAGTTAATTAGGCTCGCCCGTACTCAATCTCCATTTGGTCTACTTTAGTTATTACTTAGCAATTGTAAAAGGTAACCCGGTTGTTTTTAATTCAACTTTATTTTCAGAATTAAACCGCGAATGAAATGCTATACGGTTATTCTAATTTTTAGAAAAATTTTCAAAAATCCAAAAAAATTGAAAAAAAAATAAAAAATACCAAAAATAGCTTGTGATCACTGATTATCTGCCTGTTTTGTCTTGTTGAATACTTGTTTTGCAGATATAGCAGCTGCGAGTAGCAGTTCAGGTGGTGATAGGGCCCGTAAGAGGGGTCCAGGTCGGATGTCGCAGGATCATCTAGTTTTGCAAATAGATGCTCAGGATCCGAGGTTGAGAAAAATCATATATAGAACTTCTACTGAAAGGATTCCGACATGCAAAATTAACAACAGAGCTGACCACCCGATACTACAGTTTGAGCTAGATACAAATGAATGGAGAAAGTATGATAAGCTTAAGGATACAGATCTGTTTCAGCATAGGGGCATCGATTGGGGTTGGTTGGATGAGATAGGTTCTAGACAGGAGGTGTTGGATCTCTTAGGTCCAAAGTTAAGAATGATGTTAGATTGTGCTCTAGACCAATATGAGGAATTAGTGTTGGAGTTCCACAGTACGTGGAAGCATAAAGAAGGGAAATTTGCTGATGATAAAGGGGTATCGTTTAGTTTGGGTAGGAAAGTGTTAGAGATGAACATGGCAAGGTTTGTAGTTGCTTCTGGTTTCTATACGGAGGAGGAGGTTAAGCAGCCTGGTTTTTGTCACACCCCAACCGATGGCGGAATCATCGGGGCACGGCACTGAGCGAAACAGATTGTTCAAGAGAAATTCCATAACAACTACATTACCAGATAGTTAACATTATGTCCCATACCATAACCCATCAAGCAAATTAAGTTATTACAGACCGCGATATCTCAAAAACAAATAACATGTTTTGACAACTCAGATTTAAAATAAAATAAATTGTTCGTTTGTTTCTAGACTCTTCCTAACTTGGTTCCACATAGCAAGCATCCTAGCAGATAGCATCCTAAACACCTGTCACATACGTTAAAATACGGGTCAATACACATAGTGTAAAGGTGAGCATACAAGTTTGATATAGCATAGTAGGGTTCGAAATCATTTACGCATAACCAGCATGTACAACGTATAATGTGAAGCATGTAAGTTATCGACAAAGATTCTATCAATACCAATGACTGCGATTTGACTGCGAGTAACGAGTGCGCAACACATGTTCACCATCGCGAACACGTGAACTAATATCCTTTACAACCCCTGTCCACGACAGGTGCTGAGTCCAAACTATAGTACTATCGTTGCTAAGGCAGGTAGACAGCAATCAATGTGTAAACATAACGAACAGGCATTCATCGAGTCACGTAACATGCAATAGCGGTTAGCGTATAAATAGTGTTTGCGTTGTGTGTCAATTGTGATTTGAGTATAGATAACGTATGTAACACCCAAAAGTGCGTAAAGCAAAAAGGGATCGAGTATACTCACAGATTGTGTTTAACAAGTAAACATGATCTTGGATTGAAGGGAGCGCTGAGAGAGATTAGCCTGAACAGTTAACGATAGTATAAACGATAAGCGGCGCGTAAAACGGTGCAAGAATGATAAGTGTCGGATGGTAATCCGATCGGATGGCAATCCGATCGGATGGCCAGTCGATCGGATGTCAATCCGTTCGGATGGTCATCCGATCAGATGGCCATTCGATTGGATTGACATCTTGATGTGCTTGTGTATGATGGTTTGCCTTTTGAAGTTTTCGTTGTAGCATTTTGAAAACAGAGAAGTATCTCTACCATTCAGGTCGATCGGTGGAACGGCGGTTCGATCGGACGACGATCCGTTCGGCGAGGTATTTCTCAGAGAACAAGTTCACAGCAGTGTTGTCACTCGATCGGATGGTCTACCGATCAGGTGGCAATCCGTTAGAACTGATAATGCATTGAACATGTTGAAAATTGTTCAAGTGTTGAAGTCCCAAACGTCACATGGTCGTTCGATCGGATGGCAATCCGATTGGACGGTAATCCGTTCGACGTTTAGTACTTTTGAAAGTTGAGTAATCGTTCAAGTGTTAACCCCCAAGTGCAACCCGATCGGGTGACTGTTCGATCGGATGGCAATCCGATCGGACGGCAATCCGTCCCGGGGCCTGATCGTTTTGGTACTTGGAGATTTGTTAAGTTTGTGATTTGTTCGAGACGGTATGACGACGTGTCAAGCAATAGAAACCCCATCAATCCCCAAGAGATCCAATCGGACAGGAACCACCCTAGTCCGGTCAGTCAACTGTTCGAGATGGTGGTTCGTGTTTAACCCGAGGTCGGTTGTCTCTTTGATAGAACACAGATCTGGAACCGACACATCACTAAGAAGGAGTAGATGATCAGAACGAGCTCTGATTCTATCGGTTTTGAGTGCATTGAGTGTAAAAGAGTTGAAAGAAAGTTAGAAAACCATCTTTCAATCCTTTTCACCATGAATATGTTCAGATCTATGCAAGATCTTTGTTCATTCATGTGGAAATCGTTCAGATCTAAGTTGTTCTTCGTGGGTTGAAGCCAAAACATGAAGTTCATAAGAACCCCATGATGACATCATCCTAGAACACCTTAAATCTAGTGATTTCACGGTTAAAATTTAAGATTCAAAAGAGAAAAAGGTGGAGGAGTGCGTGTAGATAAAAAAAGTACAAGATTTAGGTTAAGAACTTACAAGAATCGCGAGAAATCGAGAGAAAGAAGAGCTTGAGTGCGGCTGGGTCGAGTGGGAGCTGTCACATCACAAATGATGTGACAGGTAAGTATTTATAGGGTTTCCAAAAAGGGAAAGTGTGCACGGATCGGATGGGCCACCGATCGGATGGCTGTCTGATCGGGTGGCAATCCGATCGGATGGTCACTCGATCGGGTGGCCATTCGATCCGGTGCCCGGTGTGTTGAGTTTTGTCGTTTCGATTCGATTCGCGTGATGAGCGTTGCGATTTGTTTCGAGTGAGCGATGCGATAGAATTACCCAATAGTTACACAATTAATCCTAACTACTATATCTAACATACAATCACCATAATTAACTTGCGTTTAGTGTCTGCGATTCGATTGCGATAGAGTTGCGATTGCGTTTCGATTAATCACCACAACATAAACATAAATAAACATGCACAAGTAACACGTAATAGCACACACACGTAAAACAATATCCAGAACGCATAATTCGAGTTGCGAACGCGATTGCGATGCGATAAGCGATAAAGCGATAGAACATGCGATAAATAGCAATTAAACCTCGATTATTAACAAGTACTCCACATAATACAACTAATGCGATAAAATAAATAGATTATCTACAAGTCAAAGAAGTCAAAACAATAGTTGAGCAAGGAGTGACAGATCGCAATTAACAATCTTTTCTTCCTTTGACTTCAATCTTGACTTTGACTTTGACTTTTGAAACACGGGGTGTTACAGCCTCCCCCTCTTAAGGGAATTTCGTCCCGAAATTAGGCTATAGTCGTAACAAACAACTGCGGGTACTTCGCCTTCATGTCGCTTTCGGGTACTTCTCCGATCTCGTGCCACACAATAGGCGATCGACATTTTCTTCCGTATAATGCCTCAAACGGTGCCATTTGAATGCTGGAATGATAACTGTTATTGTACGAGAATTCGACTAAAGGTAAGTATGCGTCCCAATTACCACCGAAATCTATGACACACGAATGGAGCATGTCTTCAAGGGTATGAATCGTTCTTTCAGTCTGACCGTCGGTTTGGGGATGGAATGCGGTACTTAAATTAAGCGTAGTACCGAGAGCAGATTGAAACGTTTCCCAAAGACGTGAAGTAAACCGACCATCGCGGTTAGAGATGATGTCGCGAGGTGTCCCATGTCGACAAATGATCTCATTGGTGTAGATTCGGGCTAATTTTTCTACCTTGTAGTCTTCTCGTATCGGCAGAAAATGAGCAGATTTGGTCAAACGGTCAAAGACAACCCAGATGCTGTCGTGACCTGATGGCGTGCGCGGAAGTTTCGTTATGAAGTCCATAGCTATACTCTCCCATTTCCACATAGGGAACTCGGGCTGGACGAGCAAGCCAGAGGGTCTTTGATGCTCGGCCTTGACTTTCGAGCAAGTCAGGCACTTCGAAACATAGAGAGTGATATCCTTCTTCATGCCCGGCCACCAGTACTTGTAGCGAAGGTCCTGGTACATTTTATCGGCACCGGGATGAATAGAATACCGAGACTTGTGGGCTTCGTCCATCAGAATCTGTCGTAAATCGGTCCGTTTAGGGATCCAGATTCGGTCCAGATAATGGAATATCCCATTCGACTTATTCACAAGCTGGGCTCCATCGTTGAGAATCCTTTCCTTCTTTAAAGTTCGCTCGGTGAAACAGGCATGTTGGGTTTCGCGGATGAGAGTTTCGAGATGATGCTGGGTTTGAACATTACGAACGCTATGCAAATAGCTTCGTCTATTGAGGGCGTCGGCAACGACATTTGCTTATCCAGGATGGTAACGAATCTCACAGTCGTAATCGTTGAAAAGTTCTACCCATCGGCGTTGACGCATATTAAGTTCTTTCTGGCTGAAGATGTGCTGTAGGCTCCTATGGTCGGTGAAGACCGTACACTTTGCACCATACAGGTAGTGTCGCCAAATCTTCAACGCAAAAACAACTACGCCTAGCTCGAGGTCATGGGTTGTATAGTTCTTCTCGTGGATCTTGAGCTGACGAGATGTGTAAGCGATAACCTTGTCCCGTTGCATGAGGACACAACCAAGACCAAGGTTCGATGCATCACAATAGACAACGAAGTCATCGTTTCCGTCGGGTAAAGCGAGGACGGGAGCATTGCAGAGCATATGCTTAAGAGTTTGAAAGGCAGTCTCTTGTCCGGTTCCCCAGACAAAAGGCTTGTCTTTAGGTGTAATCCAACTCTTAACAACTTCGATCTTCGCGGGGTCGACGTGAATACCTTGACTATTGACAATATGACCGAGGAATTGAACCTCCTCCAGCCAAAATTCACACTTGGAGAACTTGGCATAGAGTCGATTCCCCTGGAGTAGCTCGAGAACCAAACGTAGATGCTGCGCGTGTTCGGCTTTCGACTTGGAATAGATCAGGATATCATCGATGAACACGATGAAGAAGCGATCAAGAAATGGTTTACACACACGATTCATCAGATCCATGAAAACCACGGGTGCGTTGGTCAAACCAAAAGGCATAACAACGAACTCATAGTGGTCGTATCGAGTGCGAAAAGCGGTTTTGGGTATATCCTCCTCTTGGATGCGTAATTGGTGGTAGCCCGAACGTAGATCGATCTTCGAAAAACATGAAGCACCTTGTAACTGATCAAACAAATCATCGATTCGAGGCAGGGGATAGCGATTCTTGATTGTCAGCTTATTCAATTCCCTGTAGTCGATGCACATCCGGAACGACCCATCCTTCTTTTTGACGAAAATGACTGGTGCGCCCCAAGGAGAGGTGCTAGGGAGAATGAAACCTTTATCAAGCAATTCCTGGAGCTGACTCGAGAGTTCGCGCATTTCGGACGGAGCGAGTCGATAAGGAGCTCTAGCCACAGGGTTGGCTCCAGGAATGAGGTCGATACGATAAAATAGTTAATTTAGGCTATATTAGAATATGGGGTATGGGCGGGGGTTGTGGCGTGGGTTGGGTACAAACGCCCAAGTCACCACCCCGGGTGGGCTTGGGTTTCGGCGTGGCCCCTTAGGCGGGGGTTTCAACCCGGGGGCGGGGGTTGTGGCGTGGGTTGGGTACAAACACCCAAGTCATCACCCCGGGTGGGCTTGGGTTTCGGCGTGGCCCCTTGGGCAGGGGTTTCAGCCCGGGCGTTGGACGGGGCTATCAAGATGACATGACGGGATTTCATTGGCCAAGACAAGTAGCCGTTTGGGCTAGCCGTTGGCCAACGGCTATGTGTTTAAAAAAAAATTATTCACTATAAATACTCACACTTCTATTCATTTTTTTACCACAACTACTCCACCTCTTCTATAATCATCTCTATCTTATTTTAAAAAAAAATTCTCATCCAACCACAATACGAAAAATGAATCCTCATAATCGTGGTTTTGACCCGAACAATCCGTGGGCATTCCAAGAAACACCTAGCCTAGCATCCAATCGTCAAATTGCTCCCTTTTTAATACACTCCACGATGCCGGATATGGCTGGTTACGCATCGTTTATATCGAATCGTTTGAAGAATGATGTCGGTCGAAAACACCAATGCCTTTCGCGCAACGCGCGTCATTGAAAAACACTAGTTAATATAAAATATGCAAGTAGTGACATAAAAGTCTCCATCTCCATAGTTGTTTTCCATTTAAAAAAACTAGGTGATGCTCCGTCCGCGTTGCGGGGCGATGGCCGAATAATTCCCAATCAATTAAAAAAACAGTACTATAGTATTGCTAGAAATAAAAAGTAAAAAGAGTGTTAGGAAGCTCTTCGACACGATTTTTAGTTGGGGCAAAGTAATATTTTTATTTTTACTTGGGGGAAAAATCAAAAGTTTTTTTCCTGATGGTAAAATCGTAATTAATAGGTAGGGGAAAAGCATATTTTTATTTTGCACTGGGGCAAAAACGTAATTTTGAATTGAGGGTGATATCGGGGAAATTCGTAAATTTTAGCTGGGGGCAAAAGCATAAATTAATTTTTAACTGTGGGTAAATACGTAATTTTAAACTGTGGGCAAAACCGTAACTTTAAAGTAGGTATAAAATAATAAACTGATGTAAAATCGTAATTTTGAGAAAACGTAATTTTGGCCGAGGGTAAAAGCGTAATTTTTTTACCGAGAGCGAAATCATATTTTTTTAGCTCGGGGCAAAAGGGTAAACGTATTTTGAAGTTGAGGCAAAACCGTATTTTTCAACTGGGGGCAAAAACGTAATTTTAAAGTGGATATAAAATAATAAACTGGTTGGTCCAATGGGTATTGCTCGCCGCCCATTTGAACCAATGGCAGATAAACACTATTCCAGGGCAAAAACGTAATTTTAAAGCGTGTATAAAATAATAAACTGGTTGGTCCAATAAGGGAGGGGCGGCTGCCCATTTGAACCAATGGCAAGGTGATATTATTCTCTGTAGGAACCGTTCGCGTAATAATAAATAAAATAAACAAATTTTATTAACTGATTACAATACAGAAATAAAGAAAACAAGAAAACAAAATACAATTACAACTGAAATAAATAAAATACAAGAATAGGTGTAGAAGATGAAGAAACAGAAAATAATCTGGCTGAGTCACGTGTACACACGTTTCCCTTAAAACAAATTCCGAGTCTCCCAGGAGTACTCGTTTTGTTTCCCAGGGTACTACAGCCGGAGCAGTGGTACTGCCGGAGTTCGCCTACAACCCGAAGGTTATCTTGAAACTGCAAGAAAGAGATCAGAAGCTGTAGAGAGAAAGTGAATAGCTGTTGTGTAGCTGGTGTATCACTGCAGTTGGGTATGGAGCTGTATTTATACAGCTCCTAAGTCGAAACAGTCAAAAGAGAATTAAAGAGAGGTTTAAATTGCATTAAACGTCTTCAATGCAATTTAATACGTCATTTAATTCTCAGTCAAAGACCGTTAACACGTCAGTTACGAAGCTGAACTGAAACTGCACTGTCATTCAATGCTGGAAGCTTCTGCGCGCGCGCGCGCACAAGACACACTGGTGCGCGCGTAGGTCAGCACGCCCATGCGCGGTGCGTCCATCTGGCTCATTTCCATGCGCGCGCGCGCCACGTCACCTGTGAGCCTATACGAGCACGCCACACAGTCGCGTCGTATTGGCTCACTCTGGTGCGCCGCGCACGACACAGCAGGACCCATGCACCATGCGCAACCGCGCGCCTTCGTGCCACTTCAACACTTGGTCCTTGCAGCCTCTATGATTCACCATGCGCACGTGGTCAAAAATACAAAGGCGGCTCGCGGTGATGCGAAGTGCAAAGTGCGCCATCAAAGCGCCACATTGCGCCTCATCGCCCACGCCACGCGCGCGCGTGTGCGAGTTAGGGTGCCCTTCGCGAGGACACTTAGTGTGTGTTTCCATGAAACAATAAGGATGGAGAGTTCCACCTTAAATACCCATTTAAGTTCCATCTCTCCTCCGATGTGGGACAAGGTGCTACTTTCCCTTTTGTTTCAGCATTTAATGTTTCAAACACCCAACTTTGAGCATCGATATCTCATTCATCTTAGCTCCGTTTTGGACGTGGTTTAGTTCGTTGCGAAGCTCTTCCAACATAGAACACAAACCCATAAATAAATATATAAAACCCGCTCATTTTATTATATTTATTTCTAGTCCAAAATAGGAAAAAATCATTTTCCTATATTTGTGAATAATGCTATTTTCACCTATTTTTCCAACATTCTCTGCCATGTGGTTTTAGGATAATAGGATAATGCTATTTTTTTCTTTTTTATTTTAGTCGAAAATGTTGGCTTATATTTCTAGATGCATCTGTTTGTTTATTTTGGTGGTAGACTTTTATTTAACAGCTAGTTTTTCTTTGTTACTGTTCAAAGCATTGGAGATTTAATATATAATATAGGAGAATTAATAAGTGAATTTTTGTTTTCCCAAACGATGTATAAGGCAAGATGTATTCGCCACCTCAGCAAGGGTGGAGGACCATCCTCTTGGGGACTACTCAAGGGTGTGGAGGGGAAGCAATGACTACCCAAGAGTTGTATGTTGTGCTGATTTACTTGTACCCTACAAGGAGAGAGAGAGAGCGAGCAAATTTAGGGGGCCACCAAAATATAAGCAGCCAATCAACAAGCTTGTCCCCAACGTCCGAAGGGTGACGCCGGTGCAGCAATGACCCGGGAAGGGGCGGTGTGCGACGTGGGGGACGGACGGGGACGACCCCCATACCCCATGGTCTTAAAGTTTTGATTATCTGTACGTCTAATATAACAAACATAATTATGTAATTATATTTATAAGAAATCAAAATGATTATATAAAATCATAGATGTTAGGGACCGTAAATGTAATATCATAAAAGAGTAAATTTATATTTTTTTCTATTTTAAAAATGTATTCATTGAAGATACCTTTTATGCTTTGTTGGTCACAGTAGGGAAGAATGTGGGGGCTGGTGGGTAGATGCAAAGGTCGTATTATTGGCACACATTGGAAAATTAAATCGACACCTTCAATACGCTTCGTATAGGCCTCTACGATGCGTATTAGGGTTGGTTCAAACTTTAAGGTCAGTCAAAGGCTGACAATGTCCCTATTATAAAAAATAATGCGCATCGTATAGGCCTATACGATGCGTATTGAAGGTGTCGATTTAATATTCCAAGGTAGCTTTCTGTCACGCGGGCGAAAAAGCAGCACTTTGGACGGAAAATTACACGGGACGGATAGCGTGGTATGAAACGATAACGAAGCCTAACATTGACAGGACAGTGAATTATATTGATTTATTTGTATAGTTAAAGAAAAATTTATTATTATAGTTTATTATATTTGTTTATTGACACCACAGTGCATTGTATTGATTAATTTGTATATTTAAAGAAAATTTATTTGTTTTATTTATTCTAATATTTGCCTTCTTCAACATTTTCAGTTATTTTTCACCATTCTCTCGTACCATCAATAATATTTTTTTCACGAACAGAAAATCCCGAAGAAGTTTACCAATGATCACCTGAAGCAAATCCTGTCGAACAACAATGTCCTATTAATTGTTTCAGAAAATCCCAAGGTTAAGTACTTCATTATATCAATAATACCACACTTTAATTGTTATAGCAACAAAATCCGTTGTTTATATCTTTGTTACAATTCTTTAGCAGTTGATGTTAACACTTGAGTTTGAGTTATTGTTAGCTTCTTTGTTTGTGTTAATACCCTAATTTTCTTAGCTTCTAAGTTCTAACTTTACTGATTTCCTTGATAAACCCCCTTATATTACCAAGTTCCTCAAACGATGTTTAACTCATATGCAAGGGCTAGCATGTTACTAGGGGTAGCCTCTGCTACCCATTGACGCTCCGACGGTAGTGTAAATTTTGGAAAATTTTGATGTTTTTTCGATTTCGTTACCCCTTTTTATATGAAACGTTGCCTCTTTAAAGATTTTCTAAATCCGCCACTGCTCATATGTGGGCTTCATGGGATTAACATTTGGCATGTTAGAGTTTTTGCACGAACCGGGTACAGGTCAGCATAATTAAACCCACTGGAACCAATTCAGGTACTACCGGGTTCAAGTTACCCAGAACCCCGGATACAAATCCGGTACACCAATTTTTTAAATGTTACTGTTGGAAATTGGTTTCTAACGTTAACATAGCCGCTTGAAACTGGTTTTTGACCATTTTAACCTTCTAACTTGGTATATATATAAATAGGCCTAGATTGTTTAGTTTTAACCATACCACTTATCTAACTCTTCTCTAAAAAACACAAAACCACTGAAGTATTCTTATATCTCCGAGAGTCCAACCATGCAACCAATTAAAATGTTGTTTTCGTACTTGAAACCAAGAGAACCCAAAGGTCTCGAAGAACTTCAATCTCTGTCTTATGTCGAACAATACCGAAGCTATACCCAACGCGTTATTACTTGGACCCTCCCGTTTAAGTCTTTGGTTCTATCGTGTACCAAAGCTAAACCCAACGCGTACCCATCATTGTCACTCTAACGCTATTTTAAGTAGTGACTTTTTTATGGGTCACGTTATTACCACACCTTTAAAATCTAATTTTCACACCTCTATATGTATACGGTCCGTATAGAGTTATATATAGAGTTATACAAGCAGTAAAACTGATTGTTGCACAAAAAATGACTCGTATAGAAAGTTATACGACCCAAACGATCCAAACCTCATATAATGTTATACGACGCGTATAGAATGTTATACGGCCTAATATTTTCTCTATATATACAAGCCGTATAACATTATACGAGTCATATAACATTATACAGCCAAATACTTGTCATGTTAAATTATTGTATACAAGCCGTAAAACATTATAGTATAATGTGTATGAAATTAAAATTGTAGGATGTGAGATTATTACCCTTTTAATTCATTTTTCATGTCTTTAGCAGCACCGTCTTAACAACGAAAACTCCACAGCAGTTCTAAAAAGAAAGCCTTTAGTTTACAAACTTTCTAAAATATTCATATTAAATCTACAAAATCGTTACAAGAAACTGTAAAAATTTCAAGTAACCACATATAAAGTGATCAAATAAAAACTTCATAGTTTGACAGATAATCAGCAAGTCAGTATATCAATAAGCGTTAATGGTAGAACTCATCAAAGAGCAATTCTTTTCCCATAATCATAGTTTCTCATCTTTCTTGCCACTCTTAATTCAAGTTTTAACATACTAAACTATATAGACATAAAAATTTGCCACTCTTATAGCAAAATGGATACTACAAGTGTCAATATAAGTACTTTTAGTTAGGTACACACTAGTAACTTGGTTAGACAGACATAAAAATTTGGTTTATAAAAAAAATTACCAAATAAAAAATAATCGGCAAGTCAGTATATCAATAAGCGTTTATGGTAAAATTCATCAAGGAGCTAACTCCATTCCCATATTAAAACTTCACATCATTCTTGCCAATCCTTCAAATAAATCCATATTCCAAAAAAAAAAATGTAAAAAAATAAAAACTAAATACCAAAATATAATAATGTTTACCGCAAGAACAACCGAGGCATACAAAATCACCTAAAACCCCTAACCCTTAAAACAATCTGCTACACAAAAAACAAGTGCAACAGATCATTACAAAAGTTACAGATCCATAAACCAGTGAAGTCACCTCGATAATATAATTCTTACAGTAGAAGGAAGCTTCTCAAAAGGATAACCCTAACGAGAAACCCCAAAAATTGTTTAATATAGCGCGGCTATGACTCAAAACGCTTCCATTTCAACAATTGGAAGGCGATCTTAAGGGCTGCGCGTTAATAGATTAAATAAGCAACAAAATTGAAACGGATTTAAAATGAAATTGATGGGTTTTGGTGGTTTGAAACCCTATAATTGGTTGAACAGGTTGAAATTTAGAACAACATCGAAGTGGAATCTATGGATTCAGGTGGATGTTAACCCTAATTTTGATATGAAAAGGGGAAAAAGATGAAGTGCGGATTGAGGTGTTATGTTTTAGGGTTTTATAGACTTGTTTGTGAGTTTAAGGGTTTAGGATGTGGTGGGCTGGGTTAAAGCCCAATGTGTTTTGTAAAGAAAGAAGACCTATAGTTTGGGCTGCAAAGGGATTTTTTTAATGTCCATGACCATGAGTCCATATTTGAGCTTTTTATTGGATTTTAATATATTTTGGTAGAGGTGTACAAAACACCTTTTGGGCCCAAACCATTTTGGTTTATAAATCGACCTGGTTTTTGGTAGTTTGGTATCATACCGATTTGGCCAAGCTGATTCTGGTTAAGAACCGGTTTTAGGGTTAAAATCTCTAACCCATCCAAACCTATTTGCATCAGGTTTAAAGCCGGATTTAGCGTTTATACCGGTTTTATCAGGTTTTTTAGGCGGGCTCAAACCGGTTTGGGTTGGAACTGATTCTGAACACAAAAAATCTCAAACCTGTACCAAACCACTAGGTCGGTTTGGACACAAACCAGTTTGGGCCAGACCAGTTTTTCTACAGAGTCGGTTTCCGAATCACCGGGCCTAAATTGCTCTTTTTTACACCTCTAGATTATGGTATGAGTGAAAAAAATCGATTTGGGAACCATTGCGGTTTATAATACGAAAAGAAATAAATTTTAAAACTGATTTGGAACAAATTCCCAATCGATGGGCTGTAATCGATTTTTAAATTTATACTTTGAGATGGTCAAACTTGAATCGAACAAGCTAGAATGGGTTTCAAACCCGATGCAAAGCAAGCCTTTCTCCATCAAAAGTCGGCTTAAACCTTACTTTTTTTTTTAAGTGGGGAGGCTGGTTGTGAGCATCTTTCACCTGACCCAGACAAGTTTGGGCCCAAAACCCGATTTGTGCACATCTAGATTAAGAGTTACCCAACATATATATATATATATATATATATATATATTGTATTGTACAATTTTGCTTAACGTACGCTGTCAAAATATAACATGCGTGATTAGGTTTTTTACCCCGTGCGTGATTTCTGATTTTGTACATGCGTGATTATGTTTATGCGTGAAAATGGGTTTCAACATGCGTGATTAGGGTTTTTGAGTTTTATAACGTGCGTAATTTCATTTCGTACACATAGTATGTTAAGGAATATTGTACGTTAACCAACCCCTATATATATATATATACAGGAGGGTTCTTTGGGGAACACTAAAAAAATGAGGAAAAGTGGGGAACTGACTCAAACGAACTCCGACTGTACTTATTCCAGCGGCGTTGGAACCGGATCGTCGAGCCCTAACTAAGATCTTTTAACCCTAAAGCTAAACAATAAGGTTAAAACCTAAGCTAAACCGTAAAATCTAAACTATAAACTCTAAAGGCTAAAACCTAAAGCCAAACCTTAAGGCTAAACCCTAAACCCTTAAGCTAAATACTAAATCAAAACCCTAATATATTTAGGGTTTAGGGGCTAGGATTTAGGGTTTATTTATGAGATCCTAGTTAGGGTTCGATGAGCCGATTCCAAAGCCGTTGGAATGAGTCCAATCGGAGTTCGTTTGAGTCTGTTCCCCACTTTTTAGTGTTCCACAATGAACCTCACACTACATATAAAAAAACTACGAGAACTTGGTCAAAAAAATTCAAATTCAAAAAAAAAATTTACACTTATAATTATTATTAGAATACAATATTAGAAATTAAATTCACACGTTTAAATTTACGTGAATTCGTGAATAAAGAAAATTTATACATGTGTAAGTTTGCCATTGACACATGTGTAAGCTTGCCATTGACCGGACAATTTATTTTTGTTTTTGTGTTTTACAAATGTTTTATAACATTTTCATCTACGTTTGTGCAAAATATGGTGGCCCAACTTGCGCAGTAAATAGAAGTTCTCATGGTTCTCAGAACTCGTGGTGATTATTAATTAAACCGAATCCTATTTATATATCTATAAATTTCTTAGTTTTGTCATATGTATTCATCTGGTTAATAAATATAGTTTTGAACATATATATAGACATATCTGTCATTTTTCATCTACAATAAATATTGAGTGCGAATGTCCATAGATATAGACAACTCAAGGGTTTTCTTAGTGGTCCCTTTGAGAGCAAACGTCGTATAACACAAAACGTTCTAGACTTCTAGTTTGGTCATGCACGTGTCATCAATATCGAAAAAAAAATATACGTTTTGAATACAAGGTTATGGGGTGTACGGGGCATGAGTTGTGACATTATTTGCCACATAGGGTCATTAATCAAATAGTACACCACCCTCTTCCTTGTTTGATGGTGGTTTACGTGAATTGAACCACGTTAACCACGACCCTCCCATTTGATGATTTTGAGACAAAATAAATTAAAAAAATAAAGGGTATACAGAAAGGGGTGGCGGCGCAGCTTGTTGCCCGTCTACCTTCTATTTTGAGATGTAACTTGACAAGTTTTTTGGTGGAAAATTGAATATGAACTAAATCTTCCGAAAGGATGACCACACCCTTATGATAGTGGTTTTGAATGGTAGATTAAGGGTATGTTTGGCAAAAGTAGTTGATGGCTGGTGACTGGAAGCTGGTAGCTGTAGCTTTTTAGATATATTTGGTGTTTGGCAGAGTAGCTGGAGCTTTTAATAAAATGTATGAAATGGTCAAAATAGATATAACTAAAAATTTAAAAAGTTTGTGCATTAAAAAGTTCATTATTTTTAGAGGTTAAAATAGTCATTTTAGTTCTAAAAGCTGTAGCTCCTTCTAAACGCTACTAGTAGGAGCGTTCAACCAAAAACTTCAACCTCCTAACCTAAAAGCTTCAAGCTCCTTCAAACAAACAAGACTTTTTATTGAGAAAGAGCTTTTTCTTAAAAGATTAAAGCTAGAAGCTCTATGCCAAACATACCCTAAAGATGAGTGACATGACGCCTATGTAAATTCTTTTATTCTCTCTTATCCGAACAATAAATTATTGTGTTAATAAGAAGCTTACATGATATTTGTGCAAACCGGTGAAAAGCAAGGCAAAATACACAAAGAGCTTATTATCATAGTAAACAACAACAACAACAATATGAATAACTAGTTGGATGAACCCCAAGCTTCGCAGCGGGCTTACGATCATCATCACTTCGGTTCATTACAGTACCAGTACGATACCAGCATTCAACAAAGCAATCGACACGTGTTTTGCGTTGGTTGAAAATGCCAAAAAAATAGAAAAGGAAACAAAACAATTACATATCAGAATTCTTCCAATTGAACCATTCTAGACTTAACGATCTGGATCGATTCTTTGTCAAAAGAAAAGATAGAGACCTAATCTCGACGCACGAATGAATTGGTAAACGGATATGATGGCTTTTGAGTTTTGACACATGAAAGAGAATCTAATATATTAATATTCAAAATAATGTAACTTGACTTACGTCAAATGAGATAGCAATATCAATTTGTTTTTTAGCAAAAAAAAAAATGTGTTGAATAATAAAATGAAGAACTTAGGTTGTACATTATATATAAATCCAAATGTTTTGACTAAATCAGCTTTATATTTTTCATTTTATGTATTTATAGTTATGTATTAATGTGAACCAGAATAATATATAAATTTAATAGTATATTTACATAATAATTGTTATGTGCTATTTTATTGTTAAGTTTTAACCTTTTTTCTGGCAATCTATTCTTATGTAATATGGATAAAGGGTAAGGATAGTGTAAAAATGGTTTAAAGTGTATCTAATAGTTGAGATCAATAGAGACCAAATTGTAAATTGTGTTATAATTATTTGGACTGATTTGAAAATTGTAGGGGTAATAGTGACTTTTTATATGTTTCAAATAAGGTAACCTCTCCTAAATTCCAGCGATTCATTTTTAAACTAACACTAAAAATCTGGACATTCTAAAAATCCGTAAACATGTAACTGCTACCAGAAATATTTAACACTATATAACACCATATAACGTTATGTAACACTATACATCCATCATAGATCTACTACTAAAAAAATATAATACTATAACACTATACATCATCATAGACTGCTACCAGAAAATATAACACTATAAAACTGTATAAAACCTTCATTCTGCATACATCACTATATAACACTCCATTCTGCGATCTTCAGAAAGTTATAATTGATGAACGATAAAAAAATACAAATTCGTAGATTAATTCGTATTCCTAAAATAAAGGGTGGCGGTTATAGAATGTTATCAATTAATTGAATCAATGAGAAAATTAATTGTTTACCCTTTTGAATTAATTTAAATTAAGGACGCATGTCATCTTCACAATATTTTTGGCACTTCTCACAGTTTTAAATTAATTACACACGATCTTTAATCTGTGGCACCCTATTTTTTTATTTCTTATGTTCGTTCAAAACATTGAGCTTGGCCACTTTTTTCTTGCCATAAACTTTATCCCGCCGCCGTTCAAAAAAAAAAAAATCTATTTATATATAGATAAATATAGTTTCCATCAAAAGATTCTTCACAATTCACGTGTATGGTGTATGTTAGTTGTGGGAATTAATTCCATATTTCACTATTTGTACACTTATGGTCCCTCCATTTTTATCACATGTCACATTGAATTTTTCACTTTACATTTATTTCACTTCTGGTCCTTCAAGTTTAAATAACTTATTTTCAAAACAACTTTTAGCTTTTTGCATTTTGATCCCTTGATCTTATTAACTCCCGGTTCTTTGTTTACTTATCCGTTTAAGCTCGTATCAATTCCTTTTTCACACCGAGACCTGTAACAATATAAATTCATAAAGTATACAATAAAACTAATACAAACGACTCTAACTAATTACTAAACTATACAAAATACAAAGGATAAAAGTGTGTGTTTTACAACATATCAGCCAACAAAAACAAAAGCCATGGTCTGCTAAACAACAACAAACTTCTGCAAAAACTTCAGAAACTTCAGATGTTGGAAAGAAAAAGGGAATTGATGAGACCCTAAACATCCAAACTGAAGAAAAGATTTTATAAAAGCAGAAGAAGCAAGATACAGAAGAGAGCAAAGCCTATAATTGGAAGAAAGAACAGGAGGAGAAGAGTAAAAGGGAAAACATTGGTACTTCATAAAGAATGAAGTCTTTTAGAAATAATAGACCACCAATTGCCACCTTTCCCAAAAACACTGCTACTCCTAAAAGGCATGTATCCTCTGCTACACCCAAACCCAAACCTTCCCCTCAAAAACCACCACAAAGGAAGCAGAAAATAGCTTCAAAACCATCCTCACCCTCTAAACCAACAGATGCTGATGCAACAAAAGCATCAGCAGATGTTAGGCAAACAACTGTTGAGACAGATGTTGTCTTAGCAGAGGTTAGCCAATCCACTGCCACCATCAATTTCAACACACCACCATCAACATAACCACCTCCAACACCTCAAAGATTCCCTTCACAACCACCTTCTTCACCTAAAACACCTTCTCCACCTAAAGTTCCTCCACCACCTAAATTTGCTTATGTACGCAAAAGAAAATTTATTGTACATGAGGATGATAAGGAGATTCCATCACCAATCCCCTTTCACCTGTTCCCATCTGTTAGGGCTGGATTTTCTAAGCCTAAGGATCACGGATCCTCAAGTGCAGCCAGGATCACGGATCCTCGGTTCTGTTTGAATTAAGGATCCTCAGTAGACGTTGCAGGTTTAAGGATCCAGGATCCTCATTATTATCCTTACACTAACGGTTGTTTCCACTATATTTGAACTTGTTTTACAGGGGTATTCGCATGGGACTTAGT
This sequence comes from Helianthus tuberosus, assembly GCA_030545235.1. NCBI lineage: Eukaryota > Viridiplantae > Streptophyta > Magnoliopsida > Asterales > Asteraceae > Helianthus > Helianthus tuberosus. The sequence continues at coordinate 65,508,760 of CM060392.1, read as the reverse complement.
CTTGCCGAGATTCCAGGAGAATATGCTCTACTATTCTGCACGTGCTTGACTAGTATGACCGTTATGGAAGTCGTGGGAAGCTAGCACATTTTGCGGAATGTTTGTTATTTAGTTTATTTCCATTTTTAAAAGGGGATAACGAGCTTGATAGTTAGAAAAATTAGCAAACACACACACTCGAAAACTCTCTGCAACTCATTGGCATTTACATACACTCTGCACACTAGTGATCCTTGTAACAAGCTTGTTATCATCCCGAGTTGTAACCTTTACTTGTTTAATATAGTTGGTGATCGGTAGTTTTCCATCACCCGAGGTTTTTTATGCCGGATATCATATCTTGATCAAGGGCTTTTTCCTCGTATAAATCCTTGTGTCCCACATTCATTTTTGTTCATACATTTGTTCATTGATTCAAGCATCACACCTCACAAAATAAGATTTGGTTGCATTATCCTAGTCTGATTTTTGACCAAAACAGTTTGGCGCCCACCGTGGGGCAATTGGTGCTTCATTTCTGAGAAAATTTGTTCATTGTGATCATTTTGGTTCATCACCTTCAAGTACATGGCTTCTTCAGCAAAGAACATAACAAGTTCCATGCCGGCAGTCACTTCTTCACAGGGCATCCCACCTTTGCCTCCAACACCTTTTGGATCCCAGAAGAATGCTGAAAATGCCGCGAAGAAACAAGGCGCCGTTTTCTCAAAACCACCAACTTCTGTTGTTTCTTCTAGCCCTTCTAACAGTGATCTTTATTCTTTGATTTTGCAGATGAAGGATTACATGCAGCAGCAGGACAAAACCAATGATAGGATCCTTCGAGAGATTGATGACATCAAGAAATTGAAGAGATCAGCGGAGGATCACTCTCCATTGGTGCCCAGATCATTGAATTTCGATTCACCAGCCATAACGGCCCAGCACTCCTCAACATCAGGCTCTCAATACCAAGGTGGATTGTCAAGTGTACGCTACGGATCGTTGGCAATGACTCAGGCTCAAGGATCCTACTTTCAGCCTTCAGGATCGTCTCAGCCTCAAGGATCCTTCTTCAGTTCTGGAGGATATATGGGAGCACAGACAGTTCAAGGATCCTCATTCCAGGGTCAAGGATCCTCTTCTCAGGTTCAAGGATCCTCTCAGGTTCAAGGATCCTCTTCTCAGGTTCAAGGATCCTCTCAGGTTCAAGGATCCTCCTTTCAGGTTCAGGGATCCTCATCCCAAGTTTAAGGATCCATGGATTATCCCCCAAGACCCCCAGTCACAGCACATCAAGGATCCAACATCTTCCAGGATCAAGGATTCTTAAGGAGTGTACAACCCGGAAGTTCAGATGTTCATCTAGGAGACTTCATCCCTATGCAAACTATTGCCTCGTCTGGTCCTTCAATTATACCAGAATCTCGCCAATATGGATTCACATCTGGAGTTCCAAACTTGAATCCTTCAGGAGGTAACACTTTGAATAATTCTTATAACACTAACCATGACTTTATGCAGGATACAAGTATCTATCAAGCTATGGCTAGGGAATTACAGAAACTGAAGGATATGATATCCAGCGTTCCAGGAGTGGTTAAGCCCATTCCTGAAATTGCAGATGGAAGCCACATGATATCTCGTTTTGCACCACCCATTTGTGATACAGAAATTCCAAAGAGGTTCCAAATACCAACCATGAAGCTATATGATGGTTCAACGGATCCAGAAGAGCATGTAGCTCAATATAGAGAAAGGATGGAGATCAATCCCATCCCGGAGAGGTTAAAAGAAACATGTTTATGCAAGGGTTTCGGATCCACATTAACAGGATCAGCTCTTAAATGGCTGCTAAGTCTTCCCCCTTACTCTATTACTTCATTTGCTAATCTAGTTAATCTGTTTAATAGCCAATTTTCATGTAGTAGAAAATTTGAACGTTTAACTAGTGATCTATATAGGGTAATGATGTGTGCAAAATGCAACATATAAATTACATCAATTGTGGCATAAAACTAACCCTTTTTTAGTACTAATGTTGGAAAAAGTGTGCTTTTGTCTTCCTTTTGTATTTTCAGGATTAAATGAGCTCAAATTAACAAAAGAAGCAAAAAGACATCAAAATCTAACATAAATACAAGAAAAGGAACAAGACGTGACATGCCCGACCCCACGACAGCATCTTCCCAAGCAAAACAAGAAGACAGAAGACTGAACACGCCCCGTGCTCAGCCAGCACGGGGGCGTGCCCAAGTGTCAGCAGAAAAGACAAAGTGGTAGAAGCTTCTATTGCCCACCACGGGGCCGTGCTCAGCGGACACGGGGCCGTGGTCAACTATAAGATTCGCACAATCCAGGCAAATCTTCATAGTACAAAGATTCTTCTGCACACGGGGTCGTGCTCAGCGGACACGGGGGCGTGGTCAACTAATAAGACAAGCTGCATTAAATGAGGAAAGAGAAGGATGTGGACACGGGGCCGTGCCCGAGCTTCTGTTCAGCCTATAAATAGGAGTGCTTGGCTCAAGCTCAAACCATCCCTTGGCACACCACCTCTCTCACACTTCACCCACCACCCACCACCACCATAACACCATCATCCACCACCATCATCCATTGTCCATCATAGAGTGTGTGAGTCGTCTCGGGATCCAAGATTGATCGTAAGAGTTCTTGACAATCAAGGCCATGTTTGCCTAAGTCTCTTACATCACTTGGTGAAGACAAGTGTCTAGTGTAATACTTTTTATTTCTAATCTTTTCGCACTTTTTACTTGGTTTTGTATTAATGACTTTAATAACTAGTTTCTTATGTTGAAGGTGATTCTTCCTTATCGTTTGTCCGTGGTGTCTTGACATTATTTTACTGTCTATATAAAATAAAAGATTTTCACCATTCATATCTCCACGGTCTATATGGAGGTATGTTGGCTACCTGGTCGGGGGTTAAGGGAACGGTTTGGTAAGAGTCTTGCCATTGTTCAGCGTTTAGAGGTCCTGCAATGGACCTGGGTCAAATTTAGTAGGACCTCCTTCAATACTTAACGGTATTGGATGGCGGGGGTCCAAACTCTTTGATCCCCTCATAAGTTAAACTACTATTAATACTATAACCCGGCTATTTAGGACTGTATCCCTGCTGACTCAGACTACTTAGTCGAGGGTAACGTCACCTCCAAAAGAGGGGCCTACCATAATTTGTATTAATAACTTAATTCATTATCTTTCAATAATCCGACCCTTTAGGATTGTATCCTTGCTGACTCAAACTACTGGGTTGAGGGTAACGTCACCTTCAAAAGAGGGGCCTACTACAATAACTAAGATAATCTCTTAAATAAGTGCAAAAGTGCGGCAATAATCAAAGGTTACACTATACACGAGTCGGAACCAAGTGATTCATCTTGTCTATCTGTTTTTTCTTTTATTTTTATTTTTCAGCATTTTAATTAGTTTTTATTTTTCTTAGCTTAAAACATTTTTTCTAAACTTTTTGATTTGATTAGACGTTGAGGATAAACCGGTACTAAAAGCTCTTGTGTCCTTGGACGACCTCGGTATCTTACCAACACTATACTACGCCCACGATGGGTGCACTTGCCCATATGTGTGTTTAGTGTTAGTAAATATCGTGTTTTATAAATTTAAAACTTGGCTAAAGAAAGTGTAAAAGGGCTTAAAATATACTTAAACTTATATACAAACTTCACACGCATCAGGTAACACAAGGTCAAAATGAATCACTTAGAGATTATATCACTAAATTCAGTAAATAATCCTTAGACATTCCTAATTTGGATATTGCTACGGTTGTAGAAGCCTTCAAAATGGGTTTACTTAGGGATTCGTTGTTCTATGATGATCTTGTCATGACCCCTTGCAGGAATCTTGATGAAGTGAGAACCAGGGACCTTAGATTCATCCGATTAGAGGATGACAAACGGATACAAGAAAGACTGGCAGGATCCTCGAAGCAGGAAAAACAAGGATCCTACTTCTGGAACAATAAGTCCAAATCTTATAACAAGTCTGACAATCAGAACGTGCATGCAGTAGAACAGGAAGAGGATGATGAGGATTATCCTCCCATTTCTGAATAATGTTTTTCTGTTGATAACAATGAATTAATCCTTGCAATGCAGAACTTAGGTGAAAAATCAAGATGGCCCAGAAAGAGTGATAAGCCAGCTGCAACAAAAGACAAATCCAAATGGTGTGCATATCATGAGGATTTCGGTCATCTCACTAAAGAATGTATTGCACTTAGAAAAGAAATTGGTTATTTGTTAAGCAAGGGGCACTTGAAGGAGCTATTAGGAAGAAAAAAGTCAAGGATCCAGGATCCTGAAAAAGTTCCAGAAAGAGCTCCTGCTCCTCCTGCCGATGCACAAATTATCAACTTCATATCCGGTGGATCAGACATATGTGGCACTTCCTTTTCAGCAGCCAAGAGGCATGCCAAGGAGACCAAGATGAAGTGTGGATTGAGGTGTTATGTTTTAGGGTTTTATAGACTTGTTTGTGAGTTTAAGGGTTAGGATGTGGTGGGCTGGGTTAAAGCCCAATGTGTTTTGTAAAGAAAAAAGACCTATAGTTTGGGCTGCAAAGGGATATTTTAATGGGTGCATAGGAAATATATAGAATTTAATGCAATGGGATTTTTTTTAATGTCTATGAGTCCATATTTGAGCTTTTTAATGGATTTTAATATATTTTGGTAGAGGAGTACAAAACACCTTTTGGGCCCAAACCATTTTGGTTTATAAATCGAGCTGGTTTTTGTTAGTTTGGTCTCATACCGATTTGGTCCAAGCTAATTCTGGTTAAGAACCAGTTTTAAGGTTGAAAATCCTAACCCATTCAAACCTATTTGCATCAGGTTTAAAACCGGTTTTAGCGTTTATATCGGTTTTTATCAGGTTTTTTAGGTGGGCTCAAACCGGTTCGGGTTGGAACTGATTCTTAACACAAAAAATCTCAAACCTGTATCAAACCACTAGGTCGGGTCGGACACAAACCGGTTTGGGTCAGACCAGGTTTTCTACAGAGTCGGTTTCCGAATAACCGGGCCTAAAATGTTTTTTTTTGTACACCTTCTAGATTATCGTATGGGTGAAAAAAATCGATTTGGGAACCATTGCGGTTTATAATACGAAACGAAATCAATTTTAAAACCGATTTGGAACAAATTCCCAATCGATGGGTTGTAATCGATTTCTAAATTTATACTTTGAGACGGTCAAACTTGAATCGAACAAGCTAGAACTGGTTTCAAACCTGATGCAAAGCAAGCTTTTCTCCATCAAAAGTCGGCTTAAACCGTACATTTTTTGAAGTGGGGAGGCTGGTTATAAGCATCTTTCACCTGACCTGGACAAGTTTGGGCCCAAAACCCGATTTGTGCACATCTAGATTAAGAGTTACCCAACATATATATATATATACATATAGTGAAAGTGTATTGTATAATTTTGCTTAACGTACGCTGTGAAAATATAACATGCGTGATTAGGTTTTTTACCCCATGCGTGATTTCTGATTTTGTACATGCGTGATTATGTTTATGCGTGATAATGGGTTTCAACATGCGTGATTAGGGTTTTTGAGTTTTATAACGTGCGTAATTTCATCTTGTATACATCGTATGTTAAGGAATATTGTACGCTAACCAACACCTATATATATATATAGGAGGGTTCTTTGGGGAACACTAAAAAAATAGGGAAAAGTGGGGAACTGACTCAAACGAACTCCGACTGTACTCATTCCAGCGGCGTTGGAACCGGCTCATCGAACCCTAACTAAGATCTTTTAACCCTAAATCCTAAACCCTAAAGCTAAACAATAAGGTTAAAACCTAAGCTAAACCGTAAATTTTAAACTATAAACTCTAAAGGCTAAACCTTAAAGCTAAACCCTAAACCCTTAAGCTAAATACTAAATCAAAACCCTAATATATTTAGGGTTTAGGGGCTAATATTTAGGGTTTATGGTTAAGAGATCCTAGTTAGGGTTCGGTGAGTCAATTCCAAAGCCGCTGGAATGAGTCCAATCGAAGTTCGTTTGAATTTGTTCCCCACTTTTTAGTGTTCCCCAATGAACCTCACACTACATATAAGAAAAACACGAGAACTTGGTCAAAAACAATTCAAATTTAAAATTTCTTTTTACACTTATAATTATTATTCGAATACAATATTAGAAATTAAATTCAAACATTTAAATTTACGTGAATTCGTAAATAAAGAAAATTTATACATGTGTATGTTTGCCATTTACACATGTGTAAGTTTGCCATTGACCTGACAATTTATTTTTGTTTTTGTATTTTACAAATGTGTTTATGACATTTTCATCTACGTTTGTGCAAAATATGGTGGCCCAACTTGCGCAGTAAATAGAAGCTCTCATGGTTCTCAGGTTCAAGGATCCTCCTTTCAGGTTCAGGGATCCTCATCCCAAGTTTACGGATCCATGGATTATCCCCCAAGACCCCCAGTCACAGCACATCAAGGATCCAACATCTTCCAGGATCAAGGATTCTTAAGGAGTGTACAACCCGGAAGTTCAGATGTTCATCTAGGAGACTTCATCCCTATGCAAACTATTGCCTCGTCTGGTCCTTCAATTATACCAGAATCTCGCCAATATGGATTCACATCTGGAGTTCCAAACTTGAATCCTTCAGGAGGTAACACTTTGAATAATTCTTATAACACTAACCATGGCTTTATGCAGGATACAGGTATCTATCAAGCTATGGCTAGGGAATTACAGAAACTGAAGGATATGATATCCAGCGTTCCAGGAGTGGTTAAGCCCATTCCTGAAATTGCAGATGGAAGCCACATGATATCTCATTTTGCACCACCCATTTGTGATACAGAAATTCCAAAGAGGTTCCAAATACCAACCATGAAGCTATATGATGGTTCAACGGATCCAGAAGAGCATGTAGCTCAATATAGAGAAAGGATGGAGATCAATCCCATCCCGGAGAGGTTAAAAGAAACATGTTTATGCAAGGGTTTCGGATCCACATTAACAGGATCAGCTCTTAAATGGCTGCTAAGTCTTCCCCCTTACTCTATTACTTCATTTGCTAATCTAGTTAATCTGTTTAATAGCCAATTTTCATGTAGTAGAAAATTTGAACGTTTAACTAGTGATCTATATAGGGTAATGATGTGTGCAAAATGCAACATATAAATTACATCAATTGTGGCATAAAACTAACCCTTTTTTAGTACTAATGTTGGAAAAAGTGTGCTTTTGTCTTCCTTTTGTATTTTCAGGATTAAATGAGCTCAAATTAACAAAAGAAGCAAAAAGACATCAAAATCTAACATAAATACAAGAAAAGGAACAAGACGTGACATGCCCGACCCCACGACAGCATCTTCCCAAGCAAAACAAGAAGACAGAAGACTGAACACGCCCCGTGCTCAGCCAGCACGGGGGCGTGCCCAAGTGTCAGCAGAAAAGACAAAGTGGTAGAAGCTTCTATTGCCCACCACGGGGCCGTGCTCAGCGGACTCGGGGCCGTGGTCAACTATAAGATTTGCACAATCCAGGCAAATCTTCATAGTACAAAGATTCTTCTGCACACAGGGTCGTGCTCAGCGGACACGGGGGCGTGGTCAACTAATAAGACAAGCTGCATTAAATGAGGAAAGAGAAGGATGTGGACACGGGGCCGTGCCCACTGGACACGGGGCCGTGCCCGAGCTTCTGTTCAGCCTATAAATAGGAGTGCTTGGCTCAAGCTCAAACCATCCCTTGGCACACCACCTCTCTCACACTTCACCCACCACCCACCACCACCATAACACCATCATCCACCACCATCATCCATTGTCCATCATAGAGTGTGTGAGTCGTCTCGGGATCCAAGATTGATCGTAAGAGTTCTTGACAATCAAGGCCATGTTTGCCTAAGTCTCTTACATCACTTGGTGAAGACAAGTGTCTAGTGTAATACTTTTTATTTCTAATCTTTTCGCACTTTTTACTTGGTTTTGTATTAATGACTTTAATAACTAGTTTCTTATGTTGAAGGTGATTCTTCCTTATCGTTTGTCCGTGGTGTCTTGACATTATTTTACTGTCTATATAAAATAAAAGATTTTCACCATTCATATCTCCACGGTCTATATGGAGGTATGTTGGCTACCTGGTCGGGGGTTAAGGGAACGGTTTGGTAAGAGTCTTGCCATTGTTCAGCGTTTAGAGGTCCTGCAATGGACCTGGGTCAAATTTAGTAGGACCTCCTTCAATACTTAACGGTATTGGATGGCGGGGGTCCAAACTCTTTGATCCCCTCATAAGTTAAACTACTATTAATACTATAACCCGGCTATTTAGGACTGTATCCCTGCTGACTCAGACTACTTAGTCGAGGGTAACGTCACCTCCAAAAGAGGGGCCTACCATAATTTGTATTAATAACTTAATTCATTATCTTTCAATAATCCGACCCTTTAGGATTGTATCCTTGCTGACTCAAACTACTGGGTTGAGGGTAACGTCACCTTCAAAAGAGGGGCCTACTACAATAACTAAGATAATCTCTTAAATAAGTGCAAAAGTGCGGAAATAATCAAAGGTTACACTATACACGAGTCGGAACCAAGTGATTCATCTTGTCTATCTGTTTTTTCTTTTATTTTTATTTTTCAGCATTTTAATTAGTTTTTATTTTTCTTAGCTTAAAACATTTTTTCTAAACTTTTTGATTTGATTAGACGTTGAGGATAAACCGGTACTAAAAGCTCTTGTGTCCTTGGACGACCTCGGTATCTTACCAACACTATACTACGCCCACGATGGGTGCACTTGCCCATATGTGTGTTTAGTGTTAGTAAATATCGTGTTTTATAAATTTAAAACTTGGCTAAAGAAAGTGTAAAAGGGCTTAAAATATACTTAAACTTATATACACACTTCACACGCATCAGGTAACACAAGGTCAAAATGAATCACTTAGAGATTATATCACTAAATTCAGTAAAGAATCCTTAGACATTCCTAATTTGGATATTGCTACGGTTGTAGAAGCCTTCAAAATGGGTTTACTTAGGGATTCGTTGTTCTATGATGATCTTGTCATGACCCCTTGCAGGAATCTTGATGAAGTGAGAACCAGGGACCTTAGATTCATCCGATTAGAGGATGACAAACGGATACAAGAAAGACTGGCAGGATCCTCGAAGCAGGAAAAACAAGGATCATACTTCTGGAACAATAAGTCCAAATCTTATAACAAGTCTGACAATCAGAACGTGCATGCAGTAGAACAGGAAGAGGATGATGAGGATTATCCTCCCATTTCTGAATAATGTTTTTCTGTTGATAACAATGAATTAATCCTTGCAATGCAGAACTTAGGTGAAAAATCAAGATGGCCCAGAAAGAGTGATAAGCCAGCTGCAACAAAAGACAAATCCAAATGGTGTGCATATCATGAGGATTTCGGTCATCTCACTAAAGAATGTATTGCACTTAGAAAAGAAATTGGTTATTTGTTAAGCAAGGGGCACTTGAAGGAGCTATTAGGAAGAAAAAAGTCAAGGATCCAGGATCCTGAAAAAGTTCCAGAAAGAGCTCCTGCTCCTCCTGCCGATGCACAAATTATCAACTTCATATCCGGTGGATCAGACATATGTGGCACTTCCTTTTCAGTAGCCAAGAGGCATGCCAAGGAGACCAAGATGAAGTGTGGATTGAGGTGTTATGTTTTAGGGTTTTATAGACTTGTTTGTGAGTTTAAGGGTTAGGATGTGGTGGGCTGGGTTAAAGCCCAATGTGTTTTGTAAAGAAAAAAGACCTATAGTTTGGGCTGCAAAGGGATATTTTAATGGGTGCATAGGAAATATATAGAATTTAATGCAATGGGATTTTTTTTAATGTCTATGAGTCCATATTTGAGCTTTTTAATGGATTTTAATATATTTTGGTAGAGGAGTACAAAACACCTTTTGGGCCCAAACCATTTTGGTTTATAAATCGAGCTGGTTTTTGTTAGTTTGGTCTCATACCGATTTGGTCCAAGCTAATTCTGGTTAAGAACCGGTTTTATGGTTGAAAATCCTAACCCATTCAAACCTATTTGCATCAGGTTTAAAACCGGTTTTAGCGTTTATATCGGTTTTTATCAGGTTTTTTAGGTGGGCTCAAACCGGTTTGGGTTGGAACTGATTCTCAACACAAAAAATCTCAAACCTGTATCAAACCACTAGGTCGGGTTGGACACAAACCGGTTTGGGTCAGACCAGGTTTTCTACAGAGTCGGTTTCCGAATAACCGGGCCTAAAATGGTTTTTTTTTTGTACACCTTCTAGATTATCGTATGGGTGAAAAAAAATCGATTTGGGAACCATTGCGGTTTATAATACGAAACGAAATCAATTTTAAAACCGATTTGGAACAAATTCCCAATCGATGGGTTGTAATCGATTTCTAAATTTATACTTTGAGACGGTCAAACTTGAATCGAACAAGCTAGAACTGGTTTCAAACCTGATGCAAAGCAAGCTTTTCTCCATCAAAAGTCGGCTTAAACCGTACATTTTTTTGAAGTGGGGAGGCTGGTTATAAGCATCTTTCACCTGACCTGGACAAGTTTGGGCCCAAAACCCGATTTGTGCACATCTAGATTAAGAGTTACCCAACATATATATATATATACATATAGTGAAAGTGTATTGTATAATTTTGCTTAACGTACGCTGTGAAAATATAACATGCGTGATTAGGTTTTTTACCCCATGCGTGATTTCTGATTTTGTACATGCGTGATTATGTTTATGCGTGATAATGGGTTTCAACATGCGTGATTAGGGTTTTTGAGTTTTATAACGTGCGTAATTTCATCTTGTACACATCGTATGTTAAGGAATATTGTACGCTAACCAACACCTATATATATATAGGAGGGTTCTTTGGGGAACACTAAAAAAATAGGGAAAAGTGGGGAACTGACTCAAACGAACTCCGACTGTACTCATTCCAGCGGCGTTGGAACCGGCTCGTCGAACCCTAACTAAGATCTTTTAACCCTAAATCCTAAACCCTAAAGCTAAACAATAAGGTTAAAACCTAAGCTAAACCGTAAATTCTAAACTATAAACTCTAAAGGCTAAACCTTAAAGCTAAACCCTAAACCCTTAAGCTAAATACTAAATCAAAACCCTAATATATTTAGGGTTTAGGGGCTAATATTTAGGGTTTATGGTTAAGAGATCCTAGTTAGGGTTCGGTGAGTCAATTCCAAAGCCGCTGGAATGAGTCCAATCGAAGTTCGTTTGAATTTGTTCCCCACTTTTTAGTGTTCCCCAATGAACCTCACACTACATATAAGAAAAACACGAGAACCTGGTCAAAAACAATTCAAATTTAAAATTTCTTTTTACACTTATAATTATTATTCGAATACAATATTAGAAATTAAATTCAAACATTTAAATTTACGTGAATTCGTAAATAAAGAAAATTTATACATGTGTATGTTTGCCATTTACACATGTGTAAGTTTGCCATTGACCTGACAATTTATTTTTGTTTTTGTATTTTACAAATGTGTTTATGACATTTTCATCTACGTTTGTGCAAAATATGGTGGCCCAACTTGCGCAGTAAATAGAAGCTCTCATGGTTCTCAGAACTCGTGGTGATTATTAATTATATATCTATAAGGCTGGACGGTATGGGGACTGTCCAGCAACGTCCACCTTGAGATGCCGCCCCGTTCTCCATTTCGAGACCTCCGTCGCCGTTCCTCCATCGTCGCCATCGTCGGGTTCTCAACGCCAAGGACGGTCCTCCCCCTCTCTCACACACCAATAAACCCCCAAATCCAAAATCAAACCCTTCTCCCAAATCCAAAATCAAACCCTTTGAAGATGGCGGCGGCGTTGTCTCGGTGGCACCGATTGACTGAGTTGATGATGGTGATGAGGGTGGTAGTGGTTGAGAAGATGGTGGTGGAGCCGGCGGCAGCAGCGGCCGCCGGAGCTCCGGCTCATGAATGTTGTGTATGTGTGTGTATATAGTTCGATTGAATGTTGTGTTTGATTGTTTCGATTGATAATCTCATATGAGTTTGAATTTGTGAACAAATCTATTATATATAATAAATGAATAAAATTTGGGACACGTGTCAGCGTGATATTGCATCTCAGAATGGTTTTGGCGGGAAAATGGATAAGTAAAAGTCGGATCCCGCGTGCAGCTCCAAACCCGTTTTTTGATCCGACTATATATATCTTCTAAAATACCTAAATCCTCTTTCGTTTTAGTTAAACCTACACAAACCCTAACTCCTCCTTCCATCGCCACATTTGAATGTTAGAAGATCCCCCTTTTCTATTCATTTTTTTCCATTCAATAATATGTATGTGTTGTTTGCTGGATCTTCCACGTTTTTTTTGCAAACGATTTCCTCAGGTATGTTTGTTTACGATTTGTTTTTTATAGGTTAATCATTTGCGAATGGCTGATTATTTTGAAGTTTGTTTATTGATAAAATTCTAACCCTAATTTGTGTTCTTGATTTCTGTTCAAGATTCTGCTCGACTAGAGACTTGGACCAAGAAATATGATCTATTATCGAAAAGATGATGGTAAGAAGATACTTTATGACAAATGCAATTATATTGTTTTTTTAAGAAAAATTATTTCTCGCTAATATTCGTCGACTGTGCCTTTTTAGTTTGATCAATGACAAAAATGGATGGGCAAATCGAAAATTGATGAGATGTAGAAACAAGACAATCTGAAAAAGTTCATGGTTGTGATAATTTTTGCACTCTTATACACAGAGAGTTATGATAAGGTGATAAAACGGTCTGTTTGGGTATCCGCAGCATATTCTTTGTCTCTTTGACACAAAGTCAACCCTATTAGTTTTGTATATATGGCCATGCATTACTCACTTATTTTGTAGTTATTTTGACTTTCAGGGTCAAAATTCTATCATAACAGCAAAAAGATTATACTCACGCTGTAGTGGTACATTTTCAATCATGTGAGTTTATTCCAAGCTCTTTGATTTGCCGACTTATTGCTTTTGCCCTTTTTGTAGCTGACGGGTTTTTACAGCTGATGCATTAATTATTGTTACCTTTATTTTTATAGAGTCAATATAGAGATCCTTTCACCACTGACCTGCCTAGAACATATCTATATAGAACATTCAGCCCCAAATTATTCATCCAGTTTAGACTCCAAGAAGAGCAAATCAAGTTCCGGTTAGGTTTACTAGATTATTATATCATGTTTTTGATTGGATTCTGCTCAGGTAATAAAAAATCTTTGGTTTTGCATACTAAGAAGTTGGCATTATACATATATTAAATTTACATGTAAGACATAGATATATAGTCTCTTATTTGACAAAACATACACAATAAGATACCAAAACAAACAGGTATCATGTAGTTGTCAACATGGCTGATGGTACAGAAGTGCAACAATCCTGTTCGACGCTATAAGAACAATACTCAGAAGACCTGCTCATTAAGGAAGCTTACACAGATGCAACAATACCACCACCACTTCAAGCCATGAAATGCAGAACGCACTGAAAAAACAAAAAAATGGTCGCTGCAGTTGATTCCTATTTGCTTTGTTGAACGACTTTCTTCTTTTTCTCATGGCCGCAATGTGTTCGTTTCATGCTCATCGGAGTTGTACGTATGTTAATCTATGTTGGTGACGTGTTATGTCGGTTCGTGTTTCACTTTTTCCGACGCCTCCTTCAATTTCTTAGACGACGATTATGTTCTCTCTCGCCTTTGGTCACTCTCCGCTCACAGGTATGGCCCGAGTGCTTTTACCTTCTGAGTATCACATAGATGTAAATAGTTTTCTATGTAATGTGAACTGTTCTTTGTTAATGAAGTTGATTGTTTCGTTGAATGCAAGTTTTTGGCTTGGTTTTATCTCTGGATATTGGTTTTATAGTTGTAGGGTATAATCCCTGATGATAGCTTCACAAACATAATTGTGGAATTCAATTTTATTTTGATAGAGTTTCAGCTACCACCAAATGATCGACTCAAATAGGAAAACTCATCATTTATATTTTATTATTACACAAATTGCAGCAAGTTCCATTTCTCTACTCCATGATCCTTCGGGTTATATTATTTGGCCCATATGTTTTAAGGATTTTGCATTCAAAATGGCAGGAATATCGTGCCCCATCCGAACATGGTGATTGTTTTTTCAATTGGTCAACAACGACAAAAAGCCGAAGTATTAGATTAATAGGCTTTCTATTGATATTTCGAACTACAAAAACGTAATTTTATCATTTATTTATCTTTTCGTTTTATTTGTATCAATAGTACGTTGGTTGTTTTATTTAGGCCTTTGGGTATACTTTAACCTAACTTAACTCCACCTAAGTGACACATCAATTTTTTTTTCATCATTTCACTGTCTCACTCTAAGGAAATGGTTTAACATGTTAACACATAACCCATTTAATGCATTTGAACATTGGGTTTTGTCTAAAAAAGAAAATAATAATTAATTTAACTTTTTAACATTGGGTTAACATGTTAACACATAATTCATTTAATGCACTTTAACACAAGGAGGGAGTGGTTTGCAATGTTAGTTAACATGCCATGTCATTGTTAACACTCTAGATGTTAGAGTACACCCCATGGCCTTACCTTATGAACCTGAGAGTTTCATAATAATTTCGTTATAGAATTTCGTTATGATTATAATAAATGTATAATGTTCTTAAAACTATAATAATAAAACAATTGTCAAAGTAACGTATATTATATCTATATTACTATAAAATTTTGAATACTTTAATTTGTAAGTTCCAATTATTTTTGGTAATTTTACCCAAAATAAATACACCTAATAACTTTCAAATCTTAAATAATTTCATTCATTTTAAGTATAATATCAATCAAATTATTATTGATTTTAATCAAACAAACTCTTCATAACTCTATCTAAAATCCTTACCTAATATAGTTAAGTAAATCCTCTTATTTTTGGCAATTTTACCAACAAGTAATACCTTTTAATTAAATGTTTTTTAATTTAATATATAAAAATTCAAAATTAACTATAAAGCTATAGTTCTAACATCAATGATATTCTAATTAATTTTAATCAAACTAAATTAGGTATATTTCTTTAAAATCTTACCAAATATACTGAATTCACCTTATGTAAATAATGTAATATTTGGTGGAATTTTGTCATTTTACAAATATTATATCTAAAATTGTTTTCAAACATAGGTACCCATAATATCGATACTTACCTTATAAACATTCATAGAATTGATAAGATTTGGATGTTTCCTGTTAAACACACAAATTAGACTATACACTACCCATTCCTGCATCATTTTGCATTCCCGATAATTCGGATTCCAAAGCCTACGTTTTCATATTAAATCTTCTTAATGTTTTCTTAATAACTAATTAATACATTTAATATAGTATATGCACTCTTAAAAACATTTAGAAACATGATTGTATAGTTTTATTATATATATATATAGAGTAAAAAACTAAAAAATCTTAATTCGAATCAAATGATAAAATATGTAAGTAATTTAATAATAATAATTAAATACAATAAAAACGTCATGATACTTTCAATTTAAGGCGATGATTGTTTTTTTAGTTGGTCAAAAACGAATTCGTGGTTATTGGTTACGAAACTCTGGCAAGTAGAACTATTAAAGTAATAGGCTTTCAATTTATATTTCAAACTAGAAAAATATATTTCCTTCATTTACTTATCTTTTCGGTTTTTTCCTAATAGACATGATGAAATTTAGTAAAAAAATCAAGTGTTTTAGATGTTGATTGATCGCGAGGCCCCGTCATGTTCTGATATGAATGATTTTAATCTCCCAGCTCCATAAGAAGACTAGAGTCAAACGAGTGAAACAGGTGAACCACAAAAAGTTTTGAAATATATTATTTTTTTTTTTTTGCATATTTCTCATGATATGAAATTTATAGAGGTTAAAGTTGTATTATTGTTAATCAAATTGTTGCTATCTTTCTTAAAACATGTTCAAACTTCAAGATCGTTGAGTTAAGTTATCAGATCTTTTCTAAATGTTTACTTAATTCAAAATCATGTGATGTTTCAACTATTTTCATGTTGTTGGTTGGGTCGATTTGACAAAATCGTTTTAATACTGTTTTATCTTTATTTAATTTAAAAATTCTATTATTCAATGTCGTGTAAAAGTTTAATGAAATAATATGTTACATTTTAATAAAAGTACATGTTTATTAACTAATAAAATTAAACTACCCGGGAAGCAGTCCCGGGTGATAACCTAGTATATGCATATATAAGTAATTTCGTGTTGTAATTGATTGATTCTGTTGATAATTGCAATTAATATTCATCTGTGTATGTGTGTGTATGTAGTTCAATTGTCTTTTATCTTTGATTGTTTTGGTTGATAGCCACTCGTGAGTATGAATTTGTGGAGAAACATATGCACATACAATGTGTGAGTGTGTTATAACTGATTGATTCTGTTGATTATTGCATTTGATTTGAGTATAAATGAACGTATTCAGGACTGTTATGATAAGAAAACCTAACGTTTGAGATGGCGAGGATGAATGGGATAAGGTATCAAGTTGTGGACACATCGGGGATTATGGAAATTGTTGAAGATAAGGTTTATGTGGCGGTTAGGAAGAATATGAAAGAGAGTCAGTCAACTCTGCGATGAGCGCTACACAATTCAGGAGGTAGACAAATATGCATACTTCATGTTCACCAACCTGCAGAGAAGATGAACATTTGTAATGTCTTTTTCCTTAGCTTTAGTCAATAATTAGAATTCAGTCTGTTTGGTTAATGTTTGATAGATGCTAATGTTTTGCAGCTTAATTACTTGCTGGTTTCGACTGATTCTAGGGGTATGATAGGTCAGCATATGTTCTCTTTTGTATCTAAAGAAATCTTAATTTGCTTATGATAGAAGTTTCATTTATGTTTTCAAAGGAGTTAATGGATTACATCTATACCAGGAAGCTGGTGCTTGATCTATAATGGGTCAGATAATTTTTTATATCTTAAAGGGCTCAAATGGGTCAAACGTGTAATGAAGATAGGAAGATCCACTTCTGCACAAAATATGGGCTGCTATTAGAGGTTAGTGAGATCAACACACCAAGGTTTTATTTCTATTTTGTTTTTTTATTTTATTTTCAAAAAGGATATTTTAACAATTTATATTTGATACATATCCAGTTTTAAGCCTCAGGAAACTGAAGTAGAACCACCTTTTACGAATATTTTAGAACCAAGAACCAAACCATAAATTGGTATATTAAAGAATGACTGATGATAGAACCGAATATTACCAGTTTTTGTTTGGTTTTACTATTTTGTTTGTTTGGACTATTTTTGCATACCCTTATTCGTGATTGAGCTATCATTTGTCATTGTTTCGGAAAACTGCAAGTTCCTGTATATAAATGACATCATTCATATGTTTGAGAGGTTTTTTACAATGAAGGCTTATTTGTAGATGGGATGGTTGTATCTTTTATATTTAAATTCATTTTTATTCGTTTTATAGCACCTGGAACATGTTAATGTAAAAACTAGAAAGTTAGGGGAGGCATTGGAAGTTGTTACTGCTAAACAAAATTACTTAGGCTGCCCGGTATGGTTTCGGTGACTTAGGTCAGGGAGTGAATTCACCGATCGGTGAATCACACCGGGTATTTGAATGGGGAGTGAGGAGTAGGAGAGAGAGTGTTTTTTTCGGTGTATACTCACCAATATGTAGATGTCACACCGGGTTTATGTATTGTTTTTTAATATTAATGAAAATATTTTTATTAATTTATTTGTTAAAAGTTAAAAAAAGTGAAAGATTAAAAAAATAAAAAATATAAAAGTGGTGAGGTAGGATCCATCTAGGACCATCCTCCCATACCCTCTAGTTTTGTGGGATGAACCATCATTGGGAGGACTATGATGTGGCGCCTACATGACGGATCATCCTCATGAGCACCATACCCTCTAGCCTAAATTTCTTAGTTTTGTCATATGTCTTCATCTGGTTAATAAATATAGTTTTGAACGTGTATATATAGACATATCTGTCATTTTTCATCTACAATAAATATTGAGTGCGAATGTCCATAGATATAGACAAGTCATGGGTTTTCTTAGTGGTCCCTTGAGAGCAAACGTCGTATAACACAAAACGTTCTAGACTTCTAGTTTGGTCATGCACGTGTCATCAATATCAAGAAAAAAATATACGTTTTGAATATAAGGCTATAGGGTGTGCGGGGCATGAGTTGGGACATTATTTGCCACATAGGGTCATTAATCAAATGGTACATCACCCTCTTCCTTGCTTGATGGTTGTCATGAGCCAAACCAGTATACCCTTTATTTTTTTAATTTATTTTGGGTATGTTTGGCTGGTGGCTGGTGGTTGAAAGTTGGTAGCTGGTGGCTGGTGGCTGGAAACTGTAGCTTTTTAGATATATTTGGTGTATGACAAAGTAGATGGAGTTTTTAATAAAATGTATAAAATGACCAAAATAAACATAACAAAAAATTTATTGGAAGCTGGAAGCTGCTAGTAGGAGCGTTCAACCAAAAGCTTCATGATCCTAACCTAAAAGCTTCAAGCTCCTTCAATCAAATAAGATTTTTTATTGAGTAGGAGCTTTTTCTAAAAGATTAAAGCTAAAAGCTCTATGCCAAACATATTCTAAAGGTGAGTGACATAACGCCTATATAAAGGGTCATGGTAGTAATGAGGGTCATAGCCAATATAAATTCTTTTATTCTCTCTTATCCGAACAATAAATTATTCTCCTATATATTAATAACTGATGGCAATGAACAGTAACTTCTAATATAATAAAGTATTATATACAGTTTTTTTTTATAGTTTTATTATTTTAACATTCTCCTATATATTAATAACTGAAGGCAATGAACAGTAACTTCTAATGTAATAAAATATTATATACAGTTTTTTTTATAGTTTTATTATTTTAACATTCTCCTATATATTAATAACTGAAGGTAATGAACAGTAATTTCTAATGTACCGAAAATACCGTACGAACAACAACGATATCGTACAACCTTTTATATATTAATAACTGAAGGCAATGAACAGTAACTTCTAATATAATAAAGTATTATATACAGTTTTTTATAGTTTTTTTATTTTAACATTCTCCTATATATTAATAACTGAAGGCTATGAACAGTAACTTCTAATGTAATAAAATATTATATACAGTTTTTTTATAGTTTTATTATTTTAACATTCTCCTATATATTAATAACTGAAGGCAATGAACAGTAATTTCTAATGTACCGAAAATACCGTACGAACAACAACGATATCGTACAACCTTTTTTCTAGTTTCAGGGGCAGGGATGAGCTCGGTGCCAACTGATACCGAATCGGTATTGGTACCGAAAATACCGGTTACGGTATCGGTATATGATGGTAAAAACCGGTAGCGAACCGGTACCAGGAACGCCAAACGTCAGTACCGAACTGGTACTTAGGATCTTTCGGTTTAGGAAATTCGGTACTCGTACCCATTACTATTTGTTCATCTCTGACTACGAGTTTCTACCGAACAACACCATTACCATATAACTTTTTTAGTTTATTTTCTTTCGGTTATTTTTTAGTATTTTTTTCTACATTTTCTTTTTATTATTCTCAGTGATTCCGTGTGCAACGCGCTTGTAGTGATTTCAAACACATATAAACACAGACTAAATAACAAAACAAGTTCGCCGCAACGCGGCGACGGTTTTTATAACTAGTTATGTTAATAAGAAGCTTACATGATATTTATGCAAACCGGTGAAAAGCAAGGCAAAATACACAAAGAGCTTATAATAATAATAGTAATGATAATAATAGTAAGCCAATCATTTTTAGATCAAGTGATGGAGGGCTTGCATTTCTCTTGAGAAATGCAGGTTCGACTCCTAATTGGTGCAGAGTGAGGCAATGGTGGACAATGATAGGAGACCCAGGAAAACATGGGTTGCATCCTTGAGCCAAACGGGTTTTACCGGTAATTTCACCGTCGTGCCTACGGGCAGGTGGGTTACCGGGTTTTCCCCGGAATTGGTGGTGGACTCGGGTTACTCTCGGAGTACTCCGTTTGTCCAGTGGGTGCCCCGAGAATGCTCGGGATTGAGTTTGTTGGCCGGTAAAAAAAAATGATAATAATAATAATGATAATAATCATGATAATAATAATAATAATAATAATAATAATAATAATAATAATAATAATAATAACTAGTGGGATGAACCTCACGCTTCACGACGAGCTTACGATCATCATCGCTTCGGTTCATTACAGTACCAGTACGATACTGACATTCAACAAAGCAATCGACACGTGTTTTGCATTGATTGAAAATGCCAACAAGATATAGAAAAGGAAACAAAACAATTACATATCAGAATTCTTCCAATTGAACCATTCTAGACTTAACGATCTGGATCGATTCTTTGTCAAAAGAAAAGATAGAGACCTAATCTCCACGCACGAATGAATTGGTAAACGGATACGATGGCTTTTGAGTTTTGACACATGAAAGAGAATCTAATATATTAATATTCAAAATAATGTAACTTGACTTACGTCAAATGAGATAACAATATCAATTTGTTTTTTAGCAAAAAAAATGTGTTGAATAATAAAATGAAGAACTTAGGTTGTACATTATATATAAATCCAAATTTTTTGACTAAATCAGCTTTATATTTTTCATTTTATGTATTTGTAGTTATGTATTAATGTGAAGCAGAATAATATATAAATTTAACAGTATATTTACATAGTAATTGTTATGTGTTATTTTATTGTTAAGTTTTAACTTTTTTTCTAGCAATCTATTCTTATGTAATATGGATAAAGGGTAAGGATAGTGTAAAAATGGTCTAAAGTGTATCTAATGGTTGAGATCAATAGAGACCAAATTGTAAATTGTGTTATAATTATTTGGACTGATTTGAAAATTGTAGGGGTAATAGTGACTTTTTATATGTTTCAAATAAGGTAACATCTCCTAAATTCCAGCGATTCATTTTTAAACTAACACTAAAAACCCGGACATTCTAAAAATCCGGAAACATATAACTGCTACCAGAAAAATTTAACACTATATAACACCATATAACACCATATAACGCTATGTAACACTATATAACACTATACATCCATCATAGACCTGCTACTAAAAAAATATAATACTATAACACTATACATCATCATAGACTGCTACCAGAAAATATAACACTATATAACACTTATAAAACGTTCATTCTGCATACATCACTATATAAAACTCCATTCTGCGATCTTCAGAAAGTTATAATTGATGAACGATAAAAAAATAAAAATTCGTAGATTAATTCGTATTCCTAAAATAAAGGGTGGCGGTTGTGGAAGGTTATCAATTAATTGAATCAATGAGAAAATTACTTGTTTACCCTTTTGAATTAATTTAAATTGAGGACACATGTCATCTCCACAATATTTCTCGCACTTCTCACACTTTTAAATTAATATACAGGATCTTTAATCTATGGCAGCCTATTTTTTTTATTTCTTATGTTCGTTCAAAACATTGAGCTTGGCCCCTTTTTTCTTGCCATAAACTTTATCTATCTAGGGGAAGGTTCATTTGATAAGAAATTTAATGTGAAAAGAAAAAGAAGAAATGACATATTAGTAAAATACTATTTCATTTATAACTCATATCATTAATTTTTCTCTGTTTAATTAATTAGCCAACTAATCATTAATTATCCTACATATAATCTACAAAACCTACACATATCAAAATTTTCCTACATATACCCTACACATTCGAAATTTATCCTACACACCTCGAAATATATCCTACACAACTCGTAATTTATCCTACACAAATAGTAATTTATTCTACACTTTAAATTAAGTTGTTTTTTTTTAATTTGGAAAAAATATATATTTTGAAAAGGGGTTACAAATTTAATTTAGTTAGTTATTAAAGGGGAAGAATATAAATTAATGATTTATGTAAGTTTACCGATATACCCTTATATTAAAATTAAAGCAAATATTAAATGAATTAAAATGAAGCATTCTTATTGGTTGAAACTTTTTTTTTAAATTCTTCTCATTTGAACTAATATATAGATAAATATAGTTTCCATCAAAAGATTCTTCACAATTCACGTGTATGGTGTATGTTAGTTGTGGGAATTAACTAGAAGCGCACCCCGCCGTGATGCGGCGGGGGCTTGAAGATGTGTTGCGAAACCGAGTCAATGTAGCGGTGTTAAAATATATTAACATATCCTTTTTTCCGGCAAGTTAGATTAGGGTGATCTATAAAGTATATTTACTAAGCACAATCATTAAGATAGTAAATCCGCTTTGAGTACAGATTATTGCACCATAAACCATCATTGTCCATTTACCCTTGACCATACCCATACGTTCGAGAATCAAGGTTTGTATACGTTTTGTTTCTAAACATGTGTATGTGGTTGTCGGCTCCCATGCAACTTCACAGATTTTAGATATATGTAACTATGTTAAATGTTTTTTCGATGATAGACCACAACCACCAAAATCATCACAACAATAGCCACCACAACATCGCATTCGTCAACACCACAACCGTAAAAAATAAAACCACCACCAACCATATATAAAGATTTTTTGTTACTCATATAGGCACACCTAGAACCGTATTTAAAAGCCCAAATCCAACGGCCAGTCTTTGACTACGGCCACACAAAGCATCTGCTTTTGAATGATCAAATTACGTGATTTCTTTCATCTTTTCATAAAAGCCATTCAAAATTGAATTTATTTCTTTTCCTTAAGGATGGTTCTTATCAGCAGTAAGAAATGCATAAAAATTACACAAAAGTGTATAATACCTGGCATTTATCCATTCATATTGATCAATCTGATTTTATAGGCATTAGAATAAACATGTAAGCTTCTTCCCATGCACGCAAAAGTAAATCAACTACACAAGCATAATGTTTGAGGTCAGGGACAATACCATAATCTTCTGTTATACCCTTTACCCAAAAAAAATCTTCTGTCATAATCTTGTTATAGTCATTAAAATAGTAAATTATATAAACGTCAAAGTAAAAATTGCACATTTGTCACAACGGGTATTTTTAAGAAATTAACGGGTATACCCGATACCCGTGGGTATGCCCGATAACCGACGGGTAATTACCCGACAAATACCCGACGGGTAACGGGCCGGGTATGGGACAAAGAATTACGACCGGGTACGGACTTGGGATTACCAATACCCGACCCAAGCCCCGCCCATTGCCATTCCTAAAAAGCATGAAGCCCTTCTAAAGTGGTACAACAAATGAAACACATGGTACAAGTGGCCCATTGCCATTCCTAAAAAGCATGAAGCCCTTCTAAAGTGGTACAACAAATGAAACACATGGTACAAGTTCTATTGCATAAAAATGTTGCAAATTAGAGTATATATAAATTCCATATTTCACTATTTGTACACTTATTGTCCCTCCACTTTTATCTCATGTCACATTGAATTTTTCACTTTACATTTATTTCACTTCTGGTCCTTCAAGTCTAAATAACTTATTTTCAAAACAACTTTCAGCTTTTTGCATTTTGATCCCTTGATCTTATTAACTCCCGGTTCTTTGTTTATTTATCCGTTTAAGCTCGTATAAATTCCTTTTTCACACCGAGACCTGTAACAATATAAATTAACAAAGTATACAATAAAACTAATACAAACGACTCTAACTAATTACTAAACTATACAAAATACAAAGGATAAAAATGTGTGTTTTACAACACATCAGCCAACAAAAACAAAAGCCATGGTCTGCTAAACAATAACAAACTTCTGCAAAAACTCCAGAAACTTCAGATGTTGGAAAGAAAAAGGGAATTGATGAAACCCTAAACATCCAAACTGAAGAAAAGATTTTATAAAAGCAGAAGAAGCAAGATACAGAAGAGAGCAAAGCCTATAATTGGAAGAAAGAACAGGAGGAGAAGAGTAAAAGGGAAAGCATTGGTACTTCATAAAGAATGAAGTCTTTTAGAAATAATAGACCACCAATTGCCACCTTTCCCAAAAACACTGCTACTCCTAAAAGGCCTGTATCCTCTGCTACACCCAAACCCAAACCTTCCCCTAAAAAACCACCACAAAGGAAGCAGAAAATAGCTTCAAAACCATCCTCACTCTCTAAACCAATAGATGCTGATGCAACAAAAGCATCAGCAGATGTTAGGCAAACAACTGTTGAGACAGATGTTGTCTTAGCAGAGGTTAGCCAATCCACTGCCACCATCAATTTCAACACACCACCATCAACACAACCACCTCCAACACCTCAAAGATTCCCTTCACAACCACCTTCTTCACCTAAACCACCTTCTCCACCTAAAGTTCTTCCACCACCTAAATTTGCTTATGTACGCAAAAGAAAATTTATTGTACATGAGGATGATAAGGAGATTCCATCACCAATCCCCTTTCACCTGTTCCCATCTAAACCACTTCATCCTCATCACTTCCATCTAAAAATCAACTTCTTAATCCAAATACTGGTTCACTACCATCTGTCTTCCCCTTGGCTGCCAAATATCCTCTAGAACTGCTTGCAGTTCAAGGTGAAATGGAATCTATTTACAAAATAGAGGATCCATCCAAAAGAACCTTCCAATCTCTCTATGGCTTCAGACAACCTCAGAACCTAGATGAGTACTTGAAAATGAAAGCAAGACAAGCAGAGGTTATAGCCAGAGAAAATAGCAAAGGGTTAGGTGACAGGAAATACCAAGGTCTACTTTCACATGAGCTTAACAAAGTCATGAAGCTTGAAGACTGTGAGGACCGTGTTCGGGTCTTGAACGCTCCGACCGGAATCTAACACCTACTTGCAAGTGCGGAATCCATGAAATAGGTTGAGAGAATCACTATGATACCGTGTAATGATTGTTTCATTAAGTAGAAAGGAAGTTTACAGATCCTGGAAACAATCAGACAGAGCTTCGCCTCTGATTGCAACAGTTATCTAAAACTAGACCCAAGCACTCCTATTTATAGGAGATGCCCATCCGCCTGAAACCACTATTGCCCATTCGTCCGGATGGAGTGATGTCCATCCGCCCGGATGGACTCCATCCGTCTGGATGGACTGTTACATCATACAAAACCTTGTTTCGAGACAGATTACATTCTAAACATATAGTAAACAATACAAAGACACAAAACAAGATAAACTAAGACTCAATACAAGACGGAAGCTACAGAAATAGTGCATTCACAAAGACTTTGCTAAAGACCTTAGTAAATCCATGTCTGAGTAGCCATTGGATACTGAACTTGAAAAGGAATTAAAGGTTGATTACATTGATCACATAATGAAGCACAAGCCTTACAAAGCAACCATGGCCCAATTCAAGGACTGGTCAACATATGCTCTATTGGAAGAAACTGAAAGAATTACTAAGATGAACAATGATCCTCTGGTCAAGAAAACTCCACCAAATTGGAAGAAATCCAAGCAAGTGGATCCAGATGAAGCATTGAGATTCAAGAGAATGAGAGCAGAGCTTGTTGCTGCTGATTATGGGTCTGCAAGATCAATAGCTAGATGGTCAAAACTTAATATTGAAGAGACCTACAAAAAGCTAGAAGAGCTTAGAGCAAAAGACCCAAAAGTTCCTCAAAAGCCAGTTTATCCTCCAACCACTGTTGGTAGGCCTCAACAGACCCAAGCCTCCAAAAAGCTTCTCTTAACATCTGCTTTACCCACAAATGCCTTGAATCAACTATAAAGGCAAATGCAGACTGATGAGCATAGGTTTGAAGAATATAGAAAAGAGGCCATCAAATGCCAGATTGAATCCCACACTGATGATGTTGCTGACAGACTCACTGCTTATTTAACTGAAACCATTCAAAGGTTGGCAAGCAGACCTCATTCACCAAACTCATCTCTAATAAGTCTTGTCCCAAGAAAACCATCTAATCCAAAAATAGAGTTAATTGCCATTTTCGCCCCTGAGGTTTGGGCACATTTGCCATTTTCGTCCAAAATGACAGTTTGGTACCATTTTGCCCCTCACGTTTGGCCATTTTTGCCATTTTCATCCAAATCTCTAACCTAGTTAAAAAGTTCTGTTAAATGAGAATTTTTTTAATTTAATTTTTTATATTTACTCTATAAAATACAATTGTTTAATTTAATTTTTTAAAAAGTTCTCTAACATAATTGTTTATTATATTTTATAGAGTAAATATAAAAAATTAAAGAGTTAATAACCGTTTCGACCCGTACCGTTTCGAGCCGAACCGTTTCGACCCGTACCGTTTCGAACCCGAACCGTTTCGACCCGTACCGTTTCGACGTAAACCGTTTCGACGCGAACCGAACCGTACCGTTTCGAGCTGAACCGTTTTGAAGCGAACCGTTTCGACGCGAACCGTTTCGACCCGTACCGTTTCGAGCCGAACCGTTTCGACGCGAACCGTTTCGACGCGAACCGTTTCGAGCCGAACCGTTTCGAGCCGTACCGTTTCGACCCGTACCGTTTCGACGCGAACCGTTTCGAGCCGAACCGTTTCGACCCGTACCGTTTCGAACCCGAACCGTTTCGAGCTGAACCGTTTCGAACCGAACCGTTTCGATGCGAACCGCCGTTTCGAGCCGAACCGTTTCGACCCGTACCGTATCGAAACGGTACGGTTCGGTTCGCGTCGAAACGGTACGCGTCGAAACGGTTCGGGTTCGAAACGGTACGGGTCGAAACGGTTCGGCTCGAAACGGTTCGGGTTCGAAACGGTTTGCGTCGAAACGGTACGGGTCGAAACGGTTCGGCTCGAAACGGTTCGGGTTCGAAACGGTACGGGTCGAAACGGTTCGGCTCGAAACGGTACGGGTCGAAACGGTTCGCGTCGAAACGGTACGGGTCGAAACGGTTATTAACTCTTTAATTTTTTATATTTACTCTATAAAATATAATAAACAATTATGTTAGAGAACTTTTTAAAAAATTAAATTAAACAATTGTATTTTATAGAGTAAATATAAAAAATTAAATTAAAAAAATTCTCATTTAACAGAACTTTTTAACTAGGTTAGAGATTTGGATGAAAATGGCAAAAATGGCCAAACGTGAGGGGCAAAATGGTACCAAACTGTCATTTTGGACGAAAATGGCAAATGTGCCCAAACCTCAGGGGCGAAAATGGCAATTAACTCTCCAAAAATACTAAAGTGGAAGTCATCCTCAGACACCCACATATTGACTTTGCTCAGATCAGATGGTAATGTTGAAAGGATAAAAAGGGAGGATGCATATGGTCTGAATTCAAATGACCTCTTAGATCTGCTGAACCTTCAACTGGAAAGGGATAATGAAGATGACATGGATTCCTTCGACTTTGAACTACAGTTCAAAGGGCAAATCCGGGAATTACGATGAGGAATAAAGATCAAGAATAAATGAAGGGTTTTGGCATCATCTGTTCTAAGGGGAGATTGTTGGCTCATGTGGATCCCACCTTGAGAACATATGATACAAAGCCAAAACAGTCATGCAACAACTGATCCAGAATAATAGTGCTTTGGATTCATTCTCTCCCTAATGACAAAGACATTCAAACAACTGCTGCTTATAAGGTCTGCTCAATGCTAAAGTCTGCTGGTTCACTAAAGTCTGTTGAAGTTAAACCACCGATGAAGACCAAAGGTCTACTGGAAGCAAAGGTCTGATCATCCTTTGAAGAAGGTCTGCTAAAGCTTCATCAGAGGATAGAGCCATCAGAGTTTAGAGTCCATCAGTGTTTTGTAATCAGTGCTTTATTAATGTAACAGTGTTTAGCTAACAGAGTTTAGAGGTTGTTAGTATTGTTAGATGTTATTGTCTCGGTGACGTCAACAAAGATGCCACAATGGTTAGGTTTGTACTATAAATAGATAGTGCCTGTACCGTTCTATTAGACCACTTCTCACTTGCATTTTGTACGAACAAACTTTGTGATCTCAGGTTGAGGGGGTGTTGTAATTCATGCAATACGTGAATCATTGTGTAATACAATCATTCAACACAAAGTGTTCATGATGAAAGCATATCTTCCATTGTTTGTGTTATAAAGTTTTCTTCATTCCGCTGCATTATTTTCATACTTATTATCATCTTTCATTCTTCATCTTAAAACAAACACAAACAATTCAAACTCAGATCCTAACAGGTCGTGTCCCTTGTACACGAGGCCATGAGGCCATGCAAACCTCCTGTTTTTCAGTTTTTCGCATAATTTATCGCACCTAACTGATTAATACTTGTTCTCTGCAGACAATGGCACCACATAAATGGTTAAGGTTCAAGATCGAGCACACACATTGTGCGGAACGCATGGAAATCCTAAAGGCTAGGCCCGAGGAACTGCCTCGGCAAGTGTGCTACGACACTCTAAAAAGTGTGGAGTGGAGAGAGAGGTACGACAGTTTGGTGACGGGACTGTTGCGTGTCTTTTTGGAGGCACCGTTGCAGTCTATTTATAAATTCAACCTTGAATTCTTAAGTAGTTTTAGCCTCAAAAAGGACATCGACGATATGTTTAACAATGAAGCGGTGACTTTTCGTTATGGAGGTACCTAGTTTGGAGTCTTTCTGGCACAGTTTGGTGTGGATGTGGGAATCTACACCGAGGAGGAAGTTGGGGAATTAGTCTTCACCGATAGCATTGTAGAAATGTCTGACAACACACGAAATACTTTTTGGGCACAAATCGGGGAAGTAATTTACAACCGAAGCGCCACCAAGAGCACCAAAATCAGAGACCCACTTATCTGCTACATACATTGGGCCCTGAGCGGTACCTTGTGCTAGAGAAAAGATAGTGGGGGTGTCGTGAACCTTCGGGAGCTAACTTGCTTATACTGTATCCTGAACCGATAACCCCTGAATGTCGCCTACATGCTCCTCAAGAATATGGCCACCAACGTGAAGGCTACATATCCCACGCCTATATTCTTTGGAGGTTGGATTGCCCTGGTCTACAAGGCCTACGCCACACGCACCCCACGCAGCTTTACCAAGGGTGTTGGTGTAACCCGGGCCAATGTCAGCCTCTTCTAAAGCTTCAGCCTCATTGCCGACTGCAACAATGCTCTCATACGCTTCAAGGATAACAAGGGCAAAATTTGGAGCCCAAACGACCCAAACCAAGTCCTTGCCATTGAGGATGACCCGAACCGTCCTCCGCGTTCCTCTTATAAGTTTTCCCCCGGATCTTCCTCTCAACGAGGAAGCGATTTCCCTAACATGCACAATTTATATAATATAATGTAGGAAACGCTTTAGGTGAGCCGGAATGCCTTCAGCCTTGGTCAAAGCACCAACACCCGCGTTGGAGGCATGGAGAGAAGTATCAACACCATGCGGGCCGACATCTCATACATGCGGGAGCACATGGCGTATCAGGAGGACAAGGAGGAGGGCGAGGAGATGGAGTCGGATTAGAGGGCTTTGGCGATGAAGGTGGCGTGGTGGCGACATAAAGGTTAAATCTTTTCTCTCTTTTCTATGATGGTGATGGTTATGTGCGGGCTGCGACCTGTTGAACAATTAACTTGTTGAACAATTTACTTTTCTGTACTTTTTATTTTCTTTTTATGTGGTTGTGATGATGGATGATAACGATTAAACGTTCGTAACATAGGATTTTATGTTTTCTCATTATATTGTGTTGTTGTGGTATGAATGAGTATATAGGTACCTTGGGATGCTTGAATCCGCCAAGCATACAGATCCCCAGACCCGAAACAGGAGGCCCGACACCTTAACAATTGTTTTAAAAAAGAAACAGAAGCTTTACACGGGGCCCCGTGCCTCCTTGTCGCTGTAACTTTTTCTTTCTGGACTTGCCACACGGGGTCGTATCCCTTTGACACGCCTCCGTGCCCAGCTTCTGTAAGTTTTCTGATACTGGCACTTTTACACGGGGTCGTGCCTCAGAGACACGCCCCCGTTCCCAGTGTCTGTTTTATGAAAAATTTACTGTTTTTATTACATGTTTTACACATTTAATCAATCTAACCTATTTTGGACACATTTAGGACAATGTGTAATTTAAGTGTGTGTGTGTGTGGTGGGGGGGGGGGACTTGAATAACTTGAAAACTTTTTTGTCCTAAAAACAAGCCTTACACAAAAATCTACTTGGAACCGTTGATGTGCTTAAAATACAACAAATAAATTATATCAAATACGGCGTAAAATCAACCCTTTTTCGGTACTAATGTTGGAAAAAGCTTGTTTTTCTGTTGCTTTTTAATTTACAGGGTCAAAAGAGTTTAAATGTGCAAAAGGAGCAAAAAGACAGCAAAAACCAACATAAATACAAAGAAGGAGGAATTGACGCAACTCACCAAGCCCCAATCCACATCCAAACCACAAAAATAACAAGATCAGAAGACCTGACATGGGGCCGTGTCCGCCTGACACGGGCCGCGTTCGAGACTGGATGCTGTGCAGAAGAAAAGACAACAGCAAAGGACAAAACTGACACCCAACACGGTGCCGTGCTAAGCCAACACTGGCGTGGTCAACTCAAAGATTTTCAGAATCTGCGATACTACAACAAGTACATTGGCCACGGGCCATGCCGTTGACACACGGGGCCGTGTTAGTACAAGACCTGACAAGTAGTTAATGAGAAAGAGAGAGAGAGAGAGAGATGACCACGGGGCCGTGCCAGGGGGCACGGGCCGTGGTGGAGCTTCTGATTTCAGCTATAAATAGATGTGTTTGGTTCCATTCCAAAGCATCCCTAGTCAAACCACGTCTCTCTCACTTGCCACCACTCCACCACCACTACAACACCATCATCCACCACCATCATCCATTTTTCATCATTTAGAGTGTGTGTAGTAGTCTCGGGATCCAAGATTGATAGTAAGAGTCTTTGTCAAACAAAGGCCATGCTTGGCTAAACTCTTACATCAGTTGGTGAAGACAAATCTTTTGTGTATTTTCTTTTATGATTTCCAACCTTTGGCAACTTTTTAATTGGGTATGTATTAATGACTTTAATAACTAGTTTTTTATATTGAAGGCCAATTTATCTAATCATTCCTCATATGTTGTTGATTCACATATTCGTGTCTTTACGGTCTATATAAAGCGCGTTAATTGCTTGAAAGGGGGTTAGAAGGGTGGTTGGGTAAATTTTATGTCTCGTTTAGTGTCTAGATCCTCCGAGAACCTGGTTCAAGCCTAGTAACACTTCACGAGTCGGAGCGGGCATTACCCATCATGGGAGAAGTGCCAAAAGCTTGAACCCATTATCAATAAACTACTATTAAAACTTTAAACCAACCCTGCGAGGACTGTATCCCTGCTGACTCAGACCAAAAGGTTGAGGGTGATCGCTGCATGGAAGGGGGCCCACCACTTTTTGCATTAATAACTTACTTAATTATCTTTCAATAATCCGACCTAGTGGGACTGTATCCTTGCTGACTTAGACCACTAGGTTGAGGGTAACGTCGCCTTCACAAGAGGGGCCTACTACTATAAGTAAGATAATCTCTTAAAATGCCCAAAGTGCGGAAATCATCAAAAGGATAGATGAAAGATGAGTCAGAACCAAGTGATTCTTTCTTGTCTATCTATTTTTCCTTATATTTCATTTTTGCTTTTTAGTTTATTTTTTATAGTTTTAAAAAATATTTTCTCAAAGTTTGGTTAGATTAGACGTTGATGATAAGCCGGTATTAAAAGCTCTTGTGTCCTTGGACGAACTCGGTATCTTGCTGATGTGTTCAAAATACCACATATAAATTACATCAAATGAGGCATAAAATCAACCCCTTTTTAGTACTAATGTTGGAAAAAGCTTGCATTTTTGTTCCTTTTGAATAAACAGGGTTTAATGAGCTTAAAAGAACAAAAGAAGCAAAAAGACAGCAAAAACCAACATTAAATGCTATAAAGAAGGATTGACCAACTTGCCGAACCCCCGTCCACATCCAAACCCAAGAAATAACAAAGACAGAAGCTTTGGCACGGGTCCGTGCTCACCTAGCACGGGCCGTGCCCGGTGGGAATTTACTGCAGCAGAAAGAGATAACAACAAAAGACAAAATTTAAGCTCAACATGGGGCCATGCTAAAGTAAAACGGGGCATGGTCAACTCTTAGATTTCCAGAATCTGAAGAAGTACAGCAAGTACATTTTCCACGGGATGTGCCGTTGACACACGGGGCCATGTTAGTACAAGTCTGACACTGCAGTTAATGTAGAAGAGAGAGACTGATGACCACGGGGCTGTGCCAGGCGGGCACGGGCAGTGCTGGATGAACTGATTTCAGCTATAAATAGGGATGCTTGGTTCCACTTCAACTCATCCCTTGGCAAACCACTTCTCTCTCACTTGCCACCACTCCACCACCACTACAACACCATCATCCACCACCATCATCCACTTTTCATCTTTAGAGTGTGTGCGTAGTCTCGGGATCTAAGATTGATCGTAAGAATCTTTGTCAAACAAAGGCCATGCTTGGCTAAATTCTTACATCACGTGGTGAAGATTTTTCTTTTATGTATTTCTTTTATGATTTCCAATCTTTGGCTACTTTTTAATTGGGTATGTATTAATGACGTTAATAAATAAATTTTTTATATAGAAGGCGAATTTACTCAATCATTCTTCATATGTTCATTGACTCAACGTATTCATGTCTTTACGGTCTATATAAAGCATGTTAATTTCCTGGAAGGGGGTTAGAAGGGTGGTTTGGGTAATTCTATGTCTCGTTCAGTGTATAGATCCTGCGAGAACCTGGTTCAAGCCCAGTAACACCTCACGAGTCGGAGCGGGCATTACCCACCACGGGAGAGGTGCAAAAAGCTTGAATCCCTTATTCTTAAACTTTTATTAAAACATTAAACCAACCCCGCGAGGACTGTATCCCTGCTGACTCAGACCAACGGGTTGAGGGTGATCGCCGCCTCGAAAGAGGGGTCCACCACATTTTGAATTAATAACTTACTTAATTATCTTTCAATAATCCGACTTAGTGGGATTGTATCCTTGCTGACTCAAACCACTAGGTTGAGGGTAACGTCGCCTCGGAAGAGGGGCTTACTACTATAACTAAGATAATCTCTTAAAATGCCCAAAGTGCGGAAATTATCAAAAGTGTCACACCCCCAAAATCCACCATGCGGAGCGTCACCGCTTGGAGGCGTGACATGACCAGGATCGAGCCACCAATCATATTGAACATCGTAATTAAGTAAATAAGACCAACCACAATACGATTGGTGACCAAAGCTAGTTAACCATGTTTAGTTTAAACAGCGGAAGCATAAAAGTAAATCCAAAAGCATAAGTCCATAGTTTATAAGTTAAAGTTCAAAACGCAAGTTTAATAAGTTCATAAGGATTTAAATAATAAGCACGGAACATAACCGTCCGTACACCACAACGACTCCTTCCTCGTGCAAGCTCCAAGCGTTTAACGACCTGTAAGGCATGTAACAACGAGTCAACAACAAAGTTGAGTGAGTTCACGTTTGGTTGTTTAGTTTTAAGTTGTTTCTGAAAAACGTGGTTTGACTTTCGTTGGCTTAATTGCCGTGGGGGTTACCCCGTAGTTGAAAGTATGTTTAACCAGTTCCTTTTTCATTACCCAAACCATAACCATAATCAGTGGGGGCTTTCCCCGTGTGAACTACTAGACGGTATGATATCGACTACTACGCAAATAAGTTGTGCCCTATATCAGTGTCTATCATCACTGATAGTCTGCCATAGTCCATTAGTACACGCCCGTCCGATCGGCACGGTGTGAGGTTTGTTAAACCTAATAGCGCTATTAACTAATGACCCGCTCGCCATTGGCCTCGGCGATTAAGTCGATATAATGAAGAAGGACTTATTGATAGAGTTTTGTCTAGCTAGTTTTTAAGGTTGTTGTCCTACACCAGGAGGACGAACGTACGTATTCTGCATCAGGAGAATTCATAGGATTAATAATGGCATCCTACCTATGGAGGATGGCCGTACATATCTTCCCAAGGGGATATGTAGATTTAGTTTTTAAATTCTTTAACCCATTCCCAAACCACCGGGAATCCCATGCCTTGTAAAAAGTGTGAACTCACCTCGGTTTGCTCGGTTAGATTCTCAAATATAGCTAACAGTCAAGGTCGGTCAATCACGTCCTAATATGGTTACCAGTTAGTCATTTAGTGATTTTTAAATAGAGCACAAAGTTCCTACACGTATCTATCACATAACATGCATCACTTTAACGGTTTATGCCCATATAAGTTTCCCATCCATTCCCCACTCATAAACAAACATACGATGATGCACATAACACATATAACATGTTATATCATTCACAGATAACCTACCCGACATTTAGACATGCAAATTACAACTTATGTCATTTCAGCATTAATATTCAAAACCGGCTTTTTTCGGACATTTTAATAAAATAGTTAACTTATTCCAAAAATTCCCAAATTTTTACAAAATGTCTTAAACGTTCCATATTTTATTGTGTAAAAATATCAGGGTCCAGTTCATTACTAATATTTTATAAAAATTCATTTTCCAGACTGAACTCAGATTTATCTTTTTCTGACCACAGTCCACGGAATAATTTATTTAAAATTCATCGAGAGTCCGATTTAAGAAATTCCAGTGAGATAATTACAAATACATTGGTGGTCATCTACAGTACAACTTTCATGATCTAACCCTACACAGAACTCAAGTTATGACAGAAAACAAAACGCATATTTTCAGCAGAAAAATGCAGCTCTAGCTGCTGTTACAAAATGACGCTTTAAAAATAGTAAACGAAGTCCAAAAATTATGATTCCAGTACCATTAGAACCGTATTTCATAATAACACGTTATAGACTCAAAATATCAGTTTTTCGTTGAGTTATGACCTGTTTACAGCCAACTGAAGTTGGCTGTAAAACTTGGACAGATTCTGTTTTCATTCTTTAACTTTCTAACTTGTGTTCGATTGATTCCGTTAACATGTTTAGTGACCACAACAACATCAAACATCAATATTACAAGTAGATCAGCAAGTAAATCAGTAACATAATCAAGACAACTTCAGTTTATCATCACTTCATCATGTTTCATCAATATTTCATTACAAGTTAGTTTATATGCAAGCCTTTGTTCATGGTTCTTTAGTGTTCATGGATTTTCATCATCAAACATCTATTAACCACTTAAATAACATAAAGAATGAACGGATCTAAGTTCTTACCACTAGCTCAAGGCTAGGGGAGTTCGAGTGTAGAAAAGTGATGGTTAATAGCGAATGGAGAAGGTCCTTCCACTTCCGAGAGCACCGAGCTTCGTTGTTGGACCTCTTACACCTTTGTATGTATGAGGAATGATTGAACAAGAGCTTGATGATGGTGGTAGTATGGTGGAAGGTGGCTGCCGAACTCAAAGGAGGAGAGAAGAAGAGAAGTTTTGAAAGTGTGTTGTGTTGAGAATGGTGGTTATGTTCTAAAGGCTAGTGCTTATATCCTCCAACACAATATAGTCCCATGGATAATATGTTCCTTAGAGTACATACATATCCTAATTAAAAATCAAAGAAATCCCACCATTTAGGCATGTGGTCGATTAGGCTAGGAGGGGGGGGGGGTGTCTAGTTGGGTTTCAACTAATTGGTTAAGGATCTTGGTTAGAATTCAAGAGTTTAGTTGGTGATTATATGTGTGGTGTAATATATAGTGTGTTAGGGTGTTCGGGGACCCTAACTAACTTAGAAAAATAAAAACAATGTATTTGACAATATTTTTGTGTTTCGGGTAAAGTCCGGTTGTTCGGTTCGGTGTTGTTTCGTTAAAGTGCTTAATTAATCCGTAAAGTGTCCTATATATATATATATATATATATATATATATATATATATATATATATATATATTTGTAACGTTTTTAATTTCTAACACTTAGGAAATCATAACGGACTATTTAATGACTTTTCTGTACACTACTAGTATATCAACAAGCACATGTAAGTATAACACAGATATCAGAAAGCAGTTAAGTAATTCCACACAGTCGTCAAGCACTTTAATTATCATTAATAAATTGTACGGAATACATGTAAATTTGAGGGTTGTCACAGTCTCCCCCTGTTAAGAGAATTTCGTCCCGAAATTTAGCGCGTGGTTACTGAGGAAGCTAGTTAAGTTGCGTTGTTTTCCTGATTTTCCTGGGGTGTCACATCATCCCCCCGTTGATTTGGAATTTCGTCCCGAAATTCTGCAGTAGCTTCAGCCTCAGTAGTGGTTGCGTTTTTCTTAAACAGCTGGGGGTACTTGAGTTTCATTTGGTCTTCTCGTTCCCAGGTATACTCTGGGCCACGACGGGAATCCCAACGAACTCGGACTAGAGGTATCCTGGTATGCTTGAGGATCTTAACATCTCGATCCGTAATCTCTACTAGTTCCTCGACGAATCGCAGCTGGTCGTCGATAGTGAGCTCCTTGAGAGGAACTATGAGGGTCTCATCTGACAGACACTTCTTCAGATTCGACACATGGAAAACATTGTGAACTCCACTGAGTTCTTCAGGTAGATTCAACCTGTAGGCGACTTTGCCAATTTTCTCAATGATCTCGAACGGTCCGACATAACGCGGATTGAGCTTGCCTCATTTGCCAAAGCGGACTACACCTTTCCAAGGTGAGACTTTGAGTAGCACTCGATCCCCAACCTGGAACTCGAGTGGTTTTCTTCCTTTATCAGCATAGCTTTTCTGACGGTCACGAGCTGCCGCCATTCGCTGTCGTATCTGAGCAATTCTCTCGGTGGTATCTACCACAAGTTCTGGGCCAGTGATTTGACTGTCACCAACTTCTGCCCAACAAAGAGGTGATCGGCATTTACGTCCGTATAATGCCTCAAACGGAGCGGCTTAGATGCTGGTGTGGTAGCTGTTGTTATACGAAAACTCCACTAGCGGGAGGTGCTTTTCCCAGCCATTACCAAAATCGATTACACACGCCCTAAGCATGTCTTCAAGGGTCTGGATGGTGCGTTTAGATTGCCCATCCGTCTGTGGATGATACGCGGTGCTCATATCTAAACGTGAGCCAAAAGACTTGTGCATAGCTTGCCACAATTCCGAAGTAAAACGCGCGTCACGATCAGAAATGATGGAGGTTGGCACTCCGTGCCTTGATACCACTTCCTTTAGGTAAATGTCTGCAAGAGTAGAAAACTTATCCGTTTCTTTGATAGCCAGAAAATGTGCAGACTTGGTCAGTCGATCTACGATCACCCAAATGGTATCGTTTCCACGTTGGGATCTAGGCAGGCCAGTAATGAAATCCATGGAAATTTGCTCCCATTTCCATTTAGGTATCTCTGGTTGTTGAAGTAGGCCTGATGGTTTCTGATATTCAGTCTTGACTCTCGCACAAGTCAAGCACTTACTGACGTAGGTTGCTATGTGGGCTTTCATGCCAGGCCACCAATACGTAGTCTTGAGGTCATGGTACATCTTATCCGAACCAGGATGTACCGAATAACGAGACTTATGTGCTTCATCCATCACAAGCTTGCGTAGGTCTCCATAAAGCGGAACCCAGATGTGTCCGTTAACATAGTAGGCACCGTCTTCCTTTTTTTCTAGCCGCTGCCTCGATCCTCGTAAGGATTCAGCTCTGATGTTCTCCGCTTTCAATGCTTCAACCTAAGCATCGCGAATCTGAGCGGGAAGGTTAGATTGGATGGTAAGCTGTAAAGCACGTACACGCTTAGGTATAGTATCCTTCCGACTGAGGGCGTCGGCCACAACATTGGCCTTGCCCGGATGGTATTTGATCGCGCATTCGTAATCATTCAAGAGCTCGACCAATCGGCGTTGTCGCATGTTTAACTCCTTTTGCTTGAAGATATGCTCGAGACTCCTGTGATCGGTGTAAATGGTGCACTTGGTACCGTACAGGTAATGTCTCCATATCTTGAGTGCGAAAACAACTGCACCCAGCTCCAGATCATGAGTAGTGTAGTTCCTTTCGTGAACTTTAAGTTGGCGTGATGCGTAGGCAATGACCTTGTCACGTTGCATCAACACGCAACCAAGTCCTTGGATGGAAGCGTCGTAGTAAACTACAAAATCATCTGTGCCTTCAGGCAATGAAAGAATAGGCGCGCTACAAAGTCTCTCCTTTAAGTGTTGAAAAGCAGATTCCTGTGCATCACCCCAATGGTAGGTGACACCCTTCTGGGTCAGTGAAGTGAGAGGTTGCGCAATCTTGGAGAAATCCTTGATAAACCTTCTGTAATATCCTGCCAAACCCAAGAATTGGCGGATTTCTGTTGGTGTACGGGGTGCAGGCCAGTTCTTGATCGAGTCAACCTTGGATGGATCAACATGAATCCCATCCTTGTTTACCACATGGCCTAGAAAGTGGACTTCGCGAAGCCAGAAGTCACATTTCGAAAACTTGGCATACAACTGCTCTTTTCGAAGAAGTTCCAGCATAAGTCGTAGATGCTGCTCGTGTTCCTCCTGACTCTTAGAATAGATCAGGATATCG
This sequence comes from Helianthus tuberosus, assembly GCA_030545235.1. Classification (NCBI taxonomy): domain Eukaryota; kingdom Viridiplantae; phylum Streptophyta; class Magnoliopsida; order Asterales; family Asteraceae; genus Helianthus; species Helianthus tuberosus. The sequence goes on along the minus strand of CM060392.1, from coordinate 65,470,111 downwards.
TCGATGAACACAATAACGAACTTATCCAGGTAAGGTTTGCATACTCGGTTCATGAGATCCATGAAGACCGCTGGTGCATTCGTCAGCCCGAATGGCATAACCAGAAACTCGTAATGGCCGTAACGAGTTCTGAATGCTGTTTTGGAGACGTCCTCATCTCGGACCCTCATCTGATGGTATCCCGATCTCAAATCAATCTTGGAGTAATAGCTCGACCCTTGCAACTGGTCGAACAAGTCGTCAATACGTGGGATAGGATAACGATTCTTCACGGTCACCCTGTTAAGTTCGCGGTAGTCGATACACATTCTGAAAGTACCATCTTTCTTTTTCACAAACAAGACTGGAGCTCCCCAGGGCAAAGAGCTAGGACGTATAAAACCTTTTTCCGAGAGTTCTCGTAATTGCGTGGACAGTTCTTCAAGTTCTGATGGAGCTAGACGATAAGGTGCTCGAGCTATGGGCGCTGCTCCAGGAGCTAGCTCGATTTGAAATTCAACTTGAAGATGAGGCGGAAGACCAGGTAATTCCTCAGGAAATACCTCGGGAAAGTCACGTACAATAGGGATGTCTTCAATTCTCTTCTCTTCCGTTGATGTGTCAGTAACGAGTGCTAAAATGGCAGTGTGGCCCTTTCGCAAGCACTTCTGGGCCTTAAGGAAAGAGATGATGCCTTCGACAACACCACTCTTATCGCCATGAATCATGAGAGATTCCTCACCAGAACGAGGAATGCGGACGATTTTCTCCTTGCAAACAATCTCCGCTTGATGATGAGATAGCCAATCCATCCCAATAACGACGTCGAAACTACCAAGTGTGATAGGAATAAGATCGATAGGGAAAGTCTGACCAGCCAAGACGAGGTTACAACCCTTAACTACGTGTGTGGCTTCAAGACTTTTACCATTTGCTAGCTCTATCGTGTGTTTGGTGTTTAGAAGTGTTGGAGTGCGCTTAAGCATTTGGCTAACTTTTAAGGATACATAACTAGTATCGGCACCCGAATCGAATAAAACAGTAACAAAGAAGTCGTCCAGAAGAAACTTACCCATCACAACGTTGGGATCGTTCCTTGCATCACCTTGACCAATCATGAACACACGACCCCTTGCTCCATTACCATTGTTGTTACCCTCGTTGTTGCCTCCATTGTTGCCTCCATTGTTGTTCCCGTTTCCTTGATTGTTGTTGTTCTGATTCTGGTTCAGTTGGGGGCAGTTCCTCTTAAAGTGACCTTCAGCGCCACACTGAAAGCATCCTTTATTGCCCTGCTGTTGCTGCTGCTGGTGATTCTGTGTAGCTTGTTGTTGTTGTTGGCGATTCTGATTTGCAGGACGCGGGCTCCTGCAATCTCTAGCTTCATGGCCCAGCTTGTGACATCTCTGACATCGACCTTTGTTGCACTGCCCGCTGTGATGCTTGTTGCACCGGTTGCACTTGGGGTGGTTTCCTCGGTATCCACCCTGTCCTTGATTACCGGAAGATTGCTGACCAGGACTCTGGTAGTCATCAGTCTTTCGCTGCTGAGAGTGAATCGAAGCAGAACCCTTACTAGAGTTCCCATCCCATTTTCGCTTGTTGTCGGTAGGTGCATCAGAAGTAGCTGTGGCACTGATTCGTTTGGGCAGTCTGTTTTGCTCCACCGCCTGGTCAGTGAGTCGATGGGCCAACTTGATGATTTGCTGTATGGTACCCAGGTTGGCTGAAGTCACGTGACTTTGAATCTCTGGTACAAGGCCCTTGAGATACAGCTTAATTCGTTTGATGGGAGGGTCCACCATGGTAGGGCACAAGATGGCCAGCTCATTTGACCTTTTCGTATACGCCTCAATCTCAGACCCCGTCATTTTCAGGTTGAAAAACTCCACCTCTAGTTTGTGGATGTCATCACGGCTACAATACTCTTCCTTGATCATTTCCTTGAAATCGTTCCATGGGGTGGCATTAGCAGCAACCAACCCCAGCATCTGAACCTGAGCGTTCCACCACGTGAGCGCTATTCCTTAAAGAGTACCCGTAGCATACTTCACTCTACGAGCCTCGGGGCATTCGCACATCTCAAAGATAGACTCGATCTTCTCAAACCAGTGGAGGAGGCCTACAGCTCCTTCAGTGCCACTGAAAGTAGTAGGTCGGTAGTCCATGAAGGTTTTAAACGTGCACATAGGAGGCTGAGCATGTTGACCTGTTGCGCGAGAATAAAAGACAAGATTAAGCATGAGGGTTGGTTTGCGAAGGTAGGATCTAAACGTCCTAAGGTGAGTTGGTATGGCAGGTTATACCTCCTGCAGGGTTAGCTGCGAGTGCCTCAGCGACTCGTTCGTTGATCAAAGCCGTCAACTGGGCTTGAGTGAGGTTGATACGTCCTCCGCGTCCGCTCATGATCTTCATAATGAAGCAACGTAAGTGAGAAAGGTGTCGCGAAAGTGCGTAAGTGTGGGACGATAGTAGAGAGTAAGCACACAAGGTTCAAATAGCAATTATCACGTTATCTAATGCACTGTGAGAACTATCTAACCGACAATAAATCATACCACTTATGGTGTCGAGTCTTGCACGTGGAGCGAAGCGTCATTGTGGATCGTGGAGCACTGTACAAGTTATAGTCTGGTTTTATCAAAAAGCCTTTTCCCCTTTTTAAAACCAAGTTCACTATAACCAATGGCTCTGATACCAATCTGTCACACCCCCAAAATCCACCATGCGGAGCGTCACCGCTTGGAGGCGTGACATGACCAGGATCGAGCCACCAATCATATTGAACATCGTAATTAAGTAAATAAGACCAACCACAATACGATTGGTGACCAAAGCTAGTTAACCATGTTTAGTTTAAACATCGGAAGCATAAAAGTAAATCCAAAAGCATAAGTCCATAGTTTATAAGTTAAAGTTCAAAACGCAAGTTTAATAAGTTCATAAGGATTTAAATAATAAGCACGGAACATAACCGTCCGTACACCACAACGACTCCTTCCTCGTGCAAGCTCCAAGCGTTTAACGACCTGTAAGGCATGTAACAACGAGTCAACAACAAAGTTGAGTGAGTTCACGTTTGGTTGTTTAGTTTTAAGTTGTTTCTGAAAAACGTGGTTTGACTTTCGTTGGCTTAATTGCCGTGGGGGGTACCCCGTAGTTGAAAGTATGTTTAACCAGTTCCTTTTTCATTACCCAAACCATAACCATAATCAGTGGGGGCTTTCCCCGTGTGAACTACTAGACGGTATGATATCGACTACTACGCAAATAAGTTGTGCCCTATATCAGTGTCTATCATCACTGATAGTCTGCCATAGTCCATTAGTACACGCCCGTCCGACCGGCACGGTGTGAGGTTTGTTAAACCTAATAACGCTATTAACTAATGACCCGCTCGCCATTGGCCTCGGCGATTAAGTCGATATAATGAAGAGGGACTTATTGATAGAGTTTTGTCTAGCTAGTTTTTAAGGTTGTTGTCCTACACCAGGAGGACGAACGTACGTATTCTGCACCAGGAGAATTCGTAGGATTAATAATGGCATCCTACCTATGGAGGATGGCCGTACATATCTTCCCAAGGGGATATGTAGATTTAGTTTTTAAATTCTTCAACCCATTCCCAAACCACCGGGAATCCCATGCCTTGTAAAAAGTGTGAACTCACCTCGGTTTGCTCGGTTAGATTCTCAAATATAGCTAACAGTCAAGGTCGGTCAATCACGTCCTAATATGGTTACCAGTTAGTCATTTAGTGATTTTTAAATAGAGCACAAAGTTCCTACACGTATCTATCACATAACATGCATCACTTTAACGGTTTATGCCCATATAAGTTTCCCATCCATTCCCCACTCATAAACAAACATACGATGATGCACATAACACATATAACATGTTATATCATTCACAGATAACCTACCCGACATTTAGACATGCAAATTACAACTTATGTCATTTCAGCATTAATATTCAAAACCGGCTGTTTTCGGACATTTTAATAAAATAGTTAACTTATTCTAAAAATTTCCAAATTTTTACAGAATGTCTTAAACGTTCCATATTTTATTATGTAAAAATATCAGGGTCCAGTTCATTACTAATATTTTATAAAAATTCATTTTCCGGACTGAACTCAGATTTATCTTTTTCTGACCACAGTCCATGGAATAATTTATTTAAAATTCATCGAGAGTCCGATTTATGAAATTCCAGTGAGAGAATTTCAAATACATCGGTGGTCATCTACAGTACAACTTTCATGATCTAACTCTACACAGAACTCAAGTTATGACAGAAAACAAAACACATATTTTCAGCAGAAAAATGCAGCTCTAGCTGCTGTTACAAAATGACGCTTTAAAAATAGTAAACGAAGTCCAAAAATTATGATTCCAGTTCCATTAGAACCGTATTTCATAATAACACGTTATAGACTCAAAATATCAGTTTTTCGTTGAGTTATGACCTGTTTACAGCCAACTGAAGTTGGCTGTAAAACTTGGACATATTCTGTTTTCATTCTTTAACTTTCTAACTTGTGTTCGATTGATTCCGTTAACATGTTTAGTGACCACAACAACATCAAACATCAATATTACAAGTAGATCAGCAAGTAAATCAGTAACATAATCAAGACAACTTCAGTTTATCATCACTTCATCATGTTTCATCAATATTTCATTACAAGTTAGTTTATATGCAAGACTTTGTTCATGGTTCTTTAGTGTTCATGGATTTTCATTATCAAACACCTATTAACCACTTAAATAACATAAAGAATGAACGGATCTAAGTTCTTACCACTAGCTCAAGGCTAGGGGAGTTCGAGTGTAGAAAAGCGATGGTTAATAGCGAATGGAGAAGGTCCTTCCACTTCCGAGAGCACCGAGCTTCGTTGTTGGACCTCTTACACCTTTGTATGTATGAGGAATGATTGAACAAGAGCTTGATGATGGTGGTAGTATGGTGGAAGGTGGCTGCCGAACTCAAAGGAGGAGAGAAGAAGAGAAGTTTTGAAAGTGTGCTGTGTTGAGAATGGTGGTTATGTTCTAAAGGCTAGTGCTTATATCCTCCAACACAATATAGTCCCATGGATAATATGTTCCTTAGAGTACATACATATCCTAATTAAAAATCAAAGAAATCCCACCATTTAGGCATGTGGTCTATTAGGCTAGGAGGGGGGGGGTGTCTAGTTGGGTTTCAACTAATTGGTTAAGGATCTTGGTTAGAATTCAAGAGTTTAGTTGGTGATTATATGTGTGGTGTAATATATAGTGTGTTAGGGTGTTCGGGGACCCTAACTAACTTAGAAAAATAAAAACAATGTATTTGACAATATTTTTGTGTTCTGGGTAAAGTCCGGTTGTTCGGTTCGGTGTTGTTTCGTTAAAGTGCTTAATTAATCCGTAACGTGTCCTATATATATATTTTTGTAACGTTTTTAATTTCTAACACTTAGGAAATCATAACGGACTATTTAATGACTTTTCTGTACACTACTAGTATATCAACAAGCACATGTAAGTATAACACAGATATCAGAAAGCAGTTAAGTAATTCCACACAGTCGTCAAGCCTTTTAATTATCATTAATAAATTGTACGGAATACATGTAAATTTGAGGGTTGTCACAAAAAGAGTACATTTAAGTTGGATCCAAGTGATTCTTTCTTGTCTATCATTTTTATTTTTTGTTTTTATCTTTTTATTAATTTAAAAATCTTTTTCCAAAAGTTGGTCCGATTAGACGTTGACGATAAGCCGATACTAAAAGCTCTTGTGTCATTCGATGACCTCGGTATCTTGCCATCGCTATACTACGTCCGCGTTGGGTATACTTGCCCCAGTGTGTGTCTAGAGTGATAGTAGAATATCGTGTTTATAAATTTAAAACTTGAAATCGGCGAGTAAAAAGAGCTAACAATAACTAAAAAAAAATATATACCCGCACGCCCGTCAAGTTTTTGGCGCCGTTGCCGGGGACACAAGGATTTTAAGGAAGCTTAAAATTAATGGCCTAATCAAATTCTAACATTTTTTTTCAAAACTGCGCACATTTTAATTTTTTTTCTTTTTTACAGTAGGTTAACACGGGGCCGTGCTGCTGGGACACGCCCACGTGCTGCAAATTTTTCTAAAACTCTTTTAAAAACACCCAGATACAGAACTGAACACGGGGCCGTGCCGATTCAGCACGGGGCCGTGCTCAACTTTCTATTAAATTTTTAATTTCTGTTTTTGATCCCGAGGCTCATTGTTCTTCTGGGTATCTTCCAATATAATGGATTATTACTCAGAAGACTACACCTATTATATAGAGGATGATTATGAGGAACCTTATTGTACCATTTGCGGAAAATCCAATTCGGTACAATATTGTGACCTTTTTAAGCGACCATCAACCTCGTACACTACTCCAAGTTCATCATACACCACTTATGAAGAACCAAGGTTTGAACTCCCAAAGTCAAGCTTTTGGGATACCAATCCGTTTGAAGATTACGACACTCCACCAACAACCATTCCCGAAGCCGCAAGACTCATAGAAAGTATGAAAAATCTAGAAATCTTACTTAAGAAATCTAGAGAAAAAGAAGAGGCTATTTGCACTAAAGAGGTAATAATCGAAGAGGTAAAAATAGAAGAACAAAATGAAAAACTCACGCATGAACCAACTCAATAAGAAGGTAATTCTAAAACTAACGATTCTAAAATTGATCAAACTTTTTCAGAAATTCACGTTTTACAGCCTTCTTTTGAAAATCATAGTTTGGTTTCTTCACATGCTAAATTTTTAAAGGAGTTGAACATTTCAACTAAAATCAAAGAATTGGTAAGCGTAACATTAACAAATGATCAACTTTACTAATAGAAGATGAATATCATGAAAGGAACATAAAACCGGTACCATGTTTTTTTCAAAACATCTTTGTTAGTAATGTGCTAATCGATAAAGATCTTTGCGTTAACATAATGCCTAACTATATTCTAGAAAAATTGCGTACAAGTGATTTTTCTTCTCTTATAATTCCTATTTTTCTCTCAAATCGCCAAATGATTACTACCAAGGGAATGGTCGGAAATGTCTTAATTCAAGCAAGCAAAGAGGTAGTCCCAACCGACTTTGTCATCTTAGATGATGCCCCCCTCGTGTTGGGAAAACCATTTTTAAAATCCCATCAAGCCTTGACCCAACGGAAGCAAACCAATCTACCACTTCGATTAGGGGCCGATAAAAGGTATGTCAATTTTGATCAATCAATGAAATATCCAATTCATGAAGATGACCCCTTAATCGAAGATGAAGCGGAACCTCCCGATACGGAAGAAAAAGAAGAGTTCGTCGAAGAGGAAATTGCCCTCGAGCAATCCTTTTCGGCCATCGACGTTAATAAAGAAGAAAATACGCGGTCTCTTGAAGACCCACCGCCACTTGAACTCAAGGAACTACCTAAAGATCTAGAATACACATTTTTAGACGAACTTGGTAAGTTCCCCGTCATCATTTCTTCTAAACTAACACTTTTAGAAAAAGAAAAAATAATAAAACTTTTGAAAAAACATAAAAATGCAATTGCATGGAGGCTCATGGATATCAAAGGCATCAACCCATCCATGTGCACCCACAAGATTTTAATGGAAAGTGACTATAAAACGGTAATACAACCACAACGTCACGTAAATCCAAATGTTCAAGGAGTGGTTAAAAATGAAGTCGTCAAGTTACTTGACGCCTGACTTATATACCCTATCTCTGATAGCCCATGGGTAAGTCCCGTTCAAGTAGTTCCAAAGAAGGAGGTATGACGGTAATAACAAATGATAAAAATGAATTAATACCAACGAGAACCGTCACCGGATGGAGAGTTTGTATCGACTATCGCAAGTCAAATGAAGCAACAAGGAAAGATCACTTTCCTTTACCTTTCATCAACCAAATGCTAGAAAGACTATCCGGTCATAAATTTTATTGTTTTCTTGATGGTTTCTCCGGATATTTTCAAATTCCAATTGCACCGGAGGACCAAGAGAAAACAACTTTTACATGTCCCTATGGAACATTTGCTTATCGATGCATGCCTTTTGGTCTATGCAATGCCCCGACCACGTTTCAACGTTGCATGGTGGCCATCTTCCACGATATGATAGAAAAAACTATGCAAGATTTCATGGATGATTTTTCTATCTTTAGAGATACATATGATCAATGCCTTGATAACTGTTGGTGCATTCATCTGTCGACTTCGTCTTGTATCGAGTCTAGGATTAGATTTGTTAGATTATAAAGTGTTGTACGAGAGTATAGAAGGTGTTAGAGTATGTTTAATGTAATTTAGCTTGAAAGTGGTGATTTACCTTGAAAGTGTCACATGACAGTTTCAAGCTAAATCAAGATTTACCTTGAAAGTGGTATGTCATTTCAAGCTAAATCTCTTCCACTATAAATGCCCATTCAAGCTAAATCTTTTGTAAATTTTTCTGAAATTCCATACCGAGGTGCTGCCGGTGTGAGGACTGATTGTAATCGATAGTATATCAATATAATCAGTGTTAAAGTGATACGCAAGCTGTTTCGCAATCGGTTTCTTAGTTTCCGCCTCTGAAACTGACTAAATCTCTTCTGAACGACTCGTTCGGGTCACAAACCGATCCTACAAGTGGTATCAGAGCACAGGAGGAAGAGTTCATACCAATTCAGCTTCATTTTTCTGATTTTCTACATCTTCTTTTCAAAATTTTCAACTTTTCACGGTTAAAATCGGCTCAAATTTTCACATAACGTGCGTAATGATGTTCTAACAAACCCTTGAAAGTTTCAAAACTTAATTCGATCATTTACTTGTTCAATCGGACCAAAATCAGATCGATATGATGATGTCATGCAGATTTCGCTTGAGTTTATGGGTTGATTTAGCTTGAGTGTTGACATTTTGATCAGATTTAGCTTGAAACTTACTTGTTGTTTTCGCTTGTATTCACAAATATCATGATTTAGCTTGAAATGAGTGCTGAGTTTACTTGAGTGGATTTCGCTTGAATCTGATACACCGATTGAAATTACACTGTTTGAATACTTTGTTGATTTGCTTGAAAGTACATCGATTTATGTGGGTCTCGTAAATTGAAATATGTTGCATGTGAGGTTTTAATTTCGGTCCAATAATATCATATTGAAGTCTCAAAGGTGCATGTGACTGTTTCCGTAATTGTCTGCTACTTTTATCATAAATTTGTCAGTTCATTGAAGGATATATTGTTTTGATATAAGTGTTTTGTCGATATATGTGATGACTTTTTAAAATGTTTGTTTGACATTAAAATTGTAAGGTCACTAGTTGTTGTCAGCAAGTTTGAAAATTGTTTGATAATTGTCGATACATGTGTATTTGTTTGTCACGAGGTAGTTGGCATGTGACTTAAAGTTTAGAGGTCCAATCATAGTTAACCACATATCGGTTCATTAAATCATCAACTTGCTTGAAATATGATTGATCTCGATTGTGAATGATGACAGCTTGATGACAATGTACGATTGAATTGCTTTTCACGTGATAGTGCATAGAAGTGTGTGAAACTTTAAAAAATATTGATGTGGGTTTGTATGTGTTTACATTTGATCAAATAAAATTGATCTTAAAAGAGTATTGTCGATTATATGCATTGTGTGATTTGAAATTGCTTATGATATATTAGTTTATATGTGCTAGTTGATCGAGTCTTGTGCGATTTTGGTTCAAAGCGTTTGAGTTGTCAGGTCACAAGGTTTGGAGTTTAGTTGGCTCGCACGGTGTGATCTATTTGTTGATCAGTCAGGTCGTTTTGTGTGTTCAAGTCGGTTAAAAAGGTTCAGTTCGTACGATTTGAAGGTCAAAGGTTTCAAAGGGTCAGGTTGTTTGGATTCAATTCTGGTCATTCAGTCAGCACAGTTGGTCAACATTCAGTTCGCACTGAAATTCATCAGTTCGAGTACAAGTTTGTTTCAATTAGTTGATTAATTGTTAAACTGATTGTATTTTGTTTGATTGTATTGTCAGGTACTTGTCAAGAGATTCAAGTTGCTACCGAATCATGGATACCGAATTATACAATGCGTTTGCCACACCAGTTGCTCCGGTCACAGCTGCCGAGAATTTATACCGTGAAAATGAAACAGGAACTCATCAAAAACCACCAAAGTTGATGTATATCGAAGATTTTCAGGGTTGGAAAAACCGTTTTGAGAATTGGGTTCAGGCTTACAGATTCGATGCTTGGTGTTCTTTACTGAAGGATTACGAGAAACCAAAGAATGAACGTGGTTTGGAAAAGGGTTTCAATGATTTTACTGAAGCTGATAAGTTGAAATACACTAGTGAGAAGATGATGATCAGCATTTTACAGCAAGCTGTTAAAGAAGACATCTTTGTCTTACTTCAACATAATGGAACTGCTAGATCAATCTGGGAAGCTTTACTTCAGAAATTCCGAGGGAGTGCTGATATGATCAAAAACAAAAAGGCCTTATTGAAGAAATCGTTTGACATATTTACTGCATTTGATCATGAAACCACAAAGGAAACGATAGATAGATACTGTCATCTGGTTCTAGAAATGAAAAGATTGGATATTCAGAAAGATGATGATGAGTGGGTTGATAAGTTAGCAGAAGCATTACCCCAACAGAAGTGGGGAACTTATCTAATGATTGTGAAACTCATGAGGAAGACTGAGAGTATGAACTTGGCACAGTTTATCCAGAAGATTGAGGAACAAGAGCTGGATATTCAAAAGACTGCTATAATGACGAATCCAAATGCAAAACAAGATGTCAGTTTGTATTACAGAGGGAACAAGTTTGAGGTTACCCCCAGCCCTAGTCCAAAGATTCAAACTGGTTATAGTGCTGATAGTTCATCTGGAACAAAGAGTAGTAATGTGACTCAAAGTGGTGGATCTTCATCATTCTCAAGCTTTGATTCAAATAGCACAACATCAAGTTCTCAACGACAAAACTCAACAAACTTTCAGTGCAATGTTACCTTAAACATTCAAAATGGTCAGAATTTGTCTCCAGAAGTTGCCAAGCAGCATATGGCATCACTGGTTACTATGTTAGAATCTTATGAAAGTTTGATCGATGGGAAGATTGGAAATCCGATGCTTACCAAAGAAGATTACGACCAAATTGATGCTGAAGAACTTGAAGTGATGGATATCAAATGGTGCTTAGCAAGTGTTTGGAGGAGAGCTGAAAAGTTTCAAGAGATTACTGGTAGGGATGAATTTCGAGGAATGGCTACCTCTCCATTGGGATTTGATAAATCAAAGGTTACCCGTTTTCGTTGTAAAGGAAAAGGTCATTTTAAACGAGAGTGCAAAAGTAAAGAAGCTACCGGGAATCAAGATAGAAACAATTATTATCAGAAATCAATTTTCCATCAGACTACTCAACAACCTCAAATTACACATGCTCATGCTACTAATGATGGAAAGAAGAAAGCTTTACTGATTCATCAAGATGATGAAAAAGTTGCAGAGGGATTTAGTTGGGACAAATACATTCCATCTGATTCAGGCTTTGTTGCTAGAATACTAGAAGATGAGACTAATCAGAAAAGAATCCCGATTTTTCCAGATCTTGGAAGTGATGTGGATACCGATGATGAGGAAGAACATCTCAACAGAGCTAGAAATGGCATTGATCCTACTAGTTTTAATTTGTTTTTTGCAGATAAAATGGAGATGCTGAATCAGAAGAAGATTGCCAGATTGAAGAAAGAGCTGGAAGCGGCAAAAATGCAAGCTGCTGAAAAGACAGAAGCAGGAGAAGAAATTGTCGAAGTAGAGAAAGTTGTTGATAAGATTGTTGAGGTCGAAAAGATTGTTGAAATTGAAAAACTTGTCGAAGTTGAAAAGATTGTCGAGATTGAGAAGATCGTTGAAGTTGAAAAATTAGTTGAAAAACTTGTTGAAGTCGAAAAGATTGTTGAAATAGAAAAGATTGTTGAAGTCGAGAAACTTGTTGAAGTTGAAAAGACTGTCGAAGTCGAAAAGATAGTTGAAAAGGTGGTTGAAGTTACTAAATCTTGTGAGAATTGTAAAGAATCTTGCAAAGCTTGTGAGGAAAAAGATATGAAGATTGCTGAGTTAGAGAAGATGAAAGAAGATTTACTGTCTGATGTGAAGTATGTAAAGGAGTCATATGATGTGCTGAACAACACAGTTGATTGTCTGAAAAAGACAAATTCAGAAATCGAAAAGGCGATGGATAAAATGAGTGCAACATTAATGACAAAGCAAAGCGTCATCAATGATTATATTGAAGACTGTGCTAAGTTGAAGAAAGATGTGGAACTTGAGAAAATTGAGAGTGAAAGGATTAAACGATTACTATTGAGTTACACTACTTGTGATTATTTGATTGATCGTGTTTATCCTACTGTTGCAGGTTTGGAGGCATTCAAGGAGAAAAAGACTGAAGATACTGATACTGGTAAGAAACCAAGTGTCAAGTATAACAGATGTCCGCCCCCGATCCATGAAACTTATTCTCCAAGGAATCCTAATGAGGAGCGTCTAAAAAAGGCAGTCAACATCAAGTTAAAGTCTGAAATCTTTGATGAATTACCAGACAATATTGATGTTACATTCACAGCGTCTGACACTGATCATGAGTCTGAGTTAGTAAAGAAAGTTGTCGATCAGGTGTTAGATACGGATGAAGAGTCAAAGTCGGAGTCTAAGTCTGAAAGTCCGAGTTTGTCAGAAAGGAGTCCGAGTTCGCCGGTCAAAAGGGTTTACAATAGAGAATTCCTGTTATCAAAATCTAATTTGAATGATGGATCAATCAAAGTGGCTTATACTTTGTATGATTCAGACAAATTATATTCTGATGAGGAATTTCCAATAAGAAGTGTAAAAACTGAAATGATCAAACAGGTTTTCAAATTGACAGAAATTAATATTTCTGAAATAAAAGATTTAAATCTTGATGAAAAACCTAAAAAGTACACTTCAAGAGTTCAACAGAGATTGAACAAGAAAAAGGGTTACAGTTCTGGTTCAGGTTATCGAAAGAAACCGAACCATAACCGTAATTACAAAAAGAATGGATTAGGTTTCAATTCTTCAGAAAATTATAAAAATCAGAAAACTTATAAACCAAAAACAAAATTTGTTTCAGGAGGAAGTTCAGAGGATGAACAGAAGAAATCGTTTTGGAAGCAGTCAAATCAGGAGTTTCTTGCTGAAGTAAAGAAGAATGTGAGAAAGTTTGCTTCAAGAGTTGACAGAAGAACCTGTTTCAAATGCCAAGAAGTTGGACATATAGCTTGGAATTGCTCCAAGACCAACTATCAAAAACAGGAAGTTTCTTCTAACTTTGTCTTGAGAAAGACTTGTGTTGATAAGAAAGAACAACCTGTGAAAAATGTTAAAAAGTTTGAAAATTCTACTTCTGAGGAAGGAGAAAGTTCAAAAAGGTTTTACAAAAGAAGAGGTGACTTGAGTAAACAAAAGTGGGTGGTTAAATCTGAGGGTAATTCTGACAATGAATCTGATTCCATAAAATCAGAGGAGTTTTTGGTTGATAAAAAGGTTCATAATTCCGTTCCTGAGATGAACGAGGAAAACTTTCCGTCATTGTCAAAAGAAAATTTGATGAAGAAAGTGGGAAAGGTAGAGATCTCAAATCAATTCTTCGCTGATAAAGGAGATTTTGATGTTGAGAAGGTTTTTAATGGAAATGTTAAACATATTTTTGGAAAGATGGTTGACAGGAAAGTGAAGGATGCTAAAGAATTTTACAAATCAAAATGTTGGTGGGACAGATGTTTGCAACCAAAATCACCCAAGGCTGGTCAGGCTTGGGTGACAGCATTTTCACCATAAATTCCTGACTTGCCGGAGCTCCCAGGTTGGTAAGAGTGGAGCAGGAATCGGCATCTTTCTTAGCAAATGATTCTACAAGTGGTACAGTTGGTAAAGTACAGGTGGTATTTTTAAATTGTTATATGTTGATTTACAAGTGGTTATGGTTGGTAAGTGAACCTGTTAGTGGTTGAAGAAGGTTTTCATCTTCAAGTGGTTTATCAAGGTCATTAAGTTGAACTTGATTGGACCATACTTACAAATGATTATTTGGAAAAACAACATGATGAACCCCTAACTTTACAAGTGGTAAAATCAACAAAACTAATTTTCCGGAAAAACCATTTGATTAAAACAAACTTAAGTGTTTTGAAATCACAATGGGAAAATAGTTTGTTGTAAGGGGGAGTTCTGATTGTTTATGCCAAGTGGATGGCGAATTGAAGCAATTCACAGCAGTTGTCAGTTTCTGGTATAGTTTGTTTTCAAATTTCCTAAAATGTGTTTGCATTTTAGGGGGAGTAAAATTTTTTCAGAAAATCCAAAAACATTAGAAAATTTGAAAATGTCAAAAACATGATAAAATCAAAAATGAGTTTTGTTGTCAAAAAGAGGAAATGATAGTACATCAGTGGACTATCACAACATGCTAAAGAGATGGAAAGTTAAATAGTGATAAACGGTCTCACTGATAATGTGTCAGTAGGTTTTTGCACATTTAGTAGATTGTGACGAGATATAAACCTAAAATTCAAACTTGCTTAATTCGTGGGTAACATCTCTCGGATATATGGGTAACTCCCGAAATCTCGTTTGAAAGATTCTTTTTTCTGATATACTAGGTCTTTATACTCAGTGATATCTGGGGTATTATTCCTGGACTTCTGCTGAATGGAAGTTCTGACCTAGTCCTCGAATAATACTTTCCGCAATGCTTGAAACATAGCATCACCCTCAGCATATATGATAAGACAATAAAATTGCTTAGCAATGCTGTTGTAAAAAAGATCCTCTAAAGGGGACACACCCAAAAGTCGTTTCGTGATCTCTCTGCTGAACGGTAGTTCTGACCTGAGCTCTCACGATTTCGATAATAATTTATTAACCCCTACAGATATCATTTGTGTCATAATTACCTGTAAGACTGAATATTGGGATCTGGATACGGGAGTATATTCTGAGGTGGGACACGCGATTGAGTTTAAGTGATTAAAACATTAATCTCGTATCTCGAAACAGTTGAACTTTGTGTGAAAATTTAACTGGATCAGTATACTGACAATCTAAGTGAATCGTTTAAAACTTAAAATGTTTAAAGCTTAACGGTGTTGGTGATTTGTCTTA
Source organism: Helianthus tuberosus (assembly GCA_030545235.1). NCBI lineage: Eukaryota > Viridiplantae > Streptophyta > Magnoliopsida > Asterales > Asteraceae > Helianthus > Helianthus tuberosus. Next base: position 65,454,931 of record CM060392.1, on the reverse strand, counting down.
TAAACTGATATGATCCTCTTACACAAACTCACAAAAAAAATATTGTTTGTAAATATTTCTTTGCTGCATTTCATTTCTGTTATATAAAAATCCAAAAAGAGTTTCAGTGTGTTTTAGCATAAATTTTGAAAAATTCAAAAAGATTTTTGACAACTGGTGTTGAAGAGCTAATTTTCAAAATTCCGAGTGTTAGACATGATGAACAGATGGTTTGGGAGAGTGTGTTGTTTTGAAAATGAAATTGATATTTCTGCAAGTGGTTCATCAAAGTCTATAAATGTTGAATCTTTTTAAAATTTGCTCTATAAATGGTCATCAGAAGATTTATTGTGGGGTAGAGTATGTGCAGATTAGAGTGAAGATTGATTTAAGGGTTGCAGATAGCGAATTCCAGACAGCGATCCCAGCATATCGAAAGGGGGAGTCTGAAGATATCCGAGTAGAGATTGTTCGTGGGGAGTTTGTTAATGCTGAAGAGAAAAGAAAAGAGAGAAGATTTGAGGATGCTTTACAACGTCAGTTACTTTAAAGAGTTCAAAAGGACTGATGAAGATTGAAGATGCGAAGACTCGACACTTAAGACTCGTCAACATTCGAGGGGGAGTCTGTTGGTGCATGCGTCTGTCGACTTCGTCTTGTATCGAGTCTAGGACTAAAAATGTTAGATATGTTATACGTTTTAGAATGTGTTTAAGGTAATTTAGCTTGAAAGTGGTGATTTACCTTGAAAATGTTACTTGACATTTTCAAGCTAAATCAAGATTTACCTTGAAAGTGGCATGTCATTTCAAGCTAAATCTCTTCCACTATAAATACCCATTCAAGCTAAATCTTTTGTAAATTTTTCTGAAATTCCATACCGAGGTGCTGCCGGTGTGAGGACTGATTGTAATCGATAGTATATCAATATAATCAGTGTTAAAGTGATACACAAGCTGTTTCGCAATCGGTTTCTTAGTTTCCGCCTCTGAAACTGACTAAATCTCTTCTGAACGACTCGTTCGGGTCACAAACCGATCCTACAATAACCTTGAACGAATGCTATCCCGATATGAGGAAACTAACCTCGCCCTTAATTGGGAAAAATACCATTTCATGGTAACAGAAGGAATAGTACTCAGTCATAAAATCTCAAACGAAGGAATGGAAGTGGATCGGGCCAAAATAGACACTATTTCCCGACTACCTCCACCTTCCTCCGTTCGAGCCATCCGAAGTTTCCTAGGACATGCCACCCGTTCAAGTAGTTCCAAAGAAAGGAGGTATGACGGTAATAACAAATGATAAAAATGAATTAATACCAACGAGAACCGTCACCGGATGGAGAGTTTGTATCGACTATCGCAAGTCAAATGAAGCAACAAGGAAAGATCACTTTCCTTTACCTTTCATCAACCAAATGCTAGAAAGACTATCCGGTCATAAATTTTATTGTTTTCTTGATGGTTTCTCCGGATATTTTCAAATTCCAATTGCACCGGAGGACCAAGAGATAACAACTTTTACATGTCCCTACGGAACATTTGCTTATCGATGCATGCCTTTTGGTCTATGCAATGCCCCGACCACGTTTCAACGTTGCATGGTGGCCATCTTCCACGATATGATAGAAAAAACTATGCAAGTTTTCATGAATGATTTTTCTATCTTTAGAGATACATATGACCAATGCCTCGATAACCTTGAACGAATGCTATCCCGATATGAGGAAACTAACCTCGCCCTTAATTGGGAAAAATACCATTTCATGGTAACAGAGGGAATAGTACTCGGTCATAAAATCTCAAACGAAGGAATGGAAGTGGATCGGGCCAAAATAGACACTATTTCCCGACTACCTCCACCTTCCTCCGTTCGAGCCATCCGAAGTTTCCTAGGACATGCCAGATTTTATAGGCGATTTATTAAAGACATTTCGAAAATTTCTAGACCTCAAACAAAATTACTTGAAAAAGACGCACCATTCGTCTTTGACAAGGAATGCAACAAAGCATTTCTAACCTTAAAAGAAATGCTAGTCAACGCACCAATCATGATAGCACCCGACTGGAAATTACCCTTTGAAATCATGTGCGATGCAAGTGACTTTGTCGTTGGAGCCGTTCTAGGACAACGAAAAGAAAAGTATTTTCACCCAATATACTATGCAAGTAAAACTCTAAATGATGCTCAAGAAAATTACACAACAACCAAAAAAGAGTTACTAGCCGTAGTATTTGCTTTTGATAAATTTCGTTCCTATCTTGTTCTTTCTAAAACAATAGTGTATACGGATCACGCCGCCATTCGATACATCTTCAAGAAACAAGATGCCAAACCACGTTTGATCCGGTGGATTGTTCTCCTCCAAGAATTCGACATAGAAAAAAAGATAAACGAGGAGCCAAAAACACCGCCGCCGACCATTTGTCACGTTTAGAAGATCCCGCTTTGGAGTCGACTCGAGAAGAGCTCATCAACGAAAAATTACCCACCGAATCTTTAGAAATGGTCGAATATCAAGAAGAACCATGGTACGCCTACTATGCTAACTACCTTGCTAGTGGCATTCTAGTCAAAGGTTGGTCACATCAACAAAGAACGAAATTCTCTGCCGATGTAAAACATTATTTTTGAGAAGAACCATATCTTTATAAAATATGTGCGGATCAACTTATTCGAAGATGTGTCCATGGAAAAGAAGCAAGACAAATTCTTCGCCATTGTCATGAAGGATTGTATGGAGGACATCATGGAGTCGCAAGCACCGCACGAAAGGTACTCGACTCAGGATTTTATTGGCTAACCATCCATAAGGATGCTTACAATTTCATTCAATCTTGTGATGCATGCCAACGAACAGGTAATATCTCTACAAGAAATGAAATGCCCAAAAGGCTTTCTTATTTGTGAAAATTTTGATGTTTGGGGTATGGATTTTATGGGACCTTTCCCACCATCAAAAGGTAATAAATACATTCTTATAGCGTTCGATTACGTGTCCAAATGGGCCGAGGCCGAAGCTCTTCCAACCAACGATGGTAGAGTTGTATTAAGATTCCTAAAACGGTTATTTTCTCGTTTTGGTGCTCCAAAAGCACTAATTAGTGATAGAGGCACCCTTTTTTGCAATCACCAATTATACAAAATCCTAACAAAATATGGGGTCTATCACCGCATTTCCACCGCTTACCATCCTCAAACCAACGGTCAAACCAATGTAACAAACCGAGGGCTAAAAAGAATCATAGAGAAAACCATAGGTCAAAACAAGAAAGATTGGGCAGATAAATTAGATGATGCTTTATGGGCTTTTCGAACCGCCTACAAAACACCAATAGGCACCCCGCCATATAAGCTCGTCTATGGGAAAAATTGTCACCTCCGGGTAGAAATTGCTCACAAGGCCTATTGGGCATTAAAAACCGTAAACCTTGACCAAGACCTTGCCGGTAAAAATCGATTCTATCAATTAAATGAATTAGATGAATTAAGAAATCAAGCATATTCCAACTCTGAAATTTATAAGGAACAAATGAAAACAATACATGATAAAATAAGCAAACCTAAAGAATTTCGGGAGGGGGATCAAGTGCTATTGTTTAATTCAAGGCTTCGACTATTTCCGGGCAAGCTTAAGTCAAGATGGACGGGACCTTTTTCCATCACCCAAGTCTTTCCACATGGAGCGGTAGAAATTAAGCCTCCAAACGGTTCGCCATTCAAGGTAAACGGACAAAGGCTTAAACCCTACCGAGGCTTCATTGAGGAGGAAGAAATTGAAATGGATCTTCAAGAGGTAGACACATGATCGGTAAAATGATCAAACTTTTATTTAGTTATTTTGCATATTTTTCTTTTTTAATCAACTTGTAGGGACCATTGGAAAGCATCAACCATGAGGATTTGAATAAAACAGGTAAGTACCAAAGGAACCACAGGGAAACGGTCAAACACACGCGCACGGATTTAAAAATAAAGTTACTGGTAGTCTGAACATGGGGCCGTGCCTATCTGACACGCCCCCGTGCCCCAACGCCTAGATACATAATGGAAATAAAAATTCGGCACCGGGCCGTGCTGCACCAGCACGGGGCCGTGGCCGACTGACTGTTGGGTTATAAAACCCTTCAGTCTTCATTTTTTGAACACACCACGACCTGTTTCCTCTGCAACGACGGTTCCTGCCGAGTTTCCGAGAGTTTTCCACGTTTGATCAATCCAATCCGACCACAAGGTATGATTCTAACATCATTGTAGTTAGTGTAACGATTTGCATGTAGTTTAACACCAAAAAATTCGGGTTTAATTTAGGGTTGTTGAACTAGACCCGTGTCAATCCCGAATTTTTGTTTTGATCTTGTTAGTGGTAGCTAGTAGTAGTGATTTTGAAAGTAAATGTTTGAACATTGTTGAGGAAATCGATTGATTCACACTGCTTTCGCTAAACCCTTGTTCTTGACAGGAAATGTTAAAATCGGAAGGGTAAACGAGCATTTTTGGTAAAAATGATGATTAGGGTTTCTTATTCGGGGTTAGGCGCTGCTAATGAACCAAAAATTTCAGATTTTTCGAAGCCGGCTCGAAAAACTTAATTTTTGGATGAACAGACTGGTCGACACGGGGCCGTGCTGGTTTAGCACGGGGCCGTGCCCAACATAACTCTCCGACACGGGGTCGTGTCCAGCTGACACGGGGCCGTGTCCAGATCCTCTGTTATCATATTTTTACAATTTTTTCGTACGTATCAACTATCTTACTGGTTCTTTCTTGCAGGATGGTAGGGGTGTGCACGGTTCGGTTCGGTTATTAGCAATATTCGTAACCGTAACCGAATTCATCGGTTAATCGGTTTGGTTAATTCAGTTAATTTGTCGGTTTTCGCTTCGGTTCGGTTAATAACCAATTCAAACAAGGGCTATTTTTTTGCTTAGAAATACATGTAATGGAGGTACAAATACATGAAATAGATGTATAAATACATGAAATTGATGTATAAATAAATGAAGTGGAGGTATAAATGCATGAATAGATGTTTAAATACATAAAATGGAGGTATAAATAAATGAAATGAAGGTATAACTAAATGAAATGAAGGCATAAATAAATAAAATAGAGGTATTATTACATGAAATGAAAGTATAAAACATGAAATACATGAAATAGAGGTATAAAAGCTAGAAATATATACAAAATAAATGATTCGGTTCGGTTCGGTTAACTGATGGTAAAAAGAATATCGGTTAACCGACTTTCAGATAATTCAGTTTCGGTTAATTTCGGTTCGGTTTCGGTTAATGGTTCGGTTATTGCACACCCCTACAGGATGGCTCCACACAAGTTTCTGAGGTTTAAAACTGCTGAGTTGGAGTTCCAAAACCGCTTCGAGATCTTGCAAGCTTGCCACGAAGAGCCACCAAGGCAAGTGTGCTACGATACGCTCGATGTAGTGGGGCAGAGGGAAAGATATGACGCACCTGTGACTGGTCCGGTACGAATCTTCCTTGAAACCCGGCTCCGGTCCGTACAAGAATACAACTTGGAATTTCTAAGCACCCTAAAGTTTAAATGGACCAAGCCGGATTTGTTTAATTTGGACGCTGTGGAGTTTCGGTGTGGGGCGGTATGGTATAGCGTCTCAGTCGCCCAATTCGGTGTTCATCTTGGCCTGCCTATACACCGAAGAGGACGTGGCTGAGCCCGAGTTTACAGATGCACTTCGCGAACTACCCGATAACTTCCGCCAGGCTGCATGGGTATCGATAGGATATGGCCACTATAATCCCAGCTCCACCAAAAGCACAATGATCTGAGACCCACTCATCCGCTACATTCACCAGGTTCTAAGCGGTTCCTTGTGTCAAAGGGATAATAACGGCGGGGTGGTGAATCTACGAAAGCTTACTATCCTCTACTGTCTCGTGACTCACCAACCTATTGATGTTGCCCATATCTTGCTCCGAAACATGGTCTCCAATGCTACCGCGGACACCCGAACACCGATTTTCTACGGGGGATGGATCGCAGGGTTGTTCAAGAATTTCATTCAACGAACTCCGTCGTCGTTCAACAAGGGTGTTGGTACCACCAAAGTCGATCTTGCAATATGCCGCAGCATGGGTCTCATCATCGGTTACCCCGACGGTACCATGCGTTTCAAGGACTCAAAGGGTCGTGCTTGGAATCCCAACGACCCGGATATGATATTCGCAATCGAAGACATACCCAACCGTTCTCGTCCCGGACAATTCCCGGGATCCTCATCCCAAGGAGGCGCTAATTTTCATGATTTTACTAGTTTGTATAACATTATGCAGGAAACCCTCCAAGTCTCGAAGAATGCTTTCAGCTTAGGCCAGAGCTCGAGCACCCGGATCAGAAGCATGGAACGAAACATCCACTACATGCAAAACGACATTACCTACATCCGGGATCACATGGTGATTCGAGGTGATGATGAGGAGGAGGAGGACGAGGGGCATATGACGGACTCGGACTAGGCGGCATTGGTGGTTGGTGACATGGTTCTTACGCAGGTTAACTTTCTCGCCCTTTGTACAATCATAACACTTCCTTGGGCCGCGTCCCGGTTTGAACAATTTACTTTCTATTGAACTACATTAATTTCCTGCATTTTATTTTTTACTTTTGATGATGTGGTGGTGGTAGAACTTTGAACAATGGTAATTTAGGATCTATGATGGTTTTTGTATATTATGTGTGTTGTGGTAGTATTGTAGAACGCATGTACAATAGGAGGCTTGGACACACTGAACACAGTGGTCCTTAAGCCCGGAAAACAGGAGCAAAACGTCGAAAACCTGCATTTTAAACTGAAACAGACATTCAGCACGGGGCCGTGTCCACTCAACACGCCCCCGTGCCCAAGCCACTGTATACAAAAAGTTTTTCTCAAAACAGTGACACGGGCCGTGCTCACCCGGCACGACCCCGTGCTCACCCGGCACGACCCCGTGCTCACTCCACTGTAAGTTTTCTGAAAACTCAGTTGCTGGCAATCTGAGCACGGGCCGTGCTCACTCAACACGACCCCATGCCCAGTGCCCAGTTACTGTGAAATTTGTTATTTTTTCCGTACTTTTACATATTTAACCTAAATAAATCTTTTTTGGGACACATTGGGGACAATGTGTAATTTAAGTGTGGGGGGGGGGGGGGGGGTTAAAACCTTGAATCACTTGTCTTAAAAACAAGCCTTACACAAAACTCGGTTGGAACTGCTAAACACCCCAAATTTTTCAAAAACTTTATTTTCTTTCTTTTACTTATCTTAGATTAGTTGGGTAAATAAGTTCTAAAAATGATGTTTTTATTAATTTACATCTGAAACGTCATGATAGAACCAATTAACGAAAATTATAAAAATGGGCTTAACAAATCTTTATAAAAATAAATTTGTTTATATATGATTTTTTACATTACAAACCTTTTTCCCACAAAAAGTGAGTTTTGAGCCTTTAATGAGCACAAATAAACATCCATACTAATAGCTCAAATTTTCGTTTCTTGTGTGATTTAGCCCATTTGGCTCCTACAACTCTAGAACTTGCCAAAGCAATGCATCCCAAGTCCTTACCGACGCTAATCCAAGTAAGTAAATGACAAAGACATTAGGATTAAACCCGTTTTCTATCCAAAAAACTTTAATTTTCATTTGCTTTTCCCAAAAATACTCCCCCTAGACAAACCACTTTAAGCCTTAAAAACCTTTCGTTTCTTAAACCCACATTTTTTTTGCAAAATAAACCACCCATCACCCCAAAAATTCAACCTTTTTAACTTTCTTGTCTTTGTTTTCAGTAAATGCGGCTCTTTTGAAAAATTTTAGCAAAATAAGTGACTATGTTAATTGCAAAAAAAAAAAAAAAAAGCTATGTAAACACTTAGAATAAATAAGCAAAAACAATATTGCTTATAATTATATAGTTCGGACTAAGTCATAACAAAATATTTTCAAAAAGCCGACATTCTACTATTTTTCTAGCCACTTTCAAATAAAACTCACCTACCCGAGCCCTAGCCTACCCTTTAAAAAGTCCTCTCGATACCTACAAGGATTAAAATGTCAAAAAAGAGGAGGTTTGATTATTTGTCAAGCCTATAGAAGGAGTAGTTTCCAAATCGGGTACGAGCGTTCTCACTTACACATTTTTTGGCCGAGTGTTGAGTGATTACTAGTGAGGTATGTAAAAACGCGTATATAAACAAAAAGAGTTTTATAAAGGCATGCTATGCCCAAAAATAAATATTTTTTCTTGAAATTGTGTTGTAAATAATTCATGACCAAATAAGAATGTAAATAAAATAAAAACAAAATAGATTAGAACTTGGATTCCCGATACTCTAAAGATAAGTTTAAAAACTTTCTCTTCTACCCATTCCATTTGGGTGTGTAAAGCTAATAAAGAGTTTTGCTTGAGGACAAACAAAGATTCAAGTGTGGGGGTATTTGATGTGTTCAAAATACAACATATAAATTACATTAAATGGGGCCTAAAATCAACCCCTTTTTAGTACTAATTGATGCGTGTGAAGTGTGTATATGAATTTAGGTATATTTTAAGCCCCTTTTACACTTTCTTTAGCCAAGTTTTAAATTTATAAAACACGATATTTACTAATACTAAACACACATATGGGCAAGTGCACCCATCGTGAGCGTAGTATAGTGTTGGTAAGATACCGAGGTCGTCCAAGGACACAAGAGCTTTTAGTACCGGTTTATCCTCAACGTCTAATCAAATCAAAAAGTTTAGAAAAATGTTTTAAGCTAAGAAAAATAAAAACTAATTAAAATGCTGAAAATAAAAATAAAAATAAAAACAGATAGACAAGATGAATCACTTGGTTCCGACTCGTGTATAGTGTAACCTTTGATTATTCCCGCACTTTTGCACTTATTTAAGAGATTATCTTAGTTATTGTAGTAGGCCCCTCTTTTGAAGGTGACGTTACCCTCAACCCAGTAGTTTGAGTCAGCAAGGATACAATCCTAAATGGTTGGATTATTGAAAGATAATGAATTAAGTTATTAATGCAAATTATGGTAGGCCCCTCTTTTGGAGGTGACGTTACCCTCGACTAAGTAGTCTGAGTCAGCAGGGATACAGTCCTAAATAGCCGGGTTATAGTATTAATAGTAGTTAACTTATGAGGGGATCAAAGAGTTTGGACCCCCGCCATCCAATACCGTTAAGTATTGAAGGAGGTCCTACTAAATTTGACCCAGGTCCATTGCAGGACCTCTAAACGCTGAACAATGGCAAGACTCGTACCAAACCGTTCCCTTAACCCCCGACCAGGTAGCCAACATACCTCCATATAGACCGTGGAGATATGAATGGTGAAAATCTTTTATTTTATATAGACAGTAAAATAATGTAAAGACACCACGGACAAACGATAAGGAAGAATCACCTTCAACATAAGAAACTAGTTATTAAAGTCATTAATACAAAACCAAGTAAAAAGTGCGAAAAGATTAGAAATAAAAAGTATTACACTAGACACTTGTCTTCACCAAGTGATGTAAGAGACTTAGGCAAACATGGCCTTGATTGTCAAGAACTCTTACGATCAATCTTGGATCCCGAGACGACTCACACACTTTATGATGGACAATGGATGATGGTGGTGGATGATGGTGTTATGGCGGTGGTGGGTGAAGTGTGAGAGAGGTGGTGTGCCAAGGGATGGTTTGAGCTTGAGCCAAGCACTCCTATTTATAGGCTGAACAGAAGCTCGGGCACGGCCCCGTGTCCAGTGGGCACGGCCCCGTGTCCACATCCTTCTCTTTCTTCATTTAATGCAGCTTGTCTTATTAGTTGACCACGCCCCCGTGTCCGCTGAGCACGACCCCGTGTGCAGAAGAATCTTTGTACTATGAAGATTTGCCTGGATTGTGCGAATCTTATAGTTGACCACGGCCCCGTGTCCGCTGAGCACGGCCCCGTGGTGGGCAATAGAAGCTTCTACTACTTTGTCTTTTCTGCTGACACTTGGGCACGCCCCCGTGCTGGCTGAGCACGGGGCGTGTTCAGTCTTCTGTCTTCTTGTTTTGCTTGGGAAGATACTGTCGTGGGGTCGGGCATGTCACGTTTGTTCCTTTTCTTGTATTTATGTTAGATTTTGCTGTCTTTTTGCTTCTTTTGTTAATTTGAGCTCATTTAATCCTGAAAATACAAAAGGAAGACAAAAGCACACTTTTTCCAACATTAGTACTAAAAAAGGGTTAGTTTTATGCCACAATTGATGTAATTTATATGTTGCATTTTGCACACATCAAATACCCCCACACTTGAATCTTTGCTTGTCCTCAAGCAAAACTCTTTATAATGTGGCTTTACACACCCAAATGGAATGGGTAGAAAAGAAGGTTTTTGGGCTTGTCATAGAGTGTCGGGATTTCCAAGATTCTTTATTTAGTTTTATTTTTATTTATTTACAATCCTATTCGTCATGATTTATTTAAAACTTTTCATAAGATAAATTACTTATTAGGGCATAACATGCCTCTTTAAAATTTTATTTATATACAAGTTCACATACCTCACGGGGATCACTCAACACTCGGCCGAAAATGTATTTTTGTGGATCACTCGAGAGCGGCATGGAACTTACTCCTACCATATGCTTGCCAAACAATCAATCCTCCTCCTTTTTAACTATGTACCTTTGTAAATATCAAGAGGGCTTTTTGGGTGAAGGGTTAGGCTTGGGTTAAAGGTAGGTGGTTGGGTTAGTGGTTAGTGGTTAGTAGAAAAGGGCAAAAAAGCGTAAAAAGTATCGGTTTTCGTAAGACTTTCTATTTTTCAACTTTTTATTTTGATGAAGCCATTTATTTCAAACAAAGTTATTTTCGATGAACTTGTTTGTTTATTTCTTTTGCTTCATCACACACATTTTTTTTTTTGAAAGTCATATGAGAAACCGAACTTGTTACTAAAACAAAGGGTTAAAAATGAAAAAAGTTTTGGTGGGTGAAAGGGTGTTTGTTTGGGTTATGAAATGAAAAGGTTTAGGCTCAAAGGGGCTAACTAGGGGGATTTTGGGTAGGTGGTAAAAAAAAAATAATGGTGTAGAAATAAAAAGGGTTAGTCCTAATGCCTCCATCATTTACTTACTCGGGTTTAAGTTGGTAAGGACCGGGAATGTATCGTCATGGCAAGTTCTAGAGTCGTAAGAACCAAGCGGCTATTCACACAAGAAACGAAAAGTGAGCATTTAGTTTAAAGATATGTATTTGTATGCTCGATAAAGGCTCAAAACTCACTTTTGTGGGAATGGGTTTTTATGTGATCAAGTATATATAATTGAATTTTAACTAAGCTTGTCATGCCTTTTCATAATTTTCTTATGTTGGTTCTTTTTATCACGACGCTATCGGTTGTAAATTCGTAAAAATATAACCTTTTTTAGAACTTTGAAATTCCCAAGTTAAACCTAGACAAGTAAAAAAAATGAAAAATTTTTGAAAAAATTTGGGGTGATTAGCGGTTCCAATAGAGTTTTGTGTAAGGCTTGTATTTAGGACTTGCAAGATTCAAGGTTTTAGCATCCCCCCCACACTTAAATTAGACATTGTCCTCAATGTGTCCCAAAAATAAGTTTTTAGGTTGATTGAATGTGTAAAAAGGTGTGAAAAAGCAAAAATTTTGTGTTACTGGGCTCTGAACATGGCCCCGTGTTGTCTGGGCACGGCCCCGTGTTCAAGTGCCAGTAACAATATTAAATCAAGAGAAACAGAAGTCTGGACACGGGGGCGTGTTGGGTGAACACGGCCCGTGTTCAGTTACCTGAACTGGGTCTTTTCTGCAGACTGTGCAGCACGGGGCCGTGTTGGGCGGACACGGCCCGTGCCGAACTTACTGTAAACGAAGAATTTTGTCGGATGGTCCTGTTTTCCTGCATGGGGTGCTGGTTCAAGCTTCCCTTGTATACTTTGCCATCTCAAGTGTGTTTTATTCATTTCAACACCATCCAAACACCAAATTAACTAAAACCATCATTCATTAAGTCATAGAGAGAATTACATAATAGTCCTAAAAATGAAAAATAAAGCAGAAAATAAAAGTTAAAAGTCCTAATATTAGGTAGGTCAAGTGATCCGTAAAATCTTCCTAAGAAGCTCTACTTCTACGATAAGATCCAAAATTCCGGAAATAGATTTCCGGTCTAAAAGCCTTGTAGAACTCCAAGCCGAGCGGTATCCCTTAGATGTTGCTAGAGCCATTCTTCTATCTCCCTCGGGAGAAGGGAGGCGGCTTCATGTTCCTCAACATCTTGTGGAGGAGGAGCTACACCAATCGGAACCCCTTGTAGTATATCTCGAGGAGGCTCCGGATGTAAGGCGTACCATTCAGCCGGAATGATGACTTCCGGTACCACATTCCATGCCCTTTGGGTGATAATCGGCACCAAAGGAGGAGAGGCGAGAATGTTCAACCTTTGGTGCAAAAGGTTGACTTCCCGGAGACATCCTTCTAGTCCCACCGTCAAATGATTAATACGGTCAACCAATGCCTCTTCCACACTTGTCACTTCATCAAGGGCTTCTCTTAAGGCGTAAACATAGTTTACAAGAGAATCTTCAACCGTTGATGATCTTCTCCCCTGCCGGTTGTTTCTCGAATGTGATGAAGAGTTTCCGCTTGTTCTGCTTGCCATTCTGAGAAAACATACCAAAAAGAGTTCAATTTTATGGGACCAGTACTTCGGACACGGCCCGTGTTCGCTGAACACGGCCCCGTGTTCAGATATATGCAGGATTTAGGAACAAGGAATCTTGGGGTTTCAAATTGTTTTCATGATTTTTAAAGCATTTTTGAACATAAACAACTTAAAACATTGTTGTAGAGCTTATTTTTAGTAAGATTCCATGAACAAAATCTAACAAATATCTCAATAAGGCTTGAAATTATGGAAGGTTCAAGCTTTAATGGAAGTATGAGAAAAATTGAAAAAGATGATAATGGATAAAAGAGGAAAGGACAAGAAGATAGTTGAGAAACTTCTTTTAGAAAATACCTAGGATGGTATGTGAGAATATTCCCCAAATCTCTGTCCCTGGAATGGTTCAAATGTGCATGATTCTTGGCTGCATTTATAGAAAATGACAGTACGTTACGCACGGCCCCGTGTCGGCTGGACACGGCCCCGTGTGCAGATGGAATCCTGACACATTTTTGTCCGCGTTCTGACAAAATCAGAAGGGAATCTTTGGGTGGACACGGGGGCGTGCTGACCTGAACACGACCCCGTGTCTAGAAGCTGTCTTAAGGAATTCGTCTATTTTCAAGGACCTTCTCTAGATCGGGTGGTTCCTTACTGGAGGGAACAACCCCAAAGTGCCTAAGATACCTTAATTGCTCCAGATTAAGACGAGAACGCAAGAGGTTGTCGGTGAGGGTGATTCCTATGCTATATGTAGGTGGACAAGTCCAACCCTTTTCCGGGCTCTCGTTAAAAAAGGTGTATGTCGAATCGCTCAGGTCTATGTATGCATCGAACGAAGTCGATGGGGAGTCCTTCACGGCACAATCGACACAGGGACGACTATCGCTCAAGTCCTCACTAGAGTTAGAAGTATCGTCGGAAACAACGAAGTTGTTTGAATGCGGTTCCAACCCTTCTTCTTGGCTATTGTCTTGGAAAAGATCATTGAAATCTTTCCTAAGTTCTTTTAACCAATTAAGAATTAGATCTTCTAATTGAAATAATTCATCGAGAAGCATTTCTCCTAGAAAATCTGGTTGGGAGCATTCGAGGGAGAGATAGGGATTATTTTTACTTTCGCTCCTCTTAAGGATACAAGGAAAAGATGGGTCTATATAGTGGGGCTTATAATTTAGAAAATAGCATTCTAATTCCTTATGGTTACCACCACATAATTGACACCACGTAGTACCATAAGGTGGTGTTTGTTTTTTGCTAGAAGCACTTCAGAACCTCTTATGTTTGCGCCGCGCAGACCACGCGCAGACATAAGGGTCTGCAGCTTGTTTGTTTTCTCGCAGACCTTTCATTAAAAAAGGTCTGCGAGACCTCTGCTTCAAACAGACATGAACCCATGTCTTCTAAGGTCTGCACAACCTCTTCTCCCTGTTCTCCCTCCACTCCAGCAGACACCACCACATCTTCTGCCACCACCTCCACTCCGCCACCACCTCCCACCCTCACCTGCCGCCACCTCCACTCTGCCACCACCTCCACTCCGACACCACACCCTCATCTGAACCAAAAAAAAAACCCCAAATCTCTTAACAAACAAAAAATCCCCAAATCATTAAACATAATAAACACATAAACCCTAACCTGAAGATTCAATTTCGAAAACCGTCGATTCTAAAACTCAGGACCGGAATAAGAGTCACCGGAGAACAAACCGTGAGAAGGTGACGATGGTGGTTGTGGTGTAGTGGTGACGGTGGTGGCGGCGGTGGTAGATGAAGGCAAATAAAACCCCCAAATCGAAATCCTCCTTCCCGTTCATCTCCTCCCTTGATCTCTCTCTCCTCCCTCGATCTCTCTCTCCTCCCTCGATCTCTCTTCCTCGATCCTTTCGGTGACGGTGGTGGCAGTGGGTGTTCGGTGGTGGTGGTGGTTGCGACGGGGGTGGGTGGTTGTGGTGGGTGTTCGGTGGTGGTGGTAGATGGCGGTGGTGGTGGTAGATGAGGTGGTGGCGGTGGTTGTGGTGGTGGTAGTTGAAAGGCAGAGAGAGAGATGAGGTGTTGTGTGTGTTTCTGTGTGTGTTTGTGTGTGAGAAGAGAAGAGAAGAGAAGAGAAGAGAAGAGAAGGGTTATATGTAAAAAAAACACTCTTCTCCTTGCAGACTGCAGACATTTGGTCCACCTCTTCTCCTGCAGATGCTTGCAGATGTGGTCCGCAGACTGCAGACCTTTTCTTGCAGAAAAAACAAACAGCACCTAAGAGTGCCGAAAGTAAAAAGTATCAGTATCACTCATGTTTGTGTCAGAAGTTACCAACCGTCGGGATCTTACGGTTCTGTTTTCAGTAACTGAATCTTGGGCACGGGGGCGTGTTGAGTGGGCACGGCCCCGTGTTCAGCTTACTGTCTGACTTAAAACAGGATTGCCAGTTCCAATGATTGGGCACGGGGCGTGTTCAGCGGGCACGGCCCGTGCTGAGTTCTGCAGAAGCTAAAAAACTAAGAAAAATCCTAAAAAAAAATGAAAAATAAGAAAAAACGATTTGGCCGCTGATTCCTAACTTTCTTAAAATCCTTGTGTCCCCGGCAACGGCGCCAAAAACTTGATGCGTGTGAAGTGTGTATATGAATTTAGGTATATTTTAAGCCCCTTTTACACTTTCTTTAGCCAAGTTTTAAATTTATAAAACACGATATTTACTAACACTAAACACACATATGGGCAAGTGCACCCATCGTGAGCGTAGTATAGTGTTGGTAAGATACCGAGGTCGTCCAAGGACACAAGAGCTTTTAGTACCGGTTTATCCTCAACGTCTAATCAAATCAAAAAGTTTAGAAAAATGTTTTAAGCTAAGAAAAATAAAAACTAATTAAAATGCTGAAAATAAAAATAAAAATAAAAACAGATAGACAAGATGAATCACTTGGTTCCGACTCGTGTATAGTGTAACCTTTGATTATTCCCGCACTTTTGCACTTATTTAAGAGATTATCTTAGTTATTGTAGTAGGCCCCTCTTTTGAAGGTGACGTTACCCTCAACCCAGTAGTTTGAGTCAGCACAGATACAATCCTAAAGGGTTGGATTATTGAAAGATAATGAATTAAGTTATTAATGCAAATTATGGTAGGCCCCTCTTTTGGAGGTGACGTTACCCTCGACTAAGTAGTCTGAGTCAGCAGGGACACAGTCCTAAATAGCCGGGTTATAGTATTAATAGTAGTTAACTTATGAGGGGATCAAAGAGTTTGGACCCCCGCCATCCAATACCGTTAAGTATTGAAGGAGGTCCTACTAAATTTGACCCAGGTCCATTGCAGGACCTCTAAACGCTGAACAATGGCAAGACTCTTACCAAACCGTTCCCTTAACCCCCGACCAGGTAGCCAACATACCTCCATATAGACCGTGGAGATATGAATGTTGAAAATCTTTTATTTTATATAGACAGTAAAATAATGTCAAGACACCACGGACAAACGATAAGGAAGAATCACCTTCAACATAAGAAACTAGTTATTAAAGTCATTAATACAAAACCAAGTAAAAAGTGCGAAAAGATTAGAAATAAAAAGTATTACACTAGACACTTGTCTTCACCAAGTGATGTAAGAGACTTAGGCAAACATGGCCTTGATTGTCAAGAACTCTTACGATCAATCTTGGATCCCGAGATGACTCACACACTTTATGATGGACAATGGATGATGGTGGTGGATGATGGTGTTATGGCGGTGGTGGGTGAAGTGTGAGAGAGGTGGTGTGCCAAGGGATGGTTTGAGCTTGAGCCAAGCACTCCTATTTATAGGCTAAACAGAAGCTCGGGCACGGCCCCGTGTCCAGTGGGCACGGCCCCGTGTCCACATCCTTCTCTTTCTTCATTTAATGCAGCTTGTCTTATTAGTTGACCACGCCCCCGTGTCCGTTGAGCACGACCCCGTGTGCAGAAGAATCTTTGTACTATGAAGATTTGCCTAGATTATGCGAATCTTATAGTTGACCACGGCCCCGTGTCCGCTGAGCACGGCCCCGTGGTGGGCAATAGAAGCTTCTACTACTTTGTCTTTTCTGCTGACACTTGGGCACGCCCCCGTGCTGGCTGAGCACGGGGCGTGTTCAGTCTTCTGTCTTCTTGTTTGGTTGGGAAGATGCTGTCGTGGGGTCGGGCATGTCACGTTTGTTCCTTTTCTTGTATTTATGTTAGATTTTGCTGTCTTTTTGCTTCTTTTGTTAATTTGAGCTCATTTAATCCTGAAAATACAAAAGGAAGACAAAAGCACACTTTTTCCAACATTAGTACTAAAAAAGGGTTAGTTTTATGCCACAATTGATGTAATTTATATGTTGCATTTTGCACACATCACTAATGTTGGAAAAAACTTACGTTTTTGTTCTTTTTGAATAAACAGGGTTAAATGAGCTTAAAAGAACAACAGAAACAAAAAGACAGCAAAAACTAACATTAAATGCTATAAAGAAGGATTGACCAACTTGCTGAACCCCAGTCCATATCCAAACCCAAGAAATAACAAAGACAGAAGCTTTGGCACGACGCCGTGCTCACCTAGCACGGGCCGTGCCCGGTGGGAATTTACTGCAGCAGAAAGCGACAACAACAAAAGACAAAATTTAAGCTCAACACGGGGTCATGCTAATGTAACACGGGGCATGGTCAACTCTTAGATTTCAAGAATTTGAAGAAGTATAGCAAGTACATTGGCCACGGGCCGTGCCGTTGTTACACGGGGCCGTGTTAATACAAGTCTGACACTGCAGTTAATGTAGAAGAGAGAGGTTGATGACCATGGGGTCGTGCCAGGCAGGCACGAGCCATGCTGAATGAACTGTTTTCTGCTATAAATAGGGATGCTTGGTTCCACTTCAACTCATCCCTTGGCAAACCACTTCTCTCTCACTTGCCACCACTCCACCACCACTACAACACCATCATCCACTTTTCATCTTTAGAGTGTGCGTGTAGTCTCGGGATCCAAGATTGAAGGTAAGAATCTTTGTCAAATAAAGGCCATGCTTGGCTAAATTCTTACATCACTTGGTGAAGACTTTTCTTTTATGTATTTCTTTTATGATTTCCAATCTTTGGCTAATTTTTAATTGGGTATGTATTAATGACGTTAATAAATAGTTTTTTTATATTGAAGGCGAATTTACTCAATCATTCTTCATATGTTCGTTGACTCAACATGTTCATGTCTTTACGGTCTATATAAAGCATGTTAATTGCCTAGAAGGGGGTTAGAAGGGTGGTTTAGGTAATTCTATGTCTCGTTCAGTGTATAGATCATGCGAGAACCTGGTTCAAGCCTAGTAATACCTCACGAGTCAGAGCGGGCATTACCCACCACGGGAGAGGTGCAAAAAGCTTGAATCCCTTATTCTTAAACTTTTATTAAAACATTAAACCAACCCCGCGAGTACTGTATCCCTGCTGACTCAGACCAACGGGTTGAGGTTGATCGCCGCCTCGGAAGAGGGGTCCACCACATTTTGCATTAATAACTTACTTAATTATCTTTTGATAATCCGAATTAGTGGGATTGTATCCTTGTTGACTCAAACGACTAGGTTGAGGGTAATGTCACCTCGGAAGAGGGGCCTATTACTATAACTAAGATAATCTCTTAAAATGCCCAAAGTGCGGAAATCATCAAAAGAGTACATGAAAGATAAGTTGGATCCAAGTGATTCTTTCTTGTCTATCATTTTTATTTTATTTTCTGTTTTTATCTTTTTATTAACTTAAAAATCTTTTCCTAAAAGTTGGTCCGATTAGACGTTGACGATAAGCCGGTACTAAAAGCTCTTGTGTCATTAGACGACCTCGATATCTTGCCATCCCTATACTACACCCGTGATGGTTATACTTGCCCTAGCGTGTGTGTAGAGTGATAGTAGAAAATCGGCAGAGTAAAAAGAGCTA
The DNA here is from genome assembly GCA_030545235.1 of Helianthus tuberosus. Taxonomy (NCBI): domain Eukaryota; kingdom Viridiplantae; phylum Streptophyta; class Magnoliopsida; order Asterales; family Asteraceae; genus Helianthus; species Helianthus tuberosus. The sequence goes on along the minus strand of CM060392.1, from coordinate 65,436,320 downwards.
AAAATAACTAAAAAAAATATATACACCCGTACGCACGTCACTTGCCATCACTATACTACGTCCGTGATGGGTGCACTTGCCCTAGCGTGTGTGTAGAGTGATAGTAGAATATCGTGTTTTATAAATTTAAAACTTGAATCGATGAGTAAAAAGAGCTAAAAATATTCTAAAAATATATACACCCGCAAGCACGTCAAGTTTTTGGCGCCGTTGCCGGGGACACAAGAATTTTAAGAAAGCTTAAAATTAATGGCCTAATCCTTTTTATCTTTTCTTTTTAGGTTTTTCTTATTTTTCTTTTAATTTTTCACTTTTTGCAGAATTGACACGGGGCCGTGTTGTTCCAAAACGGGGCAGTGTCAATTCTCCAGTATCATAAAATCTATTTTATGCTAGATACACACTGCAGCACGGGCAGTGTTACCCTAACACGGGGCCGTGTCAAACCAACAGTCTGTAAGAAAACAGTGACCGCCTGATCCCGACGATTAAAAACTTTCCAGAAAAAACATGGTTTTCTTTGATTATTTTTACCCCCACCACTCTTATGGTCTATGGTGCGACTATTGTGGGGAGGAGCATGAAGAATTGGAATGTGGCATTCTAAACTTCACTCCCTACTATTTAACCCCATCGTTTTCCTGTAACAAACACCTTGAGGTGGACGGGAGTAGAAATGATAATGAAATCCATCCACCTGAACTCCATTAACCCTCTCACCTGGACGACTTAAAAGACATAAGTCAAATAGAAGAGAGAATTTCCTAAAAATGAAAGAAATAGAATCCTTGATGAAGGCGCGATATTCATCAAGGATCCAATCCGAAGGAGAATCGATGGAGGAAAAATCAGGTACATACAACAACACCGAGGTCAACCAACCCTCTACCATAGACGCCTGCGAATATGAGAGCGATAGTCGTCCCTGTTTCGATTTCGCGATGACGGTCCCCTTTACAGAGTGTGAATTTCACACCGACAACATGGACAGGAGCGAATCGACTCATACCTTCTTTAACAAGAGCCTGGATAAGGTAAATAATGGATGGTCCCGTTTTCCCATTTTTAGAGAAGTCTTCTACCTATCCGATAATCTCTTGCGTTTACGTACCTCTCGCCAGAGTCTGAGGTATATCCAGCAATATGATGTTGTTCCATTCAGTAAGGAACCACCCGATGTCGGATAACTCCTTAAAAACCTAGACAATCTTCATAAAAACCCTAAACACGGGGCCGTGCCCCTCGAATTTTTCTGGCACGAGGCCGTGTCAGTGATGACGTGGCCCGTGTTCCACTAAAGGACAACATTCTCTGACACATGCAGACGGCACAGGGCCGTGCTGCCCAGGCACGGGGCCGTGCCAGCATGCTGTCACTGTCTATAAAGTCAGCATTTGAGGAGAATGTTTGGAACCATTCCAAAAGGGCAGGATCCTCCAGATTTTTCACACATACCCCAAAAGGTATGTTCTTAAAAAGGTCTCATTTGACCTTCTTGTCCTTTCTTCTTTTGGTCCTTCCCCTTCTTCATTCCTCTATGAACTCTATTGAAGCTTAAAGCTTCAATAGGAGGGTCACACACTTGATTCTTAGCTCAAAGTTTTGCAAATCTACTATAGTAAAACATTATTTCAAGTTATTTACGTTCAGAAAATTAAAAATCAATCAAATCTAACTTAAAATAAAATTTCTTGGGCTAAGAATCTGGAACAGTCGGAGCAACACGTGGGCCGTGCCACTTTGGCACGGGGCCGTGCTGAAAGTTCTGATATTCCATATCTTGTTAACGGTTGGTCATTTTCTCCTAGAATGTCAAGCCAGCAAAGTGGGACATCATCAACAAGCTCCAGGAACCACCGAAGAGGGAGGAGACTCTTCCTCGAGGCTACTCTTGTAAGATATGTGAGTGCCTTGAGAGAGAGTCTCGACGAGATGACCTTGGTGGAAGAAGTTCTGATAGACCGTGTGAACTATCTCTCCATGGGCCTAGAGGATTGATTCAAGGAAATCAACCTTTTACACCAAAGGTTGAACATCTTGGCCATGCCTCCGATGGAACCAATCTGGCCGTAAGAAGATTGGAACCTCGCTAATGAGGTCATTCAACCCACAGGATGGGAAGATGAGATTCTGGAACCTCCCCCTCTCAATGTTGCCTTCGAGGTTCCGATAAATCCCGCTCCCCCTCAAGAAGAGGTAGAAGAGGAACCCTACATCTTCCTTCCAAGGGAGATCGAAGAGATGCTCAATGACCTCTAATTGAGTATTTCCCGTATAAGCTTAAGTCCTCCAACATCTAACCTTCGTAAATCTAGGAACGTAGCTTAAGGGTTGTTTAAAAATGATATCGGAGAGGCATTCCTCAAGATTTATCTATCTATCTTAGTTAATGTAGGTTTGTAATTTTTAATTTCTTGTAATTGTTTTTATTTTTAATGAAATGGAGGATTGGATGATGATGGTTTAAATAAATGTGTTAAAGACCGTGGAAATACCAGAAAGGTGATAAAAATGGAACCCATGCACGTAAATCAGAGGCCTCCCGACTCAAAAACTGCAAAACAATGACTGCAGCACGAGGCCGTGCTCACCTAGCACGCTCCCGTGCCCAACTTACTGTTGTCAAAATTCTTCTGCCCAGAAGGTGGCACGGGCCGTGCTCACCCAGCATGCCCCCGTGGCCACCCCACTGTAAGTCTTCTGTTTAATATTTGTTATTGGCACTTTGGACACGGGGCCGTGTCCCCATAGCACGCCCTCGTGCTGCAAGTGCCAGTGTTAGTGCATATGTCTGTTGACTTCGTCTTGTATCGAGTCATGTAATAGAATAGATAAACTAGGACACGTTGTTCGAGAGAAACGGGAAACAGGTCTGAACCAGCCACTTCACACGAAGTGACCAGTTCGTGCGACCTGGCCAGGACATGCGAACTGGACCAGATCGTGTGGACTGGTTCGTGCGATCTGGATCTCCTATAAATAGGTGAGTCTTGGATTTCATTTGTAACTTTTGGATTCCAGTAGCGAAGCTCTGCTGAAGTGTCGTCAGCTCGTGTAACTAGTTTCAAATCAATACAAACGACAGTTAAAGTGATTCTAAGTGCAAATCAAGCTGCTATAACATCAATACGTCTGATTCCACCTTTCGTATTGATCGAGAACTCTTCTGAACGACTTGTTTGATCGATTCCCCGATCCTACAAGTGGTATCACAACTTCTTTCTACTCATTTTTCTACATTTTTTTTATCAGATTTACCAAGATTCCACGGATAAAATGACCTGATTTCGTGTTGTAACTCGTAAAACATCGTTTTGAACAATCCGTGAACAAATCAGAACCAAATTCAACTTAAAACTTGATAAAATTGACCAAATCGCTTGAAAAACCATCAGACCGTTCGAAAAAACCCTTCAGATAGTGTGAAATTGGACCAGGTCGCTTGAATACGGTTCAGATCACTTGAAATTTATCATGTCGCACGAGTTAAATGACCAGGTCGTTTGAGATTAGTCAGGTCGCTTGAGAATCCCCAGGTCGTTTGAATTTGAGTCCAGATCGTGTGAAACATCTTTAAGTCGTGTGAAACATTTCCAGGTCGTTTGAACCAGCTTGTTTGAACCAAATTGTTTGAACCAGGATTTTAAAGAACCAGCTCGCACGAAATTCAACTCGTTTGAAATTCTGATTTTGTGAACTTTCGCACCAAAACATGGATAACGAGTTTTACAACGCTTTTGCTACTGCTCCGGTCGCTCCACTAACTGTTGCCGAAACTGTCGGTATAGAGAATGAAACGGGAACTTTCCAAAAGCCTCCAAAGCTTATGTACATTGAGGATTTTAAAGGGTGGCAAGACCGTTTTGAAAACTGGGTGCAAGCGAACAAGTTTGATGCATGGGTTTCTTTAGAGAAAGATTATACTTTACCGAAAGATGACCTTGGATATGAAAAACAATTAAGTCAATTTTTACCTGATGAAAAATTAAAATACACAAGTGAAAAAATGATGATTAGCATTCTCCAACAAGCGGTAAAAGAATATATTTTTGTTTTGCTTCAACATGAGGGAACTGCTAGATCAATTTGGAAAGCGTTGATTAAAAAGTTTAAGGGTAGTGCTGATATGATAAAAAATAAACGAGTATTACTAAAAAAATCTTTTGATATGTTTACAGCTCTTGAAGGTGAAACAACAAGAATGATTATTGAGAGATATTGTCATCTTGTCATGGAAATGAAAAGATTGGACATCAAGAAAGAAGATAATGAATGGGTTGATAAGCTAGCCGATGCGTTACCACAGAATGAATGGGGAACATATCTGTTGATTTTAAAGCATAACCGACAATTTGAAGATATGAATTTGAGTATGTTTATCCAGAAATTGGAAGAACATGAGCTATCAATTCGAAAAACTGCTACGATGAGAAGTCTGGGTGCTTAACAAGATGTTAGTCTATACTATAGAGGAAGCAAAGTTGAGACCACTCCGAGTCCAAAGATTCAGACTGCGTTCAGTGCTGATGGTACTTCCGGAACAAATGCAAATAATACAAATCAGAGCAGTGGATATTCTTCGTCTTATTCAAGTTTTGAACCAAATTTCTCAACACCAAGTTCTCAACAACAAAGTTCAACAAACTTTAATGGTCAAGTCTTGCAATGCAATGTTACATTAACTATTCAAAATGGTCAAAATTTCTCTCCAGATATTGCGAAGCAACACATGGCATCACTTGTTACTGTGTTAGAGTCGTATGAAAGCTTGGTTGCTAGACGAATTGGCAATCCGATGCTCACTAAAGAGGATTATGACCAGATTGATTATGAGGAACTTGAGTTGATGGACATCAAGTGGTGTTTAGCTAGCGTTTTGAGAAGAGTAGAAAAGTTCAAACAGATCACCGAAAGAGATGATCTTCGTGAAGCTGCTACTTCTCAGCTAGGTTTTGACAAATCAAAGGTTACTTGTTTTTGTTGCCGAGAAAAAAAGGACATTTTAAACGAGAGTGTACAAACAGAGAAGCAACCGGAAGACAAGATCCTTTCAGAAACAACGATTATCATAGAAAAGCAATTTATCATCAGGTTGCTCAACAACCATATCAACAACAATCTTCACACTCACATACTATCTCGATTGAAGAATCAAAGGGTAAAGCTTGTTTTGGTCTGTTAGATCAAGAAGATGAAAGGATTCTGAAAGAGTTCAATTGGGATGACTATAATCCTTCTAGACCTTCAGTTTCTAAAGCATTTGTTGCTCGATTCTTTGAAGATTCAACCTCGGAAGAAGGAACAATCAAATCTAAGAACAGTCCTAGAAGACAACCGATTTTTAAATCTTCAGGAAGTGATGAAGACACTGATGATGAGGAAGAGTATATTAATAAAGCTATAAAACAATTGGATCCTTATAGTTTTAATTTTTTTTTGCAGATAAAATCGAGATATTGAAAGAGAAAAGGGCTGCTAGACTGAAGAGAGAAATGGAAGCAAGAAGGGTTGCTGAAGAAAAGGCAAAAGTTGAAGAAAAACCGACAGTGAAGGTCGAGGTTGAAGAGAGTGAAGTGAATATAGAAGTTGAGAAAGAACCGATTGTGATTGAAAAGGTGGTGGAGAAAATAGTTGAAAAAATTGTTGAAGTTGAAAAGATTGTAGAGGTTGAAAAACCTGGTGTGAAGTGTTTAGAATCCTGCAAAGATTGTGCTGAGAAAGATACAAAGTATGCTGAATTGGAGAAGCTTAAAGAAAATTTGCTACACAATGTGAGAAGCATAAAGGAATCATATGATCTCCTAAGCAGCAAAGTGAACTTGTACAAAGGAGCTAGTGATGAGGATATTCAGATGAAGAATCTTCTGAAAGCAACAGTTCTTCAAAAGCAAACTGCAATCAACAAATACATTGAGATTGTTGCAGGGCTGAAACAAGAATTGGCAGCGATGACGATCGAAACCGAAAGAGTGAATTCTTTATTTCAAAGTTATCAAAGTTCAGATTATGTTATTGATCGCATTTATCCTACCGTGGTAGCTCATAAGTATGCAGAAGATGAAGAAAATTCTGGTAAGAAAACTGGTTTGAAGTATAACAGAGTACCAAATCCAATGTGGGATGGCTATACCCCCTGACATTTTGAAAAAGTGGCTGAAGCACTCAATCTGAATCTGAAATCTGAGTCTATCGATGGATTACCAGATGATATTGATGTCACATTAACAGCGTCTGACACTGATCATGAGTCCGAGTTAATTAAGAAAGTGGTCGATCAGGTGTTGGATAAAGATGAAAAGTCAAAGTCAGAGTCTAAATCTGAAAATTCGAGTTCATCAGAAAAAAGTTCGAGTTCACCGGTCAAAAGGGTTTACAATAAAGATTTTCTGATGTCACAAAATAATTTGAATGACGAAACATTCAAAGTAGCACATACTTTGAATGATTCTGACAAATTATATTCTGATGAAGAATTTCCAATAAGAGGTGTTAAAAGTGAAATGATTAACAAGGTTTTCAAATTAACAGAAATTAATATTTCTGAAATAAAAGATGTAAATCTTACTGAAAAACCTAAAAAGTACACTTCAAGAGTTCAATAAAGATTGAACAAGAAAAAGGGTTACAGTTCTGGTTCGGGTTATCGAAAGAAACCAAACCATAACAGTAATTTCAAAAAGAAAGGATTAGGCTTTATTCCACCCGAAAATCATAAAAATGAGAAAATTTTTAAACCAAAAACTAAATTTGTTTCAGGAGCAAGTTCTGAAGAGGAGAAGGAGAAACCTTTCTGGAAACAGTCAAACAAATAGTTTCTCGCCAAAAAGCAAAAGAATATGTTGAAGGAATCTGAATTGAGAGTTGAAAGAAGAACCTGTTTCAGATGTCAAGAGGTTGGACATATTGCTTAGAATTGCCCAAAGTCCACCAACACAAAACAGGGAGTTTCTTCTAACTCTAAATTGAAAGAAAAATGTGTTGATAAAAAGGAACAACCAACAGAGAAATTTAAGGAGTTCAAAATTTCGACTTTCGAAGTTGGTGAAAGTTCGAAACATTTTTACAAAATAAGAGCCAATTTAAACAAACATAAATGGGTTGTTAAAAAATCAGAGGTTGTTTCTGGCAATGAATCTGATTCGTCAAAGTCAGAGGAGCCACATGTTGTGCTAAATGATGAGAATTCCGTTCCGAAAATGGATGATGAAAAATTTCCACCATTGTCAAACGGAAACTTGAAATTAAAAATTGGTAAGAGTGAGATTTCAGATCAATTCTTCTCTGATAAGAAAGAGTTTGATGTTGAAAAAGCATTTAATGGTAAAGTGCTACATATTTTTGGTAAGATGGTAGATGGGAAGGTGAAGGGAGTGAAAGAATTTTATGAATCGAAAGTTGTTAAAACAAATGAGGATGGTTCACCTATGATTGATCAGGCATGGGTGAGATTTTTTAAAAAGTAAAATCCTGACTTGCCGGAGCTCCCAAGTTGGTAATCGTGGAGCATGAATCGGCATCATTCTTGAAAAATGTTTTTGTAAAAAACCTACAAGTGATATTTTTTACAATTGGTTGAAAGATCAAAATGATGAATGAATCCTCATGGCGTGTGAATTCAACAAAACTAATTTTCCGGAAAAACCATTTTGATTAAAACAAACTTAAGTGTTTTGAAATCATAATGGGAAAATAGTTTGTTGTCAGGGGGAGTTCTGATTGTTTAAGCCAAGAAAATGGAGAATTGAAGCAATTCACATCAGTTTGTCATTTTATTTGTACAGTTTATTGCTTTTACTTTCAAATTTTCCCGGAAAATCAAAAATTGAAACATATTTTTGATTTTAGGGGGAGTAGAAATTTAGAAATTTTGAGAAAAATCTAAAAACATCGAAAAATCAAAAATGAGTTTTGTTGTGAAAAAGATGAAATTATAGTAAATCAGAAGACAATCACAGTACGCTAAAGAATTGGAAAGTTAAAATGTGATAAACGGTCTCATTGATGATATGCCAGTAGGTTTTTACACGCTTAGTAGATTGTTTTCGAGATATAAACCTAAATATCAAATACTTACTTATCTCGTGGGGAACATCTCTCGGATATATAGGTAACCCCTGAAATCTTGTTTGAAGGGCTTTCTATTTCTGACATACTAGGTCTTTGTGCGTGATGATATCTGGGGTATTATACCGGGACTTCTGATTTTGCGGGAGCAATAGCCTAGTCCTCGTATAATACTCTGCACTGCTTTAATCATAAAGCTCACCCTCAGCATAAAAAATGATGAAACATTGAAAAATGCTAATCATGTGCTGTTGAAGAAAAGATCCCAAACAGGACACACCTAAAGTCGAGCCATCATCTCTTTGTCTGAATAGAAGTTCTAACCTGAGCTCTCATGGCCTCGCATTACCCGTTTACAGATATCATTAGTGTACATTCACCTGTAAGACTGAATATAGGAGTCTGGATACGGGAGTATATTCTAAGGTGGGACACTCGAATAAGTTTAGTTTTTAAAACACTAATCTCGTATCTCGAATCATTTGAACTTTGTGTGAAAATTTAAGTGGATCAGTATACTGACAATCTAAGTGAATCGTTTATAACTTATAGTGTTTAAAGCTCAACGGTGCTAGTGATTTGTCAAAAACTGATATGATCCTCTTACACAAACTCACAAAAAGATATTTGTATATAGTTTATTTCATAAAATCCAAAAAGATTTTCAGTGTGTTTTAGCATAAATTTTGAAAAATCAAAAAGATTTTATTTCATCTTATTTTCGACAACTGATGTTGAAAAGCTGATTTTCAAAATTCCGAGTGCTAAACATGATGAACGACAGTGGGTTGGGAAAGTGTGCTTGAAATGAAAAATGAAGTTATAGTTTGAGATAATTTGAGAAATGTTATAAGATAATCTTACAAGTGATGTTTTGGATGATTTTACTGTTAGTTAATCAAGGTCATTAATTTGAACTTGATATAACTATTGTTGATGTTGAAGGATATCTTCAAGTGGTTTCTAAATTTGTTAAATTTTAAAAATTGTGAAATTTACTTTTGGGTAGAGCTCGTGCAGGTAAGAACATCAGATAAGAGCCAGTTTACATATCTAGAACTGATCAAGATGCTGTAGAAGAAGATGATGTTGATGCTGATGAGCTTAAGGAATCAAGAGATCTGATTAAGAGAATTTGAAAAGTCAGGGTGAGATTCTGGAAGAATAAGAGAGAGATTGAAGGATGCTTACAGAGAAAGATACTTTGGAAAGAGCGAGAAGACCGATCAAGACTAAAGACTCAATACACTAAAGACTCGTCATCATCTAAGGGGGAGTTTGGTAGTGCATATGTCTGTTGACTTCGTCTTGTATCGAGTCATGTAATAGAATAGATAAACCAGGACACGTTGTTCGAGAGAAACGGGAAACAGGTCTGAACCAACCACTTCACACGAAGTGACCAGTTCGTGCGACCTGGCCAGGACGTGCGAACTGGACCAGATCGTGTGGACTGGTTCGTGCGATCTGGATCTCCTATAAATAAGTGAGTCTTGGATTTCATTTGTAACTTTTGGATTCCAGTAGCGAAGCTCTGCTGAAGTGTCGTCAGCTCATGTAAACAGTTTCAAATCAATACAAACGACAGTTAAAGTGATTCTAAGTGCAAATCAAGCTGCTATAACATCAATACGTCTGATTCCGCCTTTCGTATTGATCGAGAACTCTTCTGAACGACTCGTTTGATCGATTCCCCGATCCTACAGCCAGTAACCAAATTTTTTTGCTATTTTCACACCTTTTACCAAAATAAATCATATTTGGTACACATTGAGGGCAATATGTAATTTAAGTGTGGGGTGGGGGGGGGGATGATAAAAACCCTGAATCGTTTGTCCTAAATCAAGCCTTACACAAAACTCGCATTGGAACCGCTAATCACCCCAAACTTTTTTTCAGTTTTTTTTCTTTTACTTATCTTGGTTTAGTTGGGTGAAATAAGTTCTAAAAATTTTGTTTTTAAGAATTTACAACTGATAGCGTCGTGATAAAAAGAACCAATTTAGAAAATTACGAAAACGAGCATGACAAATCTTTGTAAAATTTGATTATATATACATTTTTACACTACGACCCTTTTTCCCACAAAAGTGAGTTTTGAGCCATTACTGAGCATACAAATATACATCTATACTAATTGCTCAATTTTCGTTTCTTGTGTGAATAGCCCGTTTGGTTCTCATGAATCTAGAACTTGACAATACGATACGTTCCAAGTCCTTACCGACAAAAATCCAAGTAAGTAAATGATGGAGGCATTAGGAGCAACCAATTTTTCAAATCAAAACCTTTATTTTTCTTTGCTTTACCCAAAAACATCCCCCTAGTTAAACCCTTTGAACCTTAAAAACCTTTTCATTTCCAAACCCACAAAAACAAACCTTTTCATTTTTCGTCTTTCATTTTTGTAAACCTATCGGTTATGAAATTACGATTATGGCTCAGTTTCAACTTTTTCAACCAAAAAAAAATCAGAAAAATCAGAAAATTTGCCAAAGTATTTTTTTGCTAAGCCACAAAGCAATAGAAAAACCGATACTTTACGCTTTTCGCCCTTTTTCAAAAAAACATACCAAACCCGAACCACCACCTACCCTTTAAAGCCCTCTTGATATTTACAAGTATTTAACGTCAAAAGGAGGAGGTTTGATTGATTGTCAAGCCTATGGTAGGAGTAAGTTCCAAAATTGGGCATGAGCATTTTCACTTAATACATCATCGGCCGATTGTTGAGTGACCACTTGTGAGGTGTGTAAATTTGTATATAACTAAATGGAATTTTATAAAGGCATGTTATACCCAACGTAAATAATTTTTCTTAAATTATGTTTTAAATAAATCATGACGAATAAGATTGTAAATAAAATAAAAACAAAATAATTTTAGAACTTGGATTCCCGACACTCTAAAGATGAGACCAAAAACCTTCTCTTCTACCTATTCCGTTTGGGTGTGTAAGCCACGTAATAGAGTTTTGCTTGAGGACAAACAAAGATTTAAGTGTGGGAGTATTTGATGTGCTTAAAATATAACATATAAATTATATCAAATACGGCGTAAAATCAACCCTTTTCCTTACTAATGTTGGAAAAAGCTTGTTTTTCTGTTCCTTTTTAATTTACAGGGTCAAAATAGCTTAAATGTGCAAAAAGAGCAAAAAGACAGAAAAAACCAACATAAATACAAAGAAGGAGGAATTGACGCAACTCGCCAAGCCCCAATCCACATCTAAACCACAAAAATAGCAAGATCAGAAGACCTGACATGGGGCCGTATCTGCCTGACACGGGCCGTGTCCGAGACTGGATGCTGTGCAAAAGAAAAGACAAAAGCAAAGGTCGTGCTAAGCCAACACAGGGCATGGTTAACTTAAAGATTTTTAGAATCTGCTATAGTACAACAAGTACATTGGCCACGGGCCGTGCCGTTGACACACGAGGCCATGTTAGTACATGACCTGACAAGTAGTTAATGAGGAAGAGAGAGAGAGAGAGAGAGAGAGAGAGAGAGAGAGAGAGAGAGAGAGAGAGAGAGAGAGAGAGAGAGAGAGAGAGAGAGAGAGAGAGAGAGATGACCACGGGGCCGTGCCAGGCGGGCACGGGATGTGGTGGAGCTTCTGATTTCAGCTATAAATAGATGTGCTTGGTTCCATATCAAAGCATCCCTTGGCAAACCACTTCTCTCTCACTTGCCACCACTCCACCACCACTACAACACCATCATCCATTTTCCATCATTTAGAGTGTGTGTAGTAGTCTCGGGATCCAAGATTGATAGTAAGAGTCTTTGTCAAACAAAGGCCATGCTTGGCTAAACTCTTACATCACTTGGTGAAGACAAATCTTTTGTGTATTTTCTTTTATGATTTCCAACCTTTGGCAACTTTTTAATTGGGTATGTATTAATGACTTTAATAACTAGTTTTTTTATATTGAAGGCAAATTTATCCTACTCATTCTTCATATGTTGTTGATTCACATATTCGTGTCTTTACGGTCTATATAAAGCGCGTTAATTGCCTGGAAGGGGGTTAGAAGGGTGATTGGGTAAATTTTATGTCTTCTTCAGTGTATAGATCATGCGAGAACCTGGTTCAAGCCTAGTAACACTTCACGAGTCGGAGCGGGCATTACCCACCACGGGAGAAGTGACAAAAGCTTGAACCCTTATCTATAAACTACTATTAAAACTTTAAACCAACCCTGCGAGGACTGTATCCCTGTTGACTCAGACCAAAGGGTTGAGGGTGATTGCTGCCTGGAAGGGGGCCCACCACTTTTTGCATTAATAACTTATTTAATTATCTTTCAATAATCTGACCTTGTGAGACTGTATCCTTGCTGACTCAGACCACTAGGTTGAGGGTAACGTCGCCTTCACAAGAGGGGCCTACTACTATAAGTAAGATAATCTCTTAAAATGCCCAAAGTGCGGAAATCATCAAAAGGATACATGAAAGATGATTCGGAACCAAGTGATTCTTTCTTGTCTATCTATTTTTCCTTATATTTCATCTTTTATTTTTAGTTTATTTTTTTATAGTTTTAAATTTTTTTTTCTCAAAGTTTGGTTCGATTAGACGTTGACGATAAGCCGGTATTAAAAGCTCTTGTGTCCTTGGACGACCTCGGTATCTTGCCATCACTATACTACGTCCGCGATGGGTGCACTTGCCCTAGCGTGTGTGTAGAGTGATAGTAGAATATCGTGTTTTATAAATTTAAAACTTGAATTGGCGACTAAAAAAGTAAAAAATATACTAAAAATATATACACCCGCATGCACGTTACCGCCAAAACACCCCAAATCTTTTTCAAAACTTTCTTTTTATTTTGTTTTGTCTTGTTTATAGTTTAAGTTAAGAAATCAGGTTATAAAAAAGTTCAAGTTTTTATAAATATTTACAACCGATAGCGTCGTGATAAAAAAAGGAACCATACAAGAAATTTAAAAAAAAAGGCATGATAAATTTTTAAAATTTGATTATATATATATTTTTACCCTTTTCCCCCAAAATAGTGAGTTTTGAGCCTTAAACGAGCATCCATTGTCATATCTATACTAAATGCTCATTCTTCATTTCTTCTGTGAATAGCCCGTACGGTTCCTACAAACCTAGAACTTGACAAGACAATAAATTCCCGGTCCTTACTGACTATTCCAAGTAAGTATATGATTGATGCATTAGGATTTTAAACCCTTTTTTTTTCATTTCAACCTTATTTCCTATTTTTATCTCCCCACAAAAACACAAAAAATTCCCTTAGTTAACCACTTTGAGTCTAAACCCTTTCATTTCAAAACCCACAACACACCATTACATAAAAACCATATTTTTATCTTTACACCTTTTATTTTAGTAAAAATCGGTTCTTTTGAAAAAACGCAAAAGCATGTGACTTTAGTTATCAAAAAAAAAAAAAAAAAACTAGTGCTTGAAATAAATAAGCAAATCTGCTACTTAAAAGCACTTAGTTAATTCATAAAGTCACACAAATAAATTTTTCAAAAGAAAACCGACTTTTTACGCTTTTAGCTACTTTTAAATAAAACTACCCTACCCTTAACTAAAAACTTACCATTTCAAAGTCCTTTTGATATTTGCAAGGATTAAGTCAAAAAGAGGGAGGTTTGATTTCTTGTCAAGCTTATGGTAGGAGTAAGTTCCGTACCTGGACCGAACGTTTCACTTATACATTTTGGCCAAGTGTTGAGTGACCACTTGCGAAGTATGTGAATGTATATATAGTTAAATGAAATTTTAAAATATATGTTATGCTTAAAACCATTTATTTTTCTTAAAAAGTTCTAAACAAAATCATGACGAATAGGATTGTAAATAAAATAAAAACGAGAATAAATAAAGAACTTGGATTCCAGACACTCTATACGCCAGACCCTAAACTTCTCTTCTAGCCATTCCATTTGGGAGTGTAAGCAAACATTAAGAGAGTTTTGCTTGAGGACAAACAAAGATTCAAGTGTGGGGTTATTTGATATGCACAAAAAGTAACATATAAATTGTATCAAATACGGTATAAAAACAACCCTTTTTAGTACTAATGTTGGAAAAAGTGTGTTTCTTTGTTTACTTTTGATTTTCGAGATAAAATAAGTTCAAACGAACAAAAGGAACAAATTAACAACAAAAACCAACATAAAGACGAAGAAAGAAAGTTGACACATTATACCGACCCTCCAAAGTTTCACCCCAAGAATAAAAGCAACAATCCAGAAGCCCAACACGGGATCGTGCCTGCCAGGCATGCGTCGTGCACCAGTCAAGATTCCTTAAAGATAAAGACAAACAGAAAACGACAAAGGACATGGGGCCGTGTCACCTAAGCACGGGTCGTGGTCAACTCTCAGATTTGCATATCTGGGTTCGTACAACAAGTACAAGGGCCACGAGGCCGTGCCGTTGACACACGGGGCCGTGTGTGTACAAGTGCTGATAAGAGTATTAAATGAAGACAGAGACGTGGTCATTAGTCATGGGGCCGTGTGAGTCTCCTGTTTCCAACTATAAATAGAGATGCTTGGCTCACTTGCAAATCATCCATTGGCAAACCATTTCTCTCACTTCCACCATCATCTTCCACCACTTTAGTTAGAGTTAGAGTAGTCTCGAGATCCAAGATTGACAGTAAGAGATTTCGTCAAACTATGGCCATGCTTGGCTAATCTCTTACATCAATTGGTGAAGACAAAATCTTTTGTGTATTAATTTTGATTCCCAACCTTTGGTCACTTTTTAATTGGGTATGCATTAATGACTTTAATAACTAGTTTTTTTATATTGAAGGTGAATTTTTACTCTATCATTCTTCATGTTTTGCTGATTCACTCATTCGTGTCTTTACGGTCTATATAATGCACGTTAACTGCCTGGAAGGGGGTTAGAAGGGCGGTTTTGGTAAAGTTCTTGCCTTGTTCAGTGTATAGATCCTGCGAGGACCTGATTCAAGTTTATTAGGACTTCCCTTGAGGCAGATAGCATCAAATCGGGGGAAGTAAGAACGGCTTGTAATCCATTATAAACAAACTACTATTAAAACTTTAAACCGGCCTTGCGGGACTGTATCCCTGCTGATTCAGACCAATATGGCTGAGGGTAGCGTTGCCTCCAAAAGAGGGACATGCCGCATTTTGCATTAATAACTTACTTAATTATCTTTCAATAATCTAGCCTTGCGGGACAGTATCCCTGCTGACTCATACCAATATGGCCGAGGGTAGCGTTGACTCCAAAAGAGGGACATACCACTATAACTAAGATAATCTCTTAAAAAACCCAAAGTGCGGAAATCATCAAAGGATACATAAAAGATGAGTTGGAACCAAGTGATTCTTTCTTGTTATTTGTTTCTTTCATTTATTTTAATTTCTTTCCTCATTTCACATGTTTAAAAACCTTTTTCTCAAAATTTGGGTCGATTAGACGTTGACGATAAACCGGTATTAAAAGCGCTTGTGTCATTGGACGACCTCGGTATCTTACCATCACTACACTACGCCAACGATGTGTGCACTTGCCCTAACATGTTGCAGAGAGTGATAGTTTATATCATGTTTTATAAATATAAAGCTTGATAAAAAGAGTAGAGAAAATGATATATATATGCCGTAAATAGTGAATTTGTAAATTTGAAAATACCTTTGCACATATGAATCACCTCAAAACAATTAAAATATGGAAAAGTGAGGACTATGTACTCACATTGGTTGTTGATGACGAGTTTTATGCGTGCTTGAATAGCTCAGGTATTTCCTAATAATTTGGATAATTATATAGTTAACGTATATTTAATTATGGTTTAAACGAAAGATTGGATAGAATGTGGTTTACAACTAAACGAGTGAAGGATGTAGTGGAATATGGTTTGTTAAACATTAAATTCTGATTTGGAAGTGTTTTGAAAGGTTTTGACCCGTTACGACTTATCAAAATGGTTTACGTCATTTTAACAGGTCCTATGCGTAAATACGGGTCCGGATGGTCGGATGGGTCTTATGACGAGTCTGACATGTCAAAATATATTTTATGATGTTAAACAAACTGATTTGGTGTCAAAACTTTTGGTTTTAATACTTAAAATTCCATTTGCCACAAAATGCACAAAGCTGCGTTTTGACTTTTATAAATTTATGTTTGACTCGCCATTTGATTCACTTAAATGTGATAATCATGGGATATAATTACAGGGAATTATACCCTATGATATAATGACCACATAGGAAAATCAATTGAACTTTGACTTGACCAAAATGGTCAGAACCGAAAGTCAAACTTCTTGACTTTTAGGTGAATACTGTGACACCCGGCTATTTTGGGTCTGTACTGTACCAGTGTGACACGTGTTATGAATAAATAAAGGCAATATGTTATTGAATTTGGTGTTAATATATAGTATTTTATGTGTTGGTAAATCCAAACTTCGTTAAAAATTATGTTGGCAATAATAAGATAAAAACTTATCGCGTAACGAACAAAATGCGAAACAAACGTCGGTGACCGTCCGATTAATGTTAAAATCCTAAAAATATTTCGTTGTGATTAAAATGCTATTTTTAGTCATACCCGTGAAGACAAATTAATTAAAATGGTTAAAATCTCTATTTTGCAAATTTAAGCGCATACTACGCGATACCGCGTGTATCTTACAAAATATAAACGACGCAGCCAGTCGAGGAAAATAATATATATTTTCAGCAATATTATGGCGAGTTAATTTTTATAGAATGATAAAAATAATTTAAAACGCCATAAAACGCGATTAAAACACGAGATAAAATACCCGGATATCAGTTAAATACCTGTAAGTGTGTAAGCAGTGTACAATATTTATTTAAATAAATGGTGCATAATCACCCTACACCTTACAAGTGTCCCACATGCACTTCAAATTCTTACACACAACTTCACATCTCTCTTTCTCTCCCCTCTAAACCATAGAGCACACACATACACACTCATTTTCCTTTTTGTTGATCAAGTTCAAGTATTAAAACTCTCATGTATCCTTCATTGGTGAGCTTTTGGTGATTTAATTCTTTGAAGATGAAGATTCAAGCTCTTTTGAAGGATTTATCAAGAAGATTCATACAAAAACTCACACTAATTCATGGGTATAAACCTTTATTTTTTCTTGTTCTTGATCTTGTTTGTAAACTTTTGATTTATAAAAGATTGTTTCTCAAAAGCTTGGATTATTCACAACACTTGAAATCTAATCAACAAAATAGTTTTCCAACAAAACGAAAATGGAAGTATGTGTGAGTGTGTATATAGCCGTAGGTATGTATGCATGTGGGTTAGAGATTATGTTTTGTTTAACAGTTGATATTTGATTGTGATGATTCTTGAAAAGTTATTGCATGTATGATCAAAGTTGATTTATGCAAAGAAGACAATGAAGATTTGAGTTGAATAGGTGAAAAGTATATGTTGGGATGCATATGTGTGGCCGTATATATGTACGTTTATGTGCTAGTATATGAGTTTTGTTTGATAGTTCATAAATATGTAAGAATGTTACATGCAATTAGGGGTGTTCTTCGGGTTATTTTTTCTGGTTTCGGGGTTTTCGAGTCGGTTTGTTCGGGTTTTTTGCTAGGAAAAAGTGACCCAATAACCAACCCATTTAAAGTTCGGGTTATTCGGGTTCGGGTTAGCTCGGGTCGGGTTGTTTGGTTTTCGGGTTTAGATGTAAAATGAAAAAAAGAATGTTTTTTCAGAAAATATCATCAAATATATCTTGTTGTTAAAAAAATATCATCACAATTCAAACATCATTTAACAGTATGGTATGATAATATTCAGAAGTCTGAAAACTTAATGTTTCAAATACAAAACACTCCAAATCAAATCGCATCTATAAAAAAAGATAACTAATCTTCGGATTTTTATTCGGGTTTCAAGTTTCGGGTTATTCGGGTCGGGTTGTTCGGTTTTTTGGTTGGGAAAAAGTGACCCGATAACCGACCCATTTAAGGTTCGGGTTGTTCGGGTTCGGGTTTTTCAGTTATTCTCTAATTCGGGTTCGGGTGACTTCGAATTCGGGTCGGTTTTTGGGTTTCGGATAAAAAAGAACAGTCTTACATGCAATGAAATCAAAATGATTAGATGAATGATTTAAGTGAATTTGATGTTTTAGATTATTTAAAGATGTGATAATATTTGTTGATGAGCATTCAAGTTTCTAAATGATGTAGAATAATGGTCATGCATTGAATACTTTTACATGAGTGTTAGTGATGACTAGATGATGATATGAAGGTGATTTGATGATGATATGATATATGAATGAAGAATTAATTCAGGTTGTATGCATGTTAAATGATGATATAGGATGTGTTTTGATGATACAAAGATGTGTCATAAATTTGATGGTCTTGCATGTTGTACATGAAGCTTAAAAAGTAGTAAAATAGGTGAATTGCATGATCTATGTGACTTACATAAAATCTGCACTAACATGAATATGAGTGCCATTTTATTCAGTAAATAACATGTGATATGTTAGAATATCAAGTCCTGATGATTTGGGATGATTATAGTAAAGTTCGGTACAAGACTATGCGTTAAAAACAAAAAACGGTAAAAATCGACTTTTAAAGTGATTTTTGTAAAACTGTTTCAAATCAGGTTGTAAACTGATATTTTATGATAAATATAAGTTTTTAACTTATATTAAGTATCCTTGGTGTTTGGCTAGTCATACATGACTTGCGACGCCCGAAAACGTTACCGAAACGTTAAAATACGAATATTTCAACGTACCGAAAATGGGTTATTCAAGAGTGAACTTTATGTGTTATAATATGATATGTGAATATAAGTATATGTAATGTTATATATTAAGGGTTTACATGATATTAGGAGTTAAGACTATGCATGTACACTTGTACGGTTAAAACGGTAATTTCGTTAATTGTCATGATTAATATATAACTTATTTGTCGAGCATGAAAATTATACATCAGTTAACTTGATGAGTTATTTTGTGTTTGAATGCTTTAAAAATGATAAAATATATAAGTTGATGAAATACGTGAATTACGATATTCGATGAATATGTTTATGTTTATGTTTATGTAAATATATTACGAAGCGTAAATCGTAGATATATTGTATATAAACGGGTGTGATAACGTATATAACATAATGAGGGTCACCAAAAATCGTTCAAGTTGCAAAAATCTTAATATATATATATATATATATATATATATATATATATATATATATATATGAACACATATATAAAAATACACCAACATAATCAAAATAAATATTTTTCAAGAAAATCTCAAAGTTATGTGAAAATCCTAAGTATTTCAGAAACCTAGTTATTTGTAGAATAATTGGTTATTAAATCGTTCCTACTTAAATTAGGACGTGTAGACTAATTTGAGGGATTGTGCTAAGTATAAAAACACACCCAAAGGTGAGTGCCACTAACCTCTCTTTTACTGTTTTATATACTGTTTTGGGAGAAGAACACGCCTTAAAAAGGATAATTATACGTTTTTGTATAAAAAGTGCCTTTGAATAAATTATAAATATATTTTCGTGGAAAATATGGTTTGGATATGATATGTTATGTTTTTGAGGAAAACATGGTTTTGGAGATGTGAATGATATAAAATTTGTTTTCGAGGAAAAAAGATTGGATTGATATAAATACGTTTCGGGGAGAAACGGCGAGGATGACGGTATTTGAATAACCCCAAATATTAAATTTATCATTCTTCATCCTCAAAATGTTCTTTTGGACTTTGAAATTTTGTGGATTCACTGTCAGTTTCATTTTCATTCTCAAAAACATTTTCTACCACATTTTTCACAACTTCAGATTCAACATCATCAGTTTTGCCAGTTTTATCATATGTGACATCAATGTTTTCAGACAATTTGTAAGTTTAACATCAGCTTCTTTTGTTTTCTCAGATTTTAACTTGATGTTTAACGCTTTTGCCACCCCCGATGGTCTCTTCCTGGCATAACCATCATGAAACGGAGGTGGAACGCGGTGATAACCCACACCACTATTCTCCCCGTAACCATAGACATCCTCCCCATTCTCATCTTTCCCAGTAGGTTTCGGGAGGATAAAATCTAAGAGGTATTGAGCAATGGAATAACTAATCAACTTTTTATCCACTCTCTCAGTTTCAATGCGTGCTTTCTCGAGATTTTGTTTAAGTTAAACAATTTTATCAATATGTTCATTGATAGCAGATTGTTTATCTAAAAGAGTTGCTTTTAACATGATAGTTGTTGCATCATTTTCTCGAGAAAGATCAATGAACTAACTGATTTTTCTGCTCATACTGTCGTACGCCTCTTTCATCTGTTTATAACAGATTATTATGGTCTTTGATCTCTTTGATCTCTTTAGTCTGTTTTTCTTTTTGAGAACATTCAAAATCTTTTTCAGAACATTTGAGCAAGCAATCTTTTGATTCAACGCATTTTCCTTTTGAATAAGCTCTGCGCATTTTTCTTTTAAAAAATTGTCCTTAGCAGCTGAAGAAACACTGGTTTAATTGACCGAAATCAATTAAACCAGGGGGTTTGAATCTGCATAAAAGGGTTACGTCTTCTCGTTCGATTTCGGGGGTGACTGATCTTCTTCCTCGAACAACAATAACTGCAAAACAAACAGCCGTTAGACTCGCCACGGGGAGAATGGGGGTTCTCTCCGTGACCACCCTCCGGCGTGAGAATAAGTACAGGGTTTGATGATGAAGAAGAAGTAGTAGTAAAGTGAAGTGTGAGTGACTTGAGGAATTGTACCTAAATTATCCTTTATTTATAGCCGAAGTTTGGGCGGTAAAGTTTGTTGAGGGAAAACTTGACGGAAAGTGATTTTTCCGTAAGCGGTTATTTCATCCTCCGTTAATCACTAACGAGTGTATACACACGGATCATGATCGTCAATAAACTTGAATCCCAAAAACCTTGCACAGGTGCTTGAGACCATACCACAACTTCGTCAATAAGCTCTCTTTAGAACGGACCTTGCGCGGCCGCGCACTGGTTCTAAAGAAAGAAGAACTTAGAAAGAAAAACAATCTTAAACATCCGGTGCCAAAAGGAAACTAACAAATCCTTGCGCCGGCCTCCATAACAGACATGATAAAATCCTGAAAAGACCTCCGCATAAATAACATCCAAACTTGGATAAAAGTAACTTCTTTGTTACAACAAAATTAGATTGAAAAAGAGCCACATAGGATTACAGTTGTATCTTTCTAGAAGGCTTCATCGTGCACAACCATTCGGTTATAACCGAATGGCCACGTGGCGTCATCCCAGGCACTCTCCAAAATCATGATGAAGGCAAAGAATTAAAGGAAGATCCACACTTGCCCACTTTCCACGTGGCATTATCCCAACCGTTGATCACGATCATGATCCGTGTGTATACACTCGTTAGTGATTAATGGAGGATGAAATAACCGCTTACGGAAAAAGCACTTTCCGTCAAGTTTTCCCTCAACAAACTTTCCCGCCCAAACTTTGGCTATAAATAAAGGATAATTCAGGTACAATTCCTCAAGTTACTCACATTTCACTTTACTAGTACTTCTTCTTCTTCATCAAACCCTGTACTTATTCTCATGCCGGAGGGTGGTCACGAAGAGAATCCCCATTCTCCCCGTGGCGAGTCTAACGGCTGTTTGTTTTGCAGTTATTGTTATTCGAGGAAGAAGATCAGTCACCCCCGAATCGAACGAGAAGACCTAACCCTTTTATGCAGATTCAAACCCCCTGGTTCAATTGATTCCGGTTGATTAAACCAGTGTTTCTTCATTGGCGCCCACCGATTTCTCAGTTTTTATTCATATCTTCTCGTTTTGATTTTTCCTCCAACACTCTGTTTTCTAAATGGCAGAGATCCTATCAAAACGTCCATCAAGTCCTCGATCTGAAAACAAGGGAAGTCCAGCCCGAGTTACTCAGATCGACGGAATCATGGGCAAAAAAGTCAGCAACAACAATTATCACCAGGCAACAAACTCTGTTGCCTCGAAAATGAAATCTGGAACTCGGAATTCTCCAGTTTTACGTTCGGAGGAAACTCCAGAATATTGGTTTAACTGAGCCAAGGAAACCATTAATAAAATGTTCGCATTAAATCCCAGATCTATATTCTCCCACTACAGATCTGGACACCACGAGTCCGAAAAGAAAGAATATAACAGTACAATATTGGGTCCATAACCAACACAATGGTGGGACATCCAACCCAGTCGTGAAGAGTATCCAGAAACACTCAAAACAATGCAACGGAACAGAACACGGGAGATTGCAACCAGCAGAAGGCCGACACTGAACAGATAAACATGGTGCAGGGAGGACCCTCACGAAAGCCACACAAACGGAACAACAATCAGCACTGGCGTGAACAATAAGTGGTTTTCCCTGTCGTTCCAGGAAGTCCTCAAGAAGAACGCCAGGTAATCATCACTGGTATTTTCGGCCACTACCATACTGATTATATGTTCATAGATCAAGGAAGTTCCATGGATATAATTTACGAGCAACGTTTTAAGCAACTGGACCCAGAGGATAAGGCACACTTAAAACCAGTCGATTTTCCTCTCACTGGTTTCTACAACGAAGCTGTCTTTCCGCTGGGTCAAATCACTTTTCCTGTAACCCTCTCAGACGGGGAACACTCGCACACTGTCACAGTCAATTTCATGGTTATACCGGCAACATCACGTCACGATGTATTGTTAGGAAGACGATCTCAGAGAGAGTTTAGCATGATTACCTCCATACCACACGCCGCTTGTGGTTTTCCAACGAAAACCGGGGTAGCAATTTTGTATTCCAACAAAGAAGTTATGTATGTGGACGACGAGCCACCAACAAAAGTTGCAAAACCTTCACCATCAAGTGAACCAGAAAAATGGGTCCTCAACGAGGAATATCCTGAACAAACCATTTTGTTAGGACACGCCATCTCCCCGACAATCCGTATAAAGTTAAAAGAACTCCTATCTAACAACATAGACATCTTCGCTTGGTCCCTGGTGGACATGACTGGAGTACCAAGAGACATAACACAGCATTTCTTGAATATCCGACCTTCAGCGAAACCAGTCGCACAAGGAAGGCGCAGTCTCAGCGCAGAAAAAGCAGACGCAATGAATGAGCAAGTAGCCAAGTTACTTCAAGCCGGGATCTTGCGCGAAGTACAATACCAAACCTGGGTAGCCAATCCAGTAATGGTACAGAAGCACAACGGCGGGTGGCGCATGTGTGTCGACTTCAAAGACCTCAACAAGGCCTGCCCAAAAGACTGTTACGCCCTCCCAGAAATAGACAAGAAAGTCGATTCTCTAGCATCTTTCCATTGGAAGTGTTTTCTAGACTGCTATAAGGGTTACCACCAAGTACAAATGAAGGAGGAAGACGAAGATAAAACGGCCTTCCGCACAGACAAAAGCATTTTTTGCTACACGAAAATGCCCTTTGGTCTCCGCAACGTGTGACATCTGTGCTTGTGTAATCATTGTACAAACTCTGAACAATTCAATATCTATGAAACAATGTGTTTTGATCCCAATATTTATTAATTATGTTTAACATTTTGCACGTTTTGATTTTGATCGATTTTAAACTCTATATTCGCTTTCTAGAAAGTTATACGCAAACTTATGCGTAAACGTAATCAGTTTAACGCGACAAACACTCTGGAACAGTGACATAATATTAACATACCTTAAATAACCTTTACATAACTTAGAAATAAGTTTTAAAGGGTTTGGTATGGCAAAAACAAGTTTATTCGCTCACACGGACTATTTTCATCAAACTGCAAAAGTCTGCCGTTTCGTTTGGCAACGTACATTCCAGAACATGATCATAAGCTAAATATACCATAAATAACCTTAACATAGCTTATAAATAAGCTTTGAGTGGTTCGGTATGCGAAAATACGCTTATTTGATCAAAGAGGGACTAAAAGCGTAAAAAACGGCGTAAGTTTGCATTTACGCGCATATCTTACGTTCTGACCACATCCGGGCATCCAAAAATTTTTGTAGTCACTAAAATATTTTATTTTAGTGATCTGAATGCAAAAACTACCATTCGTCGCTTAATTTGGATCGTTTTCGCGTCCGTTCGAGTTTCATCGTAATTAACCGAACAACGTGACCGTACGACCAAATGAGCCGACATCCGTGATATTTCTGAGCATATTTTGAGTCCCCTACACTTTGAAGATCTTGTAGAGCCTTAAAAATGGCTTAACGGAGGTTAAATACATCAAATACGCAAGTTAGAGTGTGCAGGGGCTGTTTCTGCCAACTTCTGAAAGTTTCAGCCATACCCTCGCGTCGCGCGACGGCCTAGAGGCCTCACTGTCATGGCACGCCACCCCCTGGTCTGGACAGAAACTTCATTTTCAGCAGCTGTTTGATAATTCAGGGACCTTTCTTGCAATTTCTTTGTGTGATGACCAAGTTAATACCTCTCCAAGCAAAGGATAACTGTCATTTACACTTGTATGGTCCAGATTTCTTGCTTAATGATCACACAATCCACTTGTAATGATCTTAGAGCATCACCACAAGTATAAATACCCACCCAATCTTCCTCATTCCTTGCTCATTCTCATTTTTGGGACTCTAAGTGGAGGATTTCCTTCTAAGGAGCCACCTACCTAAGTTCTAATACCTTCTTTCTAGCCTTTGAACACCTTGTAAGTGTTCTTTCATGGCTTAGTTCTTATTTTTCAGCCATTAGAGCTGAAAGTCAAATAGTTTGACCAACAGTTTGACTTTCGGTTTTGACCATCAATTGATCAAGTCAAAGTTCAATTGAACTTTGCAACGTGATTGTAATCACGATGGTTATAATCCTTAGCGATTATACCTACTGATTACCACGTTGACTAGGTGTAGTGACGAGTCAAAGTTTCGGTCAAAATGCGTATTTACGCGCATTTTGCGACGGAACTATTTTTGGGTATCAAAACCCTTTGTTTTGATACCAAATCAGTTTTCTAAGTTAGTTAAACATGTTTTAGGGTCGTAAGTTAAGCGGTCTAGACAACCGCTTAGACTTTCAAACCCGACCCGTTTGGTCGATCATTAGGATCCGACCAAACTTATTTAGTGATCATAGTTGCATAGGGAATAACCTACTGAGGTTATACCTTATGATCACTTAGGTTGGTTATTTATTTGTTAAGTAGTTTATATGCCCATAGAAAATGACCAAAATGCCCTTTTGAAGCATAAATTCATATTTTGCATATGTAATCAAGTTTTTAACATATAAACTGATTTAGTAACATGTTTAGGCATAATTAAGCATGTAAGACTTAACTTAGGACATAGATAACCATCCGACCTTAAGTTTAAGCAAACGACGCGTTATAGTAGCTTAAACTACCGTAACGGGTCGAAACGGGTCAAAAGCACTCAGGTTAAGTTTCAAATCAGAATGTTAGGTCTATTAAGTCATGCCATATGAGTTCAAATACTCATTTGATTTATAGAACTACATTCTATCCTATCCCCTGATTTAGGATCCGTTAATTAACATAGTTACCTATACTAGGTGTCGTGTTGATTCCGTGATCCTTGAAGCTTTATTTGGTCTTAATTCCAAGACTAATAAGCAATCCCAAGTGAGTACATAGTCCCCTCATTTACCGCTTTCAAATACTTTGGGGTGATACACATGTGCATACTTGTTACTTTCGTGCTTTTCATGCTTTTATGACATTAAACATGATATGTTCACTTAGTACATTAATTTCATGAACACTTTTGTTGCATATGTTTACTCAGCATATGGACACATTGATTTACAACACATTTCTGCTGCATATGTTTACTCAGCATATGGGCACAATTGATTTCATGAACATTTCTACTATGTATGTTTACTTAGCATACTTAGTACATGGTTTTCACATGCTACATTGGTTATGACATTTGGTATGTTTAATCAGGACAATAATACATTCATTAACATTGATCACGCCGCTCGGTAGTATGTAATGGTACCATAGGACTTGAAAAATCCCATTTCCGACTTCCTAGGTTTGTTTGGAAGTTGGAAATGACAGAATCCGATATACATAATTGATAAACATTTAATTCGTTTAAGGGTTTGTCCAAACAGTCGCAAGGCTTGAATGTATGCGATAAACATTACTGCATAAATGTTTGTATCCATAAAGCATTGTTTTCTGCAAAACATAACCTTTGATTTAAACTTAGGTTTATTCAAAAATATTGTTTTGTACATTTTTCATGCGGGGTTGAGTAAATACTATTTATTCACCGTACAGGACATTTGTTTACACTTCGACAATATACATATGGTTTGAGTAGATATATTTTTACTCGCCATACATAACATTTGTTTATACAAGACATGGTTTACATTTGACACATGAACAATGTTTATACATAGACAGTTTGACGTTTGTTCTAAACAAGACATTTTGAGTGGTTATTGACAAGTGATTTACATGACGAGGCGGTGTGTGATATGGTAAAAGCATGGTGGATACGCTGCTGGTACTTCCTATATATAAGTGCTTTTGTGATATCATACATCGTAGCGTTATTTGAACCACTTGACAAAGACATGATACATTTCTACAAAGACAGGACATTGTTTTACAAATGGCACATTTTACACAAATTCATTTTTTTACTTGGTTATTTATTTAACCATGCATTTTCTTCTATATCATTTGATTTTCATGTTTATTTGCAAATGATTTTATAAAAGAAAACATTTTACAAGGTTCATGACTACTTTTTGTTAAACATTTCTTTTAACTACAAGTCATGAGTCCTGCATAAACAAAACCTATGTATCTCACAGGCATTTTTATGCTGACGTACTTATTTTCACATGTGTTTCAGGAGCTAATGCTTGATGTTGATAATGCTACACTTAGGCGGACTTGGGCCTTAGCGACTTAAAAGACAGTTAATTATGTTATGTTTTTTTGTTAAATTCGAAGATAGTGTAACCACTTAAATAAATAATACAAAACTTTAAATGCCATGGTTACGAAACAATAATTTTGTCGCTCCACTCCCCGATGTTTCCGCCGCGGTTTATTGTTTTACGCGGTCGGGGTGTGACACAACGCGGGGGCTACCTATCAACGATTGATGGTCAGAGTCTTTGGAGAAGACATTGGCGTAACAGTAGAAGTTTACAAGGACGACCTTGTCATCATGAGCCAAGAAGAGGAGTCTATGCTCGCAAACATTCAGCGCACTTTTGACTCATTACGCATGGTTAATCTAAAACTGAATCCAATAAAATGCTCCTTCGGAATGGAGGAAGGCAAATTCCTAGGGTTCATAGTAACCAGAGACAGTTTCAAAGTCAACCCAGAGAAAGTAGAAGCCATCCAGCTAATGCCATCACCAGCAACAGTTAAAGAGATGCAACGTCTCGCGGGCCGATTAGTAGCACTCAACAGATTTTTGGCAAATCACGCTGCAAAATCTTATCCATTCATCAGCACATTGCGCAACTGCGCCAAAAAGAGCCATTTCCAATGGACACAAGAATCGGAGAAAGCTTTCAAACAAATGAAAGAGTGTCTAATCCAGTTACCAACCTTAACAACACCACGAAAAGAAGAGCCATGAATCCTGTATCTATCCGTAGCAGAAGTAGCCGTCGGCGTGGTGTTGATGGTAGAAAGGGATGGCGTTCAAACTCCGATATACTATATCAACAAAATGTTAACTGGTCCAGAGACACGCTATTCTATGATAGAAAAACTCATCCTTGCATTGGTTCACACATCACGAAGACTGCTACGGTATTTCTCTGGCCACGTTATCACCGTCCTTACAAATTATCATCTAGGACAAATTTTTTCTAAACCAGATGTTGCGGGGCGATTGGCCAAATGGGCTATCGAGCTAGGAGGATACAACATCCTGTACAAACCTCGACCAACAATTAAAGGGCAAGTCTTAGCAGATTTTGTCACCAAAGTTCCCATCGACAAAATCCAAGAATGCGAGGCAATCCAAAATCCTACCCCAGTCTTCGATGACATGGTTTGGACATTGCATACAGATGGCGCCTCAAACGATGATGGTGCAGGTGCAGGTCTCCGCCTGGTCAGTCCTGACAATCATGAGCTCACATACGCAATCCGCCTGGACTTCAAAAGTACCAACAATGAGGCGGAGTAGAAGCATTTCTGGCGGGCTTTCGCCTGGTTCTCAAAATGGGAGCAAAGAACCTTGAAGCGCATGTTGATTCCAAATTAGTGGCAGAACAAGTCAACGGTCATTACGATGCTAAAGGCGAAGCCATGGCTTTATATTTGGAACAAGCAAGAATCCTCATCAACCAGTTTCAAACATTCAAGATAGTCCACATCAACAGGAGTGAGAACAAACATGCAGACGTGCTAAGCAAATTGGCCGCTACCAGCTTCAAACACCTCGCGAAGGAAGTCCGCATAGAGGTATTGTCTAACCCATTTGTTCCCTTAAGACAAGTGAACGTCATAGAAGTTGGGAACCCATCATGGATGTCCCCGATCATCACGTACTTACAACATGGGATTCTCCCAGAAAGGAAGGCAGACGCCAGGAAAATTCAACACAAGGCATTGAAATACTAAATGGCGGGCGGTATCTTATACCGCAAATCATTCATGGGTCCACTTTTACGCTGTGTAGACAAGACCGATGCGCAATACCTAGTTCGAGAAATTCATGAGGGGTTATGTGGAATCCATGCAGGCCTACGCATGGTGGTTGCAAAAATCATGAATGCGGGATATTATTGGCCAGGAATGCATGTAGACGCAGTAGAAGTGTTGCGCAAATGCGCAACATGTCAGCGCCACGCGCCAAAAACCCTCCGCCCGAAGAATCCTCTGGTTCCAGTCACCTCAGCCAGGCCTTTCCAACAATGGGGCATCGACCTCGTCGGTCCTTTTCCCGATGCGCCTGGAGTAGTCAAGTTTATAGTAGTAGCAGTAGACTACTTCACTAAGTGGGTAGAGGCAAAGGCTCTGGCATCAACTACAACAATGGTGATCCGCAAGTTCATCTGGGAACACATTATCTGCTGATTCGGGTTACCATTACGTATCATTTCTGATAATGGCACAAACTTTAAGTCAGAAGACCTACAAAAGTGGTTCAATGAAATGAACATTGAACACAGCTTCGCGTCTGTGGCTCACCCACAAGCGAATGGGCAAGTTGAAAGCGTGAATAAGCAAATAGTTGACGGTATAAAAGCAAGGCTGGGAACCGCACGCAGAGGATGGGTGGACGAGCTCCCAAGCATTTTATGGGCTCACCACACCATGCCAAAAACCAGTACTGGCGAAACTCCTTTCAGCCTTGTCTATGGATCAGAAGCGGTAATCCCAGCAGAAGTCGGTCTCCAATCACCGCGCATGATCGCCATGGAAAAGCAAGATAACGAGCGAGAACGAAGAATTGATCTGGACCTTCTTGAGGAAAGGCGCTAGAACGCAGCCATTGCAGAAGCCAGGTATAAATCAAAGTTAGAAAAATACTATAACGTGCGCGTACGCGTATGCACGTTCGTTCCAGGAGATTTTGTCCCGCGCAACAACGGGGCATCTAACGCGGAGAAACCAGGAAAGCTAGCGCCTAAGTGGGAAGGACCATACTTCATCCACGAAGTCCTGGGTAAAGGCGCATACACCTTAAAAAGGCTCGACGGAACGGGTGTACCACGCACCTGGAACGCACAACAACTGCATAGGTGCTATATGTAGCAGGCCTACTCATCTCATGCAAACGGGCCACCCTTGCGTAGGCAACATAATTTTTTCAATTATTCACTTTGTATCCATTGGCCCTGCGCCTTATCAATACAAAGATTACCCTTATTATATTCTATTGTTTATTACAAAATGGATGTAATTCCTTTTGGTATGCGCGAAAACACTATGGTAAAACATTACAAGTCTCATGAACGGTCTACGGGTACAAGTCCCACACACAATCTAGACCTACGTTCACACATGAGCTTCATACCATCTTTATTCTCTTTACCTGAACAAAGTAATTATACACATGCAAGATATTGTAATTCAAACACAACTTACATTTAATCACTTGCGCGCCACGCGCAATAACAAAAAATTCATATGCACAACTGTGCATCAAAAAGTTACTTGTGCAGTAAAGCACATTAACAAAATATACAAAAGCACTACAGTATTTCGAAACAGTAGTTACAAAATAAACTAAACACCAGGAAACATATCCAACACATCCAAAGGGGTATGCGGTGCTTCACCATACCAAGAAAGAGGATGAGGATCAACAATCCAGGGGTTTTCACCCCTTCCATCACCCATAGCAGAAGCAGTCGTATGCACACCAGCGGAATCACAGAACGTCGATGCTGTTTGTACACCACCGAGCACCGTCCCCTCAGATCAACCGGAAAACTCTGTATCAGGACATTTTCCGATAAACGAGTAACTCCTTCGCCACTATCACCCCCAGCACGAAGGGAAGCATAATTTTCCCAGAATACAAGGAAAGAACGTTACTTCTGGCATCCTTGTCTGGCGACAAACCGGCAAGGAGGAGCAGAGCTTCTGCAACATCAAAAGTTTTCAGAATTTCAGATACTCTCCGGGAATGGAATTTTCGCCTGGTTCTCATTTTTTGCCAAATTAGGTAAAATTTTCAATAATCCCTATACAAATATATAGCTAAAACAAGTGACGTCAGCATCGTTATGAGGAATGGCAGAAGTTATGATGATTAATGTCACATCAACACTTTATGAAACGGCGGCATAGCAGTGATCATCTATTCTGTTAAATGATCTCTGACAGCGCCTACACACATTCCCAGAAGCTACAGTTCAGTAAGAAGGTAATAAGTCAAAACACCTGTTCAATCTCTTGATCTGTGGCACATAGAAGCCACGTCACTTCAGACAGTTCATGATTAATAAACAATTCATCTTAATAAGATGAACAATATCAATCAAGAATATCTTCCTCAAGAAGATCCTTCATTTTCGTGCCAAAAACTCTACAACAAAAAAGCACCCATCTCTCATAGTCCAGTGCTCCACTTATTTGCATAAGAGCAACACTGGACTGAGGGGACTTGAAGGGGTAAGGTCCCAAAAACCTTGCACAGGTGCTTGAGACCATACAACAACTTCATCAATAAGCTCTCTTTGGAACGGACCTTGCACAGCCACGCACTGGTTCTAAAGAAAGAAGAACTTAGAAAGAAAAACAATCTTAAACATTCGCACACCAAAAGGAAACTAACAAATCCTTGCGCCGGTCTCCATAACAGACAGGATAAAATCCTGACAAGACCTCCACATAAATAACATCCAGACGTGGATAAAAAGTAACTTCTCTGTTACAACAAAATTAGCTTGAAAAAGAGCCACATAGGATTACAGGTGTATCTTTCTAGAAGGCTTCATCGTGCACAACCATTCGGTTATAACCGAATGGCCACGTGGCGTCATCCCAGGCACTCTCCAAAATCACGATGACGGCACCGAATTAAAGGAAGATCCACACTTGCCCACTTTCCATGTGGCATTACCCCAACCGTTGATCACGATCATGATCCGTGTGTATACACTCGTTAGTGATTAATGGAGGATGAAATAACCGCTTACGGAAAAAGCACTTTCCGTCAAGTTTTCCCTCAACAAACTTTCCCGCCCAAACTTCGGCTATAAATAAAGGATAATTCAGGTACAATTCCTCAAGTCACTCACACTTCACTTTACTACTACTTCTTCTTCTTCTTCATCAAACCCTGTACTTATTCTCACGCCGGAGGGTGGTCACGAAGAGAACCCCCATTCTCCCCATGGCGAGTCTAACGACTGTTTGTTTTGCAGTTATTATTGTTCGAGGAAGAAGATCAGTCACCCCCGAATCGAACGAGAAGACCTAACCCTTTTATGCAGATTCAAACCCCCTGGTTCAATTGATTCCGGTCGATTAAACCAGTGTTTCTTTGGCAGCTAATTCTGCACATTTTTGTTTCAAAACTTTTTCTGTTTCAGCGAGCTCTGCTAGTTTCAGTTTTTTGATCTCATCTTTGTCAGTACAGGCCCTGCATGTTTCCATGCACTTCCTACACTGAATTTCAGTTTTTGATTTTATCATATCATATTCAGTTTTTAACACTATCTCGCTCTCTACACTCTCACAGTTCGACTTAACCTTCTGCTCTGACTTAGCTTGGTTAGCTACCTCTTTCAAGTCGGCCATCATCGCTTGATCGGCAATCTTAGCTAAGTATACAGCAGTCATCTCCTGGTTCACATCTAATATCTCCTCGACTTGCTTCTTCTCAGGTTCATCCCCTTCCATTCTGCAATATCTTCTTTGCGTCTCGAATAAACCTATAAAAGAACTAATCAGTTCAGGAGGAACAATAGTTTTAAAACCATAGTACATATCGTCATTCACAAAAGATTCAGATTCTGGTTCTTCATCATAGTTAGTAGTAAACAAAACTTCTTCATGTTCTTCAATAACCGGTTCTTTAACTGCTTCCTCGACCACTTCTTCACCCACTATCTTTGGCTCTTTGACTATCTCTGCCAGCATAGCCACACCATCACTTAGGATATATTTGTTCCAGTTAAATCCCTCATCATCTTGTTTAACCACCAACGCTCTACACTTTTCTTTCACAGACCCGTCTTCAATCTGAGGTCTGTTGAAGTTTGGCGGTTGTTCCTCGTTTCTGTGATAGACGGCTTTGTGGTAGTACTCATCATGAAACGAGTTCACATTATCATTAACTTCAAGATTTGGACATTTGCGTTTGAAGTGGCCCTTTTGTTTACACTTGAAATAGGTCACCTTGGATTTGTCAAATCCAAGTTAGGTGTTGGGACCTGATGGAGAGGGTGAAACCCGGGCTTTAAAGTACTTATTTTGTGAGTTTTGTATGCGTTTTTATATGTTTACTTGCGTGAAATGAGATAACTACGAGTATTCGTTGATTTGCAGGTTAAACATGTAATTTGGAGTAGTTATGGTGGTTAAAGATGAAATGGAACGCGTTGGAATGGCCATTGCAGCTCTTGGTTTGGATTAGGAGCGTGTTCGGTTAATGAAATGGTTTGAGAGTGCAAGAAACGAGAAAGAACGAAGTCTAGGGGGTGATTGGTCATTAAATGAAAGTTATTTATAAATGTGAAATGGGACTATGATTCACGATCGTAGGCTACGGTTCCTCAAACATAGCTTACGGTTGGCATGTTTTGGCAAGAAAGTGACCAGAAGCTAGGAACCGTAACCTATGGTTCCCAGGCCGTAGGTTACGGTTAGTGTCAGTTTGGAACAGAAACTTGGAACCTTAAGCTACGGTTCCTCAAACGTAGCTTACGGTCTGTTTGACGGAAAAACACACAACTTTGGTCTTGGGACGTATATTAGAGTTTGTTAATGTTTATAATCATTATCTCTTCTTCCACAATGAATTTTGGCACTCCTAGGGCACCAAGTTCAAGGCTTTTCACTTCTGATCATCATAATCTCACATCTAATCACTGGATTGATCATGATTTCATCATCTATTCAAGCTTTTGGCGATTTCACTTGTGAGAAGAGCGGCTAATTCCTTCGTGGTTTCCTCCGGGTGGGGGATTCGTCTAGGTGAACTTTGTTTTATGTTTGAACAATTGTTAATCCCGGTAATCTAAGAATTCGATGCTTGTTACCGGTTAGTTTGAATTGATTGATTTGTAAACAGTTGTTTTTACTTAAACCTTGATTCTTAATCATTCAATTCCTGAGAGTTCTAGTAATTGGGATATATTTGCTATGGGATTAGGGTTGGTAATTGCAATTGATAATCGTGTGACAACCTCTCGTTGTTAACCAATCAGAGTACTTAGTCCTCTTTTATCACAATCAATTAATCGGATTATACATTTATGTCTATGTAACTGTAACAATTAAACATAAACTGAATTCACCTTGAATCTGAAATCCGGAGGAACCATTGTTTCTCTCATTGATCACAACCTTGTTTTAGTAAATTGCTAGTTAATTAACTCTCAAACAACCAAGATTTTCCGTTTTTTCAATTAGTATTAGTTCTTAATTCACGACACTTTCCACCAGACTCCCCTGGATTGATACCCGACTTACCCTAACTATAGAGTTAGTTGGTTTTTGCATGTTCGTTACGACAGACATCAGGACCTCCTACGCATTGTCGACCTGTTATTTCCATGAATCGTTGAGCTCGTCGGATGACACTCGCCATACACCATCGAATGTCGATCAATTCCATTTCTTCCGGATCAATTTGGTCGTAATCTTCCTTTGTCATGTTGAGGTTTCCAATTTTTCCTGCATTAAGACTCTCGTTTAATTCTAAAATCGACGCCAAAAAGATCATCTGCTGTTTAGCAGCATCTGCATTCATGCCTTGTGAATTCTGGAGATTCACAACTATGTTGCATTGAATAACATGCGGGTTGGAATTGTTTTGGTTTGTGTGATTGTTTGAAGCATGGGATGACTGTGTGTGCGGAGTTGAAAGATTTGTGTCTGAACTCGAAAACCTAAACCCATTGCTAGATGAACTGCTTTGTGGTGACCCAGATGTGTTTTTAGCACTGAATGCTGTTTGAATTTTGGGAGATTGAACATTCGACGGTAAGCTTCCACGATAGACCAATCATTCTCATTTGGAAGTGCGTCTATAAGTTTATCCACCAACTCTTCTTGATCCTTCTGAATACCGAACCTTCATAATTCTATGATCAAATGACAATAACGCTCTATCATTTGTTTCAACATTTCACCCTTCAAGTAATTAAAGATGTCAAACTCCTTTTTCAGCAGCGCTTTCTTGCTCTTCATCATTTCTCGACCGCCCTCGTATTTATTTTTTAATGCTATACACATGGAGTGTGCGGTACCGGTGTGTTGGAGCAAAGAATAGATTTCGTCTTTGATTAACTATTGAAAGAACTTGATCATTTTCTTCTCGCGAATGAAAGCTTCTTTTTCTTGCTGGGTGAAGTTCATAAACGACTTCTTAACATTATGTTCGTTCACTGGTTCAACATACTCCTCAAGTATCGAAAACCAACATTCCATCGTGTTGGCCTGAACCCAGTTACAAAAACGTTCACACCACCCATTATAGTCTTCCATACTAAATAACTTTGGTGGTTTCACATTCGTTCCGAGTGCAATGTCGAGGTTTAGATTCTCAGCCACCATCGTCATCGATGAAGTTGCGAATGCGTTATAAAACTCTGAATCCATCTTCAAAAGCTTGAATTACGTGAAAAGAACCTGAAAAGTCAAACAAATGGTTAAATAAACTTTAGAGGGAAAGGAACAATAGCCTTTCATGCGAGTGGGATTGCCACTCGTGTGGAAGGTTCAGATTTTTGTAAATCAAATGAAATTGTGTCTTTCATGCGAAAGGTATTCCCTTTAGTGCGGAAGTTTCAAATTTTCAAAGATTCAATTGACAATCTAGTCCTTTCATGCCAAAGGTTGCTCGTTTCATGCGGAAGGATAGTTTTTCAAACGAATGGTTCCTTCCCCTCGAAGATCAAGTTGTGACACCTATGCCTCCACGACCATCATAAGAATACAAAACTAATGAAATATTGTGTTTCATACTTGGGATTTGTATAAATATGTGTATCATTTGCACATATCAATTCTTGTTCAGTTTCGAGCTTTAAATCGCTTTCTGGAAAGTTATACGTGAACTGATGCGTAAATGTAACCAATTTACCGCAAAAAACACTCCGGAATAGTGACATAGGCTTAACATACCTTAAATAACCTTTACAAAACTTAGAAATAAGTTTTGGAGGGTTTGGTGTGTAAAAAACAAGTTTATTCGATCGTAGGGACTAATTGCGACAAACTGTGAAACTATGCCAATTTGTATAGTAACGAACATTCCAGAACTTGATCATAAGCTAAACATACCCTAAATATCCTTTACATAGTTTAGAAATAGGCTTTGAGGGGTTCGTTATACAAAAATATGCTTATTTGATCAATAGGGACTAAAAGCGTCAAAAAGTGCATTAGTTTGCATTTTCGCGCATATCTTACGTTTTGAACATATCCGGACACCCAAAAATTTTTGTAATCATTAAAATATTTTATTTTAGTGATAGGAATGCAAAAATACCTTTCGTCGCGTAATTTCGATCGTTTTTACGTCCGTTCGAGTTTTCATCATAATTAACCAAACAACGCAACCGTACGACCAAACGAACTGACATCCAAGATGTTTTCAAGCATTTTTCATGTTCCCTATACTTTAACTTCATTATAGAGCCTTGAAATAGGGTTAACGGGGCTTAAACATGTCAAAAATGCATTAAAAACCAAGTTTTGGACATGCAGGGACCAAAAGTGACATTCTGTGAAACTAGTCTTGGAGGGGCGCGAAGACTGGAGAGTCTGGCTTCCCAGCCTGCGACAGACTTGTGACAACTGGCACAAAACCGGTAATTTCCGTACAGTTTTAATTATTATTTAATATCTGCAATTATGTGCTTAAGCATCAACATTGTCTGATTACATGCTATAAATGTGAATTCATGCACGTTTTATACTTCAAAAATTGCTTTATGCATTACTTTAAGCGTTGCGTCAGAAAGACTAGTAAACTCACCGGTGAGACACACCGTGTCAGCAATTCTGCAGAAAGCAGTCAGATAATAGAATTAGGGCCTAAGAATAGGTCCAACATCTAAAATACATTAAACCCCAAGTATGGATACAAGGGTTAACATATAAACTTTCCAGAAGTTAAACTATGCACTAAAAAGCACCCGAAACTCATTTTAAATGCAGAATTCTGCATAAATCAGCACAATTCAGCTATAATCAGCTTTTAAACACATTAATATCATGTAGAATTTATGTTTTATTGTCCAAAATAACTTACAAAGTGTTGGGAATTAAAACTGCCACAAAAAGTGATTCATACTTAGTGAAACTGCGCAATTCAGCACTTTAACGAACCGTAACGAACCGAACAACCGGACAATAACCAGGACATCAAAATTTGACTAGAAGTAATGTTTTTATGATAATAAACTAGTATTGGTGCTAGAACACCTTAAACATCATAAAAACACCAAAACACACTTAAACAAACTTAACCCCCCCTCGTTTGCACTTTAAACCCCTAAACTACCAAAAAGTTACACTTTACCCCCCACTCTCTTTGGACGGTTGGGACAAGGGTCCCACCTTGTGATTTTATTTGATTTCTTTTGATCCTTTGTTGGGGTATATTCCAACACATATACCCTAAAAGATATAGAAAATCTTATAAAATCCTAAACTAATAACATAACCATCATTCATCACCATCTTCTTCCTTCTTTGGTCTCGGCTCACCATCACCACACTAACACCACCATTTTCAAGCTTCAATATCATAATCCAAGGTGATCTAGAGGTGTATGGAGGCTATCTAAGGAAGCTTAAAGTGTAGGAACTTGAAGGACCACCTTGTGGAGCTTTTAACCTCTCATTTTCTTCCTTGTTCATCATCTTCATTTTTGTGCCACTTCCCTAGCCATTAGAGCTAGTAGTAAGCTTCTTGATCACTAATATAAGTCATGTTTATGTTATGTACAAGTTTCACCATCTAAACAACTTAACTTCTAATGTTAAAAATGAAAAGATCTAACATATTTATGAAGAAAATAAGTGACTACATGGATGGTATATGTAATGATGTTGTTGATGTTATATCTTATGTTTATGTTTAGATCAAGTATGTTAAAGCTTGGATCTACCAAGTTTAAGCATGGATCTTGAAGGATCCATGGTTAAACTTGAAGATGAACATATGAAGCATTATGTGAACATGAAAAATGGATTTTTACACATAAACTTGTAAACTTGAAGTAATAAAGTGTGTGTTAAACTAATTTTTGAAACTAAAATCTATGGAAAGCTTGTTAAAAATTTAACATAAAGCTTGTTTATGTAAGATCTAAGGTTATTAATCATGGATCTTGAAAGATCCATAGTTAATCATGATGTTAAAAATAATGATCTTTCTAATAGACATAAAAGTGGTTTTAGAACATGATTTACAAACTTTAAAGACCATTAAACTCATGGATGAGTTGGTTAATAAAATAAAGCTTCATAAAAGTTTGTTTAAAAATACTCAAGAACACTTATTTTTGGAAAGATCATAATATGTTAAGTGTAGATCTAAAAGACTACACATTTTTAACAAGAATCAAGTTCACCATGATGTTTCATATGGAAAAATTAGTATATGTTGTTGGTGATTATTGTTGGAAAATTGTTTTGGTGTTAAAAGAAAATAAACAAATGTTTTGAAAACATGGGAAACCTCCATTTTTAGGGGAAACTATGTCAAAATTGTTATAAAATTTTGACACTTAGAAAAACATAAGTTTTTGTGAAACTTATTCCCTAAAAATTTACCTAAAAATATTTACCAAGGTTTCCCTAATTTTTGTGTAAAATTACAAGTCAAGAAATTGTGATTTCTTCAAGTTAAAATTTATATTAAGTATGTATATTTTTAGAGAAAATATTTATATTTAGTGATCACCAAATTTTGTGCAAAGTGTATATTATGTATATTATATATATATTAGTGTATTAGGAACTTGAAAATACACTAGGTACGCCCAAGGAGTATGAATACAAAAATACACATACAAATACATGAGAATACATGAGTATACAGGTATACAAAATACCTCACAAAGAAACACATGGGCAAATGCAAGAAAATGTATTTATGAAAATATATTTCTTAACATATTATTGAATTTTGACACTATGGACTTAAATATGTATTTTTGGACAAAAATATTGTCACACCCCTTTCTAAGGCGGAAGCACGAGGTGTGATCTTGAAAGGTTCTCATCGCATACGAATGGAAAACATACTACATACTCGTAAAAATAACTCCAAATGCCAATAACATTACGTAATTAAAAACATAGGTTAAGTTTAGTGTTTACATCACAGCATAAAACATTGTCTGAAAAGTTTACAACATTATTCAGAGACAACCATAAAGGTTTTGGTCCTTATATCACCACACGGAGTGGGACATAACAACCAAACCCAACAAAACGGCATAGGAGTCTTGACACACATAGCTAACAACATAAACAACATCCAAGAGCAAGAGTAAGACCGCGCGCACATCCACTTTAGTTACCTGAAATACATGTGAGTTTTTGGAAAATCGTCAACATAATGTTGGTGTGAATTCATGCAGTTTTTGTATTGAACGTTTGTATACTTTGAATGAAAACATGGTATGTAATTTGTATGAAACAAGTATTTCTGTAAATGTAAGGAAATCGAGATCGCTAATGGTTTGCAAGGCCATTAACATGTGACACGACATAGGAAGCATCCAAACCATAGGCAATTTTACTTGTCGATTCCACGAATGTCGATTCACGACTAGAGACACAAAAGCACTGCTTGGTACTAGTATGACCAAGAGTGTGGCTGCCTGAAACCCATTAGATCTAACCTTTTGTTCCGCGGTCTTGGTATGTAACTGATTAATGGTGCTTATGACACCCTATTCGTGACATGATCTAAAGTATCATTCCTTAGTTTTTGTATCCAACATACCATAACACATGCATTTTCCCCAAGTTTAGAAAGCATATAAAAGTTTAAAAGTGGGGACATGAACTCACAACTTTGCGTATCTTGCGCCGTAAACTTCACCGGGTTTGCTTATATAGCGTCATGACCTATACGTGTTTTATTAACGTTAGTCACTAGACTTGTATCGCACAAGTACAAGTCACCATCTTTTATGTATGTGTTCTTGGTTGTTAAAAATAATTTATATTTTTAACTATGTATCTTACTTATATCATTTTCCCAAAAATAAATATAAGTATCTTGTATTTTTCATCCGAGTTATATATTTTGTCCAAAAACACATTTTAAGTTCATAACTTGTCCAAGTTAAGTAATGTGTTAAGACATATATTTTCATAAATATATTTTCTTGTATCGATAATGCATTTTGTATGTGTATTTTTGTATTTTTACTCCTTGGGAGTATTTAGTGTATTTTCAAGTCCTAATACACTATTACATATAATACATATTACCTACACTTAGCACAAAATTTGGTGACCAATAAATATATATATTTTCCTCAAAAATATACATACTTAATATCAATTTTTATCTTGAAGAAATCATCATTTCTTAACTTGAAATTTACACAAAAATTAGGGAAACATTGGTAAATATTTTTAGGTGAATTTTTAGGGAATAAGTTTCACCAAAACTTATATTTTTCTAAGTGTCAAAATTTTATAGAAATTGTGACATAGTTTCCCCTAAAAGTGGAGGTTTCCAGTGATATCCTTCTCTCCGATCGGTAGGAAATGCGCATATTTCGTCAATCGATCAACTATCACCCATATCATATCATGCCCTCTCGGGGTCCTGGGTAATTTCGTTATGAAGTCCATCGAGATTTGCTCCCACTTCCACATGGGTACCTCGGGTTGTTGCAGTAGGCCAGATGGTTTCTGATATTCAGCCTTAACCTTAGCACAGGTTAGGCACTTTCCAACATAGATAGCAACATCTCTTTTAAGCCTCGGCCACAAATAGTATTCCTTTAAGTCTTGATACATTTTGTCCGATCCTGGATGGATCGAGTATCTCGACTTGTGAGCTTCATTAAGGATGACTTCTCGAATACCACCATAGAGCGGAACCCAAATACGCCCTTTAAAGTATAAGGTTCCCTCTTCGTTTGGCACCAAATTTTTCAACATACCTCGGAGGTATTCAGCTCTACGATTCTCCCCCTTAAGGGCTTCTTATTGTGCGTCATGAATGCATGCTGTGAGGTTCGTCCAAATAGTCATTTCAAATGCTCGAACCCTTAGGGTCTTAACCCTTTCTTTTCGACTTAACGCGTCTGCTACAACGTTTGCCTTTCCAGGATGGTACTTAATTTCACAGTCATAATCGTTCAGCAACTCAACCCACCGTTGCTGACGCATGTTTAATTACTTCTGATCAAATATGTGTTGTAGGCTTTTGTGATCTGTGAAGATTGTACATCGAGTACCATATAAATAGTGTCGCCAGATCTTCAAGACGAATACCACCGCGCCTAGCTCCAAGTCATGCGTGGTGTAATTCCTTTCATGCACCTTCAACTGTCTTGAAGCGTAAGCGATGACTTTTTGGCGTTGCATGAGCACGCAACCCAAACCTTGACGCGAAGCGTCGCAGTATACCACGAAGTCTTCAGTGCCTTCGGGTAAGGATAGTATCGGTGCATCGCATAGCTTATTTTTAAGCAGTTGAAAGGCTTCTTCATGCCTATTACCCCAGTCGTACTTCTTCTCTTTCTGTGTAAGGGTTGTCAGCGGTTGAGCTATCTTTGAGAAATTCTCGATAAATCGTCGGTAATAGCCCGCTAAGCCCAAAAATTGTCGGACTTCAGTTGGGGTTTTGGGGGCTTCCCAATTCTTTATTGCTTC
Organism: Helianthus tuberosus; assembly: GCA_030545235.1. NCBI lineage: Eukaryota > Viridiplantae > Streptophyta > Magnoliopsida > Asterales > Asteraceae > Helianthus > Helianthus tuberosus. The sequence goes on along the minus strand of CM060392.1, from coordinate 65,394,684 downwards.
TATCTTGGTTGGGTCAACATGAATGCCTTTCTCTTTCACAATATGACCAAGGAACTGTACTTCGCGAATCCAAAATTCGCACTTTGAGAACTTTGCATAAAGTTTCTCTTTCTTCAGTAGTTCCAAAATGGTTCTGAGGTGTTGCTCATGCTCTTCTCTCGTTCACGAGTAAATCAGGATATCATCGATAAATACAATCACGAATTTATCGAGATATGGTTTGCAAACGCGGTTCATCAGATCCATAAATACTGCTGGAGCGTTCGTCAGTCCGAATGGCATTACAAGGAATTCGTAATGCCCATAACGTGTTCGGAATGCAGTCTTTGGTACCCTCTCTTCTTGGATTCTTAACTGATGGTATCCCGATCGAAGGTCGGTCTTGGAATAGTAGCTTGATCCTTGTAACTGATCAAATAAGTCATCAATCCTCGGTAGTGGGTACCGATTCTTGACATTGAGCTTGTTCAGTTCTCTATAATCGATACACATCCGCAGAGTTCCATCCTTCTTTTTCACGAACAATACTGGAGCTCCCCAAGGTGAGAAGCTTGGCCTTATGAATCCTTTATCCAACAACTCCTGGAGTTGTGTAGATAATTCTTGCATCTCGGATGGTGCAAGCCGATAGGGTGCCTTGGCTACAGGAGTGGTTCCTGGGACCAAGTCTATATGGAATTCGACTTGCCGTTGCGGAGGTAGTCCTGGCAGATCTTCGGGAAAAACATCAGGGAATTCCTTCACCATAGGAATGTCTTCGAGTTTCGGCTCCTCAGCCTTCTTATCTACAACGTGCGCCAGGAAAGCAACACATCCTTTCCTTAAACACTTCTGCGCCTTCATACAACTGATGATTCGCAGAGGCGCGTCTCGTTTTTCTCCATGCACGATGAGAGTTTCATCATTCGTCAGAGGGATGCGAATGATTTTCTCATGGAAAACAACTTCAGCTTTGTTCTTGGATAACCAGTCCATTCCGACCACTACATCGAAGCTACCCAATTGAATAGGTAAGAGGTCGATGCTAAATCTTCGCTCACCAAGTTCTAATGTGCAACCCCTAACAACTTCGCCCGATTCAAGAAGTTTACCATTGGCTAGTTCTATGGAATAAGGAATATCTAATCTACTAGATTCTATTCCAAGCATACGTTTAAATTCCACAGACATGAAGCTATAATCTCCACCCGTGTCAAATAGTATGGATGCAAAGTGATTGTTAACGAGAAATATACCGGTGACCACATTAGGGTCCTCGCGTGCGTTCCTTGCTCCAATCACAAATGCTCGAGCCTGAGCATTGTTCTCCCTTGGGCAATCTTTCTTGAAATGATCTTTGCTTCCACAACCAAAGCATCCTTGGTTCTGCCCAGCTCCATTACCATTCCGGTTACCATTGCCATTGCCATTTCCACCACCGTTTCTATTACCAGCACCGTCGGGGTTTCCATTCCCGTTTCCATTACCATTTCCATTTACTTTTCCCCAACAGTTCTCAGTATGGTGACCAAGTTTTCCACACTTGTCGCATTTTGGAACGCGACAAGCTCCTTCATGATGACGCTTTCACTGGTTGCAGATGGGCAGAGTGCCCTGGTATCCTCTGGCAGGAGCGTCATTTATGGCTGCAAGAGTTCTCGCCTCCTGTGGCGGATTGGGGTCGCGCTTCTTATTGTTGGAACCCTTGTTGTTACGTGTCGCTTGATTCAGGCTCGCATGCTTCCTTTTCTTGTCCCCGGACGACTCAGCATGCGTCTCGGTCTTTTCAGTTGGATTCAGTGACAACTTCTTCATACGGACAACATCTTCAGTAAGGCTGACAGCCATAGTTACAGCCTGAGTGATCATTGCAGGTTTAGACGAAGTTACCATACTGCGAAATTCTGGAGCCAATCCCCAGATGTAGCGCTCGACACACTTAAATTCAGAAGTTACCATATAGGGGATCACTCTTGACAAATCATGGAACCTTCGGGTATAGCCAGTAATGTCTGCACCTTCCATGTTCAAGTTCCACAACTCAGTCTCCAACCTTTGGAGTTCAGCACGAGAGCAATACTTCTCTCTCATTCATTCCTTTAGCTCATCCCACGTTATGTCGTACGCAGCATCATCACCCAGAGTCTGGACTTGCAAATTCCACCAAGTCAAAGCTTCATCGACGAATAACCCAGTAACAAAAGTGACTTGCTGATCCGCGGTGCACTTGCTTATACGAATAGTGGAATCAGTCTTCTCTGTCCAGCGTACAAAAGCCACTGCACCTCCGGTGGTGTCGTAGTTCAGTGATTTGCAGTCGAGAAATTGCTTAAAGGTGCAACCTTGAGTTGTGTTTCCTCCAGATGAATCTCCCTGCCCATTACGCCTAGCATTGCTTGGTCCTCCACTTTGTTCGGTGCGGTTCGCCTCGTATTGGGCGATAGCTGCGGAGATCCTTTCTTCCAGTAGGGCGTTCAGTTCTTCAGCAGTCCTCGGTAGAAGAGGAGGAGGGGGTTGATCAGAATCCTGATTGTTCACAGCTCTCCTCGGTGCCATGTTCTGTCAGAACATAACACAAAAGGGTTAGACATTTATTTGATATCGTCATACGAGACAGTAGTAGTATATATACACAGGCATATACCACATAAGTGACATCAAACAATCCGCCAAATGTATAAATCAATTCATACAGCAACAAGCATGCATAAATGGATAAATACTGATGTGTCATAAGATATTCACTGAGTCTTTATACATATCAGGGCAACTTGTTACATCATTGTTTGCGAAGTAAACAAAATGCATAAGGGTTACATCACCCCATAGTACAAGTTTAACATATGTAAAGGACAAAAATATCTTTCTTCACATTGGCGGTTCTTGTCTTTATACCCTAAATCATCACTCCAGTAGAGCATTTAATAGGCTGGGGGAGGGGTGAGGGTGATCACGTTTGACCTTTTCTTTAGTATTGAAGGAATCTTGTTTGATACGTGACAAGACTTGTTGTGGTTTCTGTGCACTGAATTCCATAATTATGTATGCATCCATAATTACGTAATTCCTTGCACAGTCCGCACAGTTCGTTTCATCCTCGGATCACTTCCTTCAGATGGGCCACTGTTTTCAGACGAAGACACGTGTACCTGTGGTATTCTATTACTAGTATATGTATATATCAATTATTACACATAGTTGCAAGTAATTTCTAGTCAAAGGCAAGTGCTATTCCCGTGCACCCTAAGTCTCGTAGTGTCCTTACTTGACTCTTTGAAAACGGTTTCAGGTAGTGGATGTCGCGGAACGTTTTATGCAATGAAAACTTTTGAAAATTTGTTTTCGTGAGAGGATCCTAAAGATTATAGTCTAGACTCGAGAAGGAATCCTGGTTCACTACAATCGCAGCTCTGATACCAATCTGTCACACCCCTTTCTAAGGCGGAAGCACAAGGTGTGATCTTGAAAGGTTCTCATCGCATACGAATGGTAAACATACTACATGCTCGTAAAAATAACTCCAAATGCCAATAACATTACGTAATTAAAAACATAGGTTAAGTTTAGTGTTTACATCACATCATAAAACATTGTCTGAAAAGTTTACAACATTATTTAGAGACAACCATAAAGGTTTTGGTCCTTATATCACCACACGGAGTGGGACATAACAACCAAACCCAGCAAAACGGTATAGGAGTCTTGACACACATAGCTAACAACATAAACAACATCCAAGAGGAAGAGTAAGACCGCGCGCACATCCACTTTAGTTACCTGAAATACATGTGAGTTTTTGGAAAATTGTCAACATAATGTTGGTGTGAATTCATGCAGTTTTTGTATTGAACGTTTGTATACTTTGAATGAAAACATGGTATGTAATTTGTATGAAACAAGTATTTCTATAAATGTAAAGAAATCGAGATCGCTAATGGTTTGCACGGACATTAACATGTGACACGACATAGGAAACATCCAAACCATAGGCATTTTTACTTGTCAATTCCACGACTGTCGATTCACGACTAGAGACACAAAAGCACTGCTTGGTACTAGTATGACCAAGAGTGTGGCTGCCTGAAACCCATTAGATCCAACCTTTTGTTCCGCGGTCCTGGTATGTAACTGATTAATGGTGCTTATGACACCCTATTCGTGACATGATCTAAAGTATCATTCCTTAGTTTTTGTATCCAACATACCATAACACATGCATTTTCCCCAAGTTTAGAAAGCATATAAAAGTTTAAAAATGGGGACATGAACTCACAACTTTGCGTATCTTGTGCCGTAAACTTCACCGGGTTTGCTTATATAGCGTCATGACCTATACGTGTTTTATTAACGTTAGTCACTAGACTTGTATCGCACAAGTACAAGTCACCATCTTTTATGTATGTGTTCTTGGTTGTTAAAAATAATTTATATTTTTAACTATGTATCTTACTTATATCATTTTCCCAAAAATAAATATAAGTATCTTGTATTTTTCACCCGAGTTATATATTTTGTCCAAAAACACATTTTAAGTTCATAACTTGTCCAAGTTAAGTAATGTGTTAAGACATATATTTTCATAAATATATTTTCTTGTATTCGTTTATGCATGTTGTATGTGTATTTTTGTATTTTTACTCCTTGGGAGTATTTAGTGTATTTTCAAGTCCTAATACACTATTACATATAATACATATTACCTACACTTAGCACAAAATTTGGTGACCAATAAATATATATATTTTACTAAAAAATATACATACTTAATATCAATTTTTATCTTGAAGAAATCATCATTTCTTAACTTGAAATTTACACAAAAATTAGGGAAACCTTGGTAAATGTTTTTAGGTGAATTTTTAGGGAATAAGTTTCAACAAAACTTATATTTTTCTAAGTGTCAAAATTTTATAGAAATTTTGACATAGTTCCCCCTAAAAGTGGAGGTTTCCCATGTTTTCAAAACATGTGTTTATTTTCTTTTTAATCATCAAAACCAATTAACAACAATCAACAACTCATTCAACATTTACCGAGTGCCGAAATCAAGTAAATTACACTACATCATGAACTTGAAGTTTTTGTAAAAACTTGTAGTAACTTACCATGTTATTTAGTAGGTTTAGTTATCCTTAAAAACATATTTATTTGTTTCTAAATCACATTCTTGAAAGATTTAATTATTTACAACTTGTAAGATGATTTTTCTAAAAATATTTCTTTTGTATTTTTCTTGTTACAAACATGTTTCTAGACTTGTTTAAATACTGAAAATATGATTAGTTTACTTAGAAACCATGACTTTGTAAATCTTGAAAATAAACTTGGTTTCTTGAGAAAATTATTTTGTAATCATCTATTTACAAGACTTTTGACATGTATCAACCATCTTCATACTCTAAATCATTCTTATTTTCAAGTTCATGCAAAACATAAAGTATGATGATCTTGGTCTTTCACAAGATCATCACCTTAACTTACTAGATCATGAGTTTAATCACAATCTAGTAGGTTTCATATGATGTCTAACATCACTAACACAAATCATCAATCATCAAGAAGCAAATCAACACAATCAACATGTATTCTTATATTATTAAGCTTATGTTAAAGTATCATGATCATGTTCTTTAGTGTTCTTCAAGATTAACAATGTTCATCATCTTTTAACCATCAAAATATGAAGTAACAAGAGATCATAAGGGTCTTACTACTAGCTCTATGGCTAGGGATGAACACAAGAAGTTGATGATGGCAAATGTGATGGATAAAGGCAAATGGGAAAGGTCCTTCAAGATCCACAAGCTCTAAACCTCCTTAGACACCTTCTAGCACCTTGTGATAACTTGGGATTGTATGAGAATTGGATGAAGAAGGTGGTGGTGTGGTGGGTTGATCTGGGCCGAAAGTGGAGCAAGGGAGGAGAAGAAGGTGTGTGGGTGTGAGATAAATGAGCCTTGATCTTTCATTCAATACTTATAACCAAGTTTAGTGGTTTATCCATAGGTTAATATGTGTCATTAGTACAAGACCATATCTTCTCACAAATCTTACAAGATCACATAATATCTAGGAAGATCAAGGAAATCTAGTAGTATCAAGCAAAATCTTGATGGTGGGCCACCCTTGGTGACCGTCAATATGAGGGGGGGGGGTCTTGATTGTGGTTAAATGGTAAATTATGTTAACTAGTTGAAAACCAAGTGTTGTGTTTAGTGTTATGCATAATATATGTTATATAGTGTGTTAGAGTGTTCGGGGCTCATAACTAGCTCATAAATAATAAAACAATGCTTCTGGTATAATTTTGGTGTTTCGGGTAGTGTCCGGTTGTTCGGTTAGATACTGGTTCGTTAAAGTGTCAAACTATTCCGTTTAGTGATCTTTACGTACCCTTTTGTGACACTTTTAATTCCTGACACTTAGGAAAGCATTCAGGGCCATTTAGTTATATTTTTACATGTTACTAACTTGTTACAATGCTGAATTTTGCTGAAATATGCTGAAATATGTGAAATTCAGTATTTAAAGTGTGTTTCGGGTGCTTTTTAGTGCATAATTTAGCCTCCGGAAAGTCTATATGTTAACCCTTGTACTCATAATTAGGTTTTAATGTATTTTAGACATTGGACCTACTCCTTGGCCCTAATTCCATCATCTGACTGCTTTCTGCAGAATTGCTGACACAATGTGTCTTACCGGTGAGTTTACTAGTCTTTCTGACGCAACGCTAACTGTAATGCATAAGGCAACATTTGAAGTATAAAACGTGCATGAATTCACAAGTATAGCATGAAATCAGACAATGTTGACATTTAAGCACATAATTGCAGATTTTAAATATTAATTAAATTGTACGGAAATTACCGGTTCTGTGCCAGTTGTCACAAATATATAACCATTACCAAGTAATGGAATTTATATAAAAAATCGGGTGAATAACGAGAATGATTATATATATTTTATAGCATGACAAAAAATAAATATATATATTTCATACAAGTCTTAAAAATATATTATTTTTAAGAAATATAATTCCGGAAAGTAATAAAAATCAAAGTATTGATTTTTGGTGAAAATTACAAAATACACAAGTATTTACATAAAGTACAAGTATACTTTCCTAAGAGTACTTGCACAAAAATAATATGGAGAATATTATTTCACAAAATATTTATATTTATTTTTGGGAAAATAATATAAGTAACATACATGAAAAGTTAAAAATATAGATTATTTTTAACAACTTATTACCTGGAAAAGTCTACGAAAATGAATATATATTTGTGAAGTGAAATATATATTTACAAATAAGCAATACATACTCAACTAGCAAGACCCGACAAACAAGGCACGACCCTCACAAAGATTGAACATACAAAGAACATATAGATAAACAAAAGATGGTGACTTGTACTTGTGTGATACAAGTCTAGTGATTAACAATAATAGAACGCGTATAGGTCACGACGCTACGAAACCAACCGGTGAAGTTTATGGCGCAGGATACGCAAAGTTGTGAGTTCATGTCCCCACTTTTAAGCTTTTACTTGTTTTTCTAAACTTGGGGAAAATACATGTACTATGGTATGTAGAATACAAAACTAAGGAATGACACATAGATCATGTGACGAATAGGGTGCCATAAGCACCACTAATCAACAATATACCTAGACCGCGGAACAAAAGGTTAGATCTAATGGGTTTCAGGCAGCCACACTCTGGGCCACGTGCTATCTGGAGTGCTTTTATGTCTCTAGTCATTAACCAACAAGTAAAATACCTATGGTTTGGATGCTTCCTATGTCGTGACCCATGTTAGTGGCCTTTTCAAACCATTAGCGATCTCGTATTCCTTACATTTACAGAACTCAGTTTCGGATACGTCTTACAAATTACATACCATGTTTTCATACAAGGATACAAATACTCCACACAAAAACTGCATGAACTCACACCAACATTATGTTGACAATTTTCCAAAACTTACATGTATTTCAGAAAACAAGTTGGATCTTGGGCTCTGGTGTTGTTTTCAAGACGTAAATTTCAAGTTTAGATGTCATCCACTCGTGTTTTGTATCATAACTTGAGGGTTTTGGTTGTAACTTAAATGACTTGTGTTTGTAATGTTTTAAACTTATGAATGGATGAACATCATTTTAATCATATATTTGTTTATTATAATTGAATGCAATGATATTGAGCAAGTCACACATCGTACGCTTCCGCAAAAGTCAGGGTGTGACAGTTTGGTATCAGAGCTTCGATTGTAGTGAAGTAGGATTCCTTCTCGAGTCTAGACTACAATCATTAGGACTCTCTCACGAAAACATTTTTACAAATGGTTTTTCATTGCATTTGCAAAAAGCACCAATATCCACGAATCCAACATTTTTTTCAAAGGAAAGAACAAACGAGAGTTATATGTGACATGTAGCATTTATTTGCTTGTATATACTAAGTAACATTATTATATATTAATATATATATGCATATATGTGTATGGAATGATTATTGATGGGAACGAGATGCCTTCGACTTCGAATCCTATTATTGTTCTTGACTTGCGCAATGAGATTATCGACCTCGCGTACGCTGCGGAGCTTATGGTTGATCACCAAACGAGGCCCCGAGCTTGATTCGGTAGAAAATGGCTATCCTTCCCCCTTGAATGCGAAGGTGCCTGACTACGGCAGTGACGGCGAGGCGGAGGAGGCAACCTTGGACAGCGACCTTATCAGTGAGACGAGACCCCGGTGGCTTTTACGAAGCGTGATTGGCGACTCTCTTGTCCAGACAAGGAAGATGAGGTACTCATCTTGAAGGTGCCCCTTCAACCACTAATGCTGGGAACTCTCTTTGTTCCTATTCCGTCTAAGCATTGTGCCATTTCGCGCATAACGACAACGGACGTTGGCGCATGAACCATCAAAAAGGTCCTCCCATGTCGAAGGTGTGAAGACAATAGTTTTCCCCTCTCTGACTAATCAGCTGCTTCGAACGAGAGGAAATTAGGGTGACCATGCAAGACAATTTATTGTTACGGGGGCCCACGTAACAAGAACTTGTAGTGCATGGAAATCCTGGTGAACTCTGCGGGTCAAGCTAATGATCATTGCACAATCGAAAATCCTAAGTGTCCAAATCTCCGTCTAGTAGAACACCAATCGAGATAGTTACTATAACACTCTACAAGTGGGAAGCCTGTTTTTCCCTACTTCGTGCCTAACATCCCTACCTGTAGCATGAATCATTGGGAACCGGTATCCAAGCAAGTGAAGATGGTAAACACTCAGGAAATATTTTCCTCAACACTTTAGGATTCTTGTGTTTAAATTTGTACAGAGCCTACGACACCCCAACCTTATCCATTATAATTGCGATGATAGACCCCAACATTTGACATCCGTTTTACCCCAAGGAGGTAGCATGGCGTGAACTATAGTGTAACCCATTTACTACAGTCTGTTCATCATTCATGAAGACCGTACCAACTATACTGGGACTCTTGGAGCCCAAGCAAAATCAATGTGAAAGTCACACAGTCCAGTGTGACAAAGGGGTCCTTCCTACGTCGGACAGTCAAGGTCCATGAAGCATAGAACACATGTTATAAGGACAAAAACAACCGCTCGATTTTCCTTTTCTTAACAGATTTCCACTCCATATGGGCACATGGATGAAATAGGCAGGAAGCTTCTTCCCGTCCTTCACCTCATAAGCACCCCATCACCCACTACCCATATTTCAACACCGACGCACCCATTAGTACTTCCACCCTCTCTATCCAGTGGTGCACCCCATCATTTGAGTAGTGCATTCACACCCTGGAAGCCACTTTACGGTTGCTACAAGGCACAATTTGGTCCCGAGGAAGGAGTCATGTACCCTCACGACCTTATCTCTGCGTTTTTACTATCACTTTCCCCTATACTTGGTAGTAATGCACAACCCCCCAACTCCTGTGAAGCATACCCGTGTATGTAAAGCTAAAGACTATGGAAGAGTTGGAGACTTGAGGAATAAACAAGGAACAAGGTGAAGGGAAGACCTCACCGTATTTTGTATAGCCCTGGATGACTTGCATCAATCGGAGTAAGGTAACTCCGAGGAGGTTTGCTACGCAAGACTAATTGCAACAAATTGATATGGTGTATGTAAAAGTCGATGTACCCTTAGCAAGATTTTGATGCGACTCATTTTACCTCGCTACAATGATGAGATGATTACGGTGGGAAGATTTGCATAAGATCATTAGGAATTACCCTAGCTTTATACTTGTGGTGCACGACGAATAAGCTTTGCTTTCACACAAAGATAACAACATTTATTCCAAAATAAATGTTTAATCTCGTCAATGTGTTTTATACATGAGAAGCACATGGAACCACAACAAAGGAAACGCTGGCCGAGTCTAATCAGAACCTTTACCTGCAACAAGAGCTGAGCTTGAAGCTCTGTAGAACCAACAAGTTGCTGAAGCAATCGTCCAATACGAAGCAAACAACACTGAAAACAACGGCAAAATAAGAGGAAGTATACACATCCCAAGTAAAGCTCTAAAGCAAACAACAAACATAAGGAAACCGCTGCGACTAGGAAGGTCAAGGCATTCATTTTCACGACTAAGATATGTGATACAAACTACCAAGGAGAACTACCAAAGTGTGATAGATATGGTTATTATCACACAGGTCCATGCAAGACTCATAGGTGTGAAATTGGGGCAAGAGCGGGCATAGCAAGGAGGCATGCTGGTTTGGTATGAGACATGTGAATGGAATTTAGGACAGTAATAGAAATGGCAAAGGCCAAGAGTTGCTACGGATGTCGCGACAAGGGACACTATCGGAAGGACTGCCTGAAGAAAAGTTCAAGCTCTTGGGAGCATTTTCATGAGGGGAATACGCAAGGCACGCTAGGACCCGAACGTAGTTACTAGTACGTTCCTTATAAACCGACACATTGCATCTGTTCTATTTGATACCGGCACCGCCTTTAGCCTTGTATCTATAGAACTTAAGAAGATGCTTGACTTAGATGCGAGTAAGCTAGACACTCCTATTCAATAGATTTAGCAAATGGGAAATTAGTCGAAAAGGATGTGTTGCATTCCTGGCGCTCGTAGTAGATAAGAAAGGCTGAGGAGCCGAAACTCCAAGACATTCCTGTGGTGAAGGAATTTCCTGATGTTTTTCCCTAAGATTTTCCAGGACTACCTCCGCAAAGACAAGTCAAATTTCATATTGACTTGGTCCCAGGCGCCTCTCCTGTAGCCAATGCACCCTATCGACTTGCGCCATCCGAGATGCAAGAATTATATACACAACTCCAGGAGTTGTCGGATAAAGGATTCATAAGGCCGAGCTTCTCGCCTTGGGGAGCTCCAGTTTTGTTCGTAAAGAAGAAGGATGGAACACTGCGGATGTGTATCAATTATAGAGAGCTGAATAAGCTCACAGTCAAGAATCGGTATCCACTACCGAGGATTGAGGACTTATTCGATCAGTTGCAAGGATTGAGTTACTACTCAAAGATCGACCTTCGGTTTGGATATCATCAGTTAAGGATCCATGAAGAAAGCAAACCGAAGACTGCGTTCAGGACATGTTATGGGCATTACGAGTTCCTTGTGATGCCATTTGGTTTGACGAACGCAGCAGCCGTGTTTATGGATCTAATGAATCGTGTTTGCAAACCATATCTCGATAAATTCGTGATTGTATTTATCGATGATATTCTGATTTATTTACGAACGAAAGAAGAGCACGAACAACACCTCAGGACCATTCTGGAACTACTGAAGAAAGAGAAGCTTTATGCAAAGTTCTCAAAGTGCGAATTCTGGATTCATGAAGTATAGTTCCTTGGTCATGTCATGAACAAGAAGGGCATTCATGTAGAGCCAGCAAAGATAAAAGCGATAAAGAATTGGGAAGCCCCCAAAAATCCAACTGAAGTTCGACAGTTTTTGGGATTAGCGGGCTATTATCGCCGATTTATCGAGAATTTCTCCAAGATAGCTCAACCGTTGACTTCTCTTATGTAGAAAGACATGAAGTACGAATGGGGAGATAAGCAGGAAGAAGCCTTCCAACTTCTCAAAAGAAAGCTATGCGATGCACCAATACTATCTTTACCCGAAGGCACTGAAGACCTCGTGGTATACTGCGACGCTTCATGTCAAGGTTTGGGTTGCGTGCTCATGCAACGCCAAAAGGTCATCGCCTACGCATCGTGATAGTTGAAAGTGCATGAGAAAAATTACACAACACACGACTTGGAGCTAGGCGATATGGTATTCACCTTGAAGATCTGGCGACATTATTTATATGGTACTCGATGTACTATCTTCACTTATCACAAAAGCCTACAACACATATTTGATCAGAAGGAATTAAACATACATCAACGACGATGGGTTGAGTTGCTGAACAATTATGACGGTGAGATTAAGTACCACCCTGGAAAAGCAAACATAGTAGCAGACGCTTTAAGTAGAAAGGTAAGGGGTTAAGACCTTAAGAGTTCGAGCATTGGAAATGACTATTCGAACGAATCTCACTGCACGCATACACGACGCCCAACAAGACGCCCTTAAGAAGGAGAATCGTAGAGCCGAATATCTCCGAGGTATGGAAAGGAAATTGGTGCCAAACGAAGAGGGAACCTTATACTTTATGGGGCGCATTTGGGTTCCGCTCTATGGCGGTATTCGAGAAGTCATCTTTGATGAAGCTCACAAGTCGAGATACTCGATCCACTCGGGATCGAACAAAATGTATCAAGACTTGAAGGAATACTATTGGTGGCCGAGACTCAAAAGTGACGTTCCTATTTACGTTGGAAAGTGCCTAACCTATGCTAAGGTTAAGGCCGTATATCAGAAACCATCTGGTCTACTACAACAACCCGAGATACCCATGTGGAAGTGGCAACAAATCTCGATGGACTTCATAACCAAATTACCCAGGACCCCTAGAGGGCATGATATGATATGGGTGATAGTTGATCGATTGACGAAGTCTGCGCATTTCCTACCGATCCGAGAGAAGGATAGCACTGGAAAGCTTGCTAAGCTGTATCTTAAGGAAATAGTGGCACGTCAGGGAGTGCCTATTTCGATTAATTCAGACAGAGATGGACGTTTCATATCAAGGATCTGGCAATCCTTTCAGGAGGACTTTGGATCTCAGCTAGATCTAAGCATGGCCTTTCATCCGCAAACAGACGGCCAGAGCGAACGGACCATACAAACACAAGGAGATATGCTTCGCGCGTGTGTTATGGACCTAGGCGGTAGCTGGGATACTCATCTACCTTTAGTTGAGTTCTCCTATAACAACAGCTACCATACTAGTATAAAAGCCGCACCGTTCGAAGCTCTATATGGCCGCAAGTGCCACTCGCCGTTGTGTTGGGCAGACGCTGGAGACAAACAATTGATGGGTCCTGAGCTTGTTCAAGAAACAACCGACAAGATTATGCAGATCCGAGAGCGCATTAAGGCGGCTCGTGATCGACAAAAGAGATACGCTGATAAAAGACGAAAACCTTTAGAATTCGAGGTAGGAGATAAAGTTCTGTTGAAAGTCTCACCTTGGAAAGGTGTAGCAAGATTCAGAAAGCGTGGAAAGTTGAATCCATGATACATCGGACCATTCAAGATCTTGGAAAAGATTGGTACCGTAGCGTACAAGTTAGAGTTACCGGAAGAACTTAATGGTGTACATGATACGTTCCATGTATCCAACCTTAAAAAGAGTCCAACCCAAGAAACAGTTATCATTCCTGCAGATGAGGTGCACATCGATGACTCGCTCCGATTTACAGAACAGCCTGTTGAGGAAACGGATTGGAAGATCCATAAAACAAGGATGAGTCGCATTAAACTTGTCAAAGTACGTTGGAACTCTAAACACGGACCCGAGTACACGTGGGAATGTGAAGACTGGTTCAAATCCAAGTACCCCCATTTGTTCGAGAAAGCTCCTGTGGGAGATAACTCAGCCTGAATTTCAGGACGAAATTCTTTTAACGGGGGGAGACTGTGACAACTGGTACAAAACCAGTAATTTCCGTACAGTTTTAATTATTATTTAGTATCTGCAAATATGTGCATAAGCATCAACATTGTCTGATTACATGCTATACATGTGAACTCATGCACGTTTTATACTTAAAAAATTGCTTTATGCATTACTTTAAGCGTTGCGTCAGAAAGACTAGTAAACTCACCAGTGAGACACACTGTGTCAGCAATTCTGCAGAAAGCAGTCAGATAATAGAATTAGGGCCTAAGAATAGGTCAAACATCTAAAATACATTAAAACCCAAGTATGGATACAAGGGTTAACATATAAACTTTCCGGAAGTTAAACTATGCACTAAAAAAGCACCCGAAACTCACTTTAAATGCAGAATTCTGCATAAATTAGCACAATTCATCTATAATCAGCTTTTAAACACATTAATATCATGTAGAATTTATGTTTTATTGTCCAAAATAACTTACAAAGTGTCGGGAATTAAAACTGCCACAAAAAGTGCTTCATACTTAGTGAAACTGCGCAATTCAGCACTTTAACGAACCGTAACGAACCGGACAATAACCGGGACATCAAAATTTGACTAGAAGTAATGTTTTTATGATAATAAACTAGTATTGGTGCTAGAACACCTTAAACATCATAAAAACACCTAAACACACTTAAACTAACTTAACCCCCCCTCGTTTGCACTTTAAACCCCTAAACTACCAAAAAGTTACACTTTACCCCCCTCTCTCTTTGGACGGTTGGGACAAGGGTCCCACCTTGTGATTTTATTTGATTTCTTTTAATCCTTTGTTGGGGTATATTCCAACACATATACCCTAAAAGATCTAGAAAATCTTATAAAATCCTAAACTAATAACATAACCATCATTCTTCACCATCTTCTTCATCTTCTTCCTTCTTTGGTCTCGACTCACCATCACCACACTGCAACCACCATTTTCAAGCTTCAATCTCATAATCCAAGGTGATCTAAAGGTGTATGGAGGCTATCTAAGGAAGCTTGAAGTGTAGGAACTTGAAGGACCACCTTGTGGAGCTTTTAACCTCTCATTTTCTTCCTTGTTCATCATCTTCATTTTTTGTGCCACTTCCCTAGCCATTAGAGCTAGTAGTAAGCTTCTTGATCACTAATATAAGTCATGTTTATGTTATGTACAAGTTTCACCATCTAAACAACTTAACTTCTAATGTTAAAAATGAAAAGATCTAACATATTCATGAAGAAAATAAGTGATTACATGGATTTTTGGTATATGTAATGATGTTGTTGATGTTATATCTTGTGTTTGTGTTTAGATCAAGTATGTTAAAGCTTGGATCTACCAAGTTTAAGCGTGGATCTTGAAGGATCCATGGTTAAACTTGAAGATAAACATATGAAGCATTATGTGAACATGAAAAATGGATTTTTACACATAAACTTGTAAACTTGAAGTAATAAAGTGTGTGTTAAACTAATTTTGAAACTAAAATCTATGGAAAGCTTGTTAAAAATTTAACATAAAGCTTGTTTATATAAGATCTAAGGTTATTAAGCATGGATCTTGAAAGATCCATGGTTAATCATGATGTTATAAATAATAATCTTTCTAATAGACATAAAAGTGGTTTTAGAACATGATTTACAAACTTTAAAGACCATTAAACTCATGGATGAGTTGGTTAATAAAATAAAGCTTCATAAAAGTTTGTTTAAAATACTCAAGAACACTTATTTTTGGAAAGATCATAATATGTTAAGTGTAGATCTAAAAGACTACACAATTTTAACAAGAATCAAGTTCACCATGATGTTTCATATGGAAAAATTAATATATGTTGTTGGTGATTATTGTTGGAAAATTGTTTTGGTGTTAAAAGAAAATAAACACATGTTTTGAAAACATGGGAAACCTCCATTTTAAGGGGAAACTATGTCAAAATTTTTATAAAATTTTGACACTTAGAAAAATACAAGTTTTGGTGAAACTTATTCCCTAAAAATTCACCTAAAAATATTTACCAAGGTTTCCCTAATTTTTGTGTAAAATTACAAGTCAAGAAATGGTGATTTCTTCAAGTTAAAATTTATATTAAGTATGTATATTTTTAGAGAAAATATATATATTTAGTGATCACCAAATTTTGTGCAAAGTATATATTATGTGTATTATATATATTAGTGTATTAGGAACTTGAAAATACACTAATTACGCCCAAGGAGTATGAATACAAAAATACACATAAAAATACATGAGAATACATGAGTATACAAGTATACAAAATACCTCACAAAGAAACACATGGGCAAATGCAAGAAAATATATTTATGAAAATATATTTCTTAACATATTATTGAATTTGGACACTATGGACTTAAATATGTGTTTTTGGACAAAAATATATAACCATTACCAAGTAATGGAATTTATATAAAAAATCAGGTGAATAACGAGAATGATTATATATATTTTATAGCATGACAATATATATATATATTTCATACAAGTCTTAAACATATATTATTTTTAAGAAATATAATTCCGGAAAGTAATAAAAATCAAAGTATTGATTTTTGATGAAAAATACAAAATACACAAGTATTTACATAAAATACAAGTATACTTTCCTAAGAGTACTTGTACAAAAATAATATGGAGAATATTATTTCACAAAATACTTATATTTATTTTTGGGAAAATAATATAAGTAACATACATGAAAAGTTAAAAATATAGATTAACAACTTATTACCTGGAAAAGTATACGAAAATAAATATATATATTTGTGAAGCGAAATATATATTCACAAATAAGCAATAGATACTCAACGAGCAAGACCCGACAAACAAGGGCACGACCCTCACAAAGATTGAACATACAAAGAACATATACATAAACAAAAGATGGTGACTTGTACTTGTGTGATACAAGTCTAGTGACTAATATTAATAGAACGCGTATAGGTCACGACGCTACGAAACCAACCGGTGAAGTTTACGGCGCAGGATACGCAAAGTTATGAGTTCATGTCCCCACTTTTAAGCTTTTACTTGTTTTTCTAAACTTGGGGAAAATACATGTACTATGGTATGTAGAATACAAAACTAAGGAATGACACATAGATCATGTGACGAATAGGGTGCCATAAGCACCATTAATCAACAATATACCTAGACCGCGGAACAAAAGGTTAGATCTAATGGGTTTTAGGCAGCCACACTCTGGGCCACGTGCTACCTGGAGTGCTTTTGTGTCTCTAGTCGTTAACCGACAAGTAAAATGCCTATGGTTTGGATGCTTTCTATGTCATGACA
Organism: Helianthus tuberosus; assembly: GCA_030545235.1. Classification (NCBI taxonomy): domain Eukaryota; kingdom Viridiplantae; phylum Streptophyta; class Magnoliopsida; order Asterales; family Asteraceae; genus Helianthus; species Helianthus tuberosus. The sequence goes on along the minus strand of CM060392.1, from coordinate 65,377,346 downwards.
CATGTTAGTGGCCTTGCAAACCACTAGCGATCTCGTATTCCTTACATTTACAACACTCAGTTTCGGATACGTCTTACAAATTACATACCATGTTTTCATACAAGGATACAAATACTCCATACAAAAACTGCATGAACTCACACCAACATTATGTTGATGATTTTCCAAAACTTACATGTATTTCAGGAAACAAGTTGGATCTTGGGCGCTGGTGTTGTTTTCAAGATGTAAATTTCAAGTTTAGATGTCATCCACTCGTGTTTTGTATCATAACTTGAGGGTTTTGGTTGAAACTTAAATGACTTGTGTTTGTAATGTTTTAAACTTATGAATGGATGAACATCATTTTAATCATATAGTTGTTTATTATAATTGAATGCAATGATATTGAGCAAGTCACACATCGTACGCTTCCGCAAAAGTCAGGGTGTGACAAGACTGCCAGCACAAAAACTTTGAATCTGGTCATTCCAGCCTGTTTTGATGGTTTTGATCCCTGATTTGGAATACCATTTGATAGTTTTTTATGTTCCCCTGTATTATAAACCATGGGCAACACTTGTATGATCCAGATCAAAGCCCAAATTATGAGAAATGATCCTAACGGTTCTTGAAAATCTATAAATACCCACTTGATTTCATTAATTTCTTCACACCATTTGCTCTAAATCTGCTCTAAGTTGAAGCCTTAGCTTCATACCTGAGTGTTTTAGATCAAATTCTTCATTGCTTGGGCCTTTTGTAAGCTTCTTTCATGCTTTTTATGCTTTTCAAGCATGAAAGTCAAACAGTGTTTGACTTTCTGCTTTGACCAAGATTTGGTCAACACAAAGTTCGTTTAAACTTTGCAACGTGAGCATAATCACGATGGCTATAGTTCCTTGTGACTATACCTACTGATTACCACGTCGATTAGTCGAAGTGATGAGTCAAAGTTTCGGTCAAAATACGTGTTTATGCGTATTTTGCAACGACGCTATTTTTGGGTATCAAAACACTTTGTTTTGGATATCAAACTTGTTTTCTAACTTAGTTAAACATGTTTTAACATGTTTAACTCATCACTTTTAGTCTAGTGCTTATTTAGGGTCGTGAGTCAAGCGGTCTAAACCACCGCTTAGACTTTCGAACCCGACCCGTTTGGTCGATCGTTAGGATCCGACCAAGCATATTTTGTAACCATAGTTTTATAGGGAATAACCTTCTGAGGTTATACCTTATGGTCACTTAGTTTAATTAGTTGTATTATAGGTAGTTTATATGCCTTAGGAAAATGACCAAAATGCCCTTTTCATGCATAATTGGATTTTAAGCATATGTAACTTAATTTTTGTCACTTAAATTGATTATGAAACATATTTAAACATGTTAGGGCATATAATACTTGTCATAGGACTAGTTAAGCGTCTCGAACGCACTTTCGCGTGAACGACGCGTTAAAGTAGCATAAGCTACCTTAATGGGTCGTAACGGGTCGAAAGCACTTAGGATAGGTTCCGATTTAGAATGTAGGCTTTGTTAAACCATATCACATGAGTTCCAAAACTCATTTGGTTTACAAGACCTCATTCTACCCGATCTTCCGATTTAGGTGTCGGTTTTTTAACTAGCGATTCGATTACTAGGTGCTACTTGATTTCCTTGGTTTGTCTGAGCTTCGTTAAGTTCATTAGATCGAGGACACTTTGCACTTCGATGTGAGTACATAATCCCCTCTTTTACCGTTTTCGAATATTTTGAGGTGATTCATATGTGTTAAATGATTTCGAGTTTCCTAAAAGGAATGCTATGGTTTATATTGACTATTGAACCACTAGTGTGACAACCTGAACTTTCAAGGTTAGTAACGTTTAATCCTGTAATCTTAACTCCTAGTTATTCCTCTCTAACGTGTTAAACGTACTTGCTATGTCAACCCGTTAAACGTTTTGTTATGATAAACTTGTCGAACATGAATGTAATTGGGTGCGTATGAGTGTTTATTGGAGTTTTTCTAGTGTCCTGTCTACCATGAGCCCAACCCGATGTACATATGGTTACCGCAAGCATATTGGGCAGTGTGAAGCTCAAATAGATTTGAGTGTGGGCCGGTTTTTGGGATTAGGATTCACCCGCACACACTTGTTTGTCCGGCCTATGTTTAACTTCGGCCCACCCTCATATCTGGCCCGCATTAAGTAAGCCCAAACCCCTTTATGTTAGTGTATAATTAGAATACGTAAGTGTAGTTTTATAAACATACTAACCCTAGAGCCCCTCTTGAACCCGACGGCAGTACCTCAAGTTCGTGAAGCCTTTCCTTCGATTTCATCTGATTTTCGGTTAGTAGATTACTTCCTTTTAGTTGTTTTGGTCCCCTGTTATATGTGATCTCGTGAATAATTAGTAACTAATATGTTATATGTGATCTCTTGATTATATGGTGATTAATATGCTACATGTAATCTTCCGAATATATATTGATAAATCTGTTTTAAGAACTTGGAACTGATAAGTAACATGATTTAGCATGGACCGAGACTTTTGATATTATAACTTGATAGTTTGTATGCAATCTTAATCACGCTTGAACATCAATGGTAACATAAGATTAATGGCCGCCTATTTATGTTAAGAATATGTATGTGAGCATGAATTACAAATTACCTGACTAGTCAATTGGTTTGTTAATGTTGGGTTGTGAAATTAATGGTTTAGATAATATTAGATTTCATAACTGTTATCCATCACGTAACTTAAATGATCGAGTTATGTCAATTAGTTGAGAAGAATGTTACAAATCTTGATTTTAGTTTGTATAACCTCAAGGGCTAATCAAACAAATAATCAATTCACAGTATCCATTACACATTAATTGGGCCGAGTAGTATGATGTGCCACACAAACAAAAGGTTACAATTTTGTACAGAATTTCACTTCACAGAAATTAATGGTTTTGTACATGATTTGGGCCCTCATGCTTACTGGGCTACATCTTTAAGCCAGGCCGCACACCCGGGTGGGCCTGGGGTGCATTTGGGCCACAGGTTCATCTCCAGCTGCGCGGGCTTTGGGTTGGCATGGATTGGGCCACGGGTTGAGTTGGGTCGCACGCTGTTTATTGGTCCGCGGGCGAATATGGATCGCGGTTGGATTGGGCTTGATGTATTGGGCCGGGTAGGGTGATTGGGTAAACATGTCATGTGGTTTATGTGTTAACTGTTGGGTCAAGCATAAAGCTATTGGGCCGCATGTAAACTGTTGACCGATTGGGCCGCGTAACACTTGAACACACTCGGGTTGGGCCAGCTGTGGTTGGGCCAAATTGTCATTTAAGTGCACATGATTTAACCGATGTTTGTAATATGTGGTGAATTAGGGTATGTAATATGGATTGAAAATTGCTATGTGAGAAGTACATGAATATTTGCAATGTGTTGAGGGATGTTCATGGTCTAATACATGTAATACTTTAAAAGACATGAGTAACAAATGCTTTCGTGAGACATGGACAATGTTGATTAGCAGATACACCTTGTACAACTTGTTTGATGGTAGTGCACTATTTGTGTAGTATGTGAAAAGAGTGTATGACTTATGTGAATGTGAAACTAATTATTACTGATAACCACACTAGGGTCCGGGTGACCAACGAGGAACAAGTAAATCTTACGTAATATACCGAGCAAACCAAAGGTGAGTTCATATCTTGAGCATGCGTCCCGGTGGTTGGGACAGTCAATTGGGTATTCCTGGGAGGAATGGGTCTTGGGTAAATCATTGGGTATTCCTGAGAGGAATACATCTCTTGGTTAAAATGTGAATGTTAGATAATACACTCTTCCTATCATTTTAAGTCCCATCTTATACCGAATAGTTACCTGAGAGGTAACGGGGTGTTAGTTGATAGCGCTATTAGGCTTGGCAACCTCACACCGTACCTGAGAGGACGGGCGTGAACTAATGACCTTAAATCATGACCAATGCTTAGATAGGGGGCATTGGGGACGGGCAAAACAATCTGGTGGCCATCTTGTACGGTACTCGAGTTATTATCGACATTGTAATCAATGAACGGAATTAAACACTTGGTAACTAACGTTTTCGTAAAACTATGAACTCACCAGCGTTGTCTGATACATGTGTGTGCATGCTCGCAGGTTATTGATACGTGTGGTTGTGGAACTTGCTGTCTGGGATGCTGGAGTGGTCATGGGTCGAGGAACATGGAAACTTAAAACGAGACTAGATGATTTCATACACTTGGGTTTTAGTTAAACATGTATTATGCTTCCGCTGAACATGTTGAATTACATTTAATGTTTTTGTAACACTTTATGATAACGAAAGCTTTTATTTCAAAACTTGTTATGAGTTCAATGTGATTGGTGGCTAGATCCTGGTACGTCACACGCCTCGCGGGGGTTTCCGCATGTGGAATTTTGGGGGTGTGACAACTGGAACTATTGATCTATGCGAACTATTGAACCACTGGAACTATTAATCTATATGAAATATTGAACCACTGGGACTATGTGAACTATGTGAACTATTGAACCACCGGAACTATTTGATGTATGTGAATTATTTGAACTATCTGAACCATTGGAACTATTTGATCTATGTGAACTACTTGAACTAATTGAACGATTGGAACTAATTGAACTATTAAACGATTGGGATATGGTAAGTGATTAGGTAACGGGGCGGGTGTAATGTGATAAAAGCATGGTGGATACGCCGCTGGTACTTCCTATATATAAGTGCTTTTAACACATTACATGTCGTTGCGTTATCTAGATCACTTGGGCGAATTGTTTTCAAAACGAAGTTACACTACAAGGTTTTCTATACGATATAAACCATACGAGTTTTATTACGAGAACGATTTACAATTTGGTTTACTTAAACAAATGTTTTGGGTTAAGATTCATTGCAACGAGATTTTATAAACTATAACCACCTCATTTTGAGCTGGTTATTCATATTGCAATACCAAACTCTTTTCAATACAAGGTTTTCAAGTAACGACTCTTGTAGTCAAACGAGGTATTGCAACATATAAACGTGCCATGAATCCGATACTCTCACAAAACCTATGTACTCGCCGACATTTTTATGCTGACGTATTTTCACATATGTTTCAGGTACCATAGTTGATGATGTTTGATGATGATTATGATGCATGCTCACATAGGGATGGTCGAGGGCTTAGTGACTTAATAACATTACAAGACAATTATTCATGTTTTGTTTCCGATTTCAATACAATGTAATAAACTTAATTCAATAAAACGAAACTTTAAATCCATGTGTTGTGAAACAATGATTCTGTTACGACACTCCCCGACATTTCCACTGCGGTTTGTTGTTTTAACGCGGTCGGCATGTGACAGAAAAGTTGGTATCAGAGCCCATGGTTATAGGGAATTAGTTTATTAGTAATGCTTTGACCTAGACTATAACCTTCCTAGGACCCCAACACAAGATTCTTGTGTTTAGATCTTAAAACAATACCGTTGCCTATCTTTAGGCGACAACCACAACAAGAACGCGAATTTCGAATCCGACTTAAAAACTAATCTTCTCTTCTTAGATGATTTATTATAAGGTTTTGAACCTTCAAAGTTTTCAAAATCTCGTCAAAGTTTGGGTCTTATTAATGTGAACACGTGCAATCTGGAAGGGTGGGTGCCTGTATCCCGAGTTTTCTGTCTAAGGCTAGAGTGTTCGTACAAATCCACATAATCGGACCAGTCACTCTTACCTGGGAACTCTTGGGGTGAGTGTCCACTTATAGGCTAAAACATGTCTTCCCGATACATTATAAAGACCTATTTACTTTGTTCAGCCTCTATGCGTCGTTTGTTTGTTTGAGGTAACGAATGAATGATCGCCTTCCTTATGTTTCATTGTTATCTTCGACACCTCTTTTGTTTATCCAAATGTCAATATCACTCGTTTCTCATGTTTCCTTGTTCTTTTTAGAATATGCCACCTAGACATGATCCATAACAAGATGCTGCCCTCGTAGCCACAATCGTTCAGCAGATGGCTGTTGTGCTTCCGAACCTCATTACCCAGATAAACCAAGCTAACAACAATAACAATAATAACAATGCCCAGTGTAACTTCAAAACATTCAATTCAGCTAAGCCATCAAAATTTTATGGGTCTCAAGGAGCAACTGCGCTCCTTCAATGGTTCGAGAGTCTAGAAAGCACCTTCAGACATGTACAGTGTCCAAATGAGTGAAAGGTTGAATTCGCATCTAGTGTCTTTGAGAAACGAGCTTTAACGTGGCGGAATGGTGTGATGAGAGATAGGGGTGCCGATATGGCACTGACTCAAACTTGGGAAGAGCTTAGAGCTCTAATGATGAAGGCATTCTGTCCTCGTCATGAAATCAGGGTACTGGAAAGGGAATTCAATGATCTTAAACAAGATAGTGGTGAGCATCGAGCCTGCACGGACCGATATGAGGAGCTAAGTCTGTTATGCCTAACCATGGTTACGCCTTTGGATAAGGCAATTGAAAAGTATATTGATGGCCTCCCTGACTCAGTACAAGACATTGTTACTGGTAGCAACCCTACTACAGTTAGACAGGCCATTGAGCTATCCGCTACCCTGACTGAGTCTCAAATCAGGAAAGGTAAACTTTTCCGAAAAGGCGACAAGAAACCAACCGATGAAACGAAACCAAAGGCTAAGCAGACTGAGTCCTCTAAGAAGTCTAAGAAGCGTCAGGCTTCTCAGAACTTCGCCGTGGTTGCTCAGAACGACCAAGCTGTCCCTAACCAACCAGCTCAACCCCCTGCTAAGAAGCCTTACAACGGAACTGCACCTATGTGCAACCAATGTAACCTTCATCAACATGCTAGTGTGAAATGCCGCAAATGCCTAAATTATGGACTTACTGGTCATACAGCTAGGGTTTGTCGAGCTGCAGCTGCACCAAATCAAGCTGACCATAATCCTGCTCAAGCTCGTTTTCCACCAGGTTCTTGCTACAACCGTGGCGAGATGGGCCATTTCCGAAACAATTGCCCAAAACTAGTTAATGCAAATCCAGCACGTGGATGAGCCTTCAACTGACCGGAAGACGATGCTGTTTAGAAACAATCGAACTTTATGTATTATTTTCTTTTGTTAAACAAGTCTATGAAACAAGTTATTTTGGTTTATGAATAAATCTTTATTTACATTACGAAGTACGAATGTGGTTACATGTATGAACGACATATCCCCTACAATACCGACACCTAGGAACCGTGTTCCTTGTAAAACAAACTACTGTCATAGTTCTTCCATTTTTGTGATCACTCGTGATCTCTATGAAAATCCTAAATATTCGTTTCTCCTAAGGAACAAAGTACAAAGGTGCAAGTTACAACCCTGAACGAATACCCAAAGTACCACTTTAAATCCTTAATTGGATACCCAAGGGTACTTCCGTAAGCCCTTGATTGGTCTTACATATCATATTTTCCCGACTTCATGATATTTTACATAGCATATGATTTCAAAGGATTATGCATGTTTTCAAAAACCTCATACATGTTTTCAAAATCAACTCACATGGTTTAAAACATTTCATAAAAATGTTTACCTAATATACTTAGTACATGATTTCAAAAACATTACAAAAAGGTTTTCAAAAACATATTTTTAACGATTCCAAGCATAGCTTTCAAAAACATTTTTGCTCGTATGTTGTCCTAACGTACGTATTACGCGATTTTCAAGAACACCCTGCTTCGTATGCTGACTAAGAATGCTTAGCACAATGATTTCAAGGATCCAAATTGCTTCATATGTGGTCTTAGCATATCTGGTACAAGGTTCCTAATCATTTTCCGCTACAAATTCCAAACCCTTATAGGATCTTCCTATCTTCATAGTTAGACCCTTGTGGACGTTTAAAGCGCTACAATCAAAGTCCTTAATCGGAGTCTTTGTGTGCTAATTCGAATGTTACGATTCTTTGAGAACGAAATCGAATCCATATAATATCATCCTATCTTTACAGATAGATTCTTGAGGATGTTTAAAGTGCTAGTTGAAGTCCATCGATTGGATTCCTAGTGTACTTTGAATGCACGCATTCAAATCAAGGACGAGTTAACAACAAGTTAATAACAAACTAATAACAAATTAAAAACCAAGTAAAACAATTGTGTGACTATTATGTGCTTATGTGTTATGTGTTCGACCGATTCTATCCCCTACACATTATAAAATAAACTGTGCGGACTGTGCAAGGAATCACGTAATTATGGATGCATACATAATTATGGAATTCAGTGCACAGAAACCACAACAAGTTTTGTCATGTATCAACTTAAGCAAGAAACTAAAGTTAACTCTGTTCATTTCCATTTCTGATGAAGTACCCGCTGAGGAAAAATGAACTAGCTATTCATTTTTCACTTCTGAAAGAAATATCCGCTAGGGGAAATGAATAATCTATTCTTGAACCGTGTTCATTTTCATTTCTTATAAAGTACCCCTTGAGGAAAATGAATTATCCATTTATTCTCGCTTCTGAGAAATATCCACTGAGGAAAATGAACAAATTCATTTTCATTTCTGATAAAGTACCCACTGAGGGAAAATAAACCATCCGTTCATTTTCTCTTTTGAAGAAATACCCACTGAGTAAAATGAATAGATTCATTCCATTTCTGACGAAGTACCCGCTGAGGAAAATGAATTGATCATTCATTTTCACTTCTAAAGAAATACCCACTGAGGGAATGAATAATCCTGCATCAATTTTGTTGTTTTCATTTCTAATGAAGTAGCCACTGAGGAAAATGAATCATCCATTCATTTTCACTTCTGAAGAAATATCCACTGAGGAAAATAATCAGATTCATTTCCACTTCCGACGAAGTACCCACTGAGGAAAATGAATCATCCATTCATTTTCACTTCTGAAGCAAAATCCATCGGGGAAATGAATAACCTATTCAATAATCCTTCATTTCCACTTCTGACGAAGTACCCACTGAGGAAAATGAACTATCCGTTCATTTTCACTTCTGAAGAAATATCCATCGGGGAAATGAATTTTCTTTGCGAAAATCCTTCATCTCTTCTTCCGACGAAGCATCCACCGAGGAAAACGAATCATCCATTCATTTTCGCTTCAGAAGAAATAACCATTGAGAAATGAACAGCTTATACGTTCCTTCATTTCCATTTATGATAAAAGCATTCGTTGGAGAAAATGAATTATCCATTCATTTCCGCTTTTAAAGAAATACCCATTGGAAATGAATAACCTATTCATCTTTCATCTCCATATCTGACGAAGAATCCATTGGAGAAAATGAATCATCCATTCATTCTCGCTTCTGAAGAATATCCACTGGAGATATGAAATACAAATCTTTACAAGATCTTTCTGTCTTAATAGTTAGATTCTTAAGGGATACCCACATAACTACTGGTTAGTTTGATCTTTATCATTAATCAAATTACTCGTTCCCACTTCCTACTTTATCTAAGGAAGCACCCTCTAGGGAATGATAAAGTTATGCCTTACGTGGAGATCTTTGATGGGTTACTCTATGCAAATAGACAAAGACTCTAAATTCCACGCAAGACAATTGCTTAACACACTTATTCTGACAGACTCCTTCGAATAAATTTCGGGACGAAATTTCCTAAAGTAGGGGAGACTGTGACACCTATGCCTCCACGACCATCATAAGAATACAAAACCAATGAAATATTGTGTTTCATACTTGGGATTTGGGTAAATATGTGTATCATTTGCACATATCAATTCTTGTTCAGTTTCGAGCTTTAAATCGCTTTCTGGAAAGTTATACGCGAACTTATGCATAAATGTAATCAGTTTAACGCAACAAACACTCCAGAATAGTGACATAGGCTTAACATACCTTAAATAACCTTTACAAAACTTAGAAATAAGTTTTGGAGGGTTTGGTGTGTCGAAAACAAGTTTATTCGATCGTAGGGACTAATTGCGACAAACTGCAAAACTATGCAGATTTGTATAGTAACGAACATTCCAGAACTTGATCATAAGCTAAACATACCCTAAATATCCTTTACATAACTTAGAAATAGGCTTTGAGGGGTTCGTTATGCAAAAATATGCTTATTTGATAAATAGGGACTAAAAGCGTCAAAAAGTGCATAAGTTTGCATTTTCGCGCATATCTTACGTTCTGAACATATCCGGACATCCGAAAATTTTTGTAATCATTAAAATATTTTATTTTAGTGATAGGAATGCAAAAATACCATTCGTCGCGTAATTTGGATCGTTTTTACGTCCGTTCGAGTTTTTGTCGTAATTAACCGAACAACGCAACCGTACGACCAAACGAACCGACATACGAGATGTTTTCAAGCATTTTTCATGTTCCCTATACTTTAACTTCATTATAGAGCCTTGAAATGGGGTTAACGGGGCTTAAACATGTCAAAAATGCATTAAAAACCAAGTTTTGGACATGCAGGGACCAAAAGTGACATTCTGTGAAACTAGTCTTGAAGGGGCACGAAGACTGGAGAGTCTGGTTTCGCGGCCCACGACAGACTGCCAGCATAGAAACTTTGAATCTGGTCATTCCAGCCTGTTTTGATGGTTTTGTTCCCTGATTTGGAATACCATTTGATAGTTTTTGATGTTCCCCTGTACGAGAAACGAGAAACGGGCAACATTCAACTTACCCGTAATATACTGTCTAAACCACCATGGGCAACACTTGTATGATCCAGATCAAAGCCCAAATTACGAGAAACGATCCTAAAGGTTCTTGAAAATCTATAAATACCCACTTGATTTCATTCATTTTTCCACACCATTTGCTCTAAATTTGCTCTAAGTTGAAGCCTTAACTTCATACCTGAGTGTTTTAGATCAAATTCTTCATTGCTTGGACCTTTTGTAAGCTTCTTTCATGCTTTTTATGCTTTTCAAGCATGAAAGTCAAACAGTGTTTGACTTTCTGCTTTGACCATGATTTGGTCAACATAAAGTTCGTTTGAACTTTGCAACGTGAGCGTAATCACGATGGTTATAGTTCCTTGTGACTATACCTACTGATTACCACGTCGATTAGTTGAAGTGACGAGTCAAAGTTTCGGTCAAAATACGTGTTTATGCGTATTTTGCAACAAAGCTATTGTTGGGTATCAAAACATTTTGTTTTGATATCAAACTTGTTTTCTAACTTAGTTAAACATGTTTTAACATGTTTAACTCGTCACTTTTAGTCTAGTGCTTATTTAGGGTCGTGAGTCAAGCGGTCTAAACCACCGCTTAGACTTTCGAACCCGACCCGTTTGTGTAACATTCCTATTTTTATATACGAATTATATGTTTAGTTAAATTTATTAACCACTAGTAACTAGTTTATTTTTAATATAAATATTCAACCCAAATAGTTTTAAACACTATTTTATATATAGTTGGTTGAAATATTATTCTAAATTAATTGGCCTGTATATGGGTGACCTTTCTAATAAAATAAAAGTCTATAAAAACTTATATTATTAGACAGTATATTACGGGTAAGTTGACTGTAAGAAATATGAAGTAACTAGACGGGCCCAGGAACCGTTTAATAATTAAACTATAGAAATATATTGTATTTGAACTTACTCTGTTTTTAATGAAACTTGGTTCAAAATATAGACAAAATTATTCTCGTTCTAAATGACATATTCGTTGTCTTATAAAACATTATAGTTTAAAAGTTATAAGCGCCAAATAAATAAAGCAGTTAAATTAATTATAATATATAAATAAAATAATATATGATAAACTAGATTTACATTGAAATTCAATTCAATGATAGGTGGCCATTTTTAACTATGCAAGTACAACAAATAGAATGATAGATGATACGTGGCTAACATACCAAATGCATGCATGTAAAATGAGAATTGAATTATATGTGTACGTGGCTAACGAACAGAAGAATCTTGACAAAACTTTCATGGCCTCCAAGTTAGGAATTTAGTATAAATAGTGAGTAGGGGAAAGCATTCTCACTCCACACATATCTGTTTATAGCTCGCCCTTCTCTCTCTCAATTTCTATTTTATTTATTTTATTTTCACCTATAATAATAATAAAGCCATGCCCCGTTTTAAGTATTTTAACATCCGATCACAGCTACCCTTTCCGATTGATCTGAGCCTCATAACTTATGTCAGGGCTCTGCTCGACTAAGTTGTTGGGATTCGGTCTCGGGACATCGGGACAAGGTTGAATTAGGGGTACTATACTTAATACGAGTGCATTATATATTTTTAAATAGCTTAGAAGTTATACCCAAAATTTATACCAGGAGGCTTTCTAGTTGAACCCTAAATATACAAAGTGGGTCAATTCTCTTTTCTCACCGTTTTATTTCCTTTTTGTCCCAAACCATAACAACTCTCACCAAAACTATTATTTATTATTATATTTTATACAAAAGGAAACCTTAGTTAAGACCCCTAAGTAATCCTACATAAACCCTAAAAATTTCAGAACAATCCGAATTAGGAACAGGGCCCCTAAAACTCAGGGGGGGGGGGGTATTCCCCATTGACGATTATCATCACAGTTTGCTGTCAGAATCGAATTTCGAAAATCCCTCGACTCAGCTAAGCTAGTTGGACACGTGGCAACCCTATGAGAATATGTGACCCGTCGCGTCACGCGACGCCCCCAGGATGACCCCTCGCGTCACGCGAGGGGGTCAAATCTTCAGTATAAATAGAGGATGTTGGGACTTGATTTTTGGAGTTGGAACGACGTTAAAATTCGTTTTACACTTCGAGATATCCCTCGATTACTACCAAACACACACATAAGCCCAAACGCTGCTATGATACAGGGTATTAACTTGATCGCTGCTATGATTCAATGTCCGATTGATTTAAAGTATCCGACCGGATGTTTAAGCGCTATCCTTTGTCATTAGTCGTGATTCCGACAGGATGTTTGAGTACCACCCGAACTCGGGGAATACTCTGTCATTCGTTGTGAATCCGATAGATGTTTAAGTGATTGCACTTTGTCATTTGTCGTGAGGGTTTTAATCTCGTGAGTTATCGTAAATGTTGTATTAGTTACTTACCTAGTTCGTGTGCACTAGGATTACAAGACTAATCAATAGGCTAAGCTCTGCCTGTATAAATCTGCAATCTATCAAGGCTTATCTGTATGCTAAACTTTGCCGTATAAATCTGCATGCTTATAATGTGAGTCATTCTCTTTTTATCAAATTACTTTCAAATCATGTTTATTTTCAAAGGTTATAATTACAGTGATTAAGTTTATGTAATCACCAAGTTACAGCCGGTATGTGGGGTTTTGTATACATTACTTGATAATCTTCACCATTGGACAATGAGTTAGCCAAGGGGTGATATGACCATAGTCACAGACACCATTGGACAACGGGAGGGTCAATGGGTCGAGTGACAAATACTGTGGGTAGGTGGTTGATATCTGGAAACATTGTAATCTCTCTTAATACTGTAGATTATAACAAATGCGTCGTTTTAAGCAAAATGAATGAACTCACCAGTATTTCCTGCTGACAAAACCTTTTTAAAATGCGTTTCAGGTATTTACAGTAGATTGGAGTAAGAGATGGATATGGCACTGAAAGGCTTCAAGAAGTGGCTTATTTTATTAATTAAATCAAATTAAGAAATATTGTTTTATGTAATTGGGTTTATCCCTTATTAAAGCTACCTTTGTAAAACATGGGTTTATCCCATCTATTTAATAAATAAAATCCGGTGTTTTCTAAACTCTGATATTTTTCCTAACTCATGGTCCTGATGAAATTTCCGCTGCAATATTTTTCAAAATAATCACCGGTACCACTTGGCTGTTCGCGGCTCCCGATTCCGTTCAGGGTGGGTCGGGGGTCGTGACAGAAGGTGGTATCAGAGCCACTGATTTAAGCCTATAGGTGTTGTGATAATAATACCTAAAAGAGTTAGGAAATTACTATTAACTGGTAGCACACATAATAGCATTTAGACTTGAACTTAAGAAAAGATGCCTTAGTATAAGCTTCGAGATAAGCTAAGTACTTGTGTAAATAAAGTATGATGGAATTTGGTATGCCGTGAAAATGATAACTAGAACGTTGCAAGTATAATAAATAAGCAATAACACTTGACCACTGTTAGTTCTTATTTATTGGTGCTACTTTGTTCTAGAATATGGTCCGTCAGGTGAATATTAATTTCCTGGTTCGTTGTTAAAAGTCATAATGCACTTTCCAAATCATGATTTAAGAAAAATACTATTTATGGGAAATACAAATTTCTTCTCCGGCAAGACTGGGTATGGTGTAGCAGACTCTCCAGCTTGTCCGGATATACTGGGATTACCTCTCCGGCGCGAACCGGATAAGACGAGGTATATAATATGTCAAACAAGTGACAAGATTTCCCTAAATAGTATCATGACCTGATATCTGACTTGTTTTTGGAAATATGAATCTGTTAAATACATTGACCTTATGAAGGATATGTATATTACAGCATGTGAAATATATGATTATATAGATATGTATATCTATAAGAAATTCCAAAAGTCAATTAAGAATAAAGCACAAGCATATGTGTCAATAATAAATCTAGATTTCTTTATCAGGAATCTCTTGCATATATCTATAATTCTGATATCAAACATTATTTTGTTTGATCATCTACCTCGTAACTCGTGCGACAATAATAACAATAGAAACCCATTAAGTTGGGATACCATCAAAAGTATAGGAATTTCCAAATACGTTACCATAAACGCAAGTAAGAAACATGTAAAGTTGTGCTAGAGCACAAGAAAACACATAAAACTTAAATTATACTTCCACAGACGTCGAAGTATATCACACACGACTTTCAAGGCAAGACCTTTGGAAAATATGATTGGGAGCGATGACACCAATGCTAATTCCGTCAGTGGAAGAATTACTAATCAAAAAGCAGCACTTTGCCACGCGATCCTACAAACGATATGAATCTCGATGAGGTACGTGGTAACAAGATTTCACAACCATCGGAGCACAGTTTAATCAGAGTCATAATTATTATCACTGCAAAATGAGTCACATACCTTTGCAAATTCCCTATTTCATTTTATTCGACATTCCCTGGTAATATCACTTAACAACAGTTATCACACGAAATTCCAGATAAAGTTCTTATATTATTTTTTTTCTGACTTCTGCATATAATGAGTTGACTTTCGTGTTTCTATTTCCCCTAATGATCATCATATCATGAGGATTTCTTTCATAGTAGCGAATATTGATCTGTTTCATTTTCTTGGTAAATCCACACGTTACACATGCACTGTTTGTTACGCATGTGGTTCGTTTGATTCATGAAGACCACTGGAGGGCTTCATTCCGATTTGTTATTTTATCCAAACTCAAATATCATTCCGCTTTTTGCACTATGAACCACATTATTGCAAAACGGTGACTCTTTGATACCGAGTCAATGAATTTTGTTAAATCATTGAGGTGAAGAATTGATATTTTTATATATGTGTATAAAATTATGATTGAGGTATACTCTCATTTAAATTTATGTTTAAATTATTTATTATTAATAATATATTAATAATAGTAGTGTTAGTATTATTTTTAGATACTAGGGTTATTGTCAGGGGCAGGTATTGGATAGCCTAGCCTTAGTTAGGCATGGACTGATCACCTATGCTTAAACAAGGCAGCACTAACCAATATCCACCCATGATAATGAATAGTTAATGTATATAAATTAAGTCATCATACTTATTTAGTAAATTTTAATTATATAAAAATATTTTACTTTGTACTGTAAGGAGAAGACATATTTTCATAAAACAATACAAGAATTAGAGGGACGAATAAAATTATATAAATAATTGTTTATCACATGTTTTGTGGTAACTATGTACCGTAACGCTCTGACAAGAAAATGACCATATAAGAATAATATGGTAGTCATCAACTACGTTGGGTTAGGGGAACATTGTAATATATAAGAATAGTCCCCGTTTTCACTTATTTACAACATTTGTAAATACATTTACAACATTATATGGTTTCAAAATGAAAATAAGTAATCACATAGAATCACCCATTAAGTGTTATATATTTACCAAATATTTTCCAAATACTTTTGTATAATAAATATTTTTACACCTTTATTTACAACTTTCATTTAACTTTGTAAATAATAGTGATTTCTTTTACAAAATAATAATACTAAAATATTTTGTAATGTAATATAAATAAACTTCATTGCGGTATTTTATAATATATATTACATAGTAAACATAAGTTATTTTATATAGTATAGTAAAATACTAAAATAATATTTATTTAAAAGTGGTGACCATTTAAGTATAGTAAAAACGCATAACAAATAATATATATTACATATTTGATATGTAAGATATAGTTCAGACAGGGACACAAATAATATATATTACATTTGCTTTACAAATATAATATAATGTTTGGTCATGCCAAAACAACTTGTTCTTATTATATTTTGATCTATAGGACATAGTATGAAAAAAAAAACATGGTCACTAATAGTGTACTATCACATTGTTTCACAATTAAAACAACTTGGAACTCTAAACAATAATACACTAACTCTATTGTCTTTTCATGTATCCTTGCAATTCACTCATCTCAGTACATTGATTTTCTCATATCATAATTCAATATTTGACAAATCATTTTCATGCTTTTATTTCATTTTGAACCTGTCGATTCTAAGTCTTCCTCAATTGCCAATCAAAGTAAGCTTTCTTTTGACAAAGAATTTTTATTAATTCTAAAAGTCCTTCACATTTATTTTAAATATCTATTGATCATATATCTTTTGGCCTGAACCTAGTCACCTTGGAAATTATATCATTTCATCTCATTCGTTTGTCATCGATTTCTTGAACTAATTCATTTGAACCATTGAATCCTACTTATTGTACAACTCGTATTCACAAAATTTGATATTTTGATTCTATGTCATCTACCCTAATATTGTTTTTATTGACTAAAATGTGACATAAGTCTAAAAGAAATATCGTAACCCAAATCTCGAGGACGAGATTTAAAACAAGGTGGGGAGAATGTAACATTCCTATTTTTATATACGAATTATAGGTTTAGTTAAATTTATTAACCACTAGTAACTAGTTTATTTTTAATATAAATATTCAACCCAAATAGTTTTAAACACTATTTTATATATAGTTGGTTGAAATATTATTCTAAATTAATTGGCCTGTATATGGGTGACCTTTCTAATAAAATAAAAGTCTATAAAAACTTATATTATTAGACAGTATATTACGGGTAAGTTGACTGTAAGAAATATGAAGTAACTAGACGGGCCCAGGAACCGTTTAATAATTAAACTATAAAAATATATTGTATTTGAACTTACTCTGTTTTTAATGAAACTTGGTTCAAAATATAGACAAAATTATTCTCGTTCTAAATGACATATTCGTTGTCTTATAAAACATTATAGTTTAAAAGTTATAAGCGCCAAATAAATAAAGCAGTTAAATTAATTATAATATATAAATAAAATAATATATGATAAACTAGATTTACATTGAAATTCAATTCAATGATAGGTGGCCATTTTTAACTATGCAAGTACAACAAATAGAATGATAGATGATACGTGGCTAACATACCAAATGCATGCATGTAAAATGAGAATTGAATTATATGTGTACGTGGCTAACGAACAGAAGAATCTTGACAAAACTTTCATGGCCTCCAAGTTAGGAATTTAGTATAAATAGTGAGTAGGGGAAAGCAGTCTCACTCCACACACATCTGTTTATAGCTCGCCCTTCTCTCTCTCAATTTCTATTTTATTTATTTTATTTTCACCTATAATAATAATAAAGCCATGCCCCGTTTTAAGTATTTTAACACCTGATCACCGCTACCCTTTCCGATTGATCTGAGCCTCATAACTTATGTCAGGGCTCTGCTCGACTAAGTTGTTGGGATTCGGCCTCGGGACATCGGGACAAGGTTGAATTACGGGTACTATACTTAATACGAGTGCATTATATATTTTTAAATAGCTCAGAAGTTATACCCAAAATTTATACCAGGAGGCTTTCTAGTTGAACCCTAAATATACAAAGTGGGTCCATTCTCTTTTCTCACCGTTTTATTTCCTTTTTGTCCCAAACCATAACAACTCTCACCAAAACTATTATTTATTATTATATGAGTTAAATGCCATTTTAGTCCCTGTGGTTTGGGTCATTTTGCCAGTTTAGTCCAAAGGTTTTATTTTTAACCTGTGGGTCCAAAAATGTTTCACAGTTTCCATTTTAGTCCACTGGGTTAACTTCATCCATTTTTTCTGTTAACGAGAAGGCCAATTCGGTAATTTTGTATGTAAATCTGTTAACTAAAAGGGCAATTCAGCCATATAAAATGACCGAATTGGTCTTCTTGTTAACAGAAAAAATGGGTGGAGTTAACCCAGTGGACTAAAATGGCAACGGTGAAACCTTTTTGGACCCACAGGTTAAAAATGAAACCTTTGGACTAAACTGACAAAATTGCCCAAACCACAGGGACTAAAATGGCATTTAACTCTTATTATATTTTATACAAAAGGAAACCTTAGTTAAGACCCCTAAGTAATCCTACATAAACCCTAAAAATTTCAGAACAATCCGAATTAGGAACAGGGCCCCTAAAACTCAGGGGGGGGGGGGGGGGTATTCCCCATTGACGATTATCATCACAGTTTGCTGTCAGAATCGAATTTCGAAAATCCGTCGACTCAGCTAAGCTAGTTGGACACGTGGAAACCCTATGAGAATATGTGACCCGTAACGTCACGCGAGGGGGTCAAATCTTCAGTATAAATAGAGGATGTTGGGACTTGATTTCTGGAGTTGGAACGATGTTAAAATTCGTTTTACACTTCGAGATATCCCTCGATTACTACCAAACACACACATAAGCCCAAACGCTGCTACGATACAGGGTATTAACTCGATCGCTGCTATGATTAAATGTCCGATTGATTTAAACTATCCGACCGGATGTTTAAGCGCTATCCTTTGTCATTAGTCGTGATTCCGACAGGATGTTTGAGTACCACCCGAACTCGGGGAATACTCTGTCATTCGTTGTGAATCCGATAGATGTTTAAGTGATTGCACTTTGTCATTTGTCGTGAGGGTTTTAATCTCGTGAGTTATCGTAAATGCTGTATTAGTTACTTACCTAGTTCGTGTGCACTAGGATTACAAGACTAATCAATAGGCTAAGCTCTGCCTGTATAAATCTGCAATCTATCAAGGCTTATCTGTATGCTAAACTTTGCCGTATAAATCTGCATGCTTATAATGTGAGTCATTCTCTTTTTATCAAATTACTTTCAAATCATGTTTATTTTCAAAGGTTATAATTACAGTGATTAAGTTTATGTAATCACCAAGTTACAGCCGGTATGTGGGGTTTTGTATACATTACTTGATAATCTTCACCATTGGACAACGAGTTAGCCAAGGGGTGATATGACCATAGTCATAGACACCATTGGACAACGGGAGGGCCAATGGGTCGAGTGACAAATACTGTGGGTAGTTGGTTGATATCTGGAAACATTGTAATCTCTCTTAATACTGTAGATTATAACAAATGCGTCATTTTAAGCAAAATGAATGAACTCACCAGTATTTCCTGCTGACAAAACCTTTTTAAAACGCGTTTCAGGTATTTACAGTAGATTGGAGTAAGAGATGGATATGGCACTGAAAGGCTTCAAGAAGTGGCTTATTTTATTAATTAAATCAAATTAAGAAATATTGTTTTATGTAATTGGGTTTATCCCTTATTAAAGCTACCTTTGTAAAACATGGGTTTATCCCATCTATTTAATAAATAAAATCCGGTGTTTTCTAAACTCTGATATTTTTCCTAACTCACGGTCCTGATGAAATTTCCACTGCAATATTTTTCAAAATAATCACCGGTACCACTTGGCTGTTCGCGGCTCCCGATTCCGTTCAGGGTGGGTCGGGGGTCGTGACAGTTTGGTCGATCGTTAGGATCCGACCAAGCATATTTTGTGACCATAGTTGTATAGGGAATAACCTTCCGAGGTTATACCTTATGGTCACTTAGTTTAATTAGTTGTATGATAGGTAGTTTATATGCCTTAGGAAAAAGACCAAAATGCCCTTTTCATGCATAATTGGATTTTAAGAATATGTAACTTAATTTTTGTCACTTAAATTGATTATGCAACATATTTAAACATGTTAGGGCATATAATACTTGTCATAGGACTAGTTAGGCGTCTCGAACGCGCTTTCGCGTGAACGACACGTTAAAGTAGCATAAGCCACCTTAATGGGTCGTAACGGGTCGAAAGAACTTAGGATAGGTTCTGATTTAGAATGTAGGCTTTGTTAAACCATATCACATGAGTTCCAATACTCATTTGGTTTACAAGACCTCATTCTACCCGATCTTTCGATTTAGGTGTCGATTTTTTAACTAGCGATCCGATTACTAGGTGCTACTTGATTTCCTTGGTTTGTCTGAGCTTCGTTAAGTTCATTAGATCAAGGATACTTTGCACTTCGATGTGAGTACATAATCCCCTCTTTTACCATTTTCGAATGTTTTGGGGTGATTCATATGTGTTAAACGATTTCAAGTTTCCTAAAACGAATGCTATGGTTTATATTGACTATTGAACCACTGGAACTATTGATCTATGCGAACTATTGAACCACTGGAACTATTGATCTATATGAACTATTGAACCACTGGGACTATGTGAACTATTGAACCACTGGAACTATTTGATGTATGTGAATTATTTGAACTATCTGAACCATTGGAACTATTTGATCTATGTGAACTACTTGAACTAATTGAACGATTGGAACTAATTGAACTATTAAACGATTGGGATATGGTAAGTGATTAGGTAACGGGGCGGGTGTAATGTGATAAAAGCATGGTGGATACGCCGCTGGTACTTCCTATATATAAGTGCTTTTAACACATTACATGTCGTTGCGTTATCTAGATCACTTGGGCGAATTATTTTCAAAACGAAGTTACACTACAAGGTTTTCTATACGATATAAACCATACGAGTTTTATTACGAGAACGATTTACAATTTGGTTTACTTAAACAAATGTTTTGGGTTAAGATTCATTGCAACGAGATTTTATAAACTATAACCACCTCATTTTGAGCTGGTTATTCATATTGCAATACCAAACTCTTTTCAATACAAGGTTTTCAAGTAACGACTCTTGTACTCAAACGAGGTATTGCAACATATAAAAGTGCCATGAATCCGATACTCTCACAAAACCTATGTACTCGCCGGCATTTTTATGCTGATGTATTTTCACATATGTTTCAGGTACCATAGTTGATGATGTTTGATGATGATTATGATGCATGCTCACATAGGGATGGTCGAGGCCTTAGTGACTTAATAATAGTACAAGACAATTGTTCATGTTTTGTTTCCGATTTCAATACAATGTAATAAACTTAATTCAATAAAACGAAACTTCAAATCCATGTGTTGTGAAACAATGATTCTGTTACGACGCTCCCCGATGTTTCCGCCACGGTTTGTTGTTTTAACGCGGTCGGGGTGTGACACAAGTTACGTTTTTGACATTTTTCAAGATTTTTCACTGATTTTAATTGAATTAAGGTCTGATATGTTCAAGGGTTTGTTATTATGTGAATTCGCACAACATATTCAATTTTTAGCAAATTTGGTCCGTGAATTCATTGTCAATTTGATGTTTAAGTAGAAAGTGTAGAAGATAGAAGTGAAATGATGTGAAATCGGCTTCAATTTTGCTCAATTCGGCTGAATTCTTGTGCTCTCTGTCACTGAAACCGGCCTCCATGTGAAAGCGTTTTAGGATCGAATACGAACTCCCAAAGATTGCGAAGAACACGTACGACGTGCGAAATCCGTGTACATGTGTGGATCGAACACAAGAATGTAATTAACAATGATTCTATTGAATAATCTGACAATGTTTACACCTTGAATCACCTTGATCACTACTTTCTCTCTCCATACCTTCAAAGCTCTAATGTAGCTAAAGTTCCAAAAGTTGTAAAATGAACATAACAAGTCCTATTTATAGGGTTCACTTAAATGAAGGAACTTCTAAACATGATGCCCTCCATCCGTCCGGATGGACAATCCTCCATCCGGCCGGATGGACCTTCCCTATATAAAACATTCTTTAAACCTCGTCTTGATTCATTTCTGCTTTGGAACGCGATTGACGTAAGTGATAGACATTATGCACTCACAGACTCCCCTTTGGATATTACTGCAGTCAATCTCGTAGCTTTATGTCTTCTCTTTCTCTCTGAGTCTTCACAAAAGCTTTGACATCTTCAGCAACCACAGACTCTCTCTTCAAGCTCTTCTTGATTCTGCGTTCTAAATCAGCTCCCCCTTTCGATTGACTCTTTCTCCAGGCTCCCTCTTTCTTTAAGCTTCCGTGCTTTTTAGGATCGACACATAGTTCTTCGATTACAAGCTTCCCCTTGCTTTAAGCTTGTCTTCAGACTCCCCCTTAGTCTTAGCTATCAGGATCGTAATCTGGTTTAACATCTGAAAATCACACATATATAACAGTGAAAGCCTTTTAAATGATATCATGGTTCTAAACAAAGATGTAACAATATAAAGACTTCCAGAATTATCCGATTCTACTCCCCTATCAAGTAACTTTATATATGACAGTTTAAGTATCCAAAACCCTCTCAGATAATCATCCAAGTCCAAATTAATGACCTTGGAGATTTCACAAACTGTTTTTGAATTTTCATTTAAAACTTCAAGTTTCAAATTAATGAACTTGTTTTATTTTCAGAAACATGTTCAGCATTCTCAGATTTTGAAATTCAACTTTCAAACATCAGTTGTTGGAAATAAAGTAGAAACAAAATCTTTTTGTATTTTTCAAAATTTTTGCTAAAACACACTGAAAATCTTTTTGTGATTTTTCTGTAAAGAAATGCAGTAAAGAAATATTACAGACATATTTTTGTTTGAGTTCGTGTCAGAGGATCATATCAGTTTATGACAAATCACTAGCACCGTTGAGCTATAAACACTTTAAGTTCTAAACGATTCACTTAGATTGTCAGTATACTTATCTACTTAAATTCTCACACAAAGTTCAATTGATTCGAGATACTAGATTTAGTGTTTTAGGAACTTAAAATGTTCAGTCAAAGAGATGAAGGCTTGACTTTAGGTGTGTCCCACTTAGGGATCTTCTTTACAACTGCACTTGATTTATATCTTTTGATATTTTCTCAATTTTTATGAAGAATGAAAGCTTTTAAAGCACGTAAAGTATTATACCAGGTCTTGGTCATTGCTTACGCAAAATCAAAAGACCAGGTATAATACCCTAGATATCAAACAATATAAAGACCTAGTATCTTAGAATCAGGCTACCTCTCAAACGAGATTTCAGAGGTTATCCATATATCCGAGAGATGTTACCCACGAGATAAGCAAGTTAATGATCTTAGTTTTATATCTCGAAATCAATTTACTAAAAGTGTAAAACCTACTAGCATATCATCAGTGAGATCATTTATCACATTTGACTTTCCATTTCTTTAGCGTACTGTGATTGTCTACTGATGTACTATCATTTCCTCTTTTTACACAAAAACTCATTTTGAATTTTCTCATGTTTTTGGCTTTTTCAAATTTTCAAATGTTTTTGTATTTTCAAAATTCTCATGTTTTTCGCTTTTTCAAATTTTCAAATGTTTTTGTATTTTCAAAATTCTCATGTTTTTCGCTTTTTCAAATTTTCAAATGTTTTTGTATTTTCAAAATTCTCATGTTTTTCGCTTTTTCAAATGCTTTTGTATTTTCAAAATTCTTAGTCCCCCGAAAATTCAAAACATTTAAAGAAAATTTGATAACCGATGTAGATAGCGTCATTTTGCCATCTATTTTCTGCTTACCATGCTCTGTTTCGCATAAAGTACCCCCATGATGTGACAGTTGTGCCTTTACAACCATAATACAAATACGAATCCAATGAAATCTTGTGTTTCATTCTCGGTATTTGTACAATTACATGTGACAAGTACACATATCAAATTTCGTATAATTCCGAACTCTCGAGAAGTTTTTCTGGAAGTTTTACGTAAACTATTACGCAAACATAATCAGTTTAACAAAACATACACTCCGGAATAGTGACATAAGCTTAACATACTCTAAATATCCTTTACATAACTTAGAAATAAGTTTTGAAGGGTTTGGTATGACAAAAACAAGTTTATTCGATCAAAGAGACTATTTGCGACAAACTGCAAAAGTCTGCCAATTCGTATAGCAACGTACACTCTGGAACAATATTATAAGCTAAACATACCCTAAATACCCTTTATATAGTTTTGAAATAAGTTTTGAGGGGTTCGGTATGTGAAAATACGCTTATTTGATCACAGGGGCTAAACGCGTCAAAACTGCGAATGTATGCAAATGCGTGCATATCTTACGTTCTGAACATATCCAGACATCCAAAAAAAATTTTAATCACTAAAATATTGTATATTATTGATAGGAGTGCAAAAATACCATTCGTCTCGTAATTTGGATCGTTTTCGCGTCCGTTCGAGTTTCATCGTAATTAACCAAAAAACGCAATTGTACGACCAAACCAACCGACATCCGTGATATTTCCAAGCATATTTCAAGTCCCCTATGCTTTAACATTCTTATAGAGCCTTGAAATTGGGTTAAACGCGTCGAAAAACAAGTTTCGGAGCTGCAGGGACCTGTTTTGACAAAAACTGATTTCAAGGATCCTTTTGCTTCATATGTTGACTTAGCATATCTAGCACCTTGATTTCATGAACACTTCACTTTGTATGTTGACATAGCATACCTATTATATGGTTTTCAAAACATTTTCGCTACACAAATTCTAAATCCTTATAGGATCTTCCTATCTTCATAGTTAGATCCTTGTGGATGTTTAAAGCGCAAAATCAAAGTCCTTAATTGGATTTTTTGTGTGCTTTAATACGTATGTTACGATTCAATGAGGACAAAACCAAATCCTTATAAGATCTTCCTATCTTCATAGTTAGATTCTTGAGGATGTTTAAAGTAGTAATTGAAGTCCATGGATTGGATTCCTGGTGTACTTTAAATGCATATGTACAAATCGACGACAAGTTGATAACAAGCTGATGACCGAGTTGACAATTATGTGATTATGTGGATATGTGTTTATGTGTGATCCAAATTCTCTTATCCAAATCCTTCTAGAATCTTCCATATCTTCATATTATGGATTCTTAGAAGGATACCCAAAAGTACTATCTTAAATCCTTAATGGGCTTCTATGCAATAGTTAAGACCCTTTGATTGTAAAGTACTATTCCAAAGTTAAAGAGATTGATTCGCCAATCTAGTTAAAGAAATCATGCGTTGATCTAGTTAAATATATCATTCGTTGATATAGTTAAAGAGACCCTTTGGTGATCTAGTTAAAGAGATTGATTCGTCAGTCTAGTTAAAGAGATCATGTGTTGATCTAGTTAAGGAGATCATTTGTCGATCTAGTTAAAGAGACCCTTTGGTGGTCTAGTTAAAGAGATCACTTATCGATCTAGTTAAAGAGATCCTTTGGTGATCTAGTTGAAGAGACTCTTTGGTGGTCTATTTAAAGAGATCATTCATTGATCTAGTTAAAGAGACTCTATGGTAGTCTATGTAAGGACCAGTTTTCGACTCCCGAACGATTGCGTATCGACACGTGTGACCGAACACTAGAACCGTACTATAAACGTGATTCTATTGATAATCTGAAATCGTACAAAGCACCGTGAATCACCTCTTGCACTTTCGCTCTCTAGACTCTCTCTCTAGCTCCAAGCTCTAAGGTCTTCAAATGTACAAAAGTCCTAAAATGAAACACTAAAGGTCCTATTTATAGGCAAAGCATATAAGGAGAGTTTCCTTATTTACAATAATGCCACCTTGCCTTTTCTATCTAAATATTACAATATAACCTCTAGTTTTCTTCAGATACTGCTACGAACTGGATTGACGGAGGTGATAGACATAAATGTACTAACATTCTAGTCAAGTTATCACAGGATGATTCGTTTGATTTTCTTCCCCCACACATTATAAAATGAACTGTGCGAACTGTGCAAGGAATTACGTAATTATGGATGCGTACATAATTATGGAATTCAGTGCACAGAAACCAAAACAAGTTTTGTCATGTGTAGGAACCTATAGTGATAAGAATAACGAAACGGGAACAATGTAATAAGGACATGGTGGATACACCGATGGTACTTCCTATATATAAGTGTTCCTTATTACATTGCGAGCATAGCGTTATTTAAGTTACTAGAAGTTCTGGACCTTGACCAATGTTGTTTTATGTTATACTCTTCGACTCCAATTTCGAGCACACACAAGTTTCCTATAATAGTCTTCATAGGAAACATTCTCTCTATCCGTTGTTTGAAACTCCAACTCCTTGTCGAAATCACACGCTCTCCATATTTTACTACAACAAGGACATCATTTTGACAATTACATGACACTCTTGAGGTTCGGTACAATCATACACAAACCTATTGGAATGGAGTTTAAATCTTCGGATCTGAACTTTTCCCTATAAACAACAGACGAGTACGAATAACAAAGTTCGCTGGAAATCCAGACGTGGCCCAGAGTTTTACTTAGGGAACGGAGGATTTATTTGAGAGCAAATCATCCAGATCTGTTCCTACAAGTTTCCTCTAAATTAAATTTCGGGACGAAATTTCCTAAAGTAGGGGAGATTGTGAGAGTTGTGCCTTTACAACCATTATACAAATACGAATCCAATGAAATCTTGTGTTTCATTCTCGGGATTTGTACAATTACATGTGACAAGTACACATATCAAACTTCGTATAATTCCGAACTCTCGAGAAGCTTTTCTAGAAGTTTTACGTAAACTATTACGCAAACGTAATCAGTTTAAGAAAACATACACTCCGGAACAGTTACATAAGCTTAACATACTCTAAATATCCTTTACATAACTTAGAAATAAGTTTTGAAGGGTTTGGTATGACAAAAACAAGTTTATTCGATCACAGGGACTATTTGCGACAAACTGCAAAAGTCTGCCAATTCATATAGCAACATACACTCCAAAACAATATCATAAGCTAAACATACCCTAAATACCCTTTACATAGCTTTGAAATAAGTTTTGAGGGGTTCGGTATGTGAAAATACGCTTATTTGATCATAGGGGCTAAAAGCGTCAAAACTGCGAAAGTACGCAAATGCGTGCATATCTTACGTTCTGACCATATCCGGACATCCAAAAATTTTTGTAATCACTAAAATATTGTATTTTAGTGATAGGAGTGCAAAAATTTCATTCGTCGCGTAATTTGGATCGTTTTCGCGTCCGTTCGAGTTTCATCCTAATTAACCGAAAAACACGATCGTACGACCAAACGAACCGACATCCATGATATTTCCAAGCATATTTCAAGTCCCCTATGCTTTAACATCCTTATAGAGCCTTGAAATTGGGTTAACGGGGGGGTTAAACGCGTCGAAAAACAAGTTTCGAAGCTGCAGGGACCTGTTTTTTACAAAAAACTGAAACTTCTGGAAAGTCCTGGCTGGCGGGCCGCGAAGACTGAGACTCTCTGGATCACGGGCCGCGAGGCCTGTGTCACACCCCGACCGCGTAAAACAATAAACCGTGGCGGAAACTTCGGGGAGTCGTGTGGCAGAATTATTGTTTCAAAAACACATGATAATTAAAGTTAAGTTTTACAGGCTTAAATTATTACATTGTCTTAGTTCAAACAAAACACATAACATAAAAGACGATAACTTTCTTGATTTTAGATTGCTAAGGCCTAAGTCGCCCTAAGTGTAGCTTGCTCACATTAAACATTCGCTCCTGAAACATATGTGAAAGTAAATACGTCAGCATAAAAATGCCTGTGAGTAACATAGGTTTAGTGTTGAAGATTCATGACTTTGAATGTTAAAAGAAATGTTTAATGAAAAGTAGTCATGAACCTTATAAAATATTTTCTTTTATAAAATCATATGAAAAATCAAATGATATAAAAGAATGATGTATGGTTAAGTGAATAACCAAATGAAAATAATATGTATAAAATATGTCATGCCTTGTCTTTGTTGAAGTGGTTTAGATTACGCCATGATATGCAATACAATAAAAGCACTTATATATAGGAAGTACCAGTGGCGTATCCACCATGCTTTTATCATATTACACACGTCTCGTTACTTAAATCACTTATTAATAACCATGAAATAATGTCTTGTTTAAATGTCAATGTCCAATGTCAAATGTCAAATGTCAAATATCCAATATAAACCATGTCATGTATGGCGAATATATAGTATTTACTCAAGCCAAATGCATAATGTCATGTATAAACAAATGTCTTATGTAATCAAAATGTCATGTACAAAATAAGGTTTTTGAATAAACAAAAGTTTAAAACAAAAGTTATGTTTTGAAAACCATTGCTTTTATTGATATGAACATTTATGTGGTTTGTCTATCGCATACACTCAAGCCTTGAGACTGTCGGATAAACCCTTATCAGGATCAAGGTTTATCAAAAAAAAAAAATGTATTCGGATTCTGCCATTCCCCTTCCGAAATACCTAGAAAGCGGGAACGGGATTTGTCAAGTCCTATAGCGCTATTACATACTACCGAGCGGTGTGATCAATGTTAATGAATGTACTACTCCGTTAAACATACCAAATGTCTTTTTCAATGTAAGCATGTCATGAAAATGTCTTTGTAAAACCATGTAATAGGCATACTAAGTCAATATGCCAAGTAAAATGTCTTTGAAACCAAATGTTTGGTATACTAAGTCAATATACCATGAAAATGTCTTTGAAATAATGTATTATATGTAATATGTAATAAAACATGTATAATGTCATGAAAACGAAAAGTAAAGTTATGCACATATGCTTCACCCCAAAACATTTGAAAACGTAAAATAGGGGAACTATGTACTCACCTTTGGGTGCGTTTTTATATGTTAACACAATCCCTCGAATTGTTTATTCGTCCTAAATTAAATAAGAACGATTTAATAATCAAAAACTCACAAAAATACCTAAGTTTCTCTGATACTTAGAATTTTCACATAACTTCGAGATTTTCTCGAAAAGTTATTATTTTTGATTATGTTGGTGTGAATATATATATATATATATATATATATATATATGCGTTCACATATATATTTTAAAAACTTTGCGACTTGAACGATTTTATTGGTGACCCTCATCATGTTATAAGCAATATATCTACGATTTGCGCGTCGTAATATATATATACTCAAATGTAACATACTAATAATAGTGTAATACACATAATCTTATCAAGTATTAACATGTCATCATACAAATATTATAAAACACATAAAACATTGTAACACATAAAATTTACCCATGAACAACCCATTATAGTGTATGTTGAAAAACACGTATTTTAGCGATTCGATAACGTTTTTGGGCGCCGGAAGTCACGTATGACTAACCAAACACCAAGTAAACTTAATATAAGTTAAAATACTTATTTTTATATAAAAATATTAGCTTACTTACTGATCTAAAACAGTTTTATAAAAATCCTCCGAAAAGCCGATTTTTAACCGTTTTACCGCATAGTTTTGCATCAAACGTTACCCTAACCATCCCATATCGTAATGACTTGAAATTTTAACATAACCCATGTTATTTACTGAATAAAATAATGTTTATACTCATGATAGTGCAGGTCTCACATAAAGCACATAAATCATGCGAATTTCACATATTTTACCACTTTCCAAGCTATATGTACAACATGCAAAGCTATCAAACCTATGACAAAGTTTCATGCCATTATGATATACCAAATAATGTTATTTTTAGTGTTTATAATCTGTTCTAAAACATTTTTGTCATACAATCATTTTTTATCATTTCTTGAGCTTTAAATCAACATGTATTCTTATGTACAAGTGTCTAAAGCACACTATCATATCATCATCATTTCATGTGAATTTAAATGCATCAAACATGTAATTTATTCATGTTTACTTACTGATTTAATTGAACATTCATCATATCATGCACAAATCATCAAACACTTGCATTTTAACCATCATTCAAGAACAAGCAACAACTTAAAAATTCTCAGATATGTCTAATAAATTTTTGGCCATTTACATGTCAAAATATTAACATTATTTCAAATTATAACTCATGATTCAATCACTCCTTTATATCTCTAACATATTTGCACATAATCTTGTTCATACAAGCAAACATCCTAAACAAGTATTTATCAAAAATCAAACTCAAATCTCATACACATACATATATATGTACGGTTATATATACACACACTTATACTTCCATTTTTATTTTGTATCAAGACCCATTCCTTTTTAGATTTCAAGTTTGTGAAAAATTCCAAGATTCAAGAGAAACTTCCAATCATCAAGAACAACCAAGAATCAAGTGTATGATTTAAACATAAACTTTATACCTTCAAGATTCAAGTAAGTTTTTGATGAGATTTGGATGATATGGAGCTTGAAATCACTTGAAAACACCTTGGAAACTCCTTTGGATCTTCACACCAATTTGAAACTAGCTTGGAATGGAGTTTGAGCTTGAAGAACAAAGTTGAAAAAAATGGAAATGGAGATGGTGGTGGTGTTTACGGTTATGGAAGAGAGAGATAGGAGAAGGTGGAGTGAAGTTGAGTGCTGTGAAGAAATGAAGTGATCTTGTGCCATACTTATAGATCTTCATCTCTCAAAATCTTGTCCACCAAATCAAGCAAGATCACAATATAATAAAAATAAAATCTTTGAGATATGGTGTGATCTTGGTGGGTCCTTGTGAGCGTGAACATCAAAGGGGGGGGGGGGGGGGTAAATGTAATTTTTTTTAATGGTAAAAGTAAGTAACTAGTTGGAGGTTAAGTGAAAAGTCTAGTGTTTTAATCCCGGTTTATGGCGTTCTAAATTATTTTTATTATTCTATAAAAATAAACTCGCCAAAATATTACTGAAATAAATATCAGTTGCTGAGACTGGCTGCGTTGTCCGCGTTTTGCAGTAGAAACACTTTGTTACGCAGTAACACGCGGTACGCGTTTAAACTTTGAAAAATAACGTTTTTAAGCGTTTTAATTTATTTTTCAACACGAACATGATTAAAAATAAAATTTTAATCATAACAGAATATTTTTAGGATTTAAATATTATCCGGGCGGTCACCAACGTTCGTTACGCAGTTTTGTCGCAAATAGTTCTAAAGTTCGAATAAACATGTTTTTGCCATACCGAATCCTTCGAAACTTATTTCTAAGTTATGTAAAGGGTATTTAGGGTATGTTTGGCTTATGTCACAGTTCCGGAGTGTACGTCGCGTTAAACTGATTATGTTTACGTAACGGTTTATGATTTCACTTCCAGAACAGGTTTGAGAGGTTGAAAACGTACTAATGTCACAAATAATTAAACAAATATTGAAATTAAAACACCATATTTTATTAAATACAAAGTTGTTCGGAACAGTACAAGGATTAAAATTACACAGATGTCACAGTCTCCCCTACTTTTGGAAATTTCGTCCCGAAATTTAATTAGAGGAAACTTGTGGGAATAGGTGTGGATATTTCGCCTTCATTTGATCCTCTCGTTCCCAAGTAAACTCTGGGCCACGTTTGGATTCCCAGCAAACTTTGACTATCCGTATGCGCTTGCGCTTGAGCTTCTTGACATGATGGTCCAATATTTCCATAGGTTTCTCGACGAAGTGCATCGTGTTGTCGACACGAATTTCATCAAGGGGGATGTGGAGGTTTTCATCAGCCAAACACTTTTTCAGATTGGACACGTGGAAAGTTGGATGAACATTTCCAAGTTTAGGAGGCAGCTCAAGTCTGTAGGCTACTTTTCCGATTCTTTCAACGATCTTGAATGGTCCAACATATCGTGGTGCAAGTTTTCCTTTCTTCCCAAATCTGATTACACCTTTCCAAGGAGATACCTTGAGTAGGACGAGATCACCGACTTGGAATTCCAAAGGCTTGCGTCGTCTATCCACGTAACTCTTTTGACGGCTTCTAGCTGTTAAGAGGTTGTCGCGAATTTTGTTGACTTTGTCTGTAGTCTCTAGAATGAGTTCAGGTCCAGTGAGCTGAGCTTCACCAATCTCATTCCAGCAGACCGGTGAACGACATTTTCGACCATATAAAGCTTCGAAAGGAGCCATGTTGATGCTGGAGTGATAACTATTATTGTAGGAGAATTCGATTAATGGAAGATGCGAATCCCAACTACCACCAAAATCGATCACACAAGCTCTAAGCATATCCTCCAATGTCTGGATTGTTCTTTCAGATTGTCCATCCGTTTGAGGATGATAAGCTGTGCTCAAATTGAGTTGGGTTCCCATAGCAGATTGCATGGTTCTCCAAAAGTGAGATGAGAATCGAGCGTGTCGGTCTGATATGATGTTCAAAGGAACACCATGTCGGGATACAATCTCATCTACATGGATCTTGGCAAGCTTGTCAGCAGAGAGATCCTCGCGGATTGGCAAGAAATGAGCAGATTTTGTCAAACGATCAACTACTACCCAAATGGCATCATGACCTCTATTAGTGCGCTGTAGTTTGGTAATGAGATCCATGGCAATGTTTTCCCATTTCCAAACCGGTATCTCTGGTTGTTCCAATAATCCAGAAGGATGTTGATGTTCCGCCTCAACCTTTAGACAAGTAAGGAATTTTGATACGTATAAGGCAATGTCTTTCTTCATTCCCGGCCACCAATACTGGGTTCGAAGATCCTTATACATTTTGTCGGCGCCAGGATGAATTGAGTAACGAGACTTGTGAGCTTCATCCATAAGCAAGGTGCGAAGATTGTCTATACTTGGGACCCACAAACGGCCCATGAAATAGAATATCCCAAAGTCTCTCAATTCAAGCTCAGGTTTAATGTGACACGGTAATTCTTTACCCATCAAGCCTTGTGTAACACAAGTATGTTGAGCTTGAAAGATGCGGGATTGAATATCAGATCGAACTTGAACACAATGAAGCTTGACTCGTTCCTTACGACTTAGCGCATCGGCTACGGCATTCGCCTTTCCAGGATGGTAGCGAATCTCGCAGTCGTAGTCGTTTAGAAGTTCTACCCAACGTCGTTGCCTCATGTTTAGTTCTTTCTGATTGAAGATGTGTTGGAGACTTTTGTGGTCTGTGAAAACCACACATTTTGTTCCATAAAGGTAGTGCCTCCAAATTTTGAGAGCAAAAACCACAGCGCCCAACTCAAGATCATGAGTCGTGTAGTTTTTCTCATGGACTTTCAATTGTCTTGACGCGTAGGCTATGACTTTGTTCCTTTGCATGAGAACACAACCAAGGCCTAGATTCGATGCGTCACAATATACGACAAAGTCGTCGTTCCCTCAGGTAAGGACAACACAGGAGCGTCGCAGAGTTTATGTTTCAAGGTCTGAAAAGCTTCTTCTTGTTTGGGTCCCAACTCAAAAGTTTTGTTCTTTTGAGTTAAGGCTGTGAGAAGAACCGCAATCTTGGAGAAGTTTGCAATAAATCGGCGGTAATAACCCGCGAGACCCAGAAATGAACGAACCTCGGTAGGAGTAGTTGGTGTATTCCAATCCTTAATCGCACTGATTTTGGTGGGATCTACATGTATACCTTGTTCGTTAACAATATGTCCCAAAAATTGAACTTCCCTAAGCCAAAATTCACACTTGGAGAATTTAGTGAAAAGTTGTTCCTTCTTTAGGAGTTCCATTGTTAGACGGAGATGTTGTTCGTGGTCAGCTTGTGTCTTGGAATAAATCAAGATGTCATCAATGAAGACGATGATGAACTTATCTAAATAAGGATTACAAACCCTATTCATTAAGTCCATGAAGACGGCAGGAGCATTCGTTAAACCGAAAGGCATAACAGTAAACTCATAGTGGCCGTATCGTGTGCGGAAAGCAGTCTTGGGGATATCTTCTTCGGATACGCGAAGCTGATGATACCCAGAATGTAGATCAATCTTCGAAAAGCAGGTAGCACCCTGAAGCTGATCAAAGAGACCATCAATGCGAGGTAGGGGATATCGATTTTTGATGGTGAGTTTGTTAAGCTCATGGTAATCGATACACATTCGGAAAGATCTATCACACCCCGACCACGTAAAACAACAAAACGTGGCGGAAACGTCGGGGATTGTTGTAACAAAATTATTGTTTCACAACCATGGATTAAACAGTTTTGTTTTATTAAATTAAACGTATTACATTACATTGGAATTAGAAACAAAACAAGAACAAATAGACTTTCATTGTTATTAAGTCACTAAGGCCTCGTCCATTCCTATGTGAGCGTACACAAAAATCATCATCAAACATCATCAACTATGGTACCTGAAACACACGTGAAAATACGTCAGCATAAAAATGCCGGCGAGTACATAGGTTTTATATGAGTGTTAGATTCATGGCTCGTTTTACATGTTGCAATACTTATTTGAAAACCTTGTTTTGAAAAGTATAATATTGCGACATAATTAACCAATTCAAATCAAGTTGGTTATAATTTGCAAAATCTCGTAGCCATGATTCTTAACTCCAAAACATTTGTTTTATTAAATCAAATTGTAAAATATCTCATAAAAACTCGTTAATAAAACTCGTATGGTTTATATTATTCAGAAAACATCCTTGTGTGACATTGTTTCGAAATCGTTTACCCAAGTGATCTAGATAACGCAACGATATATATAATGTGTTAAAAGCACTTATATATAGGAAGTACCAGCGGCGTATCCACCACCCTTTTAACACATTACACCCGCCCCGTTACCTAATCACTTCCCTAACCCAATGGCTCAAACAGTTACAAATGGTTCACATACATCAAATGGTTACAAATGGTTCACATACATCCAATGATTACAAATGGTTCACATACATCCAATAATTACAAATGGTTCACATACATCCAACGATTACAAATGGTTCAAAACATAAAACAATTGTTCTAGCATGTTAAATGAACATACATAGCAAAACATAATGAAATCATGTACTAATAGTGTACTAATGAACATAGTAAGTATATGATATGAAAACATGGAAAGCACGAAAATAACAAGTAGGCACATGTGTTTCACCCCAAAACATTTGGAAAACAGTAAAAGAGGGGTCTATGTACTCACTTGAGGATGCTTAGAAGTCTTGAATAACAACCAAGCAAAGCTAGAGGGATCACGGAATCAAACGGCACCTAATATAGGTAATTATGTAAATAAACGGACCTAAATCGGAAGGTCGGATAGAATGAGGTTTCGTAAACCAAATGAGTATAGGAACTCATGTAATATGGTTTGACAAATCCTACATACTAAAATGAAACCTAACCTAATTGCTACGACCCATTATGACCCGTTTAGGTAGCTTACGCCACTTTAACGCGTCGTTCGCGTAAAACGCGTTCGGACCGCCTAACTAGTCCTATGACAAGTATTATATGCCTTAACATGTCTAATAATGTTTCCTAATCAGTTTAGATGTCAAAATTTAGGTTACATATGCTTAAAATGAATTTATGCATAAAAAGGGCATTTTGGTAATTTTCCTAAGGCATATAAACTACCTATCATACAACTAGCTAAACGTAGTGACCATAAGGTATAACCTCGGAAGGTTATTCCCTATACAACTATGGTCACCTAATGTGTTTGGTCGGATCTTAATGATCGACCAAACGGGTCGGGTTCGAAAGTCTAAGCGATTGATTAGATCGCTTACCTTACTACCCTATATAAGCACAAATCTAAAAGTGACGAGTTAAACATGTGAAAGCATGTTTAACGAAGTTTAGAAAAACAGGTTTGGTATCAAAACAAAGGGTCTTGATACCCAAGAGTAGTTTAGTTACAAAATACGCAAGAATACGCATTTTGGCCGAAACTACGACTCGCCACTAAGCCTAGATAACGTGGTAATCAGTAGGTATAGTCACAAGAGACTAAAACCATCGTGATTACGCTCACGTTATGAAGTTCAAACGAACTTCATGTTGACCATAAACTGGTCAATGCAGAAAGTTAAACAAAGTTTGACTTTCTTGCTAAAAACGCATAAAAGAACGAAAGAGGACTTACAAAAGGTCCAAGAACGGAAGTTTGACCCGATTATTCTCAGGTATGAAGTGAAAGCACTTCAACTTAGAGAGCAATCAGATCAAGGTGTGAAGAATGAAAATGAGGAAGGTGGGTATTTATAGAAAAACCAAGACCGTTAGGATCGTTCATCGAAAACCGAGCTTCGATCTGGAACTTACATGTGTGCCCATGGTTTTAGAATACCATGGGTACCCCAAAACAAGCCCCTAGTTTCATTAAAACCATGTGAAAATGAGGGGAACAGCTGGAAAAACCTGGAATTTAGATTTTCAATTTTGGTCCCTTAATAAGATAACTATGGCAGATTGTCAATTTTGGTCCCTGAATGTGCAAAACATGGTTTTTGATGCATTTTTGACACGTTTAAGCCCCGTTAATCCCATTTCAAGGCTCTAAAATGAAGTTAAAGTATAGGGAACAAGAAACATGCTCAAAAATATCTCGGATGTCGGTTCGTTTGGTCGTACGGTTGCGTTGTTCGGTTAATTACGACGAAACACGAACGAATGCGAAAAACGATCCAAATTACGCGACGAATGGAATTTTATCATGCCAATCACTAAAATAAAATATTTAATTATTACATAAAGTTTTGGATGTCCGTATTTATTCAGAACGTAAGATATGCGCGAAAATGCAAACTTATGCACTTTTTGACGCTTTTAGTCCCTGAATGACCAAAAAGTTTATTTTAGCACACCGAACCCCTCAAAGCCTATTTCTAAGCTATGTAAAGGATATTTAGGGTATGTTTAACTTATGGTCATGTTCCGGATTGTCCGTTACAATACGAATCGGCATACTTTCGCAGTTTGTCGAATTTAGTCCCTGTAAGCGAATAAACTTGATTTCGACACACCGAACCTTCCAAAACTTATTTCTAAGTTATGTAAAGGTTATTTAAGGTATGGTAAGCCCACGTCACTATTCCGGAGTGTTTGTTGCATTAAACTGGTTATATTTACTCATCAGTGCGCGTATAACCTTCAAGAAAGCGATTTAGAGCCCGAAATTGAACAAGAATTGATATGTGAAAAAGATACACATATTTATACAAATCCCAAGTATGAAATACAATATTTAATTGGTTTGGTATTTTTTTGATGGTCGCAGAGGCACATATGTCACAGTCTCCCCTACTTTAGGAAATTTCTCCCCGAAATTTATTCGTAGGAGTGACAAAAGTTTATGGTAGATATGCTTAATTTCCAATTATGCATGAAAAGGACATTTTGGTCATTTACCTAAGGCATATAAACTACTTATCATACAACTAATTAAACCTAAGTGACCATAAGGTATAACTTCGGAAGGTTATTCCCTATACAACTATGGTCACTAAACATGCTTGGTCGGATCCTAATGATCGACCAAACGGGTCGAGTTTGAAAGTCTAAGCGGGTGTTTAGTCCACTTGACTTACAACTCTACACAAGCACTAAACTAAAAAGTAACGAGCTAAACATGCTACAACATGTTTAGTTAAGTTAGAAAACAGGTTTTGATACCCAAGAGTAGTTTGGTTACAAAATACGCTAGAATGCGCATTTTGGCCGAAACTACGACACGTCACTGAGCCTAGATAACGTGGTAATCAGTAGGTATAGTCACTAGGGACTATAACCATCGTGATTACGCTCACGTTATGAAGTTCAAACGAACTTCGCATTGACCATAAACTGGTTAATGCAGAAAGTCAAACGCAGTTTGACTTTTAAGCTAAAACGAATGAAAAGAAAGAAGGAATACTTACAAAGGGTCCCCGCAAGCAAATCTTGATCCAAGTAGCTCAGGTATGAAGCAAAGGCCTCAACTTAGAGCATCTTAGATCAGATTTTTGTGAGGATGAAGTGAAGTGGGGTGGGCTATTTATAGTTTTCGCAAACCGTTAGGATCATTTCTTGGTAAGGAGGGAATGATCTAAGCCATACAAGTGTTAGGGAATGATTGGGGGACTTGTTCATCACACAAACCAGCCTATAGCAACCACAAAACCTTGTGCAAATGTGTGTAATAGCTGGAACAGCTGGAAACAGCAAGAAAAACAATTCTGCTGATCTGGGGGGTCCTTACGGACCGTATGGACATGTGCTTGCGGTCCGTAAGCCTTGTGTAGGTTAGCAAGTTTCAAAAATGGCAGATTTAGTCCCTGAAGCCCCAAAACTTGGTTTTCAATGCATTTTTGACATGTTTAAGCCCCGTTAACCCCATTTCAAAGCTCTAAAATGAAGTCAAAGTATAGGGAACTTAAAATGTGCTCAAAAATATCTCGGATGTCGGCGCGTTTGGTCGTACGGTTGCGTTGTTCGGTTAATTACGACGGAAGTCGTAACGAACGCAAAAACGATCCACATTACGCGACGAATGGATTTTTATCATGCCAATCACTAAAATATAATATTTTAATGATTACATAAATTTTTGGATGTCCGGATATATTCAGAACGTAAGATATGCGCGAAAATGCAAACTTATGCACTTTTTGACGCTTTTAGTCCCTATTGATCAATAAGGTTCATTTTAGCATACCGAACCCCTCAAAGCCTATTTCTAAGCTATGTAAAGGATATTTAGGGTATGTTTAACTTATGATCAAGTTCCGGAATGTTCGTTACTATACAAATCGGTATAGTTTCACAGTTTGACACAATTAGTCCCTGCGATCGAACAAACTTGATTTCAACACACCAAACCATCCAAAACTTATTTCTAAGTTATGTGGAGGTTATTTAAGGTATGTTAAGCCTATGTCACTATTCCGGAGTGTTTGTTGCGTTAAACTGACTGCGTTTACGCACCAGTTTGCGTATAACCTTCCAGAAAGCGATTTAAAGCTTGAAATCAGAATCGAATCGAATTGTAAAATCATCAAACACAATTACACATATAATAACACCAAAACACATATAATAACACCAAAACACATTGTTTTATTGATAATTAACATTGTACAACGATTACAGAACACAGTTGTCACAGTCTCCCTTACTTTAGGAAATTTCGTCCCGAAATTTTATTTAGAGGAAACTTGTGAAAACAAATGCGGATATTTCGTCTTCATCTGGTCCTCACGTTCCCAAGTAAACTCTGGGCCACGTTTGGATTCCCATCGAACTTTGACAAATCGAATTCGTTTGTTCTTCAACTGTTTGAAAGCACGGTCCACGATCTCCACGGGTTTCTCGACAAAGTGCATCGTTTCATCGATTCGGATCTCGTCGAGAGGGATGTGAAGATCAGCGTCAGCTAAACACTTTCGCAAATTGGACACGTGAAAAGTCGGATGAATATTCCTAAGCTCTGGAGGTAGCTCTAGTCGATAGGCAACCTTCCCAATTCTTTCCACAATCCTAAATGGTCCCACATATCGAGGTGCAAGTTTTCCTTTCTTTCCAAATCTCACCACTCCCTTCCAAGGTGAAACCTTGAGTA
This sequence comes from Helianthus tuberosus, assembly GCA_030545235.1. Lineage (NCBI taxonomy): Eukaryota > Viridiplantae > Streptophyta > Magnoliopsida > Asterales > Asteraceae > Helianthus > Helianthus tuberosus. The sequence goes on along the minus strand of CM060392.1, from coordinate 65,337,583 downwards.
GGACACGATCTCCGACTTGAAATTCTAAGGTCTTGCGTCGCATATCCGCATAACTCTTTTGACGGCTCCGAGCTGTCACAAGATTATCGCGGATTTTCTTGATTTTGTCTGTTGTTTCCAGAATGAGCTCAGGTCCAGTAAGCAGAGCTTCACCGATCTCATTCCAACAGACAGGTGAACGGCATTTTCAATGGTAGAGAGCTTCGAATGGTGCCATATGTTAGTGCATTACGTCTATTGACTTCGTCTTGTTTCATGTAATAGGATAAACAGTGCTCGAGGTGCAAGAAACTGAGATTAGAATGTTTATGGAAGTGAGTTCGCTTGAAAGTACCAGAGACCATTTCAAGCGAAACCACATTAACTGAGTTTTCTTGAAACAGTCTTGGTCACACTCAAGCGAAACCAAAAAGATCAGAGTTCGCTTGAACTTGTCATGTGCATTTCAAGCGAAACCTACTTACCTATAAATAGGGCACTTGTCATTTCATTTGGTACGCTTCAGGATTTGTAACGAAGTGCTGCCAAAATCTGTTCAGGTTGTAATTGATGTTATATTGAATCAAAGTGACAGATTTAATAGTATCAAGCTGTTTCTACGTCCATTTCACTGATTCCGCCTTTGAATCGGATTATACGCTCTTCTGATTGACTCGTTTGGGTCCAACAACGATCCTACAAGTGGTATCAGAGCTCAGGAAGAAGAGTTTAGCTTGATATCATTTATTTTCTGACTTCTACACCTTGTTTTTCAATCTGAACAAGTTTTAACGGTCAAAATTGGATCAAATTTTCACAGATTGTGTAAAACTACATATTGACAAACCCTAGAAAGTTTCACTGCAAAATTCGATGTAAAAATGACAAAATTGGACCAAAAACTAGGTTTCGCTTGAACGAACACTTTGGGTTTCGCTTGAAAATAGCTGCTGAGTTCGCTTGAGAGTGCTTTTTGGTCTAAGTTCGCTTGAAAATATAGTTGGTTTCGCTTCAAATCGACATTCGCTTGAAATCTGACCTGCTCTCGCTTGAATCAGTGCTTTCGCTTGAAAGTTCATCAGGTTTCGCTTGAAGTGCTATCCAGTTTGTAGTGTTAGTTTTGTCTTTCGCTTGAAAGCTGATTTTCAGTGTCAACTTGGGATTTCGCATTAACTTGTTGATTCTCTTGAAGTCTCAGTTCGCTTGAAAGTGAAAATTCCGAGTCAAGATCATTTCACACCAATCAAGTGTCAGTTTATTTCAGGATATTTGATATTGATTGTACTGATTGTGTTTGTTTGATTATATCTGTTCAGGTTTACATCATGGCTGAAGAATTCTACAACATGTTTTTCATTGCATTCACATCCGAATCGTCCGAGATTGCAAATGTTACACCAAAAACCATCACAAAAGCTATCAATGAGAACATCAAGCATGATAACTTCTATGGAACACACTCAAAGCCACCAACTCTTGAGAGCATTGAAGATTATACATGGTGGAAAGAACGTTTTCTTAATTGGGCGAAAGCGTATGCTCACAAAAGCTGGTTTTGCTTAGAGTTTGGATACGAACGGCCAAAAGATGATAAAGGCGAAGAACTTTCATTCAAGAAGTTATCAAGAGAAGATAAATCTGAGTTTGCTGCCGAACAAAGAATGATTGCTTTGATCCAGTCTGCAATCAGAAATGATATTTTTGCGTTGCTGAATCATGATGGGTCATCTAAATCAGTTTGGGAAGCTTTACGTGTTAAAGCTGAGGGGGGTAAACAGATAAAAAAGAACAAAATTGCTTTACTTAAAAAAGAATTTGATCTGTTTGATAGTCTAAAAGGAGAGACAGTGAGACAAATGATTGAGAGATTTTGTCATCTTAAAATTAAACTTGAGAGATTTGAGATAGTGAAAACAAGAGAGGAACTTATAGATAAAGTGATTGAAGCGTTACCACGAGTTGATCAGTGGCAAACGTTTGTGTTTATTTTGAAAAATGATGCTTTATATGATACAATTTCTCTTGATGCATTGTTTGAAAAGATAGAGAGTCATGATTTGGAGCTACAAAAGCAAAGCAAGATGACTGGTTTTTCACATCAACAGAATGTTGGCTTGTACTACAAAGGGAGTGTACTTCTGGAAAAAGGTGTTAGTTCACCAAAGACAGCATTCAGTGGTGAGAAGATGAAAGAACCTCAAACAACTTCAACAAGTCATCATTCTGGATATCATTCATCTTCAAAATCAAATTATGATGAAGCTGAGGAGATTCTATGCAACATCGCTCTCAAATTGAAAAATTCTCCGGCAATGAGCATTAATGCAGCTAAACAACAAATGAGTTTTCTTGCTGCTGTTCTGGAATTGTATGAAGGTCTTGTAGCTGGTAAAATTGGAAACTCAGAGTTAACTAAAGAAGATTACGACCAGATTGATCCGGAAGAGATGGAACTCATTGACATCCGTTGGTGTTTGGCAAGTTGCATTCGCAGAGCTCAGAGATATATGGAAATTACTGGGAAACAATCTCTTGGAGGTGCATCAACGAAGCTTGGATTTGACAAATCCAAAGTGACCTGCTTCAAATGTAAGCAGAAAGGTCATTTCAAGAGAGAATGCACTAATTCTGCAGTTGGTGGAAATGAACATCCATTCAATGATGATTACTACCGAAAGGCAATCTACCATCGAAGCAGAGAAGAGCCTAAGATGATTGAAGATAAACCCAAATCTAGAGCTTATTTTGTAATTCAAGATGATGAAGGTTTTGATTGGTCTGAGATATGTCCAGAAGAAGATCGTTTGGAGAATGTTCAAAAAACAGCTCATGGCAAAGCTATAACAGAGGAAAGAAAGTTTGTTTTTGTTGCTGAGATTAAAGATGAAAACAAAGAAAAAGATACAGATGAGATCAAGGTGAAAACCGGAGAAGAGATTCTGGAAGAAAAGACCTACAGAGAAAGAAACATTGTGTTGAACATAATGGATGAAATGCAAGAAGAGTATGAGAGTGCAGTGAGCAACAGAAGATGGGATAAAAAGAGAGAGTGTTACTTCAACAGAGAAGGTGAACCAGTTGTTCCAAAGAAAGACATAATCTTTGATGATGTTCTTCTCATAATTCCTTTAAGAGCTGAATATTATAGAAATGTGTTGAAAGATGACACATATGCTAAAAGGCATGAAAAGGAGATCAGATATGCTATGACATCGTGTCTGAGAAAAAGGGATGAAGAGAGAATGAAGAAGAGTGTTGAAGAGTTGGTGAACAATCTGAAGAAAGTTGCTGAAGAGGTTAAAGCAGAAGCTGTTGAAGTTGAGGTTGTGAAGGAAATCAAAAGTGAAGAAGTTGATGTGAATGAAGAGGTTGAGAAAGCTGTTACTGAAAAACAACAGATCGGAAAAGAAGTGAAGAAAGCAGAAGAAGAAGTAAAGAATGAGAATTTGGAAGCTGATAATGTTGGTGATGAATGTTGAAGAAAAACAAGATGATGCTGATCAGAAGCAAACTGAGGCAACTGTATCAAACACCGAGGTGCCAATCAATGAGGTACATTCTGATTCTGAAACCTTAAAACCGATTGATCAGTGCAAGAAATGCATGGAACCGTGCAGAGCTTGTATTGAAAAAGATGAGCAATTCAGAACAAGAGATCTTGAATTCACTAAAATTGAAAATATTTTTAAAGAAAAATGTAAAGAAATGCTAGAAAAAGAAAAAGTTTTAAAAGAAAATGATGAAAAACTTTCAGAAAAGTGTAAAAAATTAGAAACAGAAAATGAAGTTTTGAAAGAAAATATTTCTAAAATGACAGAAAAATGTTCTGAAAAAGAAATTGCTTGTCAAGAGATGAAGAAAGAATATGACTCAATGAAATTAGCATATCATATTACGAAAGAGTCATACGAAAAGGTGAAAGATGAAATGAAATATGCTCAATCTAGAATGAATTATCTTTCTGAAACAACTAAAGAAATTAAACGAATGTATTCCATAAAACAAGATGTTGTTAATTCCTATATTGAGGATGTTGCTAAGCTAAAGCGACAGATTGCTGATCTAGAACAGGATAACAACAAGTTAAAGAGTTATCACGTGTCGTCATATGTGCTTGAACGTATTTTCAATATAAAACCGGGAGATGGTGAGTCTGAGCAAAACAAGAAAGGCATTGGCTCAGAGTTTCATCAAGTTCCACCACCGGGAAAATTTGCATTTTATGATGATGAAAAGGTCGAAAAAGCTTTCAACATGGTAGATCAATTGCCAGACAACATTGACATAACCTATTCCAAATCTGATGATTCTCATGATTCAGAGGTGGTAGGTAAAGTTGTTGAAAGTGTGTTGAAAGAAGAGTCGGTTGATACAGGTAAATCTGAATCACAGGATGAAGATGAAGGAAATTTTCATGATAGTTATCTGAAAAACACAAAATCCGAGAAAAGTTTGAATGATGATTCAAAAGGATTGGTTTATACCATGATTGGATCAGACAAATTGTTCTTAGATGTTGTATTCCCGATTCAGAATGTGATTTCAGAAAAGGTTGATAAAGTTTTCAAAATGGTTGAGATTGAGAAGTCTGAGATTTCAAAGTTTGCTAGTAAGAGTCATAGAGGTTTGTATAACAAACCTGGTTTTAAAAAGAAAAACATGAAGGCTGGGTTGGGTTATAAGAAGAAACAAAGTTGGAAAAGAAATGAAACTCCGAATTTAAAGACAAAAATGAGTTTTGTTCAAGGAAAAAGTTTTGAAGAAGAGGAAGAACTTAAAATTGGACAACAGTCTATTGAAGAGTTCCTAGCTCAAAAGAAAAAGAAACAACCACAGGTCAAAGATGTGTCCATGAGAACATGTTTTAAATGTGATCAGATAGGACATCTTGCACGAAAGTGTCCAAATCTGAAACCTGTGGATGTTGACATAAAAAAGATTGATGTTGAGAAACAAAAATCTGAGAATGTGAAACAAAGGTCAACCAGATTTGATTCGAAACAAACTTGGAGGTACAATACAAACAAGTTTGTTTCAAATCAAAATTGGAAATCAAACCCAAACAGGTTCGATTCTAGACAGACCTGGAATTCTAACACACCCAGATTTAGAACAACACAAAGTTGGAAAACATTTGTTGATATGACAAAACCATAAGAGTTTTGGAAACCAAAAGTTGTTCAAAAACAAAATGTTCAAAAAGATTCACATTTTTACAAAAGAGGTATTCCAAAAGGACAAACATGGAGTGTTAAGAAACAAGTGTCTTTGGTAAAAGATGAGAAAATTGAAGTTAAAGATGTAAAAGTCTTTGTTCAGAATGACAAAGATTTTCCGGCATTGAATGAATATTATTGTGTTGAAATGCCTAAGGTCAAACAGACCTGGGCTAAATTGTTCAAGTAATTAAGTAGTCTGAATGTGCAGGTGCTCAACAAATCTGAAGATTGTGAGAATGGAGGTTGGAGCAGCCTGGCACAACAAGGAGAGGAGGCTGCTGAATCCTGTGTTGTTTGAAACAGGAAGTTTATTTTCATTATGTACATAAATAAACAATATTTTCAAAAACCCTAAAAATTGAAAAATTTGAAAAACCAAAAATATGTGTTGATTGAATACGCCGAAACCCTCACGGCTGAACAAACATGATTAATTTCACAAGATTGAAAACGGTTTTCAAACTGTAAATATCAATGTGTTGTAAATCATGGGGGTATATTAGATTTTCTACAAAACAGAGCACATTAAGCAGAAAATGGATGGCGAGACAAAGCTATCAGTATTGGTTGTCAAATTTTCTTTATATGATTTTGCATTTTAGGGGGAGATATATTGTTGTCAGAAAATACAAAAACATTTGAAAATTTGAAAAAAGTCAAAAACATGATAAAATTCAAAAATTGAGTTTTTGCGTAAAAAGAGGAAATGATAGTACATCAGTAGACAGTTACAGTACGCTAAAGAAATGGAAAGTTTAAATGTGTTAAACGATCTCACCGTGGATGTGTCGGTAGATTTTTATACATTTAGTAAATTTTTCCGGGATATAAATTTAAATTCAAACTTACTTATTTCGTGGGGAACACTACTTGGATATATAGGTAACCCCTGAAATCTCGTTTGAAAGGTCCCTCTTTCTGAGATACTAGGTCTTTATGCTTAGTGATATCTGGGTATTATCCAGGGACTTCTGATTTTGCGGAAGCAATGGCCTAGTCCCCGGAGAATACTTTCTGCATTGCTTGAAATATAGTGCCGCCTTCAGCAAATTGATGAAACAATAAAATTGATAGTCATTGCTGTTGTAATACAAAAGATCCTCTAAAGGGGACACACCTAAAGTCAAACCTGAGTTCTCTGCTGAACGGAAGTTCTGACCTGAGCTCATATGGTTTCATAATTTATTCCCCTTACAGATATCATCTAGGTATACTCACCTGTAAGACTGAATATTGGGATCTGGATACGGGAGTATATTCAAGAGGTGGGACACATGAATGAGTTTAAGTTCCTAATACACCTAATTCGTATCCTGAATCAGTTGAAATTTGTATGAAAATTTAAGTGGATCAGTATATCGACAATCTAAGTGAATTGTTTATTTCTTAATGTGTAACTAAGCTCAACGGTACTTGTGACTTGTCAAAAACTGATATGATCCTCTGACGCATACTCATACAAAAATATTATCTGTAAATATGTTTGTACATATTTCTTTACTGCTTTATATTTTCAGAAAAATACAAAAAGATTTTTGATTCTACTTTATTTTTGACAACCGATGTCTGAAATGCTGAGTTTCAAAATCTAAGTAAGCTGATTGTGTTTCTGAAAATAAAAACAAGTTCATTAATTTGAAACTTGATTTTAAAAATTAAAAATTTCAAAAACAGTTTGTAATATCTCCAAGGTCATTAATTTGGACTTGGAAGATTAACTGTGAGGGAGTTGGATTCTTTAATGCTGATAAATCATTTGGTTTGTTGATAGGGGAAGTGGATTAGAGAAGTTGATTGATAACATGAAAACATTGTATTTATAGATGTTTGAGTGATTGCAGATAGTCCAGATTATGATCCCGAGAGCAGAGTCTAAGGGGGAGTCTGAAGACAAGCTTGAAGCATGGAAGAGCTAGGTGTCGATCCCAAAGCACGGAAGCTTGACGAAAGGGGGAGCCTGAAGCTGATGGAAGAAGAGAATGATTGATGGATGCTTATAATTTTACAATTTGGATGAGAAGGCAGAATGATCAAGACTGAAGATGTGTCATACTGAAGACTAGACACTGAAGACTTCGTCAATATCCGAGGGGGAGTCTGTTAGTGCATTACGTCTATTGACTTCGTCTTGTTTCATGTAATAGGATAAACAGTGCTCGAGGTGCAAGAAACTGAGATTAGAATGTTTAAGGAAGTGAGTTCGCTTGTGTGACAACCCGAGTTTCCAAGGTTCTTACTCAACTTAATACTCGTTCATAAAGCTTTGGTTATATACTGTATACGTGATGTGTATTATAAGTGTCGTTTGTGATGTGTATTTTAGATGTATATATGTTACTTGTATCCTTAATTTCATTGACAATCTGATTGTTATTTAAAAACGTGGAATCCAGCCGAAATCACCCACACTTGAGGACACTCCCTTTGTGAAAACCCCTATCCCACGAAAACACTATGATGAAAACACCTTAAGTGTTTTCGTCCATTAAGGCCATAAAAAAAAGCATATGGGCTTCGGCCCAGTAGTAATGAGTTTTAATGGGTTTTATATATTTTGTTCCCCACTTTACGTAAAAGATTAATCACTAAAACCGAAACCCTAGAGTATCTTCCTGTGTGTGACGGCAATCCAGAGATCTCGAAGCATCTTCCAGTTCGATTGATTTGTTGTTTCTCCTGTTGGGTTAGTGTGTAACTGCTGATTATTATTTGCTTGAATGCATCGAGAATATTTGCTTATTACCATGTATTAACTGTTAGTGTGTAATATTGGTGATCATGTGAATTCGCGAGTAAATGATTAAACCTGCATGATTGTTTCATTGTGGATATTATGTGAATTGAGATTCCCAGGATTGATATTCTTGGTAGTTCATCATTCTAGTTGTTATGTCTGTTGATGCTTTTCAATATACATATGACATCAGTTGCTTTGGTTTGTGTTATGGAACAAGCTTAATGATAATCTGTTCATCTAGAGGATTTGTGGAGAGATTGTGATGCGGTTAATATAACTGCTAGATGTATCGATAGGGATCTGAGTGTATAACTGTTGATGGTAATGGATCAATGAAATCACATGGACCAGACAAAAACCACTAGTGTTTTCGCCAAACCTCAAGACCAATGAAAACCCTTGGGTTTTCGCCTGAAGGGTTTTCACCAGATGTGTTTTCGCCCAGATAAAGGGATTTCGCCTAAATGTGTAACCCTGTTAAGTGTAATTCTAATGGTGTATTAACTTTGTTAGTTTAACTCTGTTAAGTATGTGAATATGTTTAGCCTATTAACTAAGTTAACCTTATTAACTCTGTTAGACTCATGGATGTCACTCTGTTAAGTGGGTAACTTCGGTTAACTCTGTTGATTAATTTTGTTAGTTAATTGACACTGTTAGTTTGTTAATTCTGTTTAGCCTATTAATACTGGAAGGTATGTTGTTTCTGTCAAGCATGTTAACTGTGTTAAGTTATGCATGTAACTTTGTTAAAATGTAACTCATTCATATACGATAATCCAGTTAAGCTTATTAACTCAGTTGAGTGTGTTATTGGATAAATATATTAGAAAAAACTGTGAAAGCTATTATGTGAAAGATGAATTTGCATGAATTGGATTAACTGTTTACATGATACAAGATGCTAACTGCTAGGCACACTTTGTGATAATACTGTGATGCAAGTTACATGTGAAATATTACGAACATGAACTGATTGAGTATACGTGCACTATAGGACCTGATTGATTAACTGTGAGCATATACTTTAGCATACCGAGCAAACCAAGGTGAGTTCACACTCTTACCAAGGCATGGGATTCCCGGAGGGTAGGGAATGGGATTGAAAGAAATGAGGTTGAACAATTACTTGGACTTTCACTATTACTAGACTACCTACCATCGTCCTCGGATGCGAAGGACACATACGTAAAACCTACGTATACTTGTACTTACCACTGTCCTCGGGTGGCGAAGGGCACTTACGTAAAACCTACGTAAACTCATACATACTACTGTCTTCGGGTTAAGAAGGACACTTACGTAAAACCTACGTAAACCCCCGCGTACCACTGTCCTCGGGTTGAGAAGGGAACTTACATAAAGCCTACGTAAACCTCGTATGTACTACTGTTCTCGGGTCAAGAAGAACACTTATGGTACACCTCGTCTAGTAAATACAAACATGGGAAGCCCCCACTAATAGTGCATACAACATGGGAAACCCCCACCAGTTGAACCTATTTAACGGCTTAGTTAGTAACGCATTGTTATGCAACGAACTTACTTACTGTGAACTCGCTCAACTAGTTGTTGACTCTCTGTTACATGCCTTGCAGGACCATAGGTACTCATGGAGCTTGCACGGGAGGCGCGGTCGTTGTGGGCACGGATTGTGGATGTTTTGATGAAAACTTTATGACTCTTTAAACTTAACACTTGTGTTGGATTTTCATGCTATGCTTCCGCTACCTATACTATGTTTTTGATTGAACACCAATTGTATTGTGATGGATTACATTTACTTTTACTTATTACTTATATGTTCAATATGATTGGTGGCTTGATCCTGGTCATGTCACGCCTCCAAGCGGTGGTATTCCGCGTGTGGATTTTGGGGGTGTGACAGATTGGTATCAGAGCCATTGGTTATAGAGAACTCGGTTTTAATAAGGGGAAAACGTTTTTATTAAAACCAGACTATAACCTGTACAGTGCTCAACGATCCACAACGACGCCTCGCTCCACGTGCAAGACTCAACATTCTAGGTAATATGGTATATGTTTTATTGCCTACTTGCTAGAATTACGTAGAACTTTGCTCATGGTATGCTTAGATAAACGTAACAACTGCTGATTGAAACACATGTGTGCTTACTCTCTTCTGTCATCGCACTTTCGCGAACCCCTCTCACTCATGCTTCCTTTGGGATGAAGATCATGAGTGAACGCGTTAACCTAACTCAAGCCCAGTTGGCGGCTTTGATCACTGAACAAGTTACTGCAGCACTCGCAGCTGCCCAGGCAGGAGGTATAGCCTGCCATCACAACTCACTCTAGGATCTTTAGATCCTACTCTCGTAACTCAACACTTGTGCTTAATTTTGCTTACTCTTACGCACACGACAAGTCAACACGCTCAGCCACCTGTATGCACATTTAAGACTTTTATGGACTGTCATCCTACTACTTTCAGTGGCACTGAAGGGGCCGTTGGACTCCTCCACTGGTTCGAGAAGCTCGAGTCTGTCTTCGAGATGTGTGAATGCCCTGAGGCTCATACGATGAAGTACGCCACTGGTACTCTCGAAGGCACTACGCTAACTTGGTGGAACGCGCAAGTTCAGATGCTGGGGCTGGCGGCTGCTAATGCCACCCCATGGAATGATTTTAAGGAACTGATCAAAGGTGAATACTGTAGTCATGATGACACCCACAAGCTGGAAGTGGAGTCCTTTAACCTGAAGATGACGGGGTCAGAGATAGAAGCGTACACGAAACGATCCAACGAACTGGCAGTGTGGTGTCCAACTAGTGGATCCTCCCATCAAGCGAATTGAGCTGTACCTCAAAGGCTTAGTACCAGAGATTCAAAGTCATGTGACTTCTGCTAACCTTGCTGCTATCCAGGATGTTACTCGTCTTGCTCATCGTCTCACAGACCAAGCAGTGGAACAGAACAAGCTGCCTAAACGTATCGGTACTGCTACTACTACTACTTCTGCTACTTCCTATGACAACAAACGAAAGTGGGTTGGAACCTCCAGCAAGGGTTCGACTACGGTTCCGTCCCAGGCACAACAGCGAAAGATCGATGACTACCAGAGTCCTGGTCAGCAATCCTCTGGTAGTCAAGGGCAGGGTGGAATCGATGTATTTTGCACCACAGCGGGCCGTGCAACAAAGATTGTTGTCAGAGATGCAACAAGCCTGGTCATGAAGCCAAAAATTGTAGAAGCTCACGTCCTGCAAACAAGAACCGACAACAGCAGCCACAAGCTCCACAAAATCAGCAGCAACATCAGGGTAACAAGGGATGCCATTAGTGTGGTGCTGAAGGTCACTTCAAGAGACACTATCCACAGTTGAACCAGAACCAGAATCAGAACCACAACCAAGGAAACGGGAACAATAATGGAGGCAACAGCGGGGGTAATAACGACGGCAATGGTGCCAGGGGTCGAGTGTTCGTGATTGGTCAGGGTGATGCTATGAATGACCTCAACGTTGTGATGGTTTCGACATCGTTATTGGTATGGATTGGCTACCTCAACATCGAGCAGAGATTTCCCCATCGTCAGGTCGAATTTCAGATCGAGCTAGCTCCAGGAGCAGCACCCATAGCTCGAGCACCTTATCGCTTAGCTCCAACCGAACTGGAAGAACTATCTAAGCAATTGCAAGAACTCTTGGAAAAGGGTTTCATACGTCCTAGCTCTTCGCCCTGGGGAGCTCCAGTATTATTTGTGAAGAAGAAAGACGGTACCTTCAGGATGTGCATCGACTACCGCGAACTAAAAAGGTGACCGTGAAGAATTGCTATCCTCTTCCACGCATCGACGACTTGTTCGACCAGCTACAAGGGTCGAGCTACTATTCAAAGATTGATCTGAGGTCAGGCTACCATCAACTGAGAGTCCGGGACGAGGACGTCTCCAAAACAGCATTCAGAACACGATACGGCCATTACGAGTTTCTGGTCATGCCATTCGGATTAACCAACGCACCTGCGGTCTTCATGGACTTGATGAATCGATTGTGCAAGCCTTACCTAGATAAGTTCGTTATAGTTTTCATCGACGACATCCTGATCTATTCAAAGAGCCAGGAGGAACACGAGTACCATTTACGACTCATTTTGGAACTCCTTCGAACGGAACAGCTGTACGCCAAGTTTTCAAAATGCGACTTCTGGCTTCGTGAAGTCCACTTCCTAGGCCATGTGGTAAACAAGGATGGGATTCATGTTGATTCATCCAAGGTAGATTCGATCAAGAACTGGCCTGTACCTCGCACACCAACCGAAATACGTCAATTCTTGGGTTTGGCGGGATACTACAGAAGATTCATCAAAGACTTCTCAAAGATTGCACAGCCGCTTACACTACTGACACAGAAAGGTGTTACTTATCGTTGGGGTAATACACAGGAAACAACGTTCTAGCACTTAAAGGATAGACTTTGTAGCGCACCTATCCTCTCATTGCCTGAAGGCACGGATGATTTTGTAGTCTACTGCGACGCATCCATCCAAGGTCTTGGATGTGTGTTGATGCAACGGGATAAAGTCATTGCTTATGCTTCGCGCCAACTTAAGATTCACGAACGGAATTACACAACACATGATTTAGAGCTGGGAGCTGTTGTCTTTGCACTTAAGATATGGAGACATTACCTGTACGGTACCAAGTGTGCCATCTACACCGATCACAGGAGTCTCGAGCACATCTTCAAACAGAAGGAACTGAATATGCGACAACGACGATGGGTCGAGCTACTAAATAACTACGAATGCTCGATCAGATACCATCCGGGCAAAGCCAATGTGGTGGCCGATGCCCTCAGTCGAAAGGACACTACGCCTAAGCGCGTACGAGCCTTACAACTCCCTATTCAATCTAGTCTTCCTACACAGATATGAGATGCTCAGGTAGAAGCATTGAAACCAGAAAACATCAGGGCTGAAGCCCTACGCGGCTCAAGGCAACGATTAGAACAAAAGGAAGACGATGCTTATTACGTAACAGGACGCATTTGGGTCCCACTTTATGGCAACCTACGAGAGCTTGTGATGGATGAGGCACATAAGTCTCGCTACTCGATACATCCTGGTTTGGATAAGATGTACCACGACCTCCGAACTACCTACTGGTGGCCTAGCATGAAGGCCCACATAGCAACTTACGTCAGCAAGTGTTTGACTTGTGCGAGAGTCAAAGTCGAATACCAGAAACCTTCAGGCCTACTCCAACAACCAGAGATACTACAATGGAAATGGGAGCAAATTTCCATGGATTTTGTTACTGGCCTGCCTAGATCTCAACGTGGTAACGATACTATTTGGGTGATCATGGATCGACTCACAAAGTCTGCACACTTCCTGGCTATCAAGGAAATGGATAAGTTCTCCACTTTAGCAGACGTATATCTTAAGGAAGTTGTCTCGAGGCACGGGGTGCCCACCTCTATCATCTCTGATCGTGACGCACGTTTCACTTCAGAACTTTGGCAAGCGATGCACAAATCTTTTGGCTCACGTTTAGATATGAGCACGGCTTATCACCCGCAAACGGATGGGCAGTCTGAACGCACCATCCAGACCCTTGAAGACATGCTTAGGGCATGTGTAATTGACTTTGGCAACGGCTGGGAAAAGCATCTACCACTTGTGGAATTTTCGTACAATAACAGCTACCACACCAGCATTAAAGCTGCTCCATTTGAGGCATTGTACGGGCGTAAATGCCGGTCACCTCTTTGTTGGGCAGAGGTGGGAGATAGTCAGATCACTGGTCCAGAACTCATGGTAGACACAACAGAACGAATTGCTCAGATACGACAACGAATGGCGGCAGCTCGTGACCGTCAGAAAAGCTACGCCGATAAGGGCAGGAAACCACTCGAGCTCCAGGTTGGGGAGCGGGTACTACTCGAAGTTTCACCCTGGAAGGGTGTGGTTCGTTTTGGCAAACGGGGCAAGCTCAATCCGCGATACGTCGGACCGTTCGAAATCATAGAGAAAATAGGCAGGGTGGCCTACAAACTAAACCTACCAACAGAACTCAGTGTAGTTCACAACGTTTTCCACGTGTCGAATCTGAAGAAGTGTCTGTCAGATGAGACGCTCGTAGTTCCCTTGAAGGAGCTCACTATCGATGAACAGTTACGATTCGTCGAGGAACCAGTTGAAATCACGGACCAGGATGTTAAGGTCCTCAAGCGCACTAGAATACCCTTCGTTCGAGTTCGTTGGAACTCCCGTCGTGGCCCAGAGTTCACCTGGGAACGCGAAGATCAAATGAAACAAAAGTATCCCCAACTATTCACAAACAGTACAACCACTACTGAGGCTGAAGCTACGGAATTTCGGGACGAAATTCCAGATCAACGGGGGGAGGATGTGACACCCCGGGAAAACCAGGAAAAACCATGCAACTTAACTAGCTTCCTCAGTGAGTACGTACCAAATTTCGGGACGAAATTTCTTTCAAGTTGGGGATAATGTGACAACCCGAGTTTCCAAGGTTCTTACTCAACTTAATACTCGTTCACAAAGCTTTGGTTATATACTGTATACGTGATGTGTATTATAAGTGTCGTTTGTGATGTGTATTTTAGATGTATATACGTTACTTGTATCCTTAATTTCATTGACAATCTGATTGTTATTTAAAAACGTGGAATCCAGCCGAAATCACCCACACTTGAGGACACTCCCTTGGTGAAAACCCCTATCCCACGAAAACACTATGATGAAAACACCTTAAGTGTTTTCGTCCATTAGAGGCCAGCAAAAAAAAAAGCATATGGGCTTCGGCCCAGTAGTAATGAGTTTTAATGGGTTTTATATATTTTGTTCCCCACTTTACGTAAAAGATTAATCACTAAAACCGAAACCCTAGAGTATCTTCCTGTGTGTGACGGCAATCCAGAGATCTCGAAGCATCTTCCAGTTTGATTGATTTGTTGTTTCTCCTGTTGGGTTAGTGTGTAACTGCTGATTATTATTTGCTTGAATGCATCGAGAATATTTGCTTATTACCATGTATTAACTGTTAGTGTGTAATATTGGTGATCATGTGAATTCGCGAGTAAATGATTAAACCTGCATGATTGTTTCATTGTGGATATTATGTGAATTGAGATTCCCAGGATTGATATTCTTGGTAGTTCATCATTCTAGTTGTTATGTCTGTTGATGCTTTTCAATATACATATGACATTAGTTGCTTTGGTTTGTGTTATGGAACAAGCTTAATGATAATCTGTTCATCTAGAGGATTTGTGGAGAGATTGTGATGCGGTTAATATAACTGCTAGATGTATCGATAGGGATCTGAGTGTATAACTGTTGATGGTGATGGATCAATGAAATCACATGGACCAGACGAAAACCACTAGTGTTTTCGCCAAACCTCAAGACCAACAAAAACCCTTGGGTTTTCGCCTGAAGGGTTTTCACCAGATGTGTTTTCGCCCAGATAAAGGGATTTCGCCTAAATGTGTAACCCTGTTAAGTGTAATTCTAATGGTGTATTAACTTTGTTAGTTTAACTCTGTTAAGTATGTGAATATGTTTAGCCTATTAACTAAGTTAACCTTATTAACTCTGTTAGACTCATGGATGTCACTCTGTTAAGTGGGTAACTTCGGTTAACTCTGTTAATTAATTCTGTTAGTTAATTGACACTGTTAGTTTGTTAATTCTGTTTAGCCTATTAATACTGGAAGGTATGTTGTTTCTGTCAAGCATGTTAACTGTGTTAAGTTATGCATGTAACTTTGTTAAAATGTAACTCTGTCATATACGATAATCCAGTTAAGCTTATTAACTCAGTTGAGTGTGTTATTGGATAAATATATTAGAATAAACTGTGAAAGCTATTATGTGAAAGATGAATTTGCATGAATTGGATTAACTGTTTACATGATACAAGATGCTAACTGCTAGGCACACTTTGTGATAATACTGTGATGCAAGTTACATGTGAAATATTACGAACATGAACTGATTGAGTATACGTGCACTATAGGACCTGATTGATTAACTGTGAGCATATACTTTAGCATACCGAGCAAACCAAGGTGAGTTCACACTCTTACCAAGGCATGGGATTCCCGGAGGGTAGGGAATGGGATTGAAAGAAATGAGGTTGAACAATTACTTGGACTTTCACTATTACTAGACTACCTACCATCGTCCTCGGATGCGAAGGACACATACGTAAAACCTACGTATACTTGTACTTACCACTGTCTTCGGGTGGCGAAGGGCACTTACGTAAAACCTACGTAAACTCATACATACTACTGTCTTCGGGTTAAGAAGGACACTTACGTAAAACCTACGTAAACCCCCGCGTACCACTGTCCTCGGGTTGAGAAGGGCACTTACGTAAAGCCTACGTAAACCTCGTACGTACTACTGTTCTCGGGTCAAGAAGAACACCTATGGTACACCTCGTCTAGTAAATACAAACATGGGAAGCCCCCACTAATAGTGCATACAACATGGGAAGCCCCCACCAGTTGAACCTATTCAACGGCTTAGTTAGTAACGCATTGTTATGCAACGAACTTATTTACTGTGAACTCGCTCAACTAGTTGTTGACTCTCTGTTACATGCCTTGCAGGACCATAGGTACTCATGGAGCTTGCACGGGAGGCGCGGTCGTTGTGGGCACGGATTGTGGATGTTTTGATGAAAACTTTATGACTCTTTAAACTTAACACTTGTGTTGGATTTTCATGCTATGCTTCCGCTACCTATACTATGTTTTTGATTGAACACCAATTGTATTGTGATGGATTACATTTACTTTTACTTATTACTTATATGTTCAATATGATTGGTGGCTTGATCCTGGTCATGTCACGCCTCCAAGCGGTGGTACTCCGCGTATGGATTTTGGGGGTGTGACAGCTTGAAAGTACCAGAGACCATTTCAAGCGAAACCACATTAACTGAGTTCGCTTGAAATAGTCTTGGTCACACTCAAGCGAAACCAAAAAGATCAGAGTTCGCTTGAACTTGTCATGTCCATTTCAAGCGAAACCTACTTACCTATAAATAGGGCACTTGTCATTTCATTTGGTACGCTTCAGGATTTGTAACGAAGTGCTGCCAAAATCTGTTCAGGTTGTAATTGATGTTATATTGAATCAAAGTGACAGATTTAATAGTATCAAGCTGTTTCTACGTACGTTTCACTGATTCTCCCTTTGAATCGGATTATACGCTCTTCTGATTGACTCGTAATACTAGCATGATAACTATTGTTGTAAGAGAACTCGATCAATGGAAGATGAGATTCCCAATTACCACCAAAGTCTATCACGCATGCTCTAAGCATATCCTCCAAAGTTTGAATCGTTCTCTCAGATTGACCATCTGTTTGGGGATGATAAGCAGTGCTTAGATTCAGTTGGGTTCCCAAAGCAGATTGCATGGTCTTCTAGAAATGAGATGAAAACCGAGCATCACAATTGGAAATGATATCCAAGGGAACACCATGTCGTGATACAATCTCATCAACATAAATCTTTGCAAGTTTATTAACAGATAGATCCTCGCGAATCGGAATAAAATGAGCTGATTTCGTTAATCGATCTATAACAACCCAAATAGCATCGTGACCTTTAGACGTACGCGGTAACTTAATGATGAGATCCATCGCAATGTTCTCCCACTTCCAAACCGGTATCTCTGGTTGTACAAGCAAACCAGAAGGTCGTTGATGTTCAGCCTTGACTTTGAGACAAGTTTGGCATTTCGACACATACAAGGCAACATCCTTCTTTATACCAGGCCACCAATACTGAGTACGAAGATCCTTGTACATTTTATCAGCACTAGGATGGATAGAATATCGAGATTTGTGAGATTCGTCCATCACTAAGGTGCGAAGATCGTCTTGTTTCGGAATCCACAAACGATCCTTGAAGTAGAGTAAACCATCGTCCTTCGTTTTGAGTTTAAGCTCGAGTTGAAGTGGTAGCTCATTTTTCAATAAGCCTTTGATCACACAAGAACGTTGAGCTTGAAGGACACGAGATTGAAGATCAGTTAAAGTCTGAATAGAATGAAGCTTGACTCATTCCTTTCGACTAAGCGCATCGGCTACGACATTCGCCTTACCAGGATGGTAGCGAATCTCGTAATCGTAGTCGTTCAAGAGTTCAACCCAACGTCGTTGTCTCATATTCAGCTCCTTCTGATTAAGAATATGCTGGAGACTCTTGTGGTCTGTGAAAACCACACACTTCGTGCCATAGAGGTAGTGTCTCCAGATTTTAAGTGCGAAAACCACAGCTCCCAACTCAAGATCATGATTCGTATAGTTCTTCTCGTGAATTTTCAGCTGTCTAGATGCATATGCAATAACTTTACCTCGTTGCATGAGAACGCAACCAAGGCCTAAGTTGGACGCATCGCAATAGACAACGAAATCATCGTTTCCATCGGGAAGAGATAGAATGGGAGCATCACATAACTTCTGCTTCAGCGTTTGAAACGTTTCTTCTTGCTTAGGTCCCCACTCAAAAGGCTTATTATTCTGAGTCAAAGCAGTGAGTGGAACCGCGATCTTCGAGAAATTAGAAATGAAACGTCGATAATAACCAGCAAGACCAAGAAAAGATCGAATTTCTGTAGGTGTCGTCGGTGTATTCCAGTCTTTAATAGCAGCAATCTTGGATGGATCCACATGAATACCCTGCTCATTGACTATATGACCCAAGAATTGAACTTCTTCAAGCCAGAATTCACACTTGGAGAATTTAGCAAAAAGTTGTTCCTTCTTAAGGAGTTCCAATGTTAAGCGAAGGTGTTGCTCGTGCTCGGCTCGAGACTTCGATAAATGAGAATATCATCGATGAACACAATGATGAACTTGTCTAAATAAGGTTTACAGACCCTATTCATTAAGTCCATGAAGATAGCTAGGGCATTTGTCAAACCAAAAGGCATGACAGTGAACTCGTAATGCCCATATCTCGTGCGGAAAGCAGTTTTGGGAATATCTTCTTTGAGAACACGAAGTTGATGATACCTAGAACGCAGATCGATCTTGGAAAAGCATGAAGCACCTTGCAGCTGGTCGAAGAGATCATCAATTCGAGGTAGGGGATATCGATTCTTGATGGTAAGCTTATTAAGCTCACGATAATCGATACACATTCGAAAAGATCCAACTTTCTTTTTCACAAAGAGGACAGGAGCGCCCCATGGTGAAAAGCTCGGATGGATGAATCCTTTATCAGATAACTCTTGAAGCTGTTTCGATAACTCTTGCATCTCCGACGGTGCAAGACGATAAGGTGCTTTCGCTATCGGGTTGGCATTGGGTACAAGGTCAATATGAAACTCGACTTGACGAACTGGAGGCAAACCAGGCAGTTCATCAGGAAACACCTCTGGATAATCCCGAACAATGGGAATATCCTGAATACTCTTGCTCTTGATTTTCTCCTCGGTGACATGTGCCAGGAAAGCAACATATCCTTTTCGCATATAACTTTGGGCTTTAGTACACGACATAAGCTTCAATCCACCAGATGGCTTCTCACCACGAACTTTCAGAACATCGCCAGACGGAAGAGGAATACGAACAATCTTATCGAAACAAACCACCTCAGCATGGTGTTTGGTTAACCAATCCATCCCCACGATAATATCGAAACTCCCAAGTTGCATCGGTGTGAGGTCAATAGGAAAAAGATGGTTATCAAAGTTTAACTGACAATCACGAATAACAGAATCGAGATCAAGAGGTCTACCAGTAGCAACTTCGACAGATAAGGGTTTCCTCAGTTTAGTTCTAGGTATCGCAAGTAAAGGTTCAAAAGACAATGAAACAAAACTTCTATCGGCACCAGAATAAAAAAGAATAGACGCAGGTCGATTGTTAACAAGAAACGTACCATTAACCACCTCGTTGTCGGCCCTCGCTTCATTTGCATTTAAGTTGTACGCTCGACCACGAGCGGGATTCGCATTCACATTGACATTCATGTTCGGATTCGCATTTGCATTCACCAACCTCGGGCAGTTGTTGCGGAAGTGACCAAACTCTCCATAATTAAAACATGAACCCGGTGGGAATCTCGCAGCATTCCCCTGAACCAGAGCTTGAACCTGGGTAACCTGATTCTGTCCCAGACGACAAATATTGGCCAAATGCCCAAGTTTACCACACGTTGTGCATTGCTTGCAAGCTTGTTGTGCAACATGATGACCGTTGCAGCGAGCACAATGTGGTGCGGTACCAGCATACACCTTCTTCACAGGCGGTTGAGCCGGTGGGTTCTGCGGGTTCTGAGCAGTCTGTGCTGTAACAACAAAACTCCGAGCACCCTTTCGCTTTCTCGATTTCTTCGACGACTCGCCTTTCTTACCCTTACCCTTTTCCTTGTCTTTTGCAGAATCGGTCGACTTCTTTTTATCACCCTTGCGGGTGAGTTTACCCTTCCTGACTTGAGACTCAGTCAGGGTAGCCGACAACTCGATCGCGTGACAAACGGTGGTAGGATTAACACCGGTCACAATATCTTGTATGGAATCGGGTAAACCATCGATATATCTCTCGATGGCTTTCTCCAGTGGGGTAACCATAGTGGGGCACAACAGACTGAGTTCTTCAAAACGATCCATATACGCACGGTGTTCACCCCCATCTTGCTTTAAATCGTCAAACTCTCGTTCCAAAGCTCGAATTTCGTGACGGGGACAAAACTCTTTCATCATGAGAGCTCGAAGCTCTTCCCATGTTTGTGCTAATGCCACTTCGGCACTCCTATCGCGCATAATACCGTTCCACCAGGTAAGAGCTCGCTTCTCAAACACGCTTGATGCGAATTCAACCTTACGCGCATTCGGACACTGCACATGTCTGAATGTTCTCTCGATGCTCTCGAACCACTGCAGGAGCGCAGTTGCTCCTTGCGACCCAGAAAACTTAAGCAGCTTCACAGAATTGAAATTCTTTAAATTACACGGTGCGTTATTGTTGTTATTATTGTTGTTGTTGTATAACTCGTGGATTTGGGTCACAACGCCTGGAAGTATAGCAGCCATTTGCTGAGAGACAAGGGTTGCGACTTCTTCAGCAGTAAAAGTTTGAGCATCGCGTCGAGGAGGCATTGTCTAACAAGGAAACAGGAGAAACGAGTGAGGTTGAAAATTGGAGAAACAAAAGAGGTATTGAAAACATCGACAAAACACAAGGAAGGCGATCATTTGTTCGTTACCTCGAACAAATAAACTACACGCAATGACTAATCAAAGTAAATGGGTCAAAAATAATGTATCGTGAAGACATGCTCGCCTATAAGTGAAAACTCACCCCAAGAGTTCCCAGGTAAGAGTGACTGGTCCGATTATGTGAATTTGTACGAACACTCTAGCCTTAGACAGAAAACTCAGAGTACAGGCACTCACTATTCCAGTTTGCACGTGTTCACACTATTTAGACCCAAACTTTGACGAGATTTTGAAAACTTAAAGGGTTCAAAACCTTATAACAGAGGTTTCAAAATCTAGTAATCAATCATCCTAGAACAGATGATTGGTTTTCAAGGCGGATTCGAATTTTATGTTCTCATTGTGGTTATCACCTAAGGATAGGTGACGGTTTTGTTTTAAAATCTAAACGCAAAGAAACTTGCGTTGGGGTCCTAGAAGTTATAGTCTAGGTCAAAGCATTACTAATAACCTAATTCGCTATAACCATTGGCTCTGATACCAACTCTTCTGTCACACCCCGACCACGTAAAACAACAAGCCGTGGCGGAAACGTTGGGGAGTGTCGTGGCAGAATTATCGTTTCATAACCATGGATACAAAAAGAGTTTCGTTTTATTGATAATATTAAACATTTACATTGTCTTAACACAAAACAAACAAATTACATATCGACTATCACTTGTTATTATGTCACTAAGGCCTCATCCAGATCCTATGTGACGCATGCATCCTAGAAATCAATCAAGCAACAACACCTGAAACATATGTAAAAACAAAGTCAGCAAAGAAATGCTGGCGAGTATATAGGTTTTATAAGAGTATCGGAATCATGGCTTCGTTTACATGTTGCAGTACTTTATTAGACTACAAGAGTCAAAATACAAACCTCGTTTTGAAAAGTGTATTGCAACATAGCTAACCAACTCAAATCAAGTTAGTTATAGTTCATAAAATCTCGTAGCCATGATTCTTAACCCAAAAACATTTGTTTTAGAAAACCAATTTGTAAAACATCTCATAAAAACTCGTTAATAAAACTCGTATGGTTTATATCTTTTAGAAAACATCGTTATGTGACATTGTTTCAAAATCGTTTACCCAAGTGAACTAAATAACGCCACGGTATGTAATATGTTGAAAACACTTATATATAAGAAGTACCAGCGGCGTATCTACCATGCTTTCACCACATTACACCCGTCCCGTTATCTAAACACTTAACCAAAAACCAACCGTTTATCCAATTCATTTAATTGTTCAAATCCTTTCCAAATCGTTAACTCGTTTAAATCGTTTAAATCATCCTCGTTTTAATTGTGAAAACTATTCATGGTTGTCTCGCTAATAACATTCAAACCTTCGTGACTCGACTACCTCGTTTCTCACTTCTCGCATTAACAAACCTACAAAGGGTAAGTTAACAATCACAGATTCAGTCGTTACCCACAACCCCCACACATAACCATGGGTGTAGTCGATAACGGGGATTTGTCAGATCCTATGGTACCATAACCTAATACTAGTCGGTTCGGCCAAAATTAATGAATGTCATTCGTTATGTAACTACAACCAACAAGTTCATTCACATTATCGAAATCGTTATTAGTTTAGTATAAATAGTTTTAATCGTTTTTGAAATCATCGTTTAAACCTTGAAATCATTTTTGTACATATGAATCACCCCAAAACAATTGAAAACAGTAAAATAGGGGAACTATGTACTCACATAGTTACCACAAAACATGTAAAAGAGGGGATCTATGTACTCACATGAAGTGCAAAGTATCCTCAATCAATAGAACTTCAACAACTCAAGTAAACCAGAGAAATCAAGAAGCACCTAGTAATCGAACCACTAGTCAAACAATCGACACCTCAATCGGAAGATCGGATAGAATGAGGTCTTGTAAACCAAATGAGTGTTGGAACTCATGTGATATGGTTTAACAAAGTCTACATTCTAGATCGAAACCTAACCTAAGTGCTTTCGACCCATCGCGACCCATTAAGGTAGCTTACGCTACTTTAACGCGTAGTGCGCGCAAAGTGCGTTCGAGATGTCTAACTAGTCCTATGACAAGTATTATATGCCTAAACATGTTGCATAATCAATTAAGTGACAAAAGTTTATGTTACATATGCTTAATTTCCAATTATGCATGAAAAGGACATTTTGGTCATTTACCTAAGGCATATAAACTACTTATCATACAACTAATTAAACCTAAGTGACCATAAGGTATAACTTCGGAAGGTTATTCCCTATACAACTATGGTCACTAAACATGCTTGGTCGGATCCTAATGATCGACCAAACGGGTCGAGTTCAAAAGTCTAAGCGGGTGTTTAGTCCGCTTGACTTACGACACTACACAAGCACTAAACTAAAAAGTGACGAGCTAAACATGCTACAACATGTTTAGTTAAGTTAGCAAACAGGTTTTGGTATCAAAACAAACGGTTTTGATACCCAAGAGTAGTTTGGTTACAAAATAGGCGAGAATGCGCATTTTGGCCGAAACTACGACTCGTCACTGAGCCTAGATAACGTGGTAATCAGTAGGTATAGTCACTAGGGACTATAACCATCGTGATTACGCTCACATTATGAAGTTCAAACAGACTTCGCATTGACCATAAACTGGTTAATGCAGAAAGTCAAACGCAGTTTGACTTTTAAGCTAAAACGAATGAAAAGAACGAAGGAATACTTACAAAGGGTCCCCGCAAGAAAATCTTGATCCAAGTAGCCCAGGTATGAAGCAAAGGCCTCAAATTAGAGCATCTTAGATCAGATTTTTGTGAGGATGAAGTGAAGTGGGGTGGGCTATTTATAGTTTTCGCAAACCGTTAGGATCATTTCTTGGTAAGGAGGGGATGATCTAAGCCATACAAGTGGACACTCACCCCAAGAGTTCCCAGGTAAGAGTGACTGGTCCGATTATGTGGATTTGTACGAACACTCTAGCCTTAGACAGAAAACTCAGGGTACAGGCACCCACCCTTCCAGATTGCATGTGTTCACATTATTAAGACCCAAACTTTGACGAGATTTGAAAACTTTAAAGGCGTAAAGCCTAAAAATAAATCATCTAAGGATGGATGATTGATTTTCAAATAAAATTGAGATTTGTGTACTTGTTTTGGTAATCACCTAAGGATAGGTGATGGTATTGTTTTAAGATCTAAACACAAGGTAACTTGTGTTAGGGTCCTTGAAAGGTTATAGTCTAGGTCAAAATTTTACTAATAACCTAATTCCCTATAACCATGAGCTCTGATACCAACTCTTATGTCACACCCTGACCGCGTAAAACAACAAACCGCGGCGGAAACGTCGGAGAGTCGTGTGGCAGAATTATTGTTTCAAAAACACATGATAATTAAAGTTAAGTTTTACAAGCTTAAATTATTACATTGTCTTAGTTCAAACAAAACACATAACATAAAAGACGATAACTTTCTTGATTTTAGATTGCTAAGGCCCAAGTCGCCCTAAGTGTAGCTTGCTCACATTAAACATTCGCTCCTGAAACATATGTGAAAGTAAATACGTCAGCATAAAATTGCCTGTGAGTAACATAGGTTTAGTGTTGAAGATTCATGACTTTGAATGTTAAAAGAAATGTTTAATGAAAAGTAGTCATGAACCTTATAAAATATTTTCTTTTATAAAATCATATGAAAATCAAATGATATAAAAGAATGATGTATGGTTAAGTGAATAACCAAATGAAAATAATATGTATAAAATATGTCATGCCTTGTCTTTGTTGAAGTGATTTAGATTACGCCATGATATGCAATACAATAAAATCACTTATATATAGGAAGTACCAGCGGCGTATCCACCATGCTTTTATCATATTACACACGTCTCGTTACTTAAATCACTTATTAATAACCATGAAATAATGTCTTGTTTAAATGTCAATGTCCAATGTCAAATGTCTAGTATAAACCATGTCATGTATGGCGAATATATAGTATTTACTCAAGCCAAATGCATAATGTCATGTATAAACAAATGTCTTATGTAATCAAAATGTCATGTACAAAACAAGGTTTTTGAATAAACAAAAGTTTAAAACAAAAGTTATGTTTTGAAAACCATTGCTTTTATTGATATGAACATTTATGTGGTTTGTCTATCGCATACACTCAAGCCTTGAGACTGTCGGATAAACCCTTATCAGGATCAAGGTTTATAAAAAAAATGTATTCGGATTCTGTCATTCCCCTTCCGAAATACCTAGAAAGCGGGAACGGGATTTGTCAAGTCCTATAGGGCTATTACATACTACCGAGCGGCGTGATCAATGTTAATGAATGTACTACTCCGTTAAACATACCAAATGTCTTTTTCAATGTAAGCATGTCATCAAAATGTCTTTGTAAAACCATGTAATAGGCATACTAAGTCAATATGCCAAGTAAAATGTCTTTGAAACCAAATGTTTGGTATACTAAGTCAATATACCATGAAAATGTCTTTGAAATAATGTATTATATGTAATATGTAATAAAACATGTATAATGTCATGAAAACGAAAAGTAAAGTTATGCACATATGCTTCACCCCAAAACATTTGAAAACGTAAAATAGGGGAACTATGTACTCACCTTTGGGTGCGTTTTTATATGTTAACACAATCCCTCGAATTGTTTATTCGTCCTAAATTAAATAAGAACGATTTAATAATAAAAAACTCACAAAAATACCTAAGTTTCTCTGATACTTAGAATTTTCACATAACTTCGAGATTTTCTCGAAAAGTTATTATTTTTTATTATGTTGGTGTGAATATATATATATATATATATATATGCGTTCACATATATATTTTAAAAACTTTGCGACTTGAACGATTTTATTGGTGACCCTCATCATGTTATAAGCAATATATCTACGATTTGCGCGTCGTAATATATATATACTCAAATGTAACATACTAATAATAGCGTAATACACATAATCTTGTCAACTATTAACATGTCATCATACACATATTATAAAACACATAACACATTGTGACACATAAAATTTACCCATGAACAACCCATTATAGTGTATGTTGAAAAACACGTATTTTAGCGATTCGGTAACGTTTTTGGGGGCCGGAAGTCACGTATGACTAACCAAACACCAAGTAAACTTAATATAAGTTAAAATACTTGTTTTTATATCAAAAATATCAGCTTACTTACTGATCTAAAACAGTTTTATACAAATCCTTCGAAATGCCGATTTTTAACCGTTTTACCGCATAGTTTTGCATCAAACGTTACCCTAACCATCCCATATCGTAATGACTTGATATTTTAACATAACCCATGTTATTTACTGAATAAAATAATGGTTATACTCATGATAGTGCAGGTATCACATAAAGCACATAAATCATGCGAATTTCACATATTTTACCACTTTCCAAGCTATATGTACAACATGCAAAGCTATCAAACCTATGACAAAGTTTCATGCCATTATGATATACCAAATAATTTTATTTTTAGTGTTTATAATCTATTCTAAAACATTTTTGTCATACAATCATTTTTTATCATTTCTTGAGCTTTAAATCAACATGTATTCTTATGTACAAGTGTCTAAAGCACACTATCATATCATCATCATTTCATGTGAATTTAAATGCATCAAACATGTAATTTATTCATGTTTACTTACTGATTTAATTGAACATTCATCATATCATGCACAAATCATCAAACACTTGCATTTTAACTATCATTCAAGAACAAGCAACAACTTAAAAATTCTCAAATATGTCTAATAAATTTTTGGCCATTTACATGTCAAAATATTAACATTATTTCAAATTATAACTCATGATTCAATCACTCCTTTATATCTCTAACATATTTGCACATAATCTTGTTCATGCAAGCAAACATCCTAAACAAGTATTTATCAAAAATCAAACTCAAATCTCATACACATACATATATATGTACGATTATATATACACACACTTATACTTCCATTTTTATTTTGTATCAAGACCCATTTCGTTTTAGATTTCAAGTTTGTGAAAAATTCCAAGATTCAAGAGAAACTTCCAATCATCAAGAACAACCAAGAATCAAGTGTATGATTTAAACATAAAATTTATACCTTAAAGATTCAAGTAAGTTTTTGATGAGATTTAGATGATATGGAGCTTGAAATCACTTGAAAACACCTTGGAAACTCCTTTGGATCTTCACACCAACTTGAAACTAGCTTGGAATGGAGTTTGATCTTGAAGAACAAAGTTGAAAACAATGGAAATGGAGATGGTGGTGGTGTTTACGGTTATGGAGGAGAGAGAGAGGAGAAGGTGGAGTGAAGTTGAGTGTTGTGAAGAAATGAAGTGATCTTGTGCCATACTTATAGATCTTCATCTCTCAAAATCTTGTCCACCAAATCAAGCAAGATCACAATATAATAAAAATAAAATCTTTGAGATATGGTGTGATCTTGGTGGGTCCTTGTGACCGTGAACATCAAGGGGGGGGGGGGGGGGGTAAATGTAATTTTTTTTTGAATGGTAAAAGTAAGTAACTAGTTGGAGGTTAAGTGAAAAGTCTAGTGTTTTAATCCCGGTTTATGGCGTTCTAAATTATTTTTATTATTCTATAAAAATAAACTCGCCAAAATATTACTAAAATAAATATCAGTTGCTGAGACTGGCTGCGTTGTCCGCGTTTTGCAGTAGAAACACTGTGTTACGCAGTAACACGCGGTACGCGCTTAAACTTTGAAAAATAACGTATTTAAGCGTTTTAATTTATTTTTCAACACGAACATGATTAAAAATAAAATTTAAATCATAACAGAATATTTTTAGGATTTAAATATTATCCGGGCGGTCACCAACGTTCGTTACGCAGTTTTGTCGCAAATAGTTCTAAAGTTCAAATAAACATGTTTTTGCCATACCGAATCCTTCGAAACTTATTTCTAAGTTATGTAAAGGGTATTTAGGGTATGTTTGGCTTATGTCACAGTTCCGGAGTGTACGTCGCGTTAAACTGATTATGTTTACGTAACGGTTTATGATTTCACTTCCAGAACAGGCTTGAGAGGTTGAAAACGTACTAATGTCACAAATAATTAAACAAAGAGTAAACTTCCGTTTTGCTCCCTGTGGTTTGGTCACTTTAACGGTTTTGCCCCAAACCTTTAAAAATAATCATTTTACTCCCTGATGTTTTGGTTTTGTTGCCAGTTTGCTCCCTGCGGGGAGCAAAATGGAAAAACAAACAATTTGGATGGAGTTAGAGGCGGGGAGCAAACTGGAAAAAAAAAACCGAAACATCAGGGAGTAAAATGGCTATTTTTAAAGGTTTGGAGCAAAACCGTTAAAGTGACCAAACCACAGGGAGCAAAACAGAAGTTTACTCTTAAACAAATATTGAAATTAAAACACCATATTTTATTAAATACAAAGTTGTTCGGAACAGTACAAGGATTAAAATTACACAGATGTCACAGCCTGGTGCTGGCAGAAACCAGTTTTTCAGCAAATCAGCTGAATTCCATGGTTTTGGCTGGTTGTTTCTTTGTTTAAGGACCAAGTTAATTGTTCTCCAAGTCCCCACACTTGGATGGTGAGGATCATGCTTTGAACAACTCAATAACACTTGTAATGATCCTAATGGTACAAGAAATCCTATAAATACCCATGAACTTCTTCATTCCAACTTGCTCATTTCATTCTCTTCTCTCTAAAGCTCTAAGTTGAGGCTACCATACTTGTTGGAGGCCTCATACCTAAGTATTCTTAGTCTTATTTTCCAGCCTAGAGCACTTGTAAGTGTTCTTTCATGTCTTGTTTATTTATTTCAAGCTAAAAGTCAAACAGTGTTTGACTTTCAGCTTTGACCATGAATTGGTCAAGTCAAAGTTCGTTTGAACTTTGCAACGTGAGCATAATCACGATGGTTATAGTCCCTTGTGACTATACCTACTGATTACCATGTTGACTAGTCGAAGTGATGAGTCAAAGTTTCGGTCAAAATGCACGATTATGTGCATTTTGCTATGAAACTATTTACGGGTATCAAAATACTTTTTTTTGATACCAAATCAGTTTTCTAACTTTGTTAAACATGTTTTAACTTGTTTAACTCGTCACTTTTAGTTTAGTGCTTGTTTAGGGTCGTAAGTCAAGCGGTCTCGACAACCGCTTAGACTTTCGAACCTGACCCGCTTGGTCTATCATTAGGATCCGACCAAACATATTTTATGACCATAGTTATATAGGGAATAACCTTCCGAGGTTATACCTTATGGTCACCTTGTTTAATTAGTTGTATGATAGGTAGTTTATATGCCTTAGGAAAATGACCAAAATGCCCTTTTCGCTCATAAATTCAATTTAAGCACATGTAACCTAAATTTTAACACTTAAACTGATTATGCAACATTATTAAACATGTTTAGGCATATAAGACTTATCACAGGACTAGTTAGACCATCCGAACGCGCATTTGCGCAAATGATGCGTTAAAGTAGCTTAAACTACCTTAACGGGTCATAACGGGTCAAAAGCACTTAGGATTGATTTCAAATCAGAATGTAGGCTTTGTTAAACCATATCATATGAGTTCCAACACTCATTTGGTTTACAAGACCTCATTCTACCCGATCTCCCTATTTAGGTCCCGATTATTAACATAGTGATCCAATACTAGGTGCCACTTGATTCCTTGACTTCCTAAGCTTTGTTAGTTCACTAGATCAAGGACACTTGCAATCTCAAGTGAGTAAATAGTTCCCCTATTTTTATGCTGTCAATTGTTTGGGGTGACACATATGTGCTAAATGCTTTACAAGTTTTCCAAAAACAAAGACTATGGTTTATATAAAGCTTGACGATTTCAATAATGTGAACGAACTTATTGGGGTGTTAGTCGAAAGACGAATGACATTCATTAACAATGATCAAGCCGACAAGTAGTATGTTATGGTACCATAGGATCTGACAAATCCCGTAATCGGGCTATTCACTGGATTTGGTGGATAGTTTGGGGTAACGAAAGAATCTATTATTTTAACAAACCCTTTGGTGCTTTGTTAGTCGATGTTAAAGAGGTCTTTCAGGGCCTATTAAAAATACCCCATGGGTGGTATAGTCGAGTCACACAGGTTTGAATGTATTCATTAAAGAACGACCAAAAGTTGTATTTCACAAATTAAACACGGACGATTGAACGATGGTTTATAACACGGACGATATGAACGATTTAAACAAGTTGAACGATTGAACGATGGTTTTTAACACGGACGATTCGAACGATTTGAACGATTCTGGATGATTGGTTTATGGTAAGTGATTAGACACGGGACGAGTGTAATGTGATAAAAGCATGGTGGATACGATGCTAGTACTTCCTATAGATAAGTGTTTTTATCACATTACATGTCGTAGCGTTATCTAGATCACTTAGATGAATGTTTTCAAACGATGTCACGCAATGATGTTTACTTAAAGATATAAACCATACAATGTTTACTTTCAAAGACGATTTACTACTTGGTTTTACAAAGACAAATGTTTTCAGTCAAGATTCATGGCTACAATGGTTTTGGTTTTACATATATCAACTTGTAAAGTTGATAAAACATATTACACTATCAACCACTTTTTGATTTCATGGTACATACTCGACAACTCTCGTAGTTGGACGAGGTATTGCAATATAGATTAAAGCCATGAATTTGACATACAAAACCTATGTACTCGCTGGCATTTTTATGCTGACTGCTTTTCACATATGTTTCAGGTTCTATGATGTGACGATTGTTGATTGTTTGCTCCACATAGGATGGACGCGGGCTTTAGTGACTTAAAACTTGAAAGACAATTGTTGTACTTGTTTGGTTTATATAAAAAACAACGAGTCTATTAATGAAATAAAACAAAACTTCAATTACCATGTGTTGTGAAACAATGATTCTGTTACTCCACTCCCCGACGTTTCCGCCGCGGTTTGTTGCATTACGCGGTCGGGGTGTGACATAAAAGTTGGTATCAGAGCTCATGGTTATAGGGAATTAGGTTATTAGTAATGCTCTTGACCTAGTCTATAACCTTCCTAGGACCCTAACGCAAGAAAACTTGCGTTTAGATTCTTAATACAATACCATTCACCTATCCTTAGGTGATTAACAAAAACGAGACACAATTCATTCTCTCGAGTCAAAAATTTTCCAAAACTTCACATGAAATCATCTATCCTTAGATGATTTATTTTAGGCTTTTAAGCCTTTGGTGTTTTCAAGATCGTCAAAGTTTGGGCTTTAATAATGTGAACATGTGCAATCCGGAAGGGTGGATGCCTGTACTTTGAGTTTTCTGCCTAAGGCTAGAGTGTTCGTAAAGATCCGTATCACCGGACCAGTCACTCTTACCTGGGAACTCTTGGGGTGAGTGTCCACCTATAGGCTAAAACATATCTTCGTGATACATTATAAAGACCCACTTACTTTGATTAGTCACCGTGATGTTTGTTTGTTTTAATTAATGAACAAATGATCACAACCTTCATATTTCGTCGATATTTTCAATACCTCTTTTGTTTATCCAAATGTCAATCTCACACGTTTCCCATGTTTTCTTGTCCTTTTAGAATGCCTCCCAGACGCGATCAAACTCAAGATGCTGCAATAGCAGCCTTAGTCGCTCAGCAAATCGCTGATGTGCTCCCGAACCTTATTACTCAGATAAATCAAGTGAACAACAACAATAACAATTTTCAGTGCAACTATAAGACATTCAATTCGGCTAAACCGCTTAAATTTTCTGGGTCTGAAGGAGCTACTGGGCTCCTACAATGGTTCGAGAGTTTAGAAAGCACATTCCAACACGTTTAATGCCCAAACGAGCGAAAGGTTAAGTTTGCATCTAGTGTCTTTGAGAAAAGGGCATTAACATGGTGGAATGGTGTGATGAGAGACACGGGTGCCGATGTGGCAATGGCTCAAACCTGGGAAGAGCTTCGAGCTCTAATGATGAAGGAATTCTGTCCTCGTCATGAACTCAAGGCACTGGAAAGGGATTTCAACGATCTTAAACAAGATAGAGGTGAGCATCAAGCCTATACTGATTGTTACGAGGAATTAAGTCTGTTGTGTCCTACCATGGTTACGCCTTTGGATAAGGCAATTGAAAAGTACATTGATGGCCTCCCTGACCCAGTTCAGGACATTGTTACTGGTAACAACCCTACCACAGTTAGACAGGCCATTGAGCTATCCGCTACCTTGACTGAATCATAGATCAGGAAGGGTAAACTTTTCTAAAAAGGCGATAAGAAACCATCGGATAAGACCAAATCAAAGGATGACAAGACTGAATCCTCCAAGAAGTCAAAGAAGCGTAAGACTTCACAGAACTTCGTTGTAGTTGCTAAAAATAATCAAGCTGCACCTAACCAACCAGCACAACCTCGTGCTAGGAAAACCTATGCTGGTACTGCACCGCTATGCAATAGGTGTAATGTTCACCACCAAGCTCACCTACAGTGTCGTCAGTGCACATCATGTGGGAGACTTGGTCATTTGGAAAATGCTTCTCGAACTACCCCAAACCAAGGTGGTCCAAACTAACCTCAAGCCAACCCTGCTCAAACTCGTTTTCCACCTGGTTCTTGCTACAACTGTGGTGAGATGGGCCATTTCAGGAATAATTGCCCAAAACTTGTTAATGCAAATCCAGCCTGTGGATGAGCATTTGACTAACTGGAAGAGGATGCTGCTTAGAAACATTTGAACTTTATGCTTTATTTATTTTGTTATCCAAGACTTTGAAACAATTAGTTTGGTTTATAAACAAAATTTTATTCGCATTTCGATGTACGAAAACAAATGTGGTTACATGTATGAATAACATGCCCCTACGATGCCGACACCAAGGAACCGTGTTCCTTGGAAGACAAACTACTCTCGTAGTTCTTCCATTTTTGAGATCGCTCGCGACCTCCATAAAAATCCTAAGTACTCGTTTCTTCTACGAAACAGAGTACAAGGTACAAGCTATAACTCTTGATGAATACTCAAAGTACCACTTTAAATCCTTGCTTGGATAACTAAGGGTACTTTTCATAAGTTCTTAATTGGTCTTATGCAATGTGTCTATGTACATATCATTACATTCTGGTTTTCATGACAATATACATAGTATATGATTTCAAAAACATCATACATGATTTCAAAAACATTTCATATGGTTTAAAAACATTTTAACATAGTATATTTACTAATACACCACGTGTATAATTTCAAAAACATCATCCATGTTTTCAAAAACCTCATACATGATTTTAAAGGCATTTCACATGGTTTTAAAACATTTTATAAAATATACCTAGTACATGATTTCAAAAACATTACATAAGGTTTCAAAAACATATTTTCAAAGATCCTATACATAGTTTTCAAGAACAGTATGCTCGTATGTTGACTTAGCATACGTAGTACACGATTTTCAAGGACATTCTGCTTCGTATGTTAACTTAGCATGCCTAACACATTGATTTCATGGATCCTTTTGCTTCATATGTTGACTTAGCATATCTAGCACCTTGATTTCATGAACACTTCACTTTGTATGTTGACATAGCATACCTAGTATATGGGTTTCAAAACATTTTCGCTACACAAATTCTAAATCCTTATAGGATCTTCCTATCTTCATAGTTAGATCCTTGTGGATGTTTAAAGCGCAAAATCAAAGTCCTTAATTGGATTCTTTGTGTGCTTTAATACGTATGTTACGATTCAATGAGGACAAAACCGAATCCTTATAAGATCTTCCTATCTTCATAGTTAGATTCTTGAGGATGTTTAAAGTAGTAATTGAAGTCCAGGGATTGGATTCCTTGTGTAATTTAAATGCATATGTACAAATCGATGACAAGTTGATAACAAGCTGATGACCAAGTTGACAATTATGTGATTATGTGGTTATGTGTGATCCAAATGCTCCCTATCCAAATCCTTGTAGAATCTTCCATATCTTCATATTATGGATTCTTAGAAGGATACCCAAAAGTACTATCTTAAATCCTTAATGGGCTTCTATGCAATAGTTAAGACCCTTGGATTATAAAGTACTATTCCAAAGTTAAAGAGATTGATTCATCAATCTAGTTAAAGAGATGCGTTGATCTAGTTAAAGATATCATTCGTTGATATAGTTAAAGAGACCCTTTGGTGGTCTAGTTAAAGAGATTGATTCGTCAATCTAGTTAAAGAGATCATGCATTGATCTAGTTAAAGATATCATTCATTGATATAGTTAAAGAGACCCTTTGGTGGTCTAGTTAAAGAGATTGATTCGTCAATCTAGTTAAAGAGATCATGCGTTGATGTAGTTAAAGATATCATTTGTTGATATAGTTAAAGAGACCCTTTGGTGGTCTAGTTAAAGAGATTGATTCGCCAATCTAGTTAAAGAGATCATGTATTGATCTAGTTAAGGAGATCATTTGTCAATCTAGTTAAAGAGACCCTTTGGTGGTCTAGTTAAAGAGATCACTTGTCAATCTAGTTAAAGAGATAATTTGGTGATCTAGTTGAAGAGACTTTTTGGTGGTCTATTTAAAGAGATCATTCGTTGATCTAGTTAAAGAGACTCTATGGTAGTCTAGTCAAGTCATCACAGGATTATTCGTTTGATTTTCTTCCCCTACACATTATTAAATGAACTATGCGGACTATGTAAGGAATTACGTAATTATGGATGCATACATAATTATGGAATTCAGTGCACAGAAACCACAGCAAGTTTTGTCATGTGTAAGAACCTATAGTGATAAGAATAACGAAACAGGAACAATGTAATAAGGGCATGGTGGATACGCCGATGGTACTTCCTATATATAAGTGTTCCTTATTAAATTGCGAGCATAGTGTTATTTAAGTTACTAGAAGTTCTGGACCTTGACCAATGTTGTTTTATGTTATACTCTTCGACTCCAATTTCGAGCACACACAAGTTTCCTATAATAGTCTTCATAGGAAACATTTTCTCTACCCGTTGTTTGAAACTCCAACTCCATGTCGAAATCACATGCTCTCCATATTTTACTAAAACAAGGACATCATTTTGATAATTATATGACACTCTTGAGGTTCGGTACAACCATACACAAACCTATTGAAATGGAGTTTAAATCTTTGGATCTGAACTCTTCCCTATAAACAACAAACGAGTACGAATAAAAAAGTTCGCTGGAAATCCGGACGTGGCCCAGAGTTTTACTTAGGGAACGGAGGATTTATTTGAAAGCGAATCATCCACATCTGTTCCTACAAGTTTCCTCTAAATTAAATTTCGGGACAAAATTTCCTAAAGTAGGGAAGTCTGTGACAGTTGTGCCTTTACAACCATCATACAAATATGAATCCAATGAAATCTTGTGTTTTATTCTCGGGATTTTTACAATTACATGTGACAAGTACACATATCAAATTTCGTATAATTCCAAACTCTCGAGAAGCTTTTCTGGAGGTTTTACGTAAACTATTACGCAAACGTAATCAGTTTAACGAAATGTACACTCCGTAATAGTGACATAAGCTTAACATACTCTAAATATCCATTACATAACTTAGAAATAAGTTTTGAAGGGTTTGGTACGACAAAAACAAGTTTATTCGATCACAGGGACTATTTGCGACAAACTGCAAAAGTCTGCCAATTCGTATAGCAACGTACACTCCAGATCAAGATCATAAGCTAAACATACCCTAAATACCCTTTACATAGCTTTGAAATAAGTTTTGAGGGGTTCGGTATGTGAAAATATGCTTATTTGATCATAGGGGCTAAAAGCGTCAAAACTGCGAAAGTATGCAAATGCGTGCATATCTTACGTCCTGACCATATCCGGACATCCACAAATTTTTATAATCACTAAAATATTGTATTTTAGTGATAGGAGTGCAAAAATACCATTCGTCGCGTAATTTGGATCGTTTTCGCCTCCGTTCGAGTTTCGTCCTAATTAACCGAAAAACACGATCGTACGACCAAACGAACCGACATCCGTGATATTTCCAAGCATATTTCAAGTCTCCTATGCTTTAACATCCTTATAGATCCTTGAAATTAGGTTAACGGGGGTTAAACGCGTCGAAAAACAAGTTTCGGAGCTGTAGGGACCTGTTTTGACCAAAACTAAAACTTCTGGAAAGTCTTGGCTGGCGGGCCGCGAAGACTGAGACCCTCTGGGTCATGGGCCGCGAGGCCTGTTACTGGCAAAAACCAGCTTTTCAGCAAATCAGCCGAATTCCATGGTTTTGGCTGGTTGTTTCTTTGTTTAAGGACCAAGTTAATTGTTATCCAAGTCCCCTAATCAGGTTTTAACACTTGGATGGTGAGGATCATGCTTTGAACAACTAAATAACACTTGTAATGATCACAATGGTTCAAGAAATCCTATAAATACCCATGAACTTCTTCATTCCAACTTGCTCATTTCATTCTCTTCTCTCTGAAGCTCTAAGTTGAGGCTACCACACTTGTTGGAGGCCTCATACCTGAGTATTCTTAGTCTTATTTTCCATCCTAGAGCACTTGTAAGTGTTCTTTCATGTCTTGTTTATTTATTTCAAACTAAAAGTCAAACAGTGTTTGACTTTCAGCTTTGACCATGAATTGGTCAAGTCAAAGTTCGTTTGAACTTTGCAACGTGAGCGTAATCACGATGGTTATACTCCATTGCGACTATACCTACTGATTATCATGTTGACTAGTCGAAGTGACGAGTCAAAGTTTCGGTCAAAATACACGATTATGTGCATTTTGCTACGAAACTATTTACGGGAATCAAAATACTTTGTTTTGATACCAAATCAGTTTTCTAACTTAGTTAAACATGTTTTAACATGTTTAACTCATCAATTTTAGTTTAGTG
This sequence comes from Helianthus tuberosus, assembly GCA_030545235.1. Classification (NCBI taxonomy): domain Eukaryota; kingdom Viridiplantae; phylum Streptophyta; class Magnoliopsida; order Asterales; family Asteraceae; genus Helianthus; species Helianthus tuberosus. The sequence goes on along the minus strand of CM060392.1, from coordinate 65,300,495 downwards.
CTTGTTTAGGGTCGTAAGTCAAGCGGTCTCGACAACCGCTTAGACTTTCGAACCCAACCCGCTTGGTCGATCATTAGGATCCGACCAAACATATTTTATGACCATAGTTGTATAGGGAATAACCTTCCGAGGTTATACCTTATGGTCACCTTGTTTAATTAGTTGTATGATAGGTAGTTTATATGCCTTAGGAAAATGACCAAAATGCCCTTTTTTGAGCATAAATTCAATTTAAGCATATGTAACCTAAATTTTGACACTTAAACTGATTATGCAACATTATTAAACATGTTTAGGCATATAAGACTTATCATAGGACTAGTTAGACCATCCGAACGTGCATTTGCGCAAATGACGCGTTAAAGTAGCGTAAACTACCTTAACGGGTCATAACGGGTCAAAAGCACTTAGGATTGATTTCAAATCAGAATGTAGGCTTTGTTAAACCATATCATATGAGTTCCAACACTCGTTTGGTTTACAAGACCTCATTCTACCCGATCTCCCGATTTAGGTCCCGATTATTAACATAGTGTTCCAATACTAGGCGCCACTTGATTCCTTGACTTCCCAAGCTTTGTTAGTTCACTAGATCAAGGATACTTGCAATCTCAAGTGAGTACATAGTTCCCCTATTTTTATTCTTTCAATTGTTTGGGGTGACACATATGTGCTAAATGCTTTACAAGTTTTCCAAAAACAAAGACTATGGTTTATATAAAACTTGACGATTTAAATAATGCGAACGAACTTTTTGGTGCGTTAGTCGAAAGACGTATGACATTCATTAACAATGATCAAGCCGACAAGTAGTATGTATGACATTCACTGGATTTGGTGGATAGTTTGGGGTAACGACAGAATCTGTTATTTTAACAAACCCTTTGGTGGTTTGTTCGTCGATGTTAAAGAGGTCTTTCAGGGCCTATTAAAGATACCCCATGGGTGGTATAGTTGAGTCACACAGGTTTGAATGTATTCATTAAAGAACGACCAAAAGTTGTATTTCTCAATTAAAACATGGACGATTGAACGATGGTTTATAACATGGACGATATGAATGATTGAACGATGGTTTATAACACGGACGATTTGAACGATTTGAACAATTTTGGATGATTGGTTTATGGTAAGTGATTAGATAACTGGACGGGTGTAATGTGATTAAAGGATGGTGGATACGCCGCTGGTACTTCCTAAAGATAAGTGCTTTTATCACATTACATGTCGTAGCGTTATCTAGATCACTTGGACGAATGTTTTCAAACGATGTCACGCAATGATGTTTACTTAAAGATATAAACCATACAAACATACTTTCAAAGATGATTTACTACTTGGTTTTACAAAGACAAATGTTTTCAGTCAAGATTCATGGCTACAATGGTTTTGGTTTTACATATATCAACTTGTAAAGTTGATAAAACATATTGCAATATCAAACAGTTTTTGATTTTAAGGTACATACTCGACAACTCTCGTAGTTGGACGAGGTATTGCAAGATGGATTCAAAGCCATGAATTTGACATACAAAACCTATGTACTCGCCGGCATTTTTATGCTGACTGCTTTTCACATATGTTTCAGGTTCTATGATGTGACGATTGTTGATTGTTTGCTCCACATAGGATGGACGCGGGCTTTAGTGACTTAAAACTTGAAAGACAATTGTTGTACTTGTTTGGCTTATATAAAAAACAACGAGTCTATTAATGAAATAAAACAAAACTTCAATTACCATGTGTTGTGAAACAATGATTCTGTTACTCCACTCCCCGACGTTTCCGCCGTGGTTTGTTGCATTATGCGGTCGGGGTGTGACACATGATTTACAACACTTTGATTTTTAACAATGTTAAAACCATTTAATCACTTGTGAAATAATCATGTTGGTTCAGCCGTGAGGGTTTCAGCATATTCAATCAACATATTTTTTCAAATTTTTTATTTTTATCAAATTTAAAAACAAACATATTTTTTTCATTTTTCTTAATTTTTGACAAAATAAAAACATATTTTTGGTTTTTAAATATTTCTATTTTTAGGGTTTTTGATTTATGGTTTATTTATGTACAAAAACACATAAACTCCCTGTTTTTCAGTTGCAGGGGACTGCCTCCTCTTGTGCCAGGTTGCTCCCCTCTTCATGTTGACACTCAGCTGTTGTTATGGGTCATTTTCTGAGCGTACATATCTTGACTAATATCCTGCTTTTGGTTGTTTGCTTGTGATCAGGATACTGGATTAGGATATTGCTAACATCCTGGGCGATATCCTGAGGTTAATTGAATTAACCACGTGCAGGTTAGAGGCTGTGGGTTACTAACGGTCAGATGGACTTCTTCTCCTCAAGACTCGGGCGTATCTGTTATGTGAGAGACGTTGAACCCGATAGACCAGGTCTACAACGTTCGAGTGGGGAATATTCGCCGGATCCCGATTATTTAGGATAGTTTGTTGCATTTCTTTTACTATAAACAGATGGGGGCAGATCAGATTAAGGCACGCAATTTTCACACACACTTTCGAACACTTTTGCTCTCTAGCTCACTGCAAACACCACACACAAACACTTGTATTCGAATTACATTGTAACACCTAGTTGATCCGCACCACATCCTGCACTGTATCCTGATATTTGAAGTAATAGAAGAACAAGGCAGCTGTGATTGTCAGCTCCCGAGGTTTTGTGCCGGCGATCTAGATTGATCAAGGGCTTTCCTCGTACATCATGTGTCAACCTTTACTTTTTCGCTCATTGTTTGATCACAGATACAACTCTATATCCTGAGCCGTATCCTGAAACTGTTTTTACAATTAACTTGAATAACATATTTTTCACGCGTATTTCTAGCACACTACCTCACTTAACTAATTTGATCACTTAATTGCTTCGGTAATTTTTGACCAAAACAATTTGGCGCCCACCGTGGGGCAAGTGGTGCTATTTTTGCTAAAAACTTTAGTAAAATCATTACTCGGTTTTATTTTGTCAAAACTTTTTTCTAAATTGTTTTCAATGGCCTTGAGATCAAACATGAGCTCTTCCACCATGTCTGCTACAACCTCTGCAACAATTGGTTCGGTGCTTCCACCTCCTCCTCCAAGAATGCAAGCTTCATCTCACGGAGCTGAAAGTCATGTATCTCGGGATGCTATCCCCGCTCCTAGTACCCAGGGATCCGGTCCTGTTATGGCATCTAATGATGAAATTCTGAATTTGTTTGGTAGTGTACAGGAACAGATGAGGCAGCAGCAGGAAACTAATCGGATGCTGATGAGAGAAATACAACTCTTAAAATCCGGCCCAAGTAGACCTGCTGAAGAAACTGTCACTCCTATACAGCCTAGGGCTTTGAACTTCAGTTCTGCAGTTTACACTGAGGATAACCGGGGGAACATCGTCCCAAGCCATTCTCAGAATCATACCCCTGAGATACCCTCCTCGGTCAGGATGTCAACTGCGAGGAGCTCAGGATATGCTTCAGGATATGGCCAGAATTCTCAGACCGGTAACGTGTCAAATAATAATATTCTTGCTACTAACAGCAATGGGTCTTTGCAGGATGCAGGTATGACGTCAACATTCACTAGGGAGCTTCAGAAATTGAAGGACATGATATCCAGTGTACCTGGAGTGGTCCAGCCAATTCCGGAAGTATCTCAAGACAGCCACAGGATATCCCGCTTTGCATATCCTATCTGTGATGCTGAAATCCCAAAATGATTTCAGACCCCCAACATGAAACTGTATGATGGGACTACGGATCCTGAAGAGCATATTGCCCAGTATAGAGAAAGAATGGAGATTAACCCTATCCCTCCGGAACTCAAGGAAGCATGCTTATGCAAGGGTTTCGGTTCTACCTTGATAGGATCAGCCTTAAAATGGCTGTTAAATGTTCCTCCCCACTCAATTACTTCGTTTGCTCATTTGGTTAATTTATTTAATAGTCAATTTTCTTGCAGTCGGAGTTTTGAGAAACTAACCAGTGATCTTTACAGGATAACTCAAGGACCTCAGGAATCCTTGAGGGATTATGTGAACAAGTTTAGTCGAGAATCCTTGGATATCCCACATCTTGATGTTGCAACAGCTGTGCAGGCTTTTAAGATAGGGTTACAAAAGGATTCTCAGTTTTATCAGGATCTTGTAATGAATCCCTGCAGGAATCTTGACGAAGCTCGTAACAGGGCTTTGAGATATATCTGCTTGGAAGATGACAAAAAGATGCAAGAGAGGATGAATTCTACCTCAACCTACGAATCAACCAACAGGAAATCAGAATCCTCGTATAAACCATATCGCTCCAAGCCATATGGTAGAAATGATAACAAGAAAGTGAATGCTGTTGAAGACGAGGATCCTGAAGAATATCCTGAATTATCTGAATACTGCTTTTCTGTTAATATACCTGAGTTAATGTATGCTATGCAGGGTTTAGGAGACAAAGCTAGGTGGCCTCGAAAGAATCAGCAGAAAGCTGATTGGAAGGATAAATCCAAATGGTGTGCCTTCCATGAAGATTTCGGACATGTGACCGAGGATTGCATTGCTCTAAGGAAAGAAATAAGTTACCTGTTAAGCAAAGGGTATCTGAAGGATTTGCTGGGAAGAAAGAAGAATAAAGGGCAGGATCCTGAGAAGGATCCTGAACGAGCAGCATCACCCCCAGCAGATGCCAAAATAATTAACTTTATTTCAGGAGGATCCGACATTTGTGGGACTTCGTATTCGGCGGCCAAGAGACATGCAAAGGAAGCTAAGACTGAAAGGGGAGACAAACTAGCTAGGATGACTACCCTTATAACCGATAAAGTGATCACTTTCGATAGTGATGACAGGGATATTGTCCAGGATCCTCACCATGATGCTCTCGTAGTAACTTTATATGTTGCTAACCATTTTGTACGCAGGATATTGGTGGACAATGGTAGCTCCGTCAACATAATTCAGCTGGAAACATTGAAGAGGATGAATGTATCTCCGATGGACATTACTTCGAAGTCCACTGTGCTCGTTGGTTTCAGTGGTGAAGCTTGAAATACCGTAGGAGAGATAAAGTTACCAGTATATGTTGAAGGGGTCAACTCGATACAACGCTTCTGTGTGATGGACTCCTTATCCTGCTATAACATCATACTAGACAGGCCATGGATCCATGACATGAAGGCTGTGCCTTCGACTTATCACCAGTGCATCAAGATCCCTACCCCTTGGGGGGTCGTCAAAGTTGATAGTGATCAGCAGGAGGCAAAGGAATGCTACTCATCCTCAATGAATTCCTCAACCAAGCCTAATCCAGCATAGAAATTAAAGATGTGGGCCCAGGATATCGTGGAGGCTTCAGAGCAGGATGTGAAGAAAGTTGTCCTGGATCAGGATAATCCTAATATCTCGGTGCTCGTAGGAACCAATATCCCTCAGGATATTGAAGAATAATTAACTAACTTTTTGAAGTTCAGGATGTCAACATTTGCATGGAAGCATGAGGATATGACAGGTATATCCAAAGACATTATTACTTACAAGCTTGGAATTGACAGGTCGTTCAAGCCTATACAACAAAAGAGAAGGAAGTTTGCTCCTGAACGAAATGCAATTATCCAAGAGGAAGTTGAAAGATTGTTGAAGTCCAAAATGATCAAGGAGGTCAAGTTTCCGAGATGGCTAGCAAATGTAGTCGTAGTACAGAAGAAAAATGGGAAATGGAGAGTCTGTGTAGATTACACAGACTTGAATAAGGCTTGTCCTAAAGACCCATTTCCTCTTCCTCATATTGATGCAATGGTGGATGCTACTGCCGGGCATGAGATGTTAACATTCATGGACGCATCCTCAGGATTTCAGCAGATTCAAATGGAGCCTTCGGACCAGGAGGATACTGCCTTCATGACACCAACAGGTATTTATTGCTATACTGCTATGCCTTTCGGTTTGAAAAATGCAGGTGCAACATACCAGAGATTGGTGAACATGATGTTCAAAGATAAGCTGGGGGACACCATGGAGGTATATATTGACGATATGGTGGTGAAATCTAAAAAGGCTGAGGATCACCTCCAGGATATCAAGGGAGCATTTGATATCCTGGATCAGTATAACATGAAACTGAATCTTGCTAAGTGCCATTTCGGAGTGGGGGCAGGAAAGTTTCTAGGATATATGGTGACGAAAAGAGGCATAGAGGCGAGCCCGGAGCAGATTAGAGCTATCCTGGATATAAAATCACCTTCGAATATGAAGGATGTTCAACGGTTAACAGGCCGAGTAGCAGCATTGAACAGATTTATTTCAAGATCCTCGAAAAAATGCAAGGAATTCTATGATATCCTCAAGAAGAATAAGAAGTTCGAATTGGAAGCAAAGCATGAAGCAGCCTTGCAGGATTTGAAGCGATATCTCTCAACTGCACCTCTATTGATGAAGCCTGAAAATGGTGAACCACTATCCCTATACCTCGCTGTATCAGGGAATGCTGTAAGTGCCGTTCTTATAAAGGACCATGAAGATCAGCAATATCCTGTATATTATGTTAGTAAAAGTTTACTAGATGCTGAAACTAGATATTCTTATCTAGAGAAGTTGATATTAGCCCTAGTTATGGCATCAACAAAACTTAGACATTATTCTGAGACGCATAGGATTCATGTTAGAACCAATTATCCTGTTAAAAATGTGCTTAGGAAACCAGAGATGTCGGGTAGGATGGCTAAGTGGTCAGTAAAATTGAGTGCTTATGATTTAGTATATGAGCCTAGACATGCCATAAAGTCTCAGGCTTTAGCTGACTTTGTGGCTGATTTCAGTAGTGACATTCAAAACGAAGTGGATTTAGAAGTACAGCAGCTAGGAGAAAACTTAGAATGTTGGACATTGTATACTGATGGTGCATCTAACGTAAGAGGTGTACGTTTAGGTATACTACTAAAATCGCCATAGGGGGACATATTACCCCAGGCTATTAGGTGTGAATTTCCTGCTACTAATAATGAGGCAGAGTATGAGGCTTTAATTGCAGGATTAGAGTTGGCTAAAAATATGAATATCAAGAATTTGCAAGTATATGTTGACTCCTTGTTAATCACTAATCATTTTAATGGAACCTATGCAGTTAAAGGAGAGAAGTTAATCGAGTATCTCGAAATTCTCAAAAAATTAGCAGGATATTTCGATATTTTTACACATGAACAGGTACCAAGAGAGGATAATGCTGAAGCTGATGCCTTAGCAAATCTGGGATCATCGGTCAGGATACCGGAAGGGACCCGAATACCAATATTACATATCCTATATCCTGCGACGAATCCTCAGGATAAAGAAGTAATAAGTATTCAGAATCCTGATGAGGAGTATCCTGAGGAGGATCCTAAGTCCTGGACGGCTCCAATCATGAGATATCTCAAGGAAGGACACATCCCAAAGAATGAGAATCCTAAAGCCTTTAGAATGAAGGTATCACGATTCACTATTATAAATGATGTTTTGTATAAGAGATCTCTTGCAGGACCATATCTGAGGTGCTTGGAGAACCCCGAAACCAAAGAAGTACTTCAGGATATACATGAAGGGGATTGTGGCAACCATACTGGGGGCAGGTCCTTATTCTCAAAAATATTAAGGACAAGATATTATTGGCCGATGATGAGGAAAGATGCCGCAGAATATGCTCGAAGATGTGATGCATGTCAATGACATAGTAACATATTACATCAGCCTGCTGAAGCGCTCTATCCTATCGTTTCCCCTTGGCCGTTTATGAAGTGGGGTATGGATATAGTGGGAAAGCTTCCAAAGGCTCCAGGAGGAAAGGTTTTCATGTTGGCAATGACGGATTATTTCTCCAAGTGGGTTGAAGCAGAAGCATTTGTTCAAGTTAGAGATCAGGAAGTGGTATCCTTCATAAAGAGGAATATCCTGACTAGGTTTGGAGTACCAGCTGAGATAATTTGTGACAACGGATCTCAATTTATAAGTAAAAGGACTACTGACTTCTGCAAGAGTTGGGGAATCAAAATGATTACATCTACCCCGGTACATCCTCAAGCAAATGGACAAGCTGAATCCTCAAACAACATAATTGTCAACAACTTGAAGAAGAGATTAGGGGCCAAGAAAGGAAGATGGGCAGAAGAACTACCCTTTGTTTTGTGGGCTGATAGAACGACGGTAAAAAATGCAACTGGTCAAACCCCATTTTCCTTAGTATTTGGAGCAGAAGCAGTGATCCCGACGGAAATGGTGATACCCACAGCAAGATCCAACCTCAGGAATCCTGAGCAGAATCCTGAAGTCCTATTCCAGGAGCTGGATACTATTGATGAGACAAGAGATGCAGCACGGCTAAGAATGGCAGCATATCAACAAAGGATATCCAGAGCATACAACAAGAATATAAGGACTAGAAGGTTCAAAGTTGGAGATTGGGTGTTAAGAAAAGCTTTTCAGAATACTACTAATCCCGCTGATGGAAAGTTGGCTCCGAAATGGGAAGGACCTTACGAGGTTGAGTCAGAATCAGGAAAAGGAGCGTACCGACTCAAGAATATAGAGGGGGATATGCTACCGAGATCTTGGAATGCTATACATTTGAAACTTTATTTCAAGTGAGTATGGAACTTAAATTCCAACTCAGGATGGTATGAATTCTGTATCTCTTATTAATTTTTGATATTATTTGCTATTTTGAATCTATTACTGACTTAAGCATCGGAGGGGTGTTAGCCAGGCTAACACCCACCTTAGCTTTTAGTGGTTTTGCAGAATATACTTCGGGATATAGCACCAGGATACACACTCAGGATACTTCAGAAGATTAGAGGATTGGCCCCCTCTCTCACGTATAAGGGATCCTGATCCCTTCAAAGGTTTAAAGGTATTCACCTTTCTTCCGAATTGGGTTTAAACACCCCGCCTGGAGCGCAAGTTATTCGGGAATAGTTCAAGGTGGCGGGACCAGTCCATGTAAAAGTGGCTGATAATTTCGTTACTATTGGCTATATCCTGAATCCTAAAGGTATATGAGGATTGATCACCCTCTCTCACGAAAGGGTATTTTCATACTCTCTAAGGTTTAAAGGTTTTCACCTTTCTAAGTCTTGGAGTTTATACACTCCCGCCTGTAGCGCACGAAAATTTGGGATCTCCCCCGGGATACGAAGGATTTATCTCCAGTATATTTTGGGTTTTACCCCTGTAACACAAAAAAACTGTCTATACAATTGGAACTGATTTCCAGGAAATTTCTAAGTATTCGAGGACATTATGCACAGGGGACATTCCATCTAAAGCAATTGTATGATGCGTAAAGGATCAAAGTTAAGCTAAGAGTCTCGAACTGGGGACATCTTAGTAGGAGAAGTCGCAAAAGGGATTGGAGATTGATACTAGGGTTAGACTCAGTTCCTGGTATGATCTTTCCTTTATAAACTTTACATAAATTTTATAACTCAGGTTAAGGTTTAAGTATCCTGAAAAGGATATATCTTCAGGATATATCTTTAAAATGTGTTTTTGGGATGCGTTTCAGGATATTTGATTAAAATATTTGGAAGTGATACTAGTTTGAAATTAAAACCTTGATCAAACAAGTATTGTCAAAACGGGTTTTAGAAAGTGGACTATCTTTTATTCTTTAAAAGTTTTCTCTAAAGTTGATTGAATTTTTAGGAGTTATATTTAATAAAAGCTTCCATAATGTATCATTGAGTATATTTATCCGGATATTTTCAAAAGATAGTTGTACGAAATTTTTGCAAAGCTAAGATCTACACTAAGAAATACAGAAAACAATAACAAATCGATTGAAAAATGAAATTATTTGAAATAAGCAATACCAGTTGATAACCGAAGGTTTCATCCTAAAACCCAGGACCCATCCACCTTCGGTTATCAAATTGTTTTGATGCAGAAATAAAAATTGTTCATAAGACAAGAAATAAAATTGTTCAAACATAAGCATAAATCTTCAATTTAAAGAAAATAAGTTTTAGGAGGCAACGCCTTCTTCGTTCATGGTAATTTCAGCAGCATCCGTCTCGGGATCCGCCTCAGCATCCTTCTCAGCATCGGTTGGTTTTTCAACTGCTTTGGAAGATCCTTCAGCAGCTGGTTTGGCAGAAGTGCCGCCGAGGCTCTTTAGCTTTGTTTCCCAGGCACCGACGTCCCAAGAAGGGCATTCAAAGCCTAGTGTTTTGGCTTCGTGGGCCATCTTTAGCCTGGCCTGGAGGAGGGAAGTGACGACGGAACTCTTAAGGCTTTCCCGGTAGCTGACCATGTCCCGTTCATGTTGAGCATGGGCAGCGTCAAGATCGGCTTGGGCCTGGAGAGTAGCTTTGTTGAGGGCAGTCTGGTGTTCTTGAGTTATAGCCTTGAACTTCTCCTCGTAATGCCGAGATTTAGCGGCTACAATCATGCCTTGATCGGAGATCGTAACTTCGGCTTTCTTTAACTTGGATTCAAGCGTCTTGTTGAGCCCGCAGGATTCTTGATATAGATGAACCAAACATTCAAGACCCTGCAAAAATAGGAGGACAGGTATTGATTTTGATAAATACTTGTAAATGGTATAAGCTGCAGGATATGGTTCAAGAATACTAACCTGGTTGAGAAAGGAAGTCATAAACCCGCTTGCTTCGATGAACCCGTAATTCTCATAGGGAAATGTGTCAGAGATGACGGGGAATCGGGCTCTTTCCTTTTACGGGAACTTGAACTCCGGGGCCTGGTAGCCGGCGAAGGTTTGGGAATAACGATAGCTTTGGAACTGCTGGGTTTGGATGAGGCTGTGGCCTTGGGACTAGGTTCCTTCTTGATCTGAACCTGATCAGAATAACTGTCCAACTCGTCGAGGTCAAAGACTTCAGGGATCTTGGCTGGTGCTGCATAAAGGGAAAAGTTTTACATCTTTATTACCCTTCATTCTATTATATTGTGTTAACTAATTATTTTAAAAGTAATCCTTACCAGACATTTCAGATGATGAGTATTGACTGGAACTCGGGATATGTGTGGTAAAACTCCTGTCGCTTGCAGGTAATTGGTAAACAGTTTTGATTCTTTTCTCTGATTCCGCAGTAGGGGGAGCTACTTCCTTGAAATTTACTGCAAAGGAATAAAAAAGAAGGATATTAGCAAAAAATAAAAGTCTAAAGGTACATGGGAACATTCATAATCCTACCGGTGGTTAACCACTCCACCGGAAGGCTAGCACCCTCATCAATGGAGTCTCGTTTGACAAAGAAGAACTTGCATTGCCATCCATCTTCGGTTTTGGTGGCCTTAAGAATAAGGGGTTTGTTGGAAGTCGAAAAAAGTAAAAACCGGCTAGAACTGTGGGATCGGAGGTGATAAGCGATTGGCAGATCTTCGATACAAAGGTCGGGACAGTGAAGGTTTTTAATTTGGTTAAGCACGATTAATACCCTCCAGACCATGGGCATGGTCTGAGCAAAGGAGATACCGGTGGTCCAGAAGAATTGCATCATAAATTCGGGAAAAGGGTATCGAAGACCTAGCGAAAAAGGGTATGCTGGGAAGCAAACCCAATCAGTGGAAGAAATGTCCGATCGAATTGATCGATCGAATGGTCTAAAGACCGTGTTATCAGGGAAAGCATCGGAAGCTCTCAAAGCTGCAATGTCTGCGTTATCAAAAGCACAGACCTCCTTCTCGGGATTTTTGAGAAGATTCTGCTGAGTGAAGGTCTCGGATGATTCACCGGTTTGGGAATGAGTTCTGGCAGCCATTACGAATAAGGGAAGAAAGATTGACAGAAAGTGAATGAGAAATAGGGAATTACCTGGAGACTCCGTTGGAGATATCTGATTTTCAAACAAGAAGAGAGAAGATATAGGAGCATTGTAGATCTCCATCGAGTTAAAAGCGCGTTGGAGGTTATGATGTGATCTTGATCGTCATCTCGATTTAATTGCCTTGAATTACGAGATAGAATTTTTAAAATATATCCGTTGGATTGGTATACCAACAGATATATTTAGGGACAATTGTTATGGGTCATTTTCTGAGCGTACATATCTTGACTAATATCCTGCTTTTGGTTGTTTGCTTGTAATCAGGATACTGGATTAGGATATTGCTAACATCCTGGGCGATATCCTGAGGTTAATTGAATTAACCACGTGCAGGTTAGAGGCTGTGGGTTACTAACGGTCAGATGGACTTCTTCTCCTCAAGACTCGGGCGTATCTGTTATGTGAGAGACGTTGAACCCGAAAGACCAGGTCTACAACGTTCGAGTGGGGAATATTCGCCGGATCCCGGTTATTTAGGATAGTTTGTTGCATTTCTTTTACTATAAATAGATGGGGGCAGATCAGATTAAGGCACGCAATTTTCACACACACTTTCGAACAGTTTTGCTCTCTAGCTCACTGCAAACACCACACACAAACACTTGTATTCGAATTACATTGTAACACCTAGTTGATCCGCACCACATCCTGCACTGTATCCTGATATTTGAAGTAATAGAAGAACAAGGAAGCTGCGATTGTCAGCTCCCGAGGTTTTGTGCCGGCGATCTAGATTGATCAAGGGCTTTCCTCGTACATCACGTATCAACCTTTACTTTTTCGCTCATTGTTTGATCACAGATACAGCTCTATATCCTGAGCCGTATCCTGAAACTGTTTTTACAATTAACTTGAATAACATATTTTTCACGCGTATTTCTAGCACACTACCTCACTTAACTAATTTGATCACTTAATTGCTTCGGTAATTTTTGACCAAAACAGCTGTCATCTGGAGCACCTGCACATTCAACTTATTCAATTACTTGAATAATGCAACCAAGGCCTATTTGACCTTGGGTATTGTTACACAATACGAACTATTCAACTTCGGAAAATTTTTATCATTTTTAACAAAGACTTTTTCGTTCTTATTTTCAACCTTCTTGGTTGAATCGATTTTTATATCCTAAAATTTGAACTTCTTTTGAGGATATAGGATCCTGAATACTGAATTCTTTTATTGCAGAAATTCGTTGAAGTCCAGATCCTCATTGACCAACATGTTGCTGAAGCTGAACAAAAGAGTCTTGACCTCCAGGCCATTGTAGTTGCCAAAGATAAAAAGATCTCCCAGCTTGAAAAAGAGAACAAGGCACTGTAAAAGGAGCTGCTTCTTGCTGAAATGACAGCCCAAAAGGAGAGGATAGAGGTCATAGAAGGGGCCAAAAACTCTGCTTCTATCGTGATGCTGAAGATCAAACTCCAGATGGCTAAGGAGGCTGCTGATCCTGCCTTTGATAGGTCTGAATGGGACTTGGAGGCCTGGGCAAAAAGGTTGGCTGAGCTTGGTGATGAGGATGAACCTGAGGAGGCACTAGCTCTTGAAGCTGGAGCCGTTGAGGTCAAAGATCCTGAGGAGCCAGCTGGTGGCAATGGCAAGGGTGATGAAGAGAAGGCGATTGAGGCAGCGAAGGTGTAGGCTGCATGAATGGGCGATGATGGATATTTCTAGACGTGGCCGGAGCTTATTTTTTATGATTTGGTAGTTTATTTTGATGGTGTTTCAGTTTCAAACAATTATGGTCTGTAATAATTTGAACAATAGCTATTAGGGTTAAGGATCACTGATCCTTGGACAATAGGGGGTAGCAAAGGTGGATGGGTCCTTCTATTTGTGGAGGATGAAGCCTTTGATGCCCCTCATCTTTTGATTGCCTGCACTTAACGAACCTTTAGTATGGACACCCTTTGCCAACCTAAGTGAACGGGCCACGTTTTGCTGGTAGAAACTTGGGTTGGCAATTTTGACAACCTTTTAAACGGTTAACTTTGATAAATAAATAAAGCTTTAAATTTTGGCTATCTTTGTGTTGTTTATTTTGCATACATTTACTTGTCGATTGTTATTGCATAATCTTAGAATTTATCAGTTATTGACAAAAGTATTAGTTGAATACCAAAATCAGTTTATATCAAATAGTTTAGGATATGATCAAGGATAAAATATCCTTAAATCAAAAAGTTTAAAAAGCGAGATGATTTAGGATCATATATCTTGTTGTCAAAGAATAAGGGTATAATTGATAAACCAAAAATAAAGTTAAAGTAAATAAGGATCATACCAGAGAATCCAAGTTAGGATCATATATCCTTAACACTTACAACTGTGACAACTAAAAGATAAAATTTTGCAGAAACTGAGGATCCTGGATCCTTAATTGTTTAGCTTTGGAAACCTGCAATAAGATGTAACTTGGGACTAAGCCAATTGTAAGAGAAAGTGTTAGTATCTAGGGACAAGCCCAACAATCTGGGGACAAGCCCAATAAGCTGGGGACAAACCCAAAACTGGGGACAAGCCCAAAGGATCTTGTGTAAACTGGAGTATGGCCCAAACTGGCGACTATCCAAACTTAGTGACATGAAGATGCCAAAACCTTAGCTAATGTGAAAACATTAGAAACCTTAGGAACGGATGTATGGTACGTCTACCATTATACTTAGGATCCTAAATACAGCCAGTACAATGAAATTGTCAGCCCCTAAAGCAGCTACTGGTCCCATTGCCTTTAACTGCACTAGGATAATCGTGTGCAACTGGCGAAGGTGTATGAACCTGATTTGTAGAAGGTAATGGGTACCTTAAACTGGGGATAAACCTAAAGACTTAGGAGATTTCACTGAATACTTGATCCTTTGTCAAAGATGTACCAACTTCTGCAAAACTCAGAACTTAGTGAAGAAGGATAAAGGATACTGGATCCTTCTCCTGGTAAACAAATAAATTAAAGAATTAAAAAAAATAATAATCAAATCATTACCAGAGTGAGAATCATTTATCCTTTGAGGATCCTGGATCCTTAACCATAATTCTGTCTTAGCTGAGGATCCTCGATCCTTCTTACATAAAGTATTTTTTTAATATGGACAGCATTCCAAGCCCTTGGTAATAGATCACCTTCCATGGTTAGTAAACGATATGCCCCCTTTCCTGCCTCAGCTTCAATCAGATATGTAGGATCATTTTCAGACCCGAACGAGTCGATCAGAAGAGTTTTTGCTCAATACGAAAGGCGGAAACAGACGTATCGAGTTCAATTCAGCAAGATATACTCATTAACTGTCGATATTATTGATTTGATGACAATTTACAGTGAGTTGACACTTCGGCAGCACTTCGTTGCTTAAACCGGAATCATTACAAATGAAATCAAGACACTACTATATATAGGCTGAGTAATTTCGTTTGAACATGTCTCAAACGGAATTACCTTCATGCGGAATTAGCTTCAAACGGAATTAACATGATAATTTCGTTTGAAACTGTCATGACAATTTCAAGCGGAATTACAATATGTAATTTCGTTTGAAATCACCTCTCAACCTATATTTAACATTTTTCTCGTATAACGTGCCCTAATCTATCTAAGTACAAACAAGACTCGATACAAGACGAAGTCGACAGACGCATGCACCAACAGACTCCCCCTCGAATGTTGACGAGTCTTCAGTGTCGAGTCTTCGCATCTTCAGTCTTTATCAGTCCTCTCGAACCTTTTGAAGTATCTGGCACTGTAAAACATCCTTAAATCTTTTCTCTTTTCTATCAGCACCAACAGATAACCTCCTCCTCTCTGACTCTATCTTCTTTTGATCAGATCTCTTGATTCCTTAAGTTCATTAGCATTAGCAATCTCAGAATCAGAACCTAGCTCTTTGTCATTCAGACTCCCCCTCTCAATGAGCTGGAATTGTAGTCTGACTTCCACAGGTTCAAGATCGTGACCTGGCTCACATCCTGCTCAGAATCAAAATCTGGCTTTTATCTATTTATCCCAAGATCTGTAACTGGCTCTACTTTTCCTGCACAAATCTCTACCTAAATATAAATTTCACAAATTTAAAATTTGACAAATTTATACTTTGCTTACTGCTTGTAAAAACAATTCTCAAAATGATTTATTTAAAACATTTCAGATAAGCACTTGTGGATAAGATATTAAAAGAATGATTTTACAATGTTAGTTTCTAATGAACCACTTGAAGAAATATCATTTTTCTTTTCAAAACACACTCTCCCAATCCAATTGTCATCATGTTTAGCACTTGGAATTTTGAAAATTAGCTCTCCAACACCAGTTGTCGAAAATCTTTTTGAATTTTTCAAAATTTATGCTAAAACACACTAAAATCTTTTTGGATTTATGAATATAGAATGAAATGCAGAAAAAAAATATTTACAGACAATATTTTTGTGAGTTTGTGTAAGAGGATCATATCAGTTTTTGAGACAAATCACCAACACCGTTAAGCTTTAAACATTTTCAGTTCTAAACGATTCACTTAGATTGTCAGTATACTGATCCACTTTAAATTCTTACACAAAGTTCAACTGTTTCGAGATACGAGATTAATGTTTTAGACACTTAAACTTAATCATGTGTCCCACCTCAGAATATACTCTCGTATCCAAATCCCAATATTCAGTCTTACAGGTGAGTATACCTAGATGATATCTGTAAAGGGTTAAATTGCGAGGGCCGTGAGAGCTCAGGTCAGAACTTCCGTTCAGCAGAGAGATGACGGCTTCGACTTTTGGTGTGTCCCCTTTAGAGGATCTTTTGTTTCAACAGCACATGATTAGCATTTTTCAATGTTTCATCATTTTTTATGCTGAGGGTGGGCTATATTTCAAGCAAGCATAATGTATTCTCCGGGGACTAGGCCATTGCTTCCGCAAAATCAGAAGTCCCGGGATAATACCCCAGATATCACTGAGTATAAAGACCTAGTATCTCAGAAAGAGGGACCTTTCAAACAAGATTTCAGGGGTTACCCATATATCCTAGAGATGTTCTCCACGATATAAGCAAGTTTGAAATTTAGGTTTATATCTCGTCACAATCTACTAAATTTTCAAATGTTTTTGGATTTTCTGAAATTTCTTACTCCCCCTAAAATTCAAAACACATTTAAAGGAAATTAAAAAAGAATACCGTATAGCCAGTTTGGCACTCTACCTGTACAGTTTAAAATGACAACATGATGTGAATTGCTTCAAATCGCCATTCACTTGGCCTAAACAATCAGAACTTCCCCTGACAACAAACTATTTTCCCATTGTGATTTCAAAACACTTAAGTTTGTTTTAATCAAATGGTTTTTCCGGAAAATTAGTTTTGTTGATTTTACCACTTGTAGGTTAGGGGTTCATCACATTGTTTTTCAAAATACCACTTGTAAGAATAGTCCAATCAAGTTCAACCTAATGACCTTGATTAACCTACTTATAAAATCACAACCTCTTTTTCAACCACATGGCTTACCAACCAATACCACTTGTAGGTTGAATTCTCAAGATGCCGATTCCTACTCCTCAATTACCAACCTGGGAATTCCGGCAATTCAGACTAGATTTCAAAAACAATATACGAATGATGCCGATTCATGCTCCACGATTACCAACTTGGGAGCTCCGGAAAGTCCAGGGTTTTACTGATCATAATAAGTTCCATCCCAGTCACAAACCTGGGATGAAACACCCTTACCTGGTTTCTTCAATTTCTTCTCATAGAACTCTTTAACTCCTTTGACTTTCCTGTCAACCATTTTACCAAAAATATGGTGCAGTTTGGAGTTAAAAGCTTTTTCAATATCAAATTCTTTCTTTTCCGAGAAAAATTGATTTGAAATTTCAATTTTACCAACTTTTTGTTTAAAATTTTCAGACCTCAATGGTGGAAAATTAACATCATCCATTGGCGGCACTGATGTTTCCAATTTTAACTCATCTTGTGGCTCCTCTGACTTTGTGGAATCAGATTCATCACCAGACAATAACTCCTCTGATTTTGACGAAGCAGAATCATTGCTTGAACTATCATCAGATTTCTTAACAACCCATTTTTGGTTGTCAAGATTTGCCTTTCTTTATAAAACCTTTTTGAACATTCACCAACTTCAAACTTTGAATCTTTGAAAACTCTGAACGGTTTAGTTGGTGGTTCATTTTCAACTATCTTTCCTTTCAGTTTATCAGAGACTCCATGTTCTGTTTGTATTGTCTTTTGACAATTCTTGGCAATATGACCAACTGTTTTGCATTGAAAACAGGTTCTCGTCTCTTTCTTCTGATCAACAGTCTGCATCTCTTCTTGCTTCTTTGCAAGGAAATCTTTGTTCGACTGCTTTCTGAACAAATTTTCTTTTTCCTCTTCAGAAGATGTGCCTGAAACAAATATCATTTTTTATTTAAAATCTCGAACATATTTTTCATTTTTATGATTTTCTGGTGTAATAAAACCAAGACCTTTCTTTTTGAAATTACCGTTATGGTTTGGTTTCTTTCGATAACCAGAACCAGAACTGTAAGCCTTTTTCTTGTTTTCTCTTTATTGAACTCTTGAGGTGTAAGGTTTAGTTTTTTCAGAAAGATTTACATCTTTTATTTCAGAAATATTAATTTCTGTTAGTTTGAAAACCTTTTTTATCATTTCAGTTTTAACACCTCTTATTGGATATTCCTCATCAGAATATAATTTGTCAGAATCATTCAATGTATATGCAACTTTGAATGTTTCGTCATTCAAATTAGATTTTGATAGAAGAAATTCTTTATTGTAAACTCTTTTGCCCTGTTTGACGGTTTGACTCGGAGTGCTGGACTCAGACTTTGACTCTGACATAGACTCCGACTTTGACTCCTCAGTTTAATCATTATCTAACACATGATCCACCACTTTCTTCATCAATTGAGATTGTTGATCAGTGTTAGACGATGTAAACATAACATCAATATTTTATAGCAGATTAACTGAAGACTCCGACTCCCACTATAAATTTGTTGCCTTTTCACTTGTAGGATCGTTTTCAGACCTGAACGAGTCGATCAGAAGAGTTTTACTCAATACGAAAGGCGGAAACAGACGTATCGAGTTCAATTCAGCAAGGTATACTCATTAACTGTCGATATTATTGATTTGATGACAATTTACAGCGAGTTGACACTTCGGCAGCACTTCGTTGCTTAAACCGGAATCATTACAAATGAAATCAAGACACTACTATATATAGGCTGAGTAATTTCATTTGAACATGTCTCAAACGAAATTACCTTCATGCGGAATTAGCTTCAAACAGAATTACAATATGTAATTTCGTTTGAAATCACCTCTCAACCTATATTTAACATTTTTCTCGTATAACGTGCCCTGATCTATCTAAGTACAAACAAGACTCGATACAAGATGAAGTCGACAGACGCATGCACCAACAAGATAGGGGCCTTCCCACTTTGGTGCTAACTTGCCATCAGCAGGATTTGTGGTATTTTGGAATGCTTTCCTCAACACCATGTCACCAACTTGAAACTTTCTAATCCAGACCTTTTTGTTATAAGCTCCAGCCATCCTTTGTTGATAGCTAGCCAATCTTATCCTTGCTAAATCCCTGAGTTCTTCTATGGTATCCAAATCTTGAACCAAGTTTTCAGCATTTCCTTTAGGATCACGGATGCTTGTTCTTGCAGTAGGGACTACTATCTCTGCAGGGATCACCGATTCAGCTCCAAATACTAAAGAAAATGGAGTCTGGCTAGTAGCATTCTTGGGAGTTGTTCTATCAGCCCATAATACATATGGTAGCTCTTCTGCCCATTTTCCTTTCTTGGATCCAAGCTTTTTCTTCAAGTTGTTGATGATGATCTTGTTGGATGATTCTGCTTGACCATTAGCTTGTGGGTGGACTGGTGTTGATGTTATCATCTTAATCCCCCACCTGTCACAAAAGTTACCAGTTCTATTCCCAATAAACTGGGATCCATTATCACAAACAATTTCAGAAGGAATGCCAAATCTGGTAATAATGTTTCTTTTAATAAAGGATATAACTTCCTTTTCTCTGACTTGTGCAAAGGCTTCAGCTTCTATCCATTTGGAAAAGTAATCAGTCATAGCAAGCATAAATACGTTTCCTCCTGGTGCCTTGGGTAGTTTGCCAACTATATCCATTCCCCATCTCATAAATACCCTTTACATAGATTCGAAATAAGTTTTGGGGGTTCGGTATGTGAAAATATGCTTATTTGATCATAGGGGCTAAAAGCGTCAAAACTGCGAAAGTATGCAAATGCGTGCATATCTTACGTTTTGACCATATCCGGACATCCACAAATTTTTGTAATCACTAAAATATTGTATTTTAGTGATAGGAGTGCAAAAATACCATTCGTGGTGTAATTTGGATCGTTTTCGCCTCCGTTCGAGTTTCATCCTAATTAACCGAAAAACACGATCGTACGACCAAACGAACCGACATCCATGATTTTTCCAAGCATATTTCAAGTCCCCTATGCTTTAACATCCTTATAGTGCCTTGAAATTGGGTTAACGGGGGTTAAACGCGTTGAAAAACAAGTTTCGGAGGTACAGGGACCTGTTTTGACCAAAACTAAAACGTCTGGAAAGTCTTGGCTGGCGGGCCGCGAAGACTGAGACCCTCTGGGTCATGGGCCGCGAGGCCTCTTGCTGGCAGAAACCAGTTTTTCAGCAAATCAGCTGAATTCCATGGTTTTGGCTGGTTGTCTCTTTGTTTAAGGACCAAGTTAATTGTTCTCCAAGTCCCCTAATCAGGTTTTAACACTTGGATGGTGAGGATCATGCTTTGAACAACTCAATAACACTTGTAATGATCCTAATGGTTCAAGAAATCCTATAAATACCCATGAACTTCTTCATTCCAACTTGCTCATTTCATTCTCTTCATTCCAACTTGCTCATTTCATTCTCTTCTCTCTAAAGCTCTAAGTTGAGGCTACCACACTTGTTGGAGGCCTCATACCTGAGTATTCTTAGTCTTATTTTCCATCCTAGAGCGCTTGTAAGTGTTCTTTCATGTCTTGTTTATTTATTTCAAGCTAAAAGTCAAACAGTGTTTGACTTTCAGCTTTGACCATGAATTGGTCAAGTCAAAGTTCGTTTGAACTTTGCAACATGAGCATAATCATGATGGTTATAGTCCCTTGCGACTATACCTACTGATTACCACGTTGACTAGTCGAAGTGACGAGTCAAAGTTTCGGTCAAAATACACGATTATGTGCATTTTGCTATGAAACTATTTACGGGTATCAAAATACTTTGTTTTGATACCAAATCAGTTTCTAACTTAGTTAAACATGTTTTAACATATTTAACTCATCACTTTTAGTTTAGTGCTTGTTTAGGGTCGTAAGTCAAGCGGTCTCGACAACCGCTTAGACTTTCGAACCCGACCCGCTTGGTCGATCATTAGGATCCGACCAAACATATTTTATGACCATAGTTGTATAGGG
Source organism: Helianthus tuberosus (assembly GCA_030545235.1). Taxonomy (NCBI): domain Eukaryota; kingdom Viridiplantae; phylum Streptophyta; class Magnoliopsida; order Asterales; family Asteraceae; genus Helianthus; species Helianthus tuberosus. The sequence continues at coordinate 65,279,187 of CM060392.1, read as the reverse complement.
AATAACCTTTTGAGGTTATACCTTATGGTCACCTTGTTTAATTAGTTGTATGATAGGTAGTTTATATGCCTTAGGAAAATGACCAAAATGCCCTTTTTTGAGCATAAATTCAATTTAAGCATATGTAACCTAAATTTTGACACTTTAACTGATTATGCAACATTATTAAACATGTTTAGGCATATAAGACTTATCATAGGACTAGTTAGACCATCCGAACGCGCATTTTCTCAAATGACGTGTTAAAGTAGCGTAAACTACCTTAACGGGTCATAACGGGTCAAAAGCACTTAGGATTGATTTCAAATCAGAATGTAGGCTTTGTTAAACCATATCATATGAGTTCCAACACTCATTTGGTTTACAAGACCTCATTCTACCCGATCTCCCGATTTAGGTCCCGATTATTAACATAGTGATCCAATACTAGGTGCCACTTGATTCCTTGACTTCCCAAGCTTTGTTAGTTTACTAGATCAAGGATACTTGCAATCTCAAGTGAGTACATAGTTCCCCTATTTTTATGCTTTCAATTGTTTGGGGTGACACATATGTGCTAAATGCTTTACAAGTTTTCCAAAAACAAAGACTATGGTTTATATAAAACTTGACGATTTAAATAATGTGAACGAACTTATTGGGGCGTTAGTCGAAAGATGAATGACATTCATTAACAATGATCAAGCCGACCTGTAGTATGTTATGGTACCATAGGATCTGACAAATCCCGTTATCGGGCTATTCACTGGATTTGGTGGATAGTTTGGGGTAACGACAGAATCTGTTATTTTAACAAACCCTTTGGTGGTTTGTTAGTCGATGTTAAAGAGGTCTTTCAGGGCCTATTAAAGATACCCCATGGGTGGTATAGTCGAGTCACACAGGTTTGAATGTATTCATTAAAGAACGACCAAAAGTTGTATTTTACAATTAAAACATGGACGATTGAACGATGGTTTATAACATGGACGATATGAACGATGGAACGATGGTTTATAACACGGACGATTCGAACGATTTGAATAATTTTGGACGATTGGTTTATGGTAAGTGATTAGATAACTGGATGGGTGTAATGTGATTAAAGGATGGTGGATACGCCGCTGGTACTTCCTAAAGATAATGTCACACCCCGACCATGTTAAAACAACAAACCGTGGCGGAAACGTCGGGGAGTGTCGTGGCAGAATTATTGTTTCACAACCATGGATACAAAAAGTTTTGTTTTATTAGAATATTTACATTGTTTTAACACGAAACAACAAGTTACATATTGACTATCACTATTATTATGTCACTAAGGCCTCGTCCAGATCCTATGTGACTCATGCATCCTAGCAATCAACATCAAGCAACAACACCTGAAACATATGTAAAAACAAAGTCAGTAAAGAAATGCTGGTGAGCACATAGGTTTTATAAGAGTGTCGGATTCAAGGTTAGTTTACATGTTGCAATACCTTATTAAAAACCTTGTTTTGAAAAGAGTATAATATTGCAACGAAATTAACCAACTCAAATCAAGCGGGTTATAATTTATAAAACCTCGTAGCCATGATTCTTAACCCAAAAACATTCGTTTTAGTAAACCAAATTGTAAAAACATCTCGTATTAACTCGTTAATAAAAGTCGTATGGTTTATATCCTTTCGAAAACATCGTTATGTGACATCGTTTTAAAATCGTTTACCCAAGTGAACTAAATAATGCCACGGTATGTAATATGTTGAAAACACTTATATATAAGAAGTACCAACGGCGTATCTACCATGTTTTCACCATATTACACCCGTCCCATTATCTAAACGCTTAGCCAAAAACCAATCGTTTATCCAATTCGTTTAATCTTGTTCAAGTCGTTTCCAAATCGTTAACTCGTTTAAATCGTTTCCAAATCGTTTAACTCATTTAAGTCGTTTAAATCATCCTCGTTTTAGTTGTGAAAACTATTTTTGGTCGTCTCGCTAATAACATTCAAACCTTTTGTGACTCGACTATCTCGCTTCTCGCATTAACAGACCACCAAAGGATAAGTTAACAATCAGATTCAGTCGTTACCCACCTAACCCACACATAACCATGGGTGCAGTATGATAACGGGATTTGTCAGATCCTATGGTACCATAACCTAATACTGGTCGGCTTAATCAGTGCTAATGAATGTCATTCGTTATGTAACTACAACCAACAAGTTCGTTCACATTATCGAAATCGTAATTAATTTAGTATAAACCATCTTAATCGTTTTTGAAACCATTGTTAAATTATCGAAAATCGTTTTGATACATATGAATCACCCCAAAACAATTGAAAACAGTAAAATAGGGGAACTATGTACTCACATGAAGTGCAAAGTATCCTAAATCAATAGAACTTCAACAAACTCAAGTAAACCATAGAAATCAAGCAGCACCTAGTAATCAAACCACTAGTAAGTAAATTGACACCTCAATCGGAAGATCAGATAGAATGAGGTCTTGTAAACCAAATGAGTGTTGGAACTCATGTGATATGGTTTAACAAAGTCTACATTCTAGATCGGAACCTAACCTAAGTGCTTTCGACCCATTACGACCCATTAAGGTAGCTTATGCTACTTTAACGCGTCGTTCGCACAAAGCGCGTTCGAGACGTCTAACTTGTCCTATGATAAGTATTATATGCCTAAACATGTTACATAATTAGTTTAAGTGGCAAAAGTTAAGTTACATATGCTTAATTACCAATTATACATGAAAAGGGCATTTTGGTCATTTACGTAAGGCATATAAACTACCTATCATACAACTACTTAAACTAAGTGACCATAAGGTATAACCTCGGAAGGTTATTCCCTATGCTACTATGGTCACTAAACATGTTTGGTCGGATCCTAATGATCGACCAAACGGGTTGAGTTCGAAAGTCTAAGCGGGTGTTTAGTCCGCTTGACTTACAACTCTACACAAGCAGTAAACTAAAAGTGACGAGCTAAACATGCTAAAACATGTTTAGTTAAGTTAGAAAACAGGTTTTGGAATCAAAACAAACGGTTTTGATACCTAAAGTAGTTTGGTTACAAAATACGCAAGAATACGCATTTTGGCCGAAACTACGACTCGTCACTAGACCTAAATAACATGGTAATCAGTAGGTATAGTCACTAGGGACTATAACCATCGTGATTACGCTCACGTTACAAAGTTTCAAATGAACTTTGTGTTGACCATTGACTGGTCAAAGCTGAAAGTCAAACAACGTTTGACTTTCATGCTTGAAACGCATAAAAGAACGAAAAAGGACTTACAAAAGGTCCAAGAAGGTTTGATTCCAAGTATTCTCAGGTATGTAGTGAATAATCACAACAACTTAGAGAATTCTCAAATCAAATGTGGTTTGGGAGTGAAGTGGGGTGGGCTATTTATAGGAAAACTAGAACCGTTAGGATCGTTTCTCGATTCCCGTGCTTTAATCTCGGCCGTACACCTCGTGCCCACTGATTTGAATACCATGGGAGCCTTCAAACCAGCCCATAGATTGCCCAAAACCATGTGCAAATGTGTGTAACAGCTGGAACAAGCTAGAAACAAGTTTCTGCTATCTGGTACCTGCTTACGGACCGTAAGGAGAAGTGCATACGGTCCGTAAGGACCCTGCAGGTCAGCAAGTTTCAGAAATTGACAATTTAGTCCCTGCACTTGAGAAACTTGATTTTCGATGCATTTTTGACACGTTTAAGCCCCGTTAACCCCATTTCAAAGCTATAAAATGAAGTTAAAGTATAAGGAACTTAAAATGTGCTCAAAAATATCTCGGATGTCTGTTCGTTTGGTCGTACGATCGCGTTTTTCGGATAATTACGACGAAACACGAACGGTTGCGAAAAACGAACCAAATTACGCGATGAATGGAATTTCATCATGCCAATCACTAAAATAAATTATTTTAATGATTACATAAATTTTTGGATGTCCGGATATATTCAGAACGTAAGATATGCGCGAAAATGCAAACTTGTGCACTTTTTGACGCTTTTAGTCCCTATTGATCAATAAAGTTTATTTTAGCATACCGAACCCCTCAAAGCCTATTTCTAAGCTATGTAAAGGATATTTAGGGTATGTTTAACCTATGATCAAGTTCCAGAATGTTCGTTACTATACAAATCGGTATAGTTTCACAGTTTGACACGATTAGTCCCTGTGATCGAACAAACTTGATTTCAACACACCAAACCATCCAAACCTTATTTCTAAGTTATATGGAGGATATTTAAGGTATGTTAAGCCTATGTCACTATTCTGGAGTGTTTGTCGCATTATACTGACTGCGTTTACGCACCAGTTTGCGTATAATCTTCCAGAAAGCGATTTAAAGCTTGAAATCAGAATCGAATCAAATCGTAAAATCATCAAACACAAATACACACATAATAACACCAAAACACATATAATAACACCAAAGCACATTGTTTTATTAATAATCAACATTGTTTTACATTGTATATCGATTACAGAACACAGTTGTCACAGTCTCCCCTACTTCAGGAAATTTCGTCCCGAAATTTTATTTAGAGGAAACTTGTGAAAACAAATGCGGATATTTCGTCTTCATCTGGTCCTCACGTTCCTAAGTAAACTCTGGGCCACGTTTGGATTCCCATCGAACTTTGACCAATCGAATCCATTTGTTCTTCAACTGTTTGAATGCACGGTCCGTTATCTCCACAGGTTTCTCGACAAAGTGCATCGTTTCATCGATTTGGATTTCGTCGAGAGGGATGTGAAGATCAGCGTCAGCTAAACACTTTCGCAAATTGGACACGTGAAAAGTCGGATGAATATTTCCAAGCTCTGGAGGTAGCTCTAGTCGATAGGCAACCTTCCCAATCCTTTCCACAATCTTAAATGGTTCAACATATCGTGGTGCAAGTTTTCCTTTCTTTCCAAATCTCACCACTCCCTTCCAAGGTGACACCTTGAGTAGGACATGGTCTCCGACTTGAAATTCTAAGGGCTTGCGTCGTATATACGCGTAACTCTTTTGACAGCTTCGAGCTGTTACAAGATTGTCGTGAATTTTCTTGATTTTGTCTGTTGTTTCCAGAATGAGCTCAGGTCCAGTAAGCTGAGCTTCACCGATCTCATTCCAACAGACAGGTGAACGACATTTTCGACCGTAGAGAGCTTCAAATGGTGCCATATTAATGCTAGCATGATAACTATTATTGTATGAGAACTCGATCAATGGCAGATGAGAATCCCAATTACCACCAAAGTCTATCACGCATGCTCTAAGCATATCCTACAAAGTTTGAATCGTTCTCTCAGATTGTCCATCTGTTTGGGGATGATAAGCAGTGCTTAGATTTAATTGGGTTCCCATAGCAGATTGCATGGTCTTGCAGAAATGAGATGAAAATCGAGCATCACGATCGGAAATGATATCCAAAGGAACACCATGTCGAGATACTATTTCATCAACATAAATCTTTGCAAGTTTATCAGCAGATAGATCCTCGCGAATTGGAATAAAATGAGCTGATTTCGTTAAACGATCGATAACAACCTAAATAGCATTGTGGCCTTTAGATGTACGCGGTAATTTAGTGATGAGATCCATTGCAATGTTCTCCCACTTCCAAACCGGTATCTCTGGTTGTACAAGCAAACCAGAAGGTCGTTGATGTTCAGCCTTAACTTTGAGACAAGTTAGGCATTTCGATACATACAAGGAAACATCCTTCTTCATACCAGGCCACCATTACTGAGTACGAAGATCCTTGTACATTTTATCAGCACCAGGATGGATAGAATATCGAGACTTATGAGATTCGTCCATTACCAAGGTGCGAAGATCGTCTTGTTTCGGAATCCACAAACGATCCTTGAAATAAAGCAAACCATCGTCTTTCCTTTCGAGCTTAAGCTCAAGTTGACGTGGTAATTCCTTACCTGTCAAATTTTGTGACACACAAAATTGTTGAGCTTGATGGACACGAGTTTGAAGATCAGTTAAAGTCTGAATATAATGAAGCTTGACTCGTTCCTTTCGACTAAGTGCATCGGCTACGACATTCGCCTTACCAGGATGGTAGCGAATTTCACAATCGTAATCGTTTAAGAGTTCAACACATCACCGTTGCCTCATGTTCAACTCCTTCTGATTAAGAATATGCTGGAGACTTTTGTGGTCTGTGAAAACCACACACTTTGTGCCATAAAGATAATGTCTCCAGATTTTAAGCGCGAAAACCACAGCTCCTAACTCAAGATCATGAGTCGTATAGTTCTTCTCGTGAACTTTCAGCTGTCTAGACGCATAAGCTATCACTTTGACTTGTTGCATAAGGACACAACCAAGGCCTAGATTTGACGCGTCGCAATAGACCACAAAATCATCGTTTCCATCGGGCAAAGATAGAACAGGAGCATCACATAACTTCTGTTTTAGCGTTTGGAACGCTTCTTCTTGCTTAGGTCCCAACTCAAAAGGCTTATTCTTCTGAGTCAAAGCAGTGAGTGGAACCGCAATCTTTGAGAAGTTTGAAATAAACCATCGATAATATCCAGCAAGACCAAGAAAAGATCGAATCTCTGTAGGTGTCGTCGACGTATTCCAATCCTTAATAGCAACAATCTTGGATGGATCCACATGAATACCCTGCTCGTTGACTATATGACCCAAGAACTGAACTTCTTTAAGCCAAAACTCACACTTGGAGAATTTAGCAAAAAGTTTTTCCTTCTTAAGGAGTTCCATAGTTAAGCGAAGGTGTTGCTCGTGATCGGCTCGAGACTTCGAATAAATGAGAATATCGTCGATGAACACAATGATGAACTTGTCTAAATATGGTTTACAGACCCTATTCATTAAGTCCATAAAGATAGCTGGGGCATTTTTCAAACCAAAAGGCATGACAGTGAACTCGTAATGCCCATATCTTGTGCGGAAGGCAGTTTTGGGAATATCTTCTTCGAGAACACGAAGTTGATGATACCCAGAACGCAGATCGATCTTGGAAAAACACGAAGCACCTTGCAACTGGTCGAAGAGATCATCAATTCGAGGTAGGGGATATCGATTCTTGATGGTAAGCTTATTAAGACACATTCGAAAAGATCCATCTTTCTTTTTCACAAAGAGTACAGGAGCGCCCCATGGTGAAAAGCTCGGACGGATGAATCCTTTATCAGATAACTCCTGAAGCTGTTTAGATAACTCTTGCATCTCCGACGGTGCAAGACGATAAGGTGCTTTCGCAATCGGGTTGGCATTGGGTACAAGGTCAATATGAAACTCGACTTGACGAACTGGAGGCAAACCAGGCAGTTCATCAGGAAACACATCTGGATAATCCCGAACAATTGGAATATCCCGAATACTCTTGCTCTTGTCTTTCTCCTCGGTGACATGTAGAAAAGCAACATATCCTTTTCGCAAATAACTTTGGGCTTTTGTACATGACATAAGCTTCAATCCACCTGAAGGTTTCTCGCCACGAACTTCCAGAACATCGCCAGACGGAAGAGGAATACGAACAATCTTATCGAAACAAACCACCTCAGCATGATGTTTGGTTAACCAATCCATCCCCATGATAATATCGAAGCTCCCAAGTTGCATCGGTGTGAGGTCAATGGGAAAAAGGTGGTTATCAAGGTTCAACTGACAGTCACGAATAACAGAATCGAGAATAAGGGGTTTACCAGTAGCAACTTCGACAGATAAGGGTTTCCTCAGTTTAGTTCCAGGTATCGCAAGTAAAGGTTCAAAAGATAATGAAACAAAACTTCTATCAGCACCAGAATCAAAAAGAATAGATGCAGGTCGATTGTTAACAAGAAATGTACCATTGACCACCTCGTTGTCAGCCCTCGCTTTGTTGGCATTCAAGTTGTACGCTCGTCCACGAGCGGGATTTACATTCGCGTTGACATTCATGTTCGGATTTGCATTTGCATTCGCCAACCTCAGACAGTTGTTGCGGAAGTGACCAAACTCTCCACAATTGAAACATGAACCCGGTGGGAATCTAGCAGCATTCCCCTGAACTAGAGCTTGAACCTGAGCAGCTTGATTCTGACCCAAACGACAGACGTTGGCCAGATGCCCAAGTTTACCACACGTAGTGCATTGCTTGCAAGCTTGTTGTGCAACATGATGACCGTTGCAACGAGCACAGTGAGGTGCGGTACTAGCATACACTTTCTTCGCAGGCGGTTGAGCCGGTGGGTTCTGAGGGTTCTGAGCTGTTACTGCAAAATTCTGAGCACCCTTTGGCTTTCTCGACTTCTTCGACGACTCACCTTTCTTATCCTTACCCTTATCCTTGCCTTTAACCAAATCGGTTGACTTTTTCTTATCACCCTTGTGGGAAAGTTTACCCTTCCTGACCTGAGACTCAGTCAGGGTAGCAGACAACTCGATCGCGTGACGAACAGTAGTTGGATTAATGCCAGTCACAATATCCTGTATGGAATCGGGTAAACCATCGATATACCTCTCTATCGCTTTCTCCAACGGGGTAACCATAGTAGGACACAAAAGACTGAGTTCCTCAAAACGATCCGTATATTCACGGTGTTCTCCCCCATCTTGCTTTAGATCGTCAAACTCTCGTTCCAAAGCTCGAATTTCGTGACGGGGACAAAACTCTTCCATCATGAGAGCTCGAAGCTCTTCCCATGTCTGTGCCAATGCCACTTCGGCACCCCTATCACGCATCACTCCGTTCCACCACGTATGGGCACGCTTCTCAAACACACTTGATGCAAATTCAACCTTACGCCCATTCGAACATTGCACATGTCTGAATGTGCTCTCGATACTTTCGAACCACTGCAGGAGCGCAGTTGCTCCTTGCGACCCAGAAAACTTTTGTGGCTTAGCAGAATTGAAATTCTTGAAATTACATTGTGCATTGTTATTATTATTGTTGTTGTATAACTCGTGGATTTGGGTCACAACGCCTGAAAGCACAGCAGCCATTTGCTGAGAGACAAGGGCTGCGACTTCTTCAGCAGTAAAAGATTGTGCATCACGTCGAGGAGGCATGGTCTAACAAGGAAATATGAGAAACGAGTGAGGTTGATAATTAGGAAAAACAAAAGAGGTATCGGCAAAACATAAGGAAGGCGATCATTTGTTCGTTACCTCGAACAAAAAAACGACACGCAGTGACTAATCAAAGTAAATGAATCAAAATAATGTATCGTGAAGACATGCTCGCCTATAAGTGAACACTCACCCCAAGAGTTCCCAGGTAAGAGTGACTGGTCCGATTATGTGGATTTGTACGAACACTCTAGCCTTAGACAGAAAACTCAGGGTACAGGCATTCACTCTTCCAGTTTGCACGTGTTCACATTATTTAGACCCAAATTTTGACGAGATTTTGAAAACTCAAAAGGCACTAAGCCAAAAACGAGTCAAACTGGAAGGGTTCAAAACCTAGTAATCAATCATCCTAGAACAGATGATTAATCTTCGAAGCGAATTCGAATTTTGTGTTCTCGTTGTGGTTATCACCTAAGGGTAGGTGACGGTTTTGGTTTTAAAATCTAAACACAAGTAAACTTGCGTTGGGGTCCTAAAAGTTATAGTCTAGGTCAAAGCATTACTAATAACCTAATTCCCTATAACCATTGACTCTGATACAACTCTTCTGTCACACCCCGACCACGTTAAAACAACAAACCGTGGCGGAAACGTCGGGGAGTGTCGTGGCAGAATTATTGTTTCACAACCATGGATACAAAAAGTTTCGTTTTATTAGAATATTTACATTGTTTTAACACGAAACAACAAGTTACATATTGACTATCACTATTATTATGTCACTAAGGCCTCGTCCAGATCCTATGTGACTCATGCATCCTAGCAATCAACATCAAGCAACAACACCTGAAACATATGTAAAAACAAAGTCAGCAAAGAAATGCTGGCGAGCACATAGGTTTTATAAGAGTGTCGGATTCATGGCTAGTTTACATGTTGCAATACCTTATTAAAAACCTTGTTTTGAAAAGAGTATAATATTGCAACGAAATTAACCAACTCAAATCAAGCGGGTTATAATTTATAAAACCTCGTAGCCATGATTCTTAACCCAAAAACATTCGTTTTAGTAAACCAAATTGTAAAAACATCTCGTATTAACTCGTTAATAAAACTCGTATGGTTTATATCCTTTCGAAAACATCGTTATGTGACATCGTTTTAAAATCGTTTACCCAAGTGAACTAAATAATGCCACGGTATGTAATATGTTGAAAACACTTATATATAAGAAGTACCAATGGCGTATCTACCATGTTTTCACCATATTACACCCATCCCATTATCTAAACACTTAGCCAAAAACCAATCGTTTATCCAATTCGTTTAATCTTGTTCAAATCGTTTCCAAATCGTTAACTCATTTAAATCGTTTAACTCGTTTAAGTCGTTTAAATCATCCTCTTTTTAATTGTGAAAACTATTTTTGGTCGTCTCGCTAATAACATTCAAACCTTTCGTGACTCGAATATCTCGCTTCTCGCATTAACAGACCACCAAAGGGTAAGTTAACAATCAGATTCAGTCGTTACCCACCTAACCAACACATAACCATGGGTGCAGTATGATAACGGGATTTGTCAGATCCTATGGTACCATAACCTAATACTGGTCGGCTTGATTAGTTCTAATGAATGTCATTCGTTATGTAACTACAACCAACAAGTTCGTTCACATTATCGAAATCGTTATTAGTTTAGTAAAAACCATCTTAATCGTTTTTGAAACCATTGTTAAATTATCGAAAATCGTTTTGATACATATGAATCACCCCAAAACAATTGAAAAAAGTAAAATAGGGGAACTATGTACTCACATGAAGTGCAAAGTATCCTCAATCAATAGAACTTCAACAAACTCAAGTAAACCTGAGAAATCAAGCAGCACCTAGTAATCGAACCACTAGTAAATAAATTGACACCTCAATCAGAAGATCGGATAGAATGAGGTCTTGTAAACCAAATGAATGTTCGAACTCATGTGACATGGTTTAACAAAGTCTACATTCTAGATCGGAAACTAACCTAAGTGCTTTCAACCCATTACGACCCATTAAGGTAGCTTACGCTACTTTAACGCGTCATTCGCACAAAGCGCGTTCGAGACGTCTACCTAGTCCTATGACAAGTATTATATGCCTAAACTTGTTACATAATTAGTTTAAGTGGCAAAAGTTAAGTTACATATGCTTAATTACCAATTATAAATGAAAAGGGCGTTTTGGTCATTTACCTAAGGCATATAAACTACCTATCATACAACTACTTAAACTAAGTGACCATAAGGTATAACCTCGGAAGGTTATTCCCTATGCTACTATGGTCACTAAACATGTTTGGTCGGATCCTAATGATCGACCAAACGGGTTGAGTTCGAAAGTCTAAGCGAGTGTTTAATCCGCTTGACTTACGACTCTACACAAGCACTAAACTAAAAGTGACGAGCTAAACATGCTAAAACATGTTTAGTTAAGTTAGAAAACAGGTTTTGGTATCAAAACAAACAGTTTTGATACCTAAGGTAGTTTGGTTACAAAACACGCAAGAATACGTATTTTGGCTGAAACTACGACTCGTCACTAGACCTAAATAACGTGGTAATCAGTAGGTATAGTCACTAGGGACTATAACCATCGTGATTATGCTCACGTTACAAAGTTTCAAATGAACTTTATGTTGACCATTGACTGGTCATAGCTGAAAGTCAAACAACGTTTGACTTTCATGCTTGAAACGCATAAAAGAACGAAAGAGGACTTACAAAGGGTCCAAGAAGGTTTGATTCCAAGTATTCTCAGGTATGTAGTGATAATCACAACAACTTAGAGAATTCTCAGATCAAATGTGGTTTGGGAGTGAAGTGGGGTGGGCTATTTATAGGAAAAATAGAACCGTTAGGATCGTTTCTCTATTCCCGTGCTTTAATCTCGGCCGTACACCTCATGCCCACTGATTTGAATACCATGGGAGCCTTCAAACCAGCCCATAGATTGCCCAAAACCATGTGCAAATGTGTGTAACAGCTGGAAACAAGTTTCTGCTATCTGGTACCTGCTTACGGACCGTAAGGAGAAGTGCATATGGTCCGTAAGGACCCTGCAGGTCAGCAAGTTTCAGAAATTGACAATTTAGTCCCTGCACTTGAGAAACTTGATTTTCGATGCATTTTTGACACGTTTAAGCCCCCTTAACCCCATTTCAAAGCTATAAAATGAAGTTAAAGTATAGGGAACTTAAAATGTGCTCAAAAATATCTCGGATGTCGGTTCGTTTGGTCGTACGATCGCGTTGTTCGGTTAATTACGACGAAACACGAACGGTTGCGAAAAACGAACCAAATTACGCGACGAATGGAATTTCATCATGCTAATCACTAAAATAAATTATTTTAATGATTACATAAATTTTTGGATGTCCGGATATATTCAGAACGTAAGATATGCGCGAAAATGCAAACTTGTGCACTTTTTGACGCTTTTAGTCCCTATTGATCAATAAAGTTTATTTTAGCATACCGAACCCCTCAAAGCCTATTTCTAAGCTATGTAAAGGATATTTAGGGTATTTTTAACCTATGATCAAGTTCTGGAATGTTTGTTACTATACAAATCGGTATAGTTTCACAGTTTGACACGATTAGTCCCTGTGATCGAACAAACTTGATTTCAACACACCAAACCATCCAAAGCTTATTTCTAAGTTATATGGAGGTTATTTAAGGTATGTTAAGCCTATGTAACTATTCTGGAGTGTTTGTCGCATTATACTGACTGCGTTTACGCACCAGTTTGCGTATAATCTTCCAGAAAGCGATTTAAAGCTTGAAATCGGAATCGAATCAAATCGTAAAATCATCAAACACAAATACACACATAATAACACCAAAACACATATAATAACACCAAAGCACATTGTTTTATTAATAATCAACATTGTTTTACATTGTATATCGATTACAGAACACAGTTGTCACAGATAAGTGCTTTTATCACATTACATGTCGTAGCTTTATCTAGATCACTTGGACGAATGTTTTCAAACAATGTCACGCAATGATGTTTACTTAAAGATATAAACCATACAAACATACTTTCAAAGACGATTTACTACTTGGTTTTACAAAGACAAATGTTTTCAGTCAAGATTTATGGCTTCAATGGTTTTGGTTTTACATATATCAACTTGTAAAGTTGATACAACATATTGCAATATCAAACAGTTTTTGATTTTAAGGTACATACTCGACAACTCTCGTAGTTGGATGAGGTATTACAATATTGATTCAAAGCCATGAATTTGACATACAAAACCTATGTACTCGCCGGCATTTTTATGCTGACGGCTTTTCACATATGTTTCAGGTTCTATGATGTGACGATTGTTGATTGTTTATTCCACATAGGATGGACGCAGGCTTTAGTGACTTAAAACTTGAAAGACAATTGTTGTACTTGTTTGGCTTATATAAAAAACAACGAGTCTATTAATGAAATAAAACAAAACTTCAATTACCATGTGTTGTGAAACAATGATTCTGTTACTCCACTCCCCGACGTTTCCGCCGCGGTTTGTTGCATTATGCGGTCGGGGTGTGACACATGATTTACAACACTTTGATTTTTAACAATGTTAAAACCATTTAATCACTTGTGAAATAATCATGTTTGTTCAGCCGTGAGGGTTTCAGCATATTCAATCAACATATTTTTTCAAATTTTTTATTTTTATCAAATTTAAAAACAAACATATTTTTTTCATTTTTCTTAATTTTTGACAAAATAAAAACATATTTTTGGTTTTTAATTTTTTCTATTTTTAGGGTTTTTGATTTATGGTTTATTTATGTACAAAAACACATAAACTCCCTGTTTTTCAGTTGCAGGGGACTGCCTCCTCTTGTGCCAGGCTGCTCCCCTCTTCATGTTTACACTCAGCTGTCATCTGGAGCACCTGCACATTTAACTTATTCAATTACTTGAATAATGCAACCCAGGCCTGTTTGACCTTGGGTATTGTTACACAATACGAACTATTCAACTTCGGAAAATTTTTGTCATTTTTAACAAAGACTTTTTCGTTCTTATTTTCAACCTTCTTGGTTGAATCGATTTTTCGATTTGCAGTCATAGAAGTCGTTTGTTTCTTTACCACCCAAATTTGGCCTATTGAACCATTCCGTTGATAAAATCGTGAATCATTTTGACTGTTTTTTTTTGTCAAATCAATTTTTGGTTTCCAGATTTGTTTTGGTTCTAAAATATTTACTTTCTGTTTCTAAATCTGTTGTGGCACAACTTTGAGTGTCGTTGGTTTTGGTTTCCAAGTTTGTTTTGGTCCAAACTTGTTTGACTTTTGTGTCTTAATCTCGACTTTCTTTTTATTTTCAATATCAACAGGCTTTGAATGTGGACACATGCGACCAAGATGTCCAATTTGATCACACTTAAAGCATGTTCTCTTGGAAACATCTTTAGCCTGTTGTTTTTGTTTCTTTTGAGCGTAGAACTCTTCATTAGTCTGTCAACTAAATTGGAGTTCAATCTCTTATTCTGAACTTGTTCCGTGAACAAAGTTCGTTCGTTTATGAAGATTTGTCTTTCCAAATCGTTTCTTTTGATTCTGTTTCTTTTTATAACCCAACCCAGCCTTCATGTTTTTCTTTTTGTAACTAGGTTTGTTATAAAAAGTTTTCTTGCTCTTTTCAGCAAATTTTGCAATTTTAGACTTCTCAATCTCTACCAATTTGAAAACTTTATCTGAAATCACATTTTGAATCGGAAATTCAATGTCTGAGAATAATTTGTCCAATCCAATCATGGTATATGCCAATCCTGTTGGATCATCATTCGCATTTTTCTCTGATTTTGAATTTTTAAGATAACTTTCATGAAAACTTCCCTCATTTTCATCATGTGACTCGGACTTATCTGTTTTGGTAGACTCCTCTGTCAGATCGCTTTCAACAACCTTACCTACCACCTCTGAATCACCAAGATCATCAGATTTGGTGTAAGTCACAACCATGTTGTCAGGTAATTGGTCAACCATGTTAATTGCTTTATCCACCTTCTCATTATCATAGAATGTATAATTATTCTCCAACGGTGGTGGAACATGATGATATTCTGACCCAATTCATTTTTTGTTCTTTTCAGACTCTTTACCATCTGGTCTGATGTTGAAAATACGTTCCAGAATATACGAAGAAGCATGATAACTTTGAAGTATATTAACCATTTTTTTCTTTTTCAGCCAGTTTTTGTTTAAGTTTAGCAACATCGTCAATATATTGATTTATAACCAGTTGTTTTCCTTCATATCTGGCTTCAAGAAATTTAGTTGTTTTCTGACATGCTGACAATCTATCATCCAGACTTTTAACGCTACTCTTAAAAGTTTCATAAGCTTCTTTTATAGTGTCATATGACAATTCATTCCATCATATTCTTTTTGCAACTCTTGAATAGTTTTATCTTTTTGAACTCATTCGTTGCAATCAGCTAAACACTTTTGTTTCAAAATTTTGTTTTCTTTTTCAAGATTTTCACATTTTAGTGTTAGCTCTTTTTCTTTTCTTTCAAAAACTTTTCATTTTCAAGCATTTCGTTACATTTTTCTTTGAAAATACGTTCTATTTTAGTAAATTCAATGTCTCTGGATCTCAGATTTTTATCCTTTTCAGTACAAGCCCTGCACGTTTCCATGCATTTCTTGCACTGTTCATCAGTTTTATTTTCAATTTCATCAATTTTATCAGTTGACTTAGCATTATCAGACGACTTAGTAAATTCAGTTTGAATTGTTACCTCAATGTGATCTTCTTCTGGTGTGTTGTCAGCCGTTTTTTTCTTCAGAATTTCTTCTTTCAGCTTCTTGCTTTCATCAACGATCTCTTCAATAGTCTTCTTCTTCTTCTCAACACTTGCATAGATCACCTTCTTTATGCCCTTCTCTACCTTTTCTCTGTAGTTAGGAATTTCTTCCAGCCCTTTACACCAAACTCCCATAGTTGGAATAGCAGCAACAAGTGCTTCAAAATCTACTTTTTCAGGATCAACTGTTGGGTTTCCTTGAGGATCAACAAAGCATTCTCTCTATTTATCCCATCTGTTTTCACGCTTTGCTTCTATAAATGCCTTGTTTACTTTACTCAAATACGCTCGTGCATGATTTTCTTCTCGACTCTCTTTGAACTCAGCAACCAAAGCATGTTTCTCTTTTGGAATATATTTACTCCAATTAAACCCCTCGTGATCCTAAATTGTCACACATGCATGTTTTCTCTCTTTTGATGACCCTTCCTCAATCTGCTTTTGATTTGTTCTTGATGGTTGCTCGTTGTTGCGATGATAGATGGCTTTCTTGTAGTAATCTTCGTGAAAAGGATTCACACTATCATCTGCTTTGTTATTGGAACATTCTCTTTTGAAGTGCCCCTTTTGTTCACACTTGAAACAAGTGACTTTAGCTTTATCAAACCCTATCTTCATGTCTGTACCTTCAAGACATTTCCTACCGGTGATCTCCATAAAATGTTGAGCTCTCCTGATTACGCTAGCCATACACCACCTGATATCCATGAGCTCCATCTCTTCTGGATCTACCTGATCGTAATCTTCCTTTGTCATTTTTAGATTACCTATCCTGTCTGCGATTAGACCTTCATAAGATTCTAGAACAGAAGCCAAGAAACTCATGTGTTGTTTAGCGAAATCAGTGTTCAGATTTGGAGAATATTTCCAGTTCTGACTCGGATTGGATTTAGATGATGAGGATGATGAATGATATCCCGAATCATAACTCGGAGGTTTGCTCTTTGAAGAATCACCAGCGTTGTCAGTACTAAACGCTGTACCTATCTTTGGTGACTAAATGTTCAGCAGCATACTACGTCGGTAATACAAATCAGCATTATGCTGGTAACTTGAACTAGTCATTTTGTTTTGCTTTTGTAATTCTAGATCATAACTTTCAAGTTTCTCAATCAGGCCATCCAAAGTAATCTCATCAAATTTAGCATCATTTTTCAGCATTATCACAAACGTTTTCCAATCTTCAACGTGCGGCAATGCCTCAACTAGTTTATCAATAATATCTTCTCTATCCTTCTTGATTCTTGTTTTGGTCAAAAATCACACAAGGATAATGTAACCAAATCTGATTTTTGTGAGGTATGATGCTTGGTTAATTGGACAAATGTATGAACAACAAAAATGTGAAATGAGCGATGAACACAAGGATTTATACGAGGAAAAAGCCCTTGATCAATGAATGATCTCCGGCATAAAAAACCTCGGATAGTGAAAACTATCACTATCAACTATATTGAATAAACAAGTTTACAACTTCGGAAGTATCGAGCTTGATACAATGAATTCTAGTGTGTGTGTATTCGAGAGATAGTAACAGAAATGATGTACGTTCACCAGAGTGCAAGTGGTTTTTAAATTTAGCTCAATACCCCTCTTAGCTTAGCTAAAAATATCCTAACTAACTATCTGAAAAATCAGCCATTCACCCACGATCACCACCAACGGTCTTCAGCTTGTGCACATGTCAAAAATAAAGAGCATATTCCCCTGGAATCTCGGATGGAATAAGTTCTCTTTGAAACATACCTGCAAAACAAGCCAGAAGGTGATGGAAACAATTGTTAGTTTAGGATAATAATGAGGATCCTAGATCCTTATTCTTGCAGCATCTTCTGAGGATCCTTAATTCAAACTGAACTGAGGATCCGTGATCCAAGCTACACTTGAGGATCCGTGATCCATAAGCTGTGAAATTCTATCCCTAACAATTGCCCCCAAACATGACTAGTTGATATCTAATTAGATAGTCATGTTTCAACTTAATTCGGACTAGCCGTTGCTTATGGATATAGCCGTTGTGATGCTGATGTCAGCAGTTATCATCTCCTGCAAAAATAATCATTATAAATAGATAAGGAATAAGGATCAAATCTTGCATTTATATTCGCGATCCTCTCCTTTAAATCCACATTCGAAGATCTTAGCAGGTAATCCCTTATCTCTTCTCTAATCCTCTTCTTTCCAGTCCCCTGTTCTTCGTATAATCCATGGCAAAGATGAATACCAGATCCTCCCCTGCTAAGGATCCTAAAAAAGAGAGCCCTCCGAAGAGTCAGGGCATAAACAAAAGCCCTTCAATGGAACTCTGTCGTTTCACCAATCCTGAGATTGATCGGTTACGTCACTGTTTTCCAGAAGGCACCATTTTCAGACCCTTCGACTCTTCCATGAAGAGTGATTGTATTTCGGATGTCTGGATCACCTTTCCTGAAATCCCTTTCTAGATTGGCTTCACATATCCTTTCCCTCTTCTCACCCAAAGCTTTTTCACACTCACTGGTTTGTGCTACATCCAAGCCATGCCGATGGTGTAGAGAGTCTTGTACACACTCGAGCATATTGTTGAACAAGAGGGAATCGACATAGGCTTGTCTGAGTTGAGCCAGTTATATAATCTTGTTAACCATGGTTCTCAACATTTTCTCTTCAAGTCCAAACCCCAACAAGCACATCCAATTCTGAAAACCACTAAGAACGACTCCAACTGGAGGAACCAGTTCTTCTTCATAAGAAGGGACTCCATCCCAAACGGGAGTCATCTTCCCAAGAAGTGGACCACCCAGGGTAGGATATGGGATCCTTGGTCAAGGCCCATGGTAGGATTCTTCTTTTCTGTTAAGGATAACTGATCCTTCTTTTTTGTTGTGCATCTATCTCATTCTCTCACATCCAAGAATCTCCTGTCACAAGAGAGAGGATTACTGCTTTTTGGAAGCTTGACCCTGCCATAAGAAAATTTCAAGCCAAAGCAGAGGATTCTCAAGAGATCTCCTCTAGTTCCTACACAATGTCGAGTAAGTATCCATATTTATATGTAAATAAATGTTTAAATGAATATAAGATATGAATACTTATCTGTGAACTATATTCGTAGGCGCTGCCAAATCTTCCAAGTCTGCTTCAAGATTCAGTGTGGGTGACATCCAAGAATATGTATCCCCTAGGTCTCTTAAGAGAGAGTTGGCTGCAAGCCAAAGCATCCCTGAGACCAAAGGCACTAGCACCAGGGGTAAAGGAACTAAAAGGAAGAAGCCTGCTGAACCCACTGAAGGCCTACCTCTGATGGAACGTCAGGTTCAAGAATATGTCTCCGAGGTAAGGATTTTATATCCTAAAATTTGAACTTCTTTTGAGGATATAGGATCCTGAATACTGAATTCTTTTATTGCAGAAATTCGCTGAAGTCCAGATCCTCATTAACCAACATGTTGCTGAAGCTGAACAAAAGAGTCTTGACCTCCAGGCCATTGCAGTTGCCAAGATAAAAATGTGACAACTGTCACTTTTCTGTACATTCCGTACACTAATTGAACAGTAATATGTGCTTTAATAACTGTGCATGATCTAGTATACAAGACAAATGAATTTCTGATTACTGTTATATACATACAATGGCATTTCATGTTGCAAGACTTTTATCATTACTACATGCAACACGATAAAGTTCTAATAATGCACAGAACAGAATTGGCACCATTATCAGACAAACTAAAAGCACTGACGGGAGTTCAGTACATAGACAGACAGTGTTTTGAGGCCCAGTATGAACCAGAGACTACGTACTACACTAGTATAGTGTGTAGGGAAGTAAGGACCACAAAACTGCTTTTCTAGGTGATAGATAAAGTGCCAGAAAATGCCTAAAACCCACATAAAGTGCAGAATTCTACATAAATCAGCAAAATTCACCATTTTAACAAGTTTATTACATGTAAAAATATGACTAAATGGTCCTGAATGCTTTCCTAAGTGTCGGGAATTAAAAGTGTCACAAAAGTGTACATAAAGAACACTAAACGGAATAGTTTGACACTTTAACTAACCGGTATCTAACCGAACAACCGGACATTACCCGAAAAACCAAAATTATACTAGAAGCATTGTTTTATTATTTCTGAGCTAGTTATGATCCCCGAACACCCTAACACACTATATAACATAATATATGCATAACACTAAAACACTACTCTTGAAATCTAACTAGATCTCTTAATTTATCATCACAAACTAACCAAATACCCCCCCCCCCCCTCATATTCACGGCATCAAGGTGGCCCCACCACCATAATCTTATGAGATTTCTTTTGATTTCATAAGATCTTATGAAGATTGTTAGTAGATCTTGTATTGTACTAATGAGACATAATATCCTTTGGTTAAACTCTAAACATGAATATAAGTAAGATATGGAAGAACCTAATCTCATTCTCTTTCACCCACTCAACACCCACTTAACTCTCTCCCTCTCCTCCTCCCCTACGGCCGTGAACCACCACCCACCAACCCACCATCTTCAAATCTTGTTCTACCAATCTAAGGTGCTACAAGGGTGTAAGAAGCAAGGATAAGAAGTCTAGAAGCAATGGAGATTGAAGGACCTTTCCCATTAGCTTTTATCCCCCACATTTGTCATCTACAACATCAAGTGTTCTTCCCTAGCCTTGTGCTAGTAGTAAGGCCCTCATAATCCTTTGTTACTTCATATATTGTTGGTTAAAAGATGACATACAATGTTAATCTTGTTGAACATTAAAAGACATATTCATAAAACTCTAACATAAGCTTGTCATATGATGAACTCTTGATGAAATAATGTTGTTTAGTGAATGTATGATACTTGATTGTTGTTTGCTTGGGATTATGATATTGATCATCATAAGGAGCTTGCTAGATTTTGACTAAACACATGATCTAGCAAGTGAGAGGATGATTATGTGACAAAACAAGATGATCATCCTCATATATAAGCATGAACTTGAATAATAAAAGTTGTTTTTATGTGATGATGATTTAAACAAAATACAAGTCTTGTGAGTGGATGATTTCTAAAATAGTTTTCCAAGGAAACCAAGCTAAATCACAAAGATTTACATGAACATTGTTTTAAAAAGAACCAATCATGTTTCTAGTGTTGAAACAAGTATAAGAACACTTTGTTTACAAGAAAAATTCAAAAGAATGATTTTTGGAAAAATCATCTAACAAGTTGTAAACACTTAAATCTTTTAAGAATGAGATTTTTAAAGAAGTGAACACACTTTAAAGGGTAACTAAACCTACTAAACACACTACCAAGTTACTACAAGTTTTTATGAAAGTTCAAGTTCATGATTATTATGTAGATAGCTTTGTTTTAGCACTTGGTGAGTGTAGATTAATTGTGGATTGTTTGTGATGATTTTGAAAAGAAAATGATATGCTTTGATAGCATGGACACCTCCATTTTTAGGGGAAACTATGGCAAAATTTTCTAAAAATATAAACACTTAGAAAAATACTTTCTAAACAAATACTTACAAGTGTGTTTTAACTATGGTTTTCAATATAAACTTTGCCATAGATTTTGTTACAAAAATACAAGTATCGGAGTTTGGTTTATATAAATAAAAATGGGTAAATATGTATTTAGAATATATATTTACATTAAGGACACATTGTGTGATTATTTGTATACTTTGTGCATTAGTTATATTATTTCAGGATTTAAAGTAATATAACTTAATAAAATACCAAGAAATTAGAATCCAAAATAATACCAAAAATCACAAGAAATCAAATATATAAGTTACACACATAATATTGCGAAACCGAACGATAGAACGTAACTTACAAGTATTCCGGAAAATACATTTATGAGCATGTTTTTGGTAAATATTATTTTGGATACGAAAGAAATGAAAATATGATTTTTATAAATATTACCAAGTTATATCATATTTTCGACGAGGAGAAAATATATTATTTTTGGAAGTTAAAATATATTTTCTTGGAATATTTAGAAGATATATGATTTTTGGGAAAAATATATATTTTCTTGAAATACATTATTTTTGGGACAAAATAAGTTTATATATATATTTTCTAAGTTAGACTTGGAAATATATTATTTTGGGACTACAAATACAAGAATACGAATACACATGTATAAGATACCCCCATCCTTGGGAAGAAAATACGAAAATAAATACTTGAGAAGTAATGTTACAAAAATATTGTTTTACAATTATTCCAAAATTAAATATAATTTAAAGTTAAAATAATTATTATTTTAACAAGTAATTATAACTTGGAATAAGATTGGAGACATAAAAGAAACGTAACTCAAAAACGTAAATACTAAGGCAAGGCAAGGCACGGCCCGTTCGTCTAATAGACCCTAGTACGTTGTAGGGAGTCGTGTTTGCTGAAGAGATTTGAGTTACGAGTACTGAAGACGCAAAACAGTGAGTTCATGCTCCCCATTTTCTCTTAACTGTTTTTGGTTTTATAACTCTCAGGGGTGGAATACATGTTACGTATGCTTAAACGGTATGAAATGAACTATTAAATCATGTGAGCATAGCTTAAATTTGAAATGCCATTAATTCATAATTAGGGACGAAGGTTAGATCTAACGGGTACGGCCGAGCCCCACTCATGGTCCTCATGTGATCACTTGAGTGCTTCGGTGTCCCAGTCGAGGGAAATCGACATAGTCAAGGGAAATTGACATAGTCAAGGTAAATTGACATAGTCGAAGGGAAATTCGACATAGTCGAAGGGAAATTCGACATAGTCGAGGGAAATCAACATAGTCGAGGGAAAATCGACAAGGGTATAAGCCTACTCATTTCGAGTGCTCCTTATGTCCTCACATGCCTTAATGTCCTTGTAAAACATTTATTTGGTATGTTCATACACGCTTTTCATACCTGTTTTCAAAGGAGTCTCTCAAAGGTTTACAAGTTTACCAGTACTCACACAAAACGCATGAACTCGCTCAACTTTTGTTGATGTTTTCCAAAATTACATGTATTTCAGGTGACAGGTTGGATCTTGGGCGCGGGTGATGTTTCTAGAAGTAGACTTCAAGTTTAGATGTCATCCACTTTTGTTGGTTTATAACCTAGTCGAAGGTTGTGTTTTAAAACTTAAATAACCGGTGTTTGTAATACTCAAAATTTCATGAATGGATGAACATCGTTTTGATCATGTAGTTGTTTATTATGATTGAATGCAATGATATTAAACTAGTCACACATCATACGCTTCCGCAAAAGTCAGGGTGTGACAGTTTGGTATCAGAGCTTCGATTGTAGTGAACTAGGATTCCTTCTCGAGTCTAGACTACAATCACCAGAACTCTCTCACAAAAACATTTTTACAAAAAAAGTTTTTCATTGCATTCACGTAAGCGTCAAGATCCATGAGTCAAACATTTTTCAAAGAAGAGACAAGGCAAGGACATTAGTAGGGAGGAGAATACCCCAAAATAAGGTGCCAACTAAGGCATAGTCTACACGAGTTAGACTTGCCAAAGATAAAATGACCCCCCCCCCCCAAAAGATAAACAAGAGTTATATGTGATATGATGCATCAAATTGCCTGTTTGTGCTAAGTAACATATTGGTTTATTGATATATACATACGAATAAGTGTAAGAAATGATTATTGACGTGAATAAGATACCTTCGACTCCTAATCCTATTATTATTCTTACTCGCACGATGAAGCTATCGACCTCGCCTTCATTGCAAAACTCATGGCTGGAGTGATTACCAAACGAGATTCTGAGCTTGCTTCCGTAGGAGATGGCTGCTCTTCCCTCTCGATCATGAAGGTGCCTGACTACGGTAGTGATGGCGAGGCGGAGGCGGCAACCTTGAACAACTTCTTAATCAGCAGGACAAGGTCCCTGCGGCTTTTGTGAAGCGAGATTGACGACACACTTGACCAAGACAAGGAAGATGAAGTATTCATCTTAAAGGTGCCCCTCCAACTGCTAGGAATTCTCCTTATCCCTATTTCATTTAATCATCGTGCCTGTTCGCGCATAACAATAGCGAATGTCAGCGCGTGGATCACCACAATGGTCCTTTCCATGTCAGAGGTATAAGGACAGTAGTGTCCCCTCATTGGTTGATCATCTGCTTAGACGAGGGAAAATTGGGGTAACTGTGCAAGACAATTTATTATTACGGGGGCCCACGTAATAATGACTTGTAGTGCATGGAAATCCTGGTGGACTCTGCGGGTCAGGTTAATGATCACCATCCCTCCATAAATAATCTATAGGTGTTCACACCTTCATCAGGTAGAACAAGACGTAGACCATTGTTTTAGCACTTTATAAAGTAGGAAACCTGTCTTTGCCTACTTCATGTCTGACACTTCTACCCGTGTACGAGACGTTTGAGAACCGATATTTAAGCAAGTGAAGATGGATAACATTCGGAAAGATTCAGTGACGTTACACTCTCTATCACCCCTACATGGACAACCCCTATCTCAGGGAAAGCATACCCGTCTTGTAAATCTATGTAGAAGGAAAACAACTACCACTTCATGAAACTTGTATGACCGAGGCGATGTAGCCTCGAGTTCATTTTATTTTTCCCATTACAAACAATAAGCCAAGTTGCCAAGCCTATGTGGAGTCTCAGTAATTGTTTCCTCGCTCATACATTGTTGATTATATATGCATGTAATATTGGGTGATTTCATGTTGGCTTATGGTACTATGTACCTCATAGACAATTATGGAATGTTGTCAAACCTACCTCATACCTTTTGACAGAAGAGAATGCCGCCCAGACATGATACAAACACCAGTACATTACCAAGGACAGAAGTCGAGCTTCAAGAACGCATCTCACAGGCAATTGCACGACATGAAGCCCTCTGCTCTAAACATAGCGGTGGCACTACCGGAAATAACCCTCCAACTGGCTGCACTTACAAACAGTTCCTGGACTGCAAGCCATTAAACTTTGACGGCACAGGAGGCGCCGTTGCATTTATTCGTTGGGCAGAAAAGACTGACTCCGTTCTAAGAATGAGTAACTGTTCACCCCAGCAGAGTGTTACCTTTATCTCAAGGTTGTTTTTGGATGGCGTACTCTCCTGGTGGAACCTTCAGGTTCAGACCCTTGGTGCAGATGCTGCTTATGCACTGAGCTGGGATGAGCTCAAGGAAATGATGGAGAAGAAATACTATTCTAGGGCTGAAATTCAAAAGCTTGAGGTGGAGTTCTGGAATTTGAAAATGGACGGGCCGAAGATTTCTGAATACGTCCAGCGATTTCACGACTTGTCTAGGGTCGTTCCCTACTTAGTCAAGCCGGAATTCAAGAGAATTGAGCGATTCATTTGGGGACTTGCACCTCAAATTAGGAGCATGGATACTACCTCAAAGCCCCCAACCATCGCAGAGGCTATCGATTTGAGTGTCACTCTTACTGAAGAAGCTCTACGCATGGGAAATTTTTTGGAATCTAAGGACAACAAGAAAGAGACTCATGTGGAGTCATCAGGCAACAAGAAGAGGAAGTCTTCAAACCTAAAGATAGGCACCCAAGTCAGCTATGGAAGCTCTAAACCTAACAAAAGAAAGGAAGTGAATCCGCCCTGTGACAGGAAGGCTTATGGAGCCACTAAAAAGGCCGGAGGTAAGGTTTACTTAGGGACCAAGCCGAGGTGTGAGGAATGCAATTTTTATCATGAAGGTCGATGTCTGAGGCCTAAGTGTGGAAAGTGTGGAAAGGAAGGGCACAGCAAGGATGCCTGTTGGGCGAAGGATCCAGACGGAAGAGATAATGGGAAAATTCCAGGCTGCTACAGGTGTGGTGAAGCAGGGCACTTTAGGAAAGATTGCCCTAGGAAGAACCAAGCAAGGAAGGGTCTTCACGATCAGAGCTCGAGAAGCGCGCAAGGATCCAGATGCGGTTACGGGTACGTTCCCTATTAACCAACCTTATGCATCTATTTTTGATTAATATTGGCACCAATTTTAACCTTGCATGCTTAGAACTTAAGAAACTGCTTGGCCTAGTTTCGAGTAGAATAGACGTCCTGTATTCTTTAGAAATGGGCAGATAGAAGGCTAGTTTAAGCAGACGAAGTGATTAAGGATTATATTTTGGGGGACTCAGAAGGCCGGAACCTTCTGTTACCATTAACTTGGGAGGTCATGATATGATAGTCAGCATGGATTGGATATCCAAGCATAGAGCTGAAGTCGTTCGATTTAAGGAAAATCAGTCGCATCCCTCTTGCGAATGATGAAACATTTATAGTACACAACCTTCTTGCAATAGGTGCAAGGGTACTAGACCGTGGGTCTGCGACATCTCACATTGGTCGAAGAGACAACAGAAGCGCCTCCGAGTAGACTGCATTGCCTCCCTAGCTCATGTTGCCGATAAGGAAACCAAGGATCTGGAGCTAGAAGACAACCCCGTGGTGGAGGAATTTCCAGAAGCCTTTCCTGAAGACTTGCCAAGAATACCCCTCAACAACAAGAGGAGTTTAGGATAAGCCTAGTGCCAGGAACGACACTGGTGACAGATGACGCTTTACCGACTAGCTTCGTCCAAGGTACATGAACCTCCAATGTAACTGCAAGAGCTGCTAGACAGAGGGAATTAAGGACATGACATCCTTAGTTAAGGACACAAGAAGAAAGTTGACAATTTCCACTTTGCATCAATTCCAGAGAATTGGATATCAAGGATCGGTATCTTTTGCCAAGGATCGATGACATGAACAGACCAATCGTCAGGTTCTAGGTACCACTCAAAGATCGACTTGAGGACAGGATGTCCTCAACTGTGAATACAAGAAGAAAATATCCCTAAAACGACCTTTAGGACTCGCTTCGAGCGTTACGAGTTCCTTGTCATACCATTTGGCTTAACACATGCATCAACAGTATTCATGGACCTCATGAATCGAATGTGTAAGCCATATCTAGATAGATCATGATTATATTTATTGACTACATTCTTATATGCCCAACGACCAAGGAAGGTCGTGAGCAACATCTGCAATTTATCTTGCGACTCTTAGAGAAAGAACAGTTATGTGCTAGGATATCGAAGGGCGGATTTCGAATTCGCGAGGTAAGAACTTTAGGATACATGGTGGATAAGAATGAGATTCATGCCAACCCTGCAATCAAGAGCTAAAGAGTTAGAGTTGCAATTATGTGACGCTTCTCGACAAAGTCTCGATTGCGCGTCGATGCAACGAGACCACGACATTGCATACGCGTCACGTTGATTAAGGGATCATGAGAATAAACCTTGATCTAGAAATAGTAATTGCGCGTCGCAAACTTGACGTCATTACCTGTAAGAAAACGTTGCACGACCTTTACTGATCACAAGGGTTGTAGCACACCGTTGATCGTAAGAACTTAAATATTAACGAAGATGAACTGAGCTACTGAACGATGCAGACTGTATGGACATGTTACGTGCTTGTGTGGTAAACTTTGATGAAAAGTTGGAACACTCACTTGCCCTTAGTGGAGTTTTCCTACAACAGTATTTATCACACCGTTGTTTAAATCGCTTCGTGTGAAGCTTTAGATGGAACATAATAAGTCGATCCCCGTTGTGTTAAACGGAGACCGGAGATAAACAATCTACTGGCCCGAGTTGGTTCAGGAAAAATTAGAGGCAAGATCGTTCAGATACGTGATCATATCAAGACAGCCAGCGGAATACAGAAAGATTGCGCCGACGAGCGGCAGAAATCGTAGGAATTTGAGATAAGAAGTATGGCTTTAATGGGAGCCTCGCCTTGAGAAGGCGTGATGCGATTTGGAAAACGTGGAAAGTTGGACCCCCGGTATATTAGACCTTTCAAGATCCTGGTAGGGATCGGGACCATTGCTCACAAGCTGAAACTTCCAGAAAAGATCAGTAGTGATCGCGACACATTCTGTCTAGTCTTTAGAGGAGTCTGACTCAAGGAACAGTCGTTGTTCCCACAAACAAGATTCACGTCAACGACAAACTCCAATTTAATATAGAACCTGTTAAGGATGCGGACTAAGAGTCCACAAAACACAGAGAAGACATAGTTGATTTACTTGAGTACGTTAGAATTCATATCATGACCCAGAGTTACATGGGAACATGACGAAAAATTTTAAACCTAAGTGACCACATTTGATTCACAACTCCCCTGCGATCGATGGCATCGCTTGAATTTCGGGACGAAATTCTTTTAACGGGGGGAGTCTGTGACAACTGTCACTTTTCCGTACATTCCGTACACTAATTGAATAGTAATCTGTGCTTCAATAACTGTGCATGATCTAGTTTACAAGACAAATGAATTTCTGATTACTGTTATATACATACAATGGCATTTCATGTTGCAAGACTTTTATCATTACTTCATGCAACACGATATAGTTCTAATAATGCACATAACAGAATTGGCACCGTTATCAGACAAACTAAAAGCACTGACGGGAGTTCAGTACATAGACAGACAGTGTTTTGAGGCCCAGTATGAACCAGAGTCTACGTACTACACTAGTATAGTGTGTAGGGAAATAAGGACCACAAAACTGCTTTTCTTGGTGATAGATAAAGTGCCGGAAAGTGCCTAAACCCACATAAAGTGCAAAATTTTGCATAAATCAGCAAAATTCACCATTTTAACAAGTTTATTACATGTAAAAATAGGACTAAATGGTCCAGAATGCTTTCCTAAGTGTCGGGAATTAAAAGTGTCACAAAAGGGTACATAAAGAACACTAAACGGAATAGTTTGACACTTTAACGAACCGGTATCTAACCGAACAACCGGACATTACCCGAAACACCAAAATTATACTAGAAGCATTGTTTTATTATTTCTGAGCTAGTTATGATCCCCGAACACCCTAACACACTATATAACATATTATATGCATAACACTAAAACACTACTCTTGAAATCTAACTAGATCTCTTAATTTACCATCACAAACTAACCAAATACCCCCCCCCCCCTCATGTTCACGGAATCAAGGTGGCCCCACCACCATAATCTTATGAGATTTCTTTTGATTTCATAAGATCTTATGAAGATTGTTAGTAGATCTTGTATTGTACTAATGAGACATAATATCCTTTGGTTAAACTCTAAACATGAATATAAGTAAGATATGGAAGAACCTAATCTCATTCTCTTTCACCCACTCAACACCCACTTAACTCTCTCCCTCTCCTCCTCCCCTACGGCCGTGAACCACCACCCTCCAACCCACCATCTTCAAATCTTGTTCTACCAATCTAAGGTGCTACAAGGGTGTAAGAAGCAAGGATAAGAAGTCTAGAAGCAACGGAGATTGAAGGATCTCTCCCATTAGCTTTTATCCCCCACGTTTGTCATCTACAACATCAAGTGTTCTTCCCTAGCCTTGTGCTAGTAGTAAGGCCCTCATAATCCTTTGTTACTTCATATATTGTTGGTTAAAAGATGATATACAATGTTAATCTTGTTGAACATTAAAAGACATATTCATAAAACTCTAACATAAGCTTGTCATATGATGAACTCTTGATGAAATAATGTTGTTTAGTGAATGTATGATACTTGATTGTTGTTTTCTTGGGATTATGATATTGATCATCATAAGGAGCTTGCTAGATTGTGATTAAACACATGATCTAGCAAGTGAGAGGATGATTATGTGACAAAACAAGATGATCATCCTCATATATAAGCATGAACTTGAATAATAAAAGTTGTTTTCATGTGATGATGATTTAAACAAAATACAAGTCTTGTGAGTGGATGATTTCTAAAATAGTTTTCCAAGGAAACCAAGCTAAATCACAAAGATTTACATGAACATTGTTTTAAAAAGAACCAATCATGTTTCTAGTGTTGAAACAAGTATAAGAACACTTTGTTTACAAGAAAAATTCAAAAGAATGATTTTTGGAAAAATCATCTAACAAGTTGTAAACACTCAAATCTTTTAAGAATGAGATTTTTAAAGAAGTGAACACACTTTAAAGGGTAACTAAACCTACTAAACACACTACCAAGTTACTACAAGTTTTTATGAAAGTTCAAGTTCATGATTATTATGTAGATAACTTTGTTTTAGCACTTGGTGAGTGTAGATTAATTGTGGATTATTTGTGATGATTTTGAAAAGAAAATGATATGCTTTGATAGCATAGACACCTCCATTTTTAGGGGAAACTATGGCAAAATTTTCTAAAAATATAAACACTTAGAAAAATACTTTCTAAACAAATACTTACAAGTGTGTTTTAACTATGGTTTTCAATATAAACTTTGCCATAGATTTTGTTACAAAAATACAAGTATCGGAGTTTGGTTTTTATAAATAAAAATGGGTAAATATGTATTTAGAATATATATTTACATTAAGGACACACATAATATTGCGAAACCGAACGATAGAACGTAACTTACAAGTATTCCGGAAAATACATTTATGAGCAAATTTTTGGTAAATATTATTTTGGATACGAAAGAAATGAAAATATGATTTTTATAAATATTACCAAGTTATATCATATTTTCGACGAGGAGAAAATATATTATTTTTGGAAGTTAAAATATATTTTCTTGGAATATTTAGAAGATATATGATTTTTGGGAAAAATATATATTTTCTTGAAATACATTATTTTTGGGACAAAATAAGTTTATATATATATTTTCTAAGTTAGACTTGGAAATATATTATTTTGGGACTACAAATACAAGAATACGAATACACATCTATAAGATACCCCCATCATTGGGAAGGAAATACGAAAATAAATACTTGAGAAGTATTGTTACAAAAATATTGTTTGACAATTATTCCAAAATTAAATATAATTTAAAGTTAAAATAATTATTATTTTAACAAGTAATTATAACTTGGAATAAGATTGGAGACATAAAAGAAACGTAACTCAAAAAACGTAAATACTAAGGCAAGGCAAGGCACGGCCCGTTCGTCTAATAGACCCTAGTACGTTGTAGGGAGTCGTGTTTGCTGAAGAGATTTGAGTTACGAGTACCGAAGACGCAAAACAGTGAGTTCATGCTCCCCATTTTCTCTTAACTGTTTTTGGTTTTATAACTCTCGGGGGTGGAATACATGTTACGTATGCTTAAACGGTATGAAATGAACTATTAAATCATGTGAGCATAGCTTAAATTTGAAATGCCATTAATTCATAATTAGGGACGAAGGTTAGATCTAACGGGTACGGCCGAGCCCCAATCATGGTCCTCATGTGATCAATTGAGTGCTTCGGTGTCCCAGTCGAGGGAAATCGACATAGTCAAGGGAAATTTGACATAGTCGAAGGGAAATTCGACATAGTCGAGGGAAATCAACATAGTCGAGGGAAAATCGACAAGGGTATAAGCCTACTCATTTCGAGTGCTCCTTATGTCCTCACATGCCTTAATGTCCTTGTAAAACATTTATTTGGTATGTTCAGACACACTTTTCATACCTGTTTTCAAAGGAGTCTCTCAAAGGTTTACAAGTGTCACACCCCGATTTCCACGTGTCACCGGTGGGCCCGGTGGGGGAGTATCGTGACGTGGTTGGCAACATAATAGTCAAACAACACAATATTTAATATGCATAGCGGAAGCAAAAGATAATTATTATTACGTTCCGAATATAAGTAATGTCAAAGTATTACAACGGAAGGTAAAGGATCCACAGGCGGATCAATAAAAGAAAACTGTTCAACAGACTTTAGGCATCTAGAACTTGCAAGATTCCCTAGTGACGCCCTGAGCTCCCAGCCAATTACGCATAGTACCTGTCACTTAACCTTTTGGAAAATACGTCAGTTTACACTGGTAAATACAATTAACTGACTCATTTTGGAAAAAAGAGTTTGAAAAGTGATTCGAGTGCAAACGGCACAAAATATCTTGACACATTGATTAAAATGCACAGAGGCAAAATTAATCTTTTATACTTGGGAAAATTTTATTAATAAAAATCTTGTATCCGATTTACATGGTTGTCCAACATTTAGGGCCGGTGATTATACATTACAAGCCGGACAAGATTAATCGACACACCACAAATATAATCTCACAAGAAGATACCCTTACGAGTGAGTATACGTTATACATATGCAACAGGAGGTGTTTTACCTACACCTTGTGCTTACGTTGTGGCCATTCACTTTTTAAAATGAGCCAAGGATATCCAGGACACGGTCATTAACCCCCAATGTTATTTGTTATCAATCAATACAGATTAAAACGGGATTATGCAATTTAATCATCTCCGATTAAAAGGTTTCTACACCCGACCAAGCGGTATTTTTATAATACCGTATCCCAAGCCCGTATAAGGGAAAATAAGTTAAAAGTATTTACCTGAGCTAGCAATGCAATTTATACTCAGTCGTATATTCTAATCAGCAAGCACAAGTACTTCTACTGGGGCTCTCAATCTGGAACGAAGGTTTTATTAACCTATTAGATTCCTAACGGGTCTTATTTAAGTCGTAACTTAGACCAGTTAGTTTTAAGGAAGGTTTACGGTTCAAACGCATGATTAAGCGAAGACCGGAATAGAATGTGATTTAGACCCGACAAGTTTGAAGACTTGTATAATATGGGTAAACTAAACACATTCTGGATTTTGAGATAAAAAGGATAAGGTTTGACCCGTTTCGGCTAATTTATGCAAACTAGTTACATAAACCGAACCGAACACGCCAGAGGCGTAACGGGTAACCATATGGGTCCTAAACAGGTTTCCTAAGTTAATTATGCCTCAAATATGTTGTGACATCAGTAAGATGTCTCTCATTATGCCCGAAACGTTTTTAAACACAAACTAGGCCCCGTAGGGGTAGTTTGGTCATTTAAAAGGTTATAAAAGAGTTTAAGTATTTACCTGAGTTACAGGTCTGATATAATCAGAAAAAATACTTATTTTGATAAGTTATAACAGTAGGATAAAGTATATATGTGAAATTCATCAATTATAACCAAACTATGCACCGAAGGGGCATTTTGGTAATTTCACATAAGCCGTAAAGCTCAAAACTGAAGTCTGAGTTAAACAACTTTTGATTACTGTTAAAACATTATAAATTACCTAAAATATCAGTAGGTATCAACCCGTGTATGTCTAAAATAGTTCTAGTACATACTATGCGTTAAAAACGCTTAGAAAGGCGATTAGGAGCCGTTTCTGGGTTACGTACATAAAGCTGATATTTTTATTATTCCAGAAGGCTTAAATTAATTTATTTATTATTTAAGATCAGTAGCAAAAGGTTTGGAGTCGTTTAGATATGTAAAACTCATTTTATAGCCCGTTAGGGCAAAACCGACAATTACCGGATTAAGCCTACGACTATAAGTTATGCTCAGCCTAAAATTAAATAAAAATCTTCAAAAATCCCAAAATAATATATTACATCAGTGGGTAATAAGTTTGATATCAAAAAGTATGTTTAAATACGCTATATGCTAATTACGCCATTTTATTAACATAAAGCTTTCAATTTGCGCTAATGAGCATAACTCTCAATCTATACTTCAAACTGATGTTAAACTTTGCATACATGTTTATATATCAGTAATTAAAGTTTCTACACTTTTACATTTCCAAAAATCATGTTTTAAGGTAATAAGGGCATAATGGTCAACATATGAGCAATTAACGGAAACACGTAAACGAATGGGTCAATCAATGAACCAACCACAGAGGGTTATGCTAACATGTAGCCTGGTCCTAAGGAAGCTCTAAGGCATTTCCAAAATATGCCTAAACGGGTCAGAACTGAAAGTCAAAGTGAAAGTCAAACTATGTGACTTTCGGTTCCGAACCGGGTCTAAACAGGAAATAGTCGGGTTGAACAGGTTTGGACATGTTCTTACACTAATTTCTAAGTTATAACAATGATCAAACAGGTTACATATGTTCTAGATAGCTAATTATGCATAAATGACATTCTAAGCATTATGTTGACTTTTTAATTAAAAGTTTGACCCGACATTTGACCTGGTTAGGATGGTGATCAGGGGAAACCCTTTTGGGGTTTTATTACCCACATAAATACCAACTTATAACCACTTTTAATTCGAGATATGACTGAGCCGTTATAGACTAATCTCGAAGTCAAACCGTAATTACGACGGTTTGACTTTTAGCTAATTAAACAAGCTAAACTCAACTAAAGAAGGACCAGTAGACTTACAAGAGTCCTATGCACGACTTAAGATCAGTTGGACCTGCTTGAGAGCTCCAGAAATGATCCAAGAATGCAGATGAAGGTGTGAGGAGTGATTGTGAACTTGAAGCCCTTTTATAGTGAATTCACTCACCATAATGGATTGACAACTAAGTCTAGAGCTGACCACAACCTTCCAACATGTGTCCTAGTACTCTAGGATAGTTTAGGGGTCGCCCATGAGTGAGAAAAACCAATGAAATCGGTCATAATCACGAAAGAACAGGCTGTAGCCGGTTTTTGGGTTCTGGGCGTCGGACGCGGCCCGCCTCCCACTTTGCCGATTCTCATGCGGGCCGCTTGGCCCTTAAAATCAGATTTTAAATTTTCTTTTGTTTTGCAGGTTGACCTTTGGCTTCACGAAGGGGCAACTAGGGTTATTTCTTGCATTTTGACCCCCTTATGTTTACCCACAAGGGCCTTAGGACTTATACCCACTTTCCCAAGTCCCCGAACACTTCCGGTTGACCCGAAAAGTCTTAACTTTCAATGTTTGCACTTTAACCCCTCGCACACGAATGTGGTCATAACTTTCTCATACGATAACGAAACTTTATGCAATTTTAATCGTGCATTCTAGTGAGCATAATTAACAATTACAAAGCTTCGGGTTTGTCAAAAGGTCACTCAGAGGTATATCTTTAAACATGTTGACACATTTAACCCCTGTAGTTTGTAATCTCTCACTTTTAGCTTCGTATGATCCATGATTTATTCGTTTGATGTTATAAACATCATGTAGGGTTATTATGAAGTATATTTATTCACAGTTGACACTTAGAATACGTATATTCACATACTTTCCATGTTTGTCAACTTTAGTCCTTTCATGACATTCTTTCACACGTTCAAAATTTATGACACGTGTCAACACCTTATAGGACGTGAATTTTCGAGGTGTTACAACAAGTTTACCAGTACTCACACAAAACGCATGAACTCGCTCAACTTTTGTTGATGTTTTCCAAAATTACATGTATTTCAGGTGACAGGTTGGATCTTGGGCGCGGGTGTTGTTTCTAGAAGTAGACTTCAAGTTTAGATGTCATCCACTTTTGTTGGTTTATAACCTAGTCGAAGGTTGTGTTTTAAAACTTAAATAACCGGTGTTTGTAATACTCAAAATTTCATGAATGGATGAACATTGTTTTGATCATGTAGTTGTTTATTAGGATTGAATGCAATGATATTAAACCAGTCACACATCAAACGCTTCCGCAAAAGTCAGGGTGTGACAAAAAAGATCTCCCAGCTTGAAAAAGAGAACAAGGCA
The DNA here is from genome assembly GCA_030545235.1 of Helianthus tuberosus. Taxonomy (NCBI): domain Eukaryota; kingdom Viridiplantae; phylum Streptophyta; class Magnoliopsida; order Asterales; family Asteraceae; genus Helianthus; species Helianthus tuberosus. Next base: position 65,243,771 of record CM060392.1, on the reverse strand, counting down.
CTGCAAAAGGAGCTGCTTCTTGCTGAAATGATAGCCTAAAAGGAGAGGATAAAGGTCATGGAAGGGGCCAAACACTCTGCTGCTGTCGTGATGCTGAAGATCAAACTCCAGATGGCTAAGGAGGCTGCTGATCCTGCCTTTGATAGGTCTGAATGGAACTTGGAGGCCTGGGCAAAAAGGTTGGCTGAGCTTGGCGATGAGGATGAACCTGAGGAGGCACTAGCTCTTGAAGCCGAAGGCGTTGAGGTCAAGGATCCTGAGGAGCCAGCTGGTGGCAGTGGCAAGGGTGATGAAGAGAAGGCGATTGAGGCAGCGAAGGTGTAGGCTGCATGAATGGGCGATGATGGATATTTCTAGACGTGGCCGGAGCCCATTTTTTATGATTTGGTAGTTTATTTTGATGGTGTTTCAGTTTCAAACAATTATGGTCTGTAATAATTTGAACAATAGCTATTAGGGTTAAGGATCACTGATCCTTGGACAATAGGGGGTAGCAAAGGTGGATGGGTCCTTCTGTTTGTGGAGGATGAAGCCTTTGATGCCCCTCATCTTTTGATTGCCTGCACTTAACGAACCTTTAGTATGGACACCCTTTGCCAACCCAAGTGGACGGGCCATGTTTTGCTGGTAGAAACTTGGGTTGGCAATTTTGACAACCTTTTAAAGGGTTAACTTTGATAAATAAATAAAGCTTTAACTTTTGGCTATCTTTGTGTTGTTTATTTTGCATACATTTACTTGTCGATTGTTATTACATAATCTTAGAATTTATCAGTTATTGACAAAAGTATTAGTTGAATACCAAAATTAGTTTATATCAAATAGTTTAGGATATGATCAAGGATAAAGTATCCTTAAATCAAAAAGTTTGAAAAGCGAGATGATTTAGGATCATATATCATGTTGTCAAAGAATAAGGGTATAATTGATAAACCAAAAATAAAGTTAAAGTAAATAAGGATCATACCAGAGAATCCAAGTTAGGATCATATATCCTTAACACTTACAACTATGACAACTAAAAGATAAAATTTTGCAGAAAGTTAGGATCCTGGATCCTTAATTGTTTAGCTTTGGAAACCTGCAATAAGATGTAACTTGGGACTAAGCCAATTGTAAGAGAAAGTGTTAGTATCTGGGGACAAGCCCAACAATCTGGGGACAAGCCCAATAAGCTGGGTATAAGCCCAAAGGATCTTGTGTAAACTGGAGTATGGCCCAAACTGGCGACTATCCAAACTTAGTGACATGAAGATGCCAAAACCTTAGCTAACGTGAAAACATTAGAAACCTTAGGAACGGATGTATGGTACGTCTACCATTATACTTAGGATCCTAAATACAGCCAGTACAATGAAATTGTCAGCCCCTAAAGCGGCTACTAGTCCCATTGTGTTAGTGCATATGTCTGTTGACTTCGTCTTGTATCGAGTCATGTAATAGAATAGATAAATCAGGACACGACATTTGAGAGAAACGGGAAACAGGTCTGAACTAGCCACTTCACACGAAGTGACCAGTTCGTGCGACCTGGCCAGGTCGTGCGAAGTGGAACAGACCATGTGGACTGGTTCGTGCGATCTGGATCTCCTATATATAGGTGAGTCTTGGATTTCATTTGTAACTTTTGGATTCCAGTAGCGAAGCTGTGCTGAAGTGTCGTCAGCTCGTGTAAACAGTTTCAAATCAATACAAACGACAGTTAAAGTGATTCTTAGTGCATATCTAGCTGATATAACATCAATACGTCTGATTCCGCCTTTCGTATTGATCAAGAACTCTTCTGATCGACTCGTTTAGGTTGATCCCCGATCCTACAAGTGGTATCAGAGCTCAGGAGGAAGAGTTCTTACCATTTCAGCTTGATTTCTTCACAGACATCTGATTTCTACTCACTTTCTACACGTTTTTCTCAAAATTAACCGTGGAATCATGGTTAAAATGTTCTGATTTCGTGTTATAACTCGTAAAACATAGTTTTGAACAATCCGTGAACAAATCAGAACCAAATTCAACTTAAAAACTGATAAAAATTGACAAAATCATGAACTTTTGGACTTAGAATCATCAAACGAGGTGGATATTCATTCAATTCGTTTGAATTTTGAACCATATCGTGTGAAAATCACTCGTATTGTTCGAGATTAGATCTAGATCGCTTGAGATTCTCCAGATCGTGTGAAATATAGTCAGGTCGCACGAGCTAAATAGTCCAGGTCACACGGATTATTCAGGTCGTTTGAAAAAGTAATTCAGCTCGCACGATTTGAGCCAGATTGCACCAGTTCAGGTCGTACGCGGTATTTGAAAGTGATCCAGATCGTTTGGAAACTGATCAGGTTGTTTGAACCAGCTCGCACGAGTTGATCCAGCTCGCAGGGTTTGACATAGTGACTTTCCAGCTCGCTTGAACATTGTGTGTTTGTATACCTTTTATACCGAAATATGGATAACAAGTTTTACAACGCTTTTGCTACTGCTCCGACTGCTCCAGTTACCGTTGTTGAAATTGTTGGTATTGAGAATGAAACAGGAACTTTCCAAAAACCTCCAAAGCTTATGTATATTGAGGACTTTAAAGGATGGCAAGACCGTTTTGAAAACTGGGTGCAAGCTAATAAGTTTGATGCATGGGTTTCTTTAGAGAAAAATTATACTTTACTGAAAGATGATCTTGGAAATGAAAAAAAATTAAGTCAATTTTTACCTGATGAAAAATTAAAATACACAAGTGAAAAAATGATGATTAGCATTCTCCAACAAGCGGTAAAAGAAGATATTTTTGTTTTACTTCAATATGAGGGAACTGCTAGATCAATCTGGAAAGCGTTGATTAAAAAGTTTAAGGGTAGTGCTGATATGATAAAAAATAAACGAGCATTACTAAAAAAATCTTTTGATATGTTTACAGCTCTTGAAGGTGAAACAACAGGAATGATTATTGAGAGATATTGTCATCTTGACATGGAAATGAAAAGATTGGACATCAAGAAAGAAGATGATGAATGGGTTGATAAGCTAGCCGATGCGTTACCACAGAATGAATGGGGAACATATTTTTTGATTTTAAAGCATAACCGATAATTTGAAGACATGAATTTGAGTATGTTTATCCAGAAATTGGAAGAACATGAGCTATCAATTCGAAAAACCGCTACGATGAGAAGTCCGGGTGCTCAACAAGATGTTAGTTTATACTATAGAGGAAGTGAAGTTGAGACCACTCCGAGTCCAAAGATTCAGACTGCGTTCAGTGCTAATGGTACTTCCGGAACAAATGCAAACAATACAAATCAGAGCAGTGGATATTCTTTGTCTTATTCAAGTTTTGAACCAAATTTCTCAACACCAAGTTCTCAACAACAAAGTTCAACAAACTTTAATGGTCAAATTTTGCAATGCAATGTTACATTAAATATTCAAAATGGTCAAAATTTCTCTCCATATATTGCGAAGCAACACATGGCATCACTTGTTACTGTGTTAGAGTCGTATGAAAGCTTGGTTACTGGACGAATTGGCAATCCGATGCTCACTAAAGAGGATTACGATCAGATTGATTCTGAGGAACTTGAGTTGATGGACATCAAGTGGTGTTTAGCTAGCGTTTTGAGAAGAGCAGAAAAGTTCAAACAGATCACCGGAAGAGATGATCTTCGTGAAGCCGCTACATCTCAGCTAGGTTTTGACAAATCAAAGGTTACTTGTTTTCGTTGCCGAGAAAAAGGACATTTTAAACGAGAGTGTACAAACAGAGAAGCAACCAGAAGACAAGATCCTTTCGGAAACAACGATTATCATAGAAAAGCAATTTATCATCAGGTTGCTCAACAACCATATTAACAACAATCTTCACACTCATGTACTATTGAAGAATCAAAGTGTAAAGCTTGTTTTGGTCTGTTAGACCAAGAAGATGAAATGATTCCGAAAGATTTCAATTGGGATGACTATGATCCTTCTAGACCTTCAGTTTCTAAAGCATTTGTTGCTCGATTCTTTGAAGATTCAACCTCAGAAGAAGGAACAATCAAATCTAAGAACAGTCCTAGAAGACAACCGATTTTTAAATCTTCAGGAAGTGATGCAGACACTAATGATGAGGAAGAGTATATTAATAAAGCTGGAAAACAATTGGATCCTTATAGTTTTAATTTGTTTTTTGCAGATAAATTCAAGATATTGAAAAAGAAAAGGGCTGCTAGATTGAAGAGAGAAATGGAAGCAAGAAGGGTTGCTGAAGAAAAGACTGAAGTTAAGATGAAAGCTGATAAGGCAAAAGTTGAAGAAAAACCGACAGAGGAGGTCGAGGTTGAAGAGAGTGAAGTGAAGATAGAAGTTAAGAAAGAACCAATTGTGATTGAAAAAATAGTTGAAAATTTTGTTGAAGTTGAAAAGATTGTAGAGGTTGAAAAACCTTGTGCTAAGTGTTTAGAATCCTGCAAAGATTGTGCTGAAAAAGATACGAAGTATGCTGAATTGGAGAAGCTCAAAGAGAACTTATTGCACAATGTGAGAAGCATAAAGGAATCATATGATCTCCTAAGCAGCAAAGTGAACTTGTACAAAGGAGCTAGTGATGAGAATATTCAGATGAAGAATCTTCTGAAAGCAACAGTTCTTCAAAAGCAAACTGCAATCAACAAATACATTGAGATTGTTGCAGGGCTGAAACAAGAATTGGTAGCGATGACGATTATGTTATTGATCGCATTTATCCTACCGTTGCAGCTCATAAATTTGCAGAAGATGAAGAAAATTTTGGTAAGAAAACTGGTTTGAATTATAACAGAGTACCAAATCCAATGTGGGATGGCTATACCCCCCGACATTTTGAAAAGGTGGCTGAAGCACTCAATCTGAATCTGAAATCCGAGTCTATCGATGGATTACCAGATGATATTGATGTCGCCTTCACAGTGTCTGACACTGATCATGAGTCCGAGTTAATTAAGAAAGTGGTCGATCAGGTGTTGGAGAAAGATGAAGAGTCAAAGTCAGAGTCTAAATCTGAAAATTCGAGTTCATCAGACAGAAGTTCGAGTTCACCGGTCAAAAGGGTTTACAATAAAGATTTTCTAATATCAAAAAATAATTTGAATGACGAAACATTCAAAGTAGCATATACTTTGAATGATTCCGACAAATTATATTCTGATGAAGAATTTCCAATAAGAGGTGTTAAAACTGAAATGATTAACAAGGTTTTCAAATTAACGGAAATTAATATTTCTGAAATAAAAGATGTAAATCTTACTGAAAAACCTAAAAAATACACTTCAAGAGTTCAACAAAGATTAAACAAGAAAAAAGGTTACAGTTCTGGTTCTGGTTATCAAAAGAATCCAAACCATAACAGTAATTTCAAAAAGAAAGGTTTAGGCTTTATTCTACCTGAAAATCATAAAAATGAGAAAACTTATAAACCTAAAACTAAATTTGTTTCAGGAGCAAGTTCAGAAGAAGAGAAGGAGAAACCTTTCTGGAAGCAGTCAAACAAGGAGTTTCTCGCCGAAAAGCAAAAGAATGTGTTGAAAGAATCTGAACCAAGAATTGAAAGAAGAACCTGTTTCAAGTGTCAAGAGGTTGGACATATTGCTTGGAATTGCCCAAAGTCCATCAACACAAAACAGGGAGTTTCTTCTAATTCTAAATTGAAAGAAAAATGTGTTGATAAAAAGGAACAACCATTAGCAAAATTTAAGGAGTTCAAAAATTCAACTTTCGAAGTTGGTGAAAGTTCGAAACATTTTTACAAAATTTTCAAGTACATTAATGACTTTGTAAAACAAAGTTATTGGATGTTACAAAATGAATGCTTAAAGAATTTTGTGCGAAAGGTAATGGAGTTTGTGGTGTGTGTATTAAATGCTTAGCTCAACTCATTTAACCTTCTGGGTTGACATCTCTATTTATAGAGAGTCTGGATCATGAATAAACATTTGTTTATTCATTCACTTGCTCTGCATAAAGTGACTTTTTGGCATATTCATTGAATCGGTTATTGCCGACTTGCAACTTTTCAGTTGTGTTAGGGCTTATCTCTAATACAAGTTGGTCCACCAGAATTTCTAGTGACCAGCTTACCAGAATTCTGATGAAATTGTTCATCAGAAATTCTGATGATCAGACTTCATCAGAATGGTCTTGTCTGATTGTTTTCTTTGTCTTGATCACTTCCTGATACTTAGCTGAAGATGTATCTTGCATTTCTTCTTGCCACGTTATCATGTAGGCACCTTTTTAGTGATATTCTGGAAATGAATCTGATTCGTCAAAGTCAGAGGAGCCACTGGTTGTGCTAAATGATGAGAATTCCGTTCCGAAAATGGATGATGAAAATTTTCCACCATTGTCAAACGGAAACTTGAAATTGAAAATTGGTAAGATTGAGATTTCAGATCAATTCTTCTCTGATAAGAAAGAATTTGATGCTGAAAAAGCATTTAATGGTAAAATGCTGCATATTTTTGGTAAGATGGCTGATGGGAAGGTGAAGGGAGTAAAAGAATTTTATGAATCGAAAGTTGTTAAACCAAATGAGGATGGTTCACCCATGATTGATCAGGCATGGGTGAGATTCTTTAAAAAGTAAAATCCTGACTTGCCGAAGCTCCCAAGTTGGTAATCGTGGAGCATGAATCGGCATCATTCTTGAAAAATGTTTCTGTGAAAAACCTACAAGTGATAGTTATTACAAGTGGTTGAAAGAACAAAGTGATTAATGAATCCCCATCATGTATGAAATCAGCAAAACTAATTTTCTGGAAAAACCATTTTGATTAAAACAAACTTAAGTGTTTTGAAATCATAATGGGAAAATAGTTTGTTGTCAGGGGGAGTTCTAAATGTTTAAGCCAAGTGGATGGCGAATTGTAGCAATTCACATCAGTTTGTCATTTTATTTGTACAGTTTATTGCTTTTAATTTTCAAATTTTCCCGGAAAATCAAAAATTGAAACATATTTTTGAGTTTAGGGGGAGTAAAAAAATTTTAGAAATTTTGAAAATTTGAAAAACCAAAAACATCAAAAAATCAAAATGAGTTTTGTTGTGAAAAAGAGGAAATGATATTACATCAGTAGAAAATCACAGTACGCTAAAGAATTGGAAAGTTAAAATGTGATAAACGGTCTCACTAATGATATGCCAGTAGGTTTTTACACGCTTAGTAGATTGTTTTCGAGATATAAACCTAAATATCAAATACTTACTTATCTCGTAGGGAACATCTCTCGGATATATAGGTAACCCCTGAAATCTTGTTTGAAGGGCTTTCTATTTCTGACATACTAGGTCTTTGTGCGTGATGATATCTGGGGTATTATACCGGGACTTCTGATTTTGCGGGAGCAATAGCCTAGTCCTCGTATAATACTCTACACTGCTTTAATCATAAAGCCCACCCTCAGCATAAAAAATGATGAAACATTGAAAAATGCTAATCATGTGCTGTAGAAGAAAAGATCCCCAAACGGGACACACCTAAAAGTCGATCCATCATCTCTTTGTCTAAAAGGAAGTTCTAACCTGAGCTCTCATGGCCTCGCATTACCCATTTACAGATATCATTGGTGTACATTCACCTGTAAAACTGAATATAGGAGTCTGGATATGGGAGTATATTCTGAGGTGGGACACGCGAATAAGTTAAGTCCATTAAAACACTAATCTCGTATCTCGAATAAATTGAACTTTGTGTAAAAAATTAAGTGGATCAGTATACTGACAATCTAAGTGAATCGTTTAGATCTTAAAGTGTTTAAAGCTCAACGGTGCTAGTGATTTGTCAAAAACTGATATGATCCTCTTACACAAACTCACAAAAATTTGTCTGTAAATATTTCTTAATTGCATTTTAACACACTGAAAATCTTAAAAAAAAAAAAACCAAAAAGAATGTGTTTTAGCATAAAATTTTGAAAAATCAAAAAGATTTTATTTCATCTTATTTTCAACAACTAATGTTGAAAAGCCGATTTTCAAAATTTCGAGTGCTAAACATGATGAACGACAGTGGGTTGGGAAAGTGTGCTTGAAATGAAAAATGAAGTTAAAGTTTGAGAGAATTTGAGAAACTAACAGTAAAATCAGTGTTAGTTAATCAAGGTCATTAATTTGAACTTGATATAACTATTGTTGATGTTGAATGATATCTACAAGCGGTTTCTAAATTTGTTAAATTTTAAAAATTGTGAAATTTACTTTTGGGTAGAGATTTGTGCAGATCCCCGTGTCTAAGCCTGAGCAGAGTTTGAGCCAGGACACGATCTTAGAATGAGTGCTATGTCAGATTGCGATCCCGGAATAACTTAAGGGGGAGTCTGTTAGCAAAGGGGAGTTTGAAGATTGAAAGAGCCAGACTCAGATTCTGGAAGAGTAAGAGAGAGATTGAAGGATGCTTACAGAGAAAGATACTTTGGAAAGAGCGAAAGGACCGATCAAGACTGAAGACTCAATACACTGAAGACTCGTCAACATCCAAGGGGGAGTTTGTTAGTGCATATGTCTATTGACTTCGTCTTGTATCGAGTCATGTAATAGAATAGATAAATCAGGACACGACGTTCGAGAGAAACGGGAAACAGGTCTAAACCAGCCACTTCACACGAAGTGACCAGTTCGTGCGACCTGGCCAGGTCCTGCGAAGTGGACCAGACCGTGTGGAGTGGTTCGTGCGATCTAGATCTCCTATAAATAGGTGAGTCTTGGATTTCATTTGTAACTTTTGGATTCCAGTAGCGAAGCTCTGCTGAAGTGTCGTCAGCTCGTGTAAACAGTTTCAAATCAGTACAAACGACAGTTAAAGTGATTCTTAGTGCATATCTAGCTGATATAACATCAATACGTCTGATTCCGCCTTTCGTATGGATCAAGAACTCTTCTGATCGACTCGTTTTGATCGATTCACCGATCCTACACATTGCCTTTAACTGCACTAGGATAATCGTGTGCAACTGGCGAAGGTGTATGAACCTGATTCGTAGAAGGTAATGGATACCTTAAACTGGGGACAAGCCCAAAACTGGGGATAAACCCAAAGACTTATGAGATTTCACTGAATACTTGATCCTTTGTCAAAGATGTACCAACTTCTGCAAAACTCAGAACTTAGTGAAGAAGGATAAAGGATACTGGATCCTTCTCCTGGTAAACAAATAAATTAAAGAATTAAAAAAATAATAATCAAATCATTACCAGAGTGAGAATCATTTATCCTTTGAGGATCCTGGATCCTTAACCATAATTCTGTCTTAGCTGAGGATCCTCGATCCTTCTTACATAAAGTATTTTTTAAGATGGACAGCATTCCAAGCCCTTGGTAATAGATCACCTTCCATGGTTAGTAAACGATATGCCCCCTTTCCTGCCTCAGCTTCAATCAGATAGGGGCCTTCCCACTTTGGTGCTAACTTGCCCTTAGCAGGATTTGTGGTATTTTGGAATGCTTTCCTCAACACCATGTCACCAACTTGAAACTTTCTGATCCGGACCTTTTTGTTATAAGCTCCAGCCATCCTTTGTTGATAGCTAGCCAATCCTATCCTTGCTAAATCCCTGAGTTCTTCTATGGTATCCAAATCTTGAACCAAGTTTTCAGCATTTCCTTCAGGATCACGGATGCTTGTTCTTGCAGTAGGGACTACCATCTCTGTAGGGATCACCGATTCAGCTCCAAATACTAAAGAAAATGGAGTCTGGCTAGCAGCATTCTTGGGAGTTGTTCTATCAGCCCATAATACACATGGTAGCTCTTCTGCCCATTTTCCTTTCTTGGATCCAAGCTTTTTCTTCAAGTTGTTGATGATGATCTTGTTGGATGATTCTGCTTGACCATTAGCTTCTGGGTGGACTGGTGTTGATGTTATCATCTTAATCCCCCAGCTGTCACAAAAGTTAGTAGTTCTATTCCCAATAAACTGGGATCCATTATCACAAACAATTTCAGAAGGAATGCCAAATCTGGTAATAATGTTTCTTTTAATAAAGGATATAACTTCCTTTTCTCTGACTTGTGCAAAGGCTTCTATCCATTTGGAAAAGTAATCAGTCATAGCAAGCATAAATACTTTTCCTCCTGGTGCCTTGGGTAGTTTGCCAACTATATCCATTCCCATCTCATAAATGGCCAGGAGGAGGATATAGGATGCAGGAGCTCTGCTGATTGTTGAAGGATATTGCTATGTCTTTGGCAAGCATCACATTTCTTTGCATATTCCACAACATCCTTCTTCATGGTAGTCCAATAGTATCATGTTCTAAGGATCCTTGAGAATAATGCTCTGCCCCTAGTGTGGTTTCCACAATCTCCTTCATGAAAATCCTTGAGAACTTCTTGAATTTCTGGATCCTCGATGCACCTTAGATACGGACCTGCAAGAGATCGTTTATATAATATGTTATTTATTATTGTAAATTGAGATACCTTGACTTTGAAAGCTCTAGGATTTTCTCCATTAGGGATCTCCCCATGTTGTATATATCTCATGATTGGGAGGATCCAGGATCCTGAACTTGATTGTGCATCATCACTAGGTATAATTGCAGAATCGTCTACTATCTCCATGGCTGTGTGATCCTCAATAGAAGGAGCTAAGATGTGGATAATTGGTATCCTAACATCCTATGGAATCTTCAATGATGATCCAAGATTGGTTAAAGCATCAGCTTCTGCATTTTCTTCCCTAAGTACCTGTGTTAAACTGAAAGAAGCAAAAGAGTCTGCCAATTTCTTGACTATCTCAAGTTATTTGATTAGTCTTTCACCTTTAACAGCATAAGAACCATTAAAGTGGTTAGTAATTAATAAAGAATCTATATGTACCTCAAGATACCTGATCCTCATGTGCTTGGCAATTTGCAAACCAGCTATTAAGGCTTCATATTCAGCCTCATTATTAGTAGTTTGAAACTCACAAGAAATTGAGTTGGGTATTATGTCCCCCTGTGGCGATTTTAGTAGTATGCCTAGTCCAGTTCCTTTTATATTTGAAGCCCCATCTGTGAAGAGTATCCAAGGATCCTTAGTCTCTTCAAGTTGTTGAACTTCCAATTCAGCTTCCCTTTGTAGATCACTACTGAAATCAGCCACAAAGTCAGCCAAGGCTTGAGATTTAATGGCAGTTCTTGGTTCATATTTGATATCATATGCACTAAGCTTGACTGCCCACTTTGCCATCCTTCCTGACATTTCAGGCTTCCTGAGAACATTCTTGATAGGAAAGTTAGTCTTAACAATAAAAGGATGAGTTTCAAAATAATGGCGTAACTTAGTAGATGCCATAATCAAAACAAGAATAAGTTTCTCTAAATGAGAATACCTGGACTCAGCATCAAGTAGACTTTTACTTACATAGTATACAGGATGTTGAGTACCTTCATGATCCTTAACAAGGACTGCACTTATTACCTTAGAAGAAACTGCTAAGTATAAGGATAATATATCCCCTTTTTCTGGTTTCATTAAAGCTGGAGCTGAGGATAGGTAATCCTTAAGGGCCTTGAGAGCATTCTCATGCTTTTCAGTCCACTCAAATTTTTTGTTCTTTCTCAGGATGTCATAGAATTCTTTGCATTTTTCGGATGACTTTGAGATTAATATGTTCAAGGCTGCGATCCTTCCTGTCAATCTTTGCACATCCTTAGCATTGGAAGGAGATTTGATGTTCACAATGGACTTGATTTGTTCTAGACTTGCCTCTATCCCTCTTTTTGTCACCATATAACCTAGGAACTTGCCAGCTTTCACACCAAAGTGACACTTGGAAGGATTCAATTTCATGTTGTATCTATCAAGGATATCAAATGCTTCTTCCAAATCTCTAAGGTGATCCTCAGCTCTTTTGGACTTAACCACCATGTTGTCTGATGCGTATCGGTGTGTATATAATTTATAGTTATATTTTTAGCCCTTTTTACACGTTAGTCAAGTTTTAAATTTATAAAACATGATATTTTACTAACACCAAACACACATATGGGCAAGTGCACCCATCGTGAGCGTAGTATAGTGTTGGTAAGATACCGAGGTCGTCCAAGGACACAAGAGCTTTTAATACCTGTTTATCCTCAACGTCTAATCAAATCAAAAGTTTAGAAAAATGTTTTAAACTAGAAAATAAAAACTAAAAATGCTGAAAAATAAAAATAAAAATAAAAACAGATAGACAAGATGAATCACTTGGATCCGACTCTCCTTTAGTGTAACCTTTGATTATTTCCGCACTTTTGCACTTTTTAAGAGATTATCTTAGTTATAGTAGTAGGCCCCTCTTTTGAAGGTGACGTTACCCTCAACCCAGTAGTTTGAGTCAGCAAGGATACAATCCTAAAGGGTTGGATTATTGAAAGATAATTAATTAAGTTATTAATGCGTAATGTGGTAGGCCCCTCTTTTGAAGGTGACGTTACCCTCGGCTAAGTAGTCTAAGTCAGCAGGGATACAGTCCTAAATAGCCGGGTTAATATTTTAATAGTAGCTTACATATGAGGGGATCAAGGAGTTCGGACCCCCGCCATCCAATACCAGTGGGTATTGAAGGAAGTCCTACTAAAGTTGACCCAGGTCCTTGCAGGATCTATACACTGAACAAGGCAAAACTCTTACCAAACCATTCCCTTAACCCCCGACCAGGTAGCCAACATATCTCCATATAGACCGTGGAGATATGAATGGTGTAAATCTTTTATTTTATATAGACAGTAAAATAACGCCAAGACACCACGGACAAATGATAAGGAAGATTCACCTTCAACATAAGAAACTAGTTATTAAAGTCATTAATACATAACCAAATAAAAAGTGCGAAAAGATTAAAAATAAATAGTATTACACTAAATGCTTGTCTTCACCAAGTGATGTATGAGACTTAGGCAAACATGGCCTTTGATTGTCAAGAATTCTTACGATCAATCTTGGATCCTGAGACTACTACACACACTCTATGATGGATGATGGATGATGGTGGTGAATGATGGTGTGTGGTGGTGGTGGAGTGTGGGTGAAGTGTGAGAGAGGTGGTTTGCCAAGGGATGGTTTGCAAATGAGCCAAGCACCCCTATTTATAGCCTGCACAGAAGCCCGGACACGGCCCCGTGTGTCACACCCCCAAAATCCACACGCGGAGTATCACCGCTTGGAGGCGTGACTGACCAGGATCCAGCCACCAATCATATTGAACAAGTATGTAAGTAATTATAAAAATCCAACCAATACAATTGGTGTCCAAACAAAACATAGTTTAAGTTGCAAGCGGATGCATAATGTCTAAAACCAAAGCATAAATAAATGATGTTTAAGTTCCTCATGAACACTCAATGTCCATGCTCCACAACGACCCTTCTCCATGCAAGCTCCTGCTAAACCTATTGACCTGCAAAGCATGTAGTAACGAGTCAACAACAATGTTGAGCGAGTTCACAGTTGGGTGTTTATTTTAAGTTATTTCAAAACAGTTTCCCTTAACTGGCATCCCTGCCATGGGGGTTACCCCATAGTTGAAAACGTGATTTGTTTATCCCATTTACTCTGGCAATCCAGCCGTGGGGGCTACCCCATGTTTAATTATCTGGCTCTTCGGCCGTGGGGGCTACCCCATGTATATACTACTAGACTCGTTACCATATCGACTGCTGACTGTAGTCATGTTTATGTGCCCTGAACTGTCAATGTCTATCATCATTGACGTGCCCAGATCCATTAGTTCACACCCGTCCTCTGCGGCACGGTGTGAGGCTTGTCAAACCTAAATAGCGCTATCTAACTAATGACCCGCTCGCCATTGGCCTGGCGATTAAGTCGATATAAAAAGGAGGGACTTCGTGATAGAGTTTTGGTCTTGTGAAATTTAACTGTCCATGAGGACGAGGAATTATATTCCTGAACCCATACTGTCCTACCCAAGAAAGGACGAGGAATACGTATTCCTTAACCCCATTCCCAACCCCTGGGAATCCCATGCTTTGTAGAGAGTGTGAACTCACCTTAGGTTAGCTCGGCAGATAAACGAAAGGTCGATCGAGCTGTTAGAGGTCAACCACGTCCTAACATGGTTACCATACAAGTCAGGTCTAGGTTCGAATAGTGCACGTATGTTTACACAAGTTAACAGGTTACTAACACGTATTGATCATGGCAAACACATATAACACATTAACAGTCAATTACATAACATACTGATACTTGTACGATCCCAAAGGTAAAGCCTAATAAACAGGCGGCCCAACTCCTTGTACGATCAGCATAACTTGTGCGATCCACAATGGGTTGTGCGATTGGAAACCAACCCGGCCCAATAATAAATCCCAACATGTACACGGCCCAACAAACAATCATGAGTCTTGTGCGATCCGGATGGCTTGTGCGATCGAGATTGGGCTTTGAGGCCCAACAGTTATCAAAACATAACTTGTGCGATTCCAATAGTCTTGTGCGACTACTGGTACCTTGTGCGACTGAACTTGTGTGATCAGATCAGGCCTTGTGCGACCTGATCTTGTGCGACCGAGAGAACTTGTGCGATTGGTTTTATTATCCGAATATAATGCTAATCAGTTACATTGTTTCCAAAATTCGATTCAGTTACAATCATTCAAGGGTTTCCCAAATTATGAATTCTATCAATTAACAATACTAACAATTTTTAGATCATGCAATCATTGATCAAACAAGAGTTTTATCATCTAATTCATATAAACCCTAATTAACCAAAATCATGAACAACAACTTATCAACACTTAAACATATTAACATGATTCTTGTTCTTGATCACTAACATGCATCCCTCTTGTCGCCACGAATCATGAGTGGTTCATCACCTGAACGAGGAATACGGACAATCTTCTCATTGCAAAGAATCTCTGCTCGGTGTTGGGATAACCAATCCATCCCAATGATAACATCGAAACTACCCAGAACGATAGGAAGGAGGTCGATAGAGAAAGTGTGATCAGCAAGAACAAGATTACAACCCTTGACTAGGGATGGCAATGGGTCGGGTTTGGGACGGGTTTAGGTAATCCCAAACCCAAACCCGGTTAGATAAGCTTGTCCCAAACCCGTCCCAAAACCCGTCGGGTTTCTAGCGGGTAAATACCCATCGGGTATCGGGTATACCCGCGGGTTTCGGGTAAACCCGTTAATTTAAAAAGATTACTCGTTGGGTATACTCATCTCAAAACCCATTGGGTATTTATAGGGTAACTACTAACCGGTTACATTTTATATTGTCATTATAAAAATATATATCAAATAACTACAATGTATACGGAATAGAATACCTATATGTGTAAAAAATGGATGTATCATATATATACATATTTACTAATATAAAAGAAATTATATTGGGTATACAATCGGGTAAACGGGTACACTTTATCGGGTAATTGGGTCGGGTAAACGGGTATATCACTAAATCCCAAACCCGTCCCAAACCCGCGAAAAAAATAAAAACTATTCCCAAACCCGTCCCAAACCCGATTAACCAACCCCAAACCCGTTCCAAATGTGTTGGGTTTCGGGTTTACCCAGCGGGTTTGAGTTTGATTGCCATCCCTACCCTTGACTATGTGTGTGACCTCTAAACTTTTACCATTAGCTAACTCTACAATGTGCTTGGTGTTCAATAGTGTTGGGGTACGCTTAAGCATTTGACTAACTTTTAGGGACACGTAGCTAGTATCAGCACCCGAATCAAATAAGACAGTAACATAAAAGTCGTCCAGTAGGAACTTACCCGTCACAACATTGGGATCATTCCTTGCTTCACCCTGACCAATCACGAACACCCGCCCCCTGGCACCATTGTTGTTGTTGTTGTTCCCATTGTTACCATTCACCTGATTATTGTTATTATTGTTGTTGTTGTTCTGGTTCCTGTTCAGTTGGGGACAATCTCTCTTGAAGTGGCCTTCAGCTCCACACTGAAAGCACCCTTTGTTGTTACCTTGCTGCTGGCGTTGATTTTGTGAGGCTTGTTGTTGCTGACGATTTTGGTTTGCGGGGTATAAACTCCTGCAATCCTTTGCAGCGTGGCCTGGCTTGTTGCACCGATGACAGTTACCCCTGGTGCATGGCCCGCTGTGGTGTAGGTTACAGCGATTGCATTTGGGGTGAACTCCCCTGTACCCACCCTGACTTTGACTACCCGATGATTGCTGACTAGGGCTCTTGTAGTCGTCAGTCCTTCTCTGCTGAGACTGATACTGGACAGAAGTTGAACCCTTGCTTGAAGCTCCATCCCATTTACGCTTGTTGTCACTAGGAGCATCTGAAGTAACGGTAGCACAGATGCGCTTTGGTAACCTATTCTGCTCCACCGCCTGATCAGTGAGACGATGAGCCAATTGTACAACTTGCTGGATAGTGGCGAGGTTAGCTGAAGTCACATGACTTTGAATCTCTGGCACTAATCCCTTGAGATATAGTTCGATACGCTTATTGGGAGGGTCCACCATAGTAGGACACAAGATGGCTAGCTCATTCGATCTTTTTGTATAAGCTTCAATTTCTGACCCCGTCATCTTTAGGTTGAAGAACTCTACCTCCAACTTGTGAATGTCATCACGATTGCAGTACTCTTCCTTAATCATTTCCTTAAAATTGTTCCATGGGGTGGCATTGGCAGCAACCAACCCCAACATTTGAACTTGAGCGTTCCACCACGTGAGCGCTAAACCCTCGAGAGTACCAGTAGAATACTTCACCCTGCGAGCCTCAGGGCATTCACACATTTCGAAGACTGACTCGAGCTTCTCGAACCAGTGGAGGAGACCTACAGCTCCTTTAGTGCCGCTGAAAGTAGTTGGTCGGCAGTCCATAAAAGTTTTGAAAGTGCACACAGGAGGCTGTGCAGGTTGACCTGTTGTGGGTGTAAGAAAGGACAAAGTTTAACACAAAGGTTGGTTCACGAGAGTAGGACCTAAAGATCCTAGAATGAGTTTAGACTGCAGGGTATACCTCCTGCGTGTGCGGCTGCAAGTGCCGCAGCAACTTGTTGGTTAATCAGAGCCGTCAACTGGGCCTGAGTCATGTTAACGCGTCCAGCCATGATCTTCATATCAAGGGAAACAGTAGTGAGAGAGGTTCGCGAAAGTGCGATGACAGAAGGGAGTAAGCACACACGTGTTCAAGCAACAGTCGTTATACTAACTAAGCATACCATGAGCAATGTACTATGTATCTAGCAAGTAGGCAATATAAACATAAATCATATCACCTAGAATGTCGAGCCTTGCACGTGGAGTGAAGCGTCGTTGTGGATCGTTGAGCACTGTGCAGGTTATAGTCTGGTTTTAACAAAAACTTTTCCCCTTATTAAAACCAAGTTCTCTATAACCAATAGCTCTGATACCAATCTGTCACACCCCCAAAATCCACACGCGGAGTATCACCGCTTGGAGGCGTGACTGACCAGGATCCAGCCACCAATCATATTGAACAAGTATGTAAGTAATTATAAAAATCCAACCAATACAATTGGTGTCCAAACAAAACATAGTTTAAGTTGCAAGCGGAAGCATAATGTCTAAAACCAAAGCATAAATAAATGATGTTTAAGTTCCTCATGAACACTCAATGTCCATGCTCCACAACGACCCTTCTCCATGCAAGCTCCTGCTAAACCTATTGACCTGCAAAGCATGTAGTAATGAGTCAACAACAATGTTGAGCGAGTTCACAGTTGGGTGTTTGTTTTAAGTTATTTCAAAACAGTTTCCTTTAACTGGCATCCCTGCCGTGGGGGTTACCCCATAGTTGAAAACGTGATTTGTTTATCCCAATTACTCTGGCAATCCAGCCGTGGGGGCTACCCCATGTTTAATTATCTGGCTCTTCGGCCGTGGGGGCTACCTCATGTATATACTACTAGACTCGTTACCATATCGACTGCTGACTGTAGTCATGTTTATGTGCCCTGAACTGTCAATGTCTATCATCATTGACGTGCCCAGATCCATTAGTTCACGCCCGTCCTCTGCGGCACGGTGTGAGGCTTGTCAAACCTAAATAGCGCTATCTAACTAATGACCCGCTCGCCATTGGCCCGGCGATTAAGTCGATATAAAAAGGAGGGACTTCGTGATAGAGTTTTGGTCTAGTGAAATTTAACTGTCCATGAGGACGAGGAATTATATTTCTGAACCCATACTGTCCTACCCAATAAAGGACGAGGAATCCGTATTCCTTAACCCCATTCCCAACCCCTGGGAATCCCATGCTTTGTAGAGAGTGTGAACTCACCTTAGGTTAGCTCGGCAGATAAACGAAAGGTCGATCGAGCTGTTAGAGGTCAACCACGTCCTAACATGGTTACCATACAAGTCAGGTCTAGGTTCAAATAGTGCACGTATGTTTACACAAGTTAACAGGTTACTAACACGTATTGATCATGGCAAACACATATAACACATTAACAGTCAATTACATAACATACTGATACTTGTACGATCCCAAAGGTAAAGCCTAATAAACAGGCAGCCCAACTCCTTGTGCGATCAGCATAACTTGTGCGATCCACAATGGGTTGTGCGATTGGAAACCAACCCGGTCCAATAATAAATCCCAACATGTACACGGCCCAACAAACAATCATGAGTCTTGTGCGATACGGATAGACTTGTGCGATCCGGATGGCTTGTGCGATCGAGATTGGGCTTTGATGCCCAACAGTTATCAAAACATAACTTGTGCGATTCCAATAGTCTTGTGCGACTACTGGTACCTTTTGCGATTGAACTTGTGTGATCAGATCAGGCCTTGTGCGACCTGATCTTGTGCAACCGAGAGAACTTGTGCGATTGGTTTTATTATCCGAATATAATGCTAATCAGTTACATTGTTTCCAAAATTCGATTCAGTTACAATCATTCAAGGGTTTCCCAAATTATGAATTCTATCAATTAACAATACTAACAATTTTTAGATCATGCAATCATTGATCAAACAAGAGTTTTATCATCTAATTCATATAAACCCTAATTAACCAAAATCATGAACAACAACTTATCAACACTTAAACATATTAACATGATTCTTGTTCTTGATCACTAACATGCATCCTATTATGACAACACAATGAATCATCCTAATCGTAAACATATCACAGCCGATTAACAAGCATTCGGTTTTCATTCATCAACAATCCAACTTGTACTAACACAACCAAACCATTCGGATCCAAACCCACATAGAGCCGATTACAATCATTCATGATCAATCACATATTATTCATACCAACATAACAATACATCATCATATAAACATCATCATTCATCATCAACCGAAATAAAAAAATACATAACATGAAATACTAACCGATTAGAGATGAATGAGGGTGATCTGAATCAAAAGCTTCGATGAGGATGGGATGTTGTTTGGCGTCGGCTTAGAGAGAGAGGTACTAGGGTTTGTGTGTGTGAAGTTTTTAGCAACAAATGAGGAGTATACCCTTTCTCCTAAATGTTATGCGTGTAAAAGAGAGAGTGGGCCGAACCATCATGGGCTGCCCTTGATCCGAATATAATGAGTGTAGCCCGAATGGGCTTGTGCGATCGAGTTGTGTTGTGCGTTTGGGCTCGTTTATATACATACATACATTACACAAAACACATATCATACATAACATTTCATTACTCATCATCGTTCACATAATCACATAATGTTCAAACACGTTACACTAAGCGAACAAAAGAGTTCTAAAACACGAGTTGTCACACCGTGTCCATTGGGCACGGCCCCGTGTCCACACATCTTCTCTTTCTTCATTAAATACAGTTTGTCTGCATTAGTTGACCACTCCCCCGTGTTCGCTGGGCACGACCCCGTGTGCAGAAACGTATCTGTACTATCAAGATTTTCCTAGATTCTGCGAATCTTAGAGTTGACCACGGCCTCGTGTCCGCTGGACACGCCCCCGTGGTGGGTGATAGAAGCTTCTACAACTTTGTCTTTTCTGCAGACACTTAGGCACGCCCCCGTGCTCATTGAGCACAGGGCGTGTTCAGCCTTCTGTTCTCTTGTTTTTGCTTGGGAGGATGCTGTCGAGGGGTCGGGCATGCCACGTTTATTCATTTTCTTGTATTTGTGTTAGATTTAGCTGCTTTTTTGCTCCTTTTGTTCATTTGAGCTTATTTAATCCTGAAAATACAAAAGAAAGACAAAAACACACTTTTTCCAACATTAGTACTAAAAAATGGTTAGTTTTATGCCACATTTGATGTAATTTATATGTTGCATTTTGCACACATCAAATACCCCCACACTTGAAATGTGGCTTTACACTCCCAAATGGAATGGGTAGAAGAGAAGGTTTTGGGCTTGTCATAGAGTGTCGGGATTTCCAAGATTCTTTATTAAGTTTTATTTTTATTTATTTACAATCCTATTCGTCATGATTTATTTAAAACATTACATAAGATAAATTACTTATTAGAGCATAACATGCCTCTTTAAAATTCCATTTATATACAAGTTCACATACCTCACGGGGGATCACTCAACACTCGGCCGAAGATGTATTTTAGTGAAACACTCGAGAGCGGCATGGAACTTACTCCTACCATAAGCTTGCCAAGCAATCAATCATCCTCCTTTTTAACTATACACCTTTGTAAATATCAAGAGGACTTTGGGGAAGGGTTAGGCTTGGGTTAAAGGTAGGTGGTTGGGTTAGTGGTTAGTAGAAAAGGGCGAAAGGCGTAAAAAGCGTCGGTTTTCGTAAGACTTTTTATTTTTGTAACTTTTTATTTTGATGAAGCAATTCTTCAAACAAAGTTCTTTTTGATAAACTTGTTTGTTTATTTCTTTTGGTCATCAATTTTTTTTTTTTTGATAAGGAAGTCATATGAAAAACCGAGCTTTTTACTAAAATAAAGGGTTTAAAATGAAAAAGGGTTTTGGTGGGTAAAAGGGTGTTTGTTTTGTGGGTTAAGAAATGAAAAGGTTTAGGCTCAAAGGGGTTAACTAGGGGGATTTTGGGTAGGTGGTAAAAAAAAGAAAAATAATGGTGTAGAAATAAAAAGGGTTAGTCCTAATGCCTCCATCATTTACTTACTCGGGTTTAAGTTGGTAAGGACCGGGAATACATCGTCGTGGCAAGTTCTAGAGTTGTAAGAAACCAAGCGGCTATTCACACAAGAAACAAAGAATGAGCATTTAGTTTAAAGATGTGTATTTGTTTGCTCAATAAAGGCTCAAAACTCACTTTTTGTGGGAATGGGTTTTTAATGTGATCAAGTATATATAATCAAATTTTAACTAGACTTGTTATGTTGTTTCATAATTTTCTTATGTTGGTTCTTTTTATCACGACACTATCAGTTGTAAATTTGTAAAAATATAACCTTTTTTTGAACTTGAAATTCCCAAATTAAACCTAGACAAGTAAAAAAATGAAAAAATTTTGAAAAAATTTGGGGTGTTTAGCGGTTCCAATAGAGTTTTGTGTAAGACTTGTAATTAAGACTTGCAAAATTCAAGGTTTTAGCATCCCCCCCACACTTAAATTACACATTGTCCTCAATGTGTCCCAAAAATAAGTTTTTAGGTTGATTAAATGTGTAAAAAGATGTGAAAAAGCAAAAATTTATGTTACTGGGCGTCTGGACACGGCCCCGTGGTATCCGGGCAAGGCCTTGTGTTCAGATCGCCAGTAACAGAAAATAAAACAAAGTAACAGAAGGCTGGACACGGGGGCGTGTTTAGTGAGCACGCCCCGTGTCCAGGTACCTGAACTGGGCATTTTTCTGCAGATGGTTGAGCACGGGGCGTGTTGGATGAGCACGGTCCCGTGCTGAACTTGCTGTATTGAAGAAAAATTGTCGGGTGGCCCTGTTGTTGTGCATGGGGTGCTGGTTCAACTTTCCCTTGGTATCCTTCACCATCTGAGTGTGTTTTATCCATTACATCATCATCCAAACACCGATTTATTAAAACCATCATTCATTCAAATAGAGAAAGTTACATAATAATCCTAATAAGTTAAAATTTTAGATAAATAGGTCAAAAGAAACACAAGAAGTCTAAACCAAGAAGTTATAGCCTAAAGTTTATTCTATTAGCAAAATTTCTGTCACACCCCCAAAATCCACACGCGGAGTACCACCGCTTGGAGGCGTGACATGACCAGGATCAAGCCACCAATCATATTGAACATATAAGTAAATAGTAAATGTCATTCATCAATACGATAGGTGTTTTCAAAACCAAACATAAACAAGTGTGTAGCGAAAGCAATAATGTAAAAACCCAACATAAGTATTAAGTTGAAATGTCATAAAAGAGTTTATCATAACATCCACAATTCGTGCCCACAACGACCGCGCCTCCCGTGCAAGCTCCATGGGTACCTATGGTCCTGCAAGGCATGTAACAGAGAGTCAACAACTAGTTGAGCGAGTTCACAGTAAGTAAGGTCGTTGCATAACTACGCGTTATTAACTAAGCCGTTTTGTATGTTCAATTGGTGGGGGCTTCCCATTTTGTATATACTAGACTAGTTGTAACCATAATTGTTCTTCTTAACCCGAGAACAGGAGTACGTACGAGG
Organism: Helianthus tuberosus; assembly: GCA_030545235.1. Lineage (NCBI taxonomy): Eukaryota > Viridiplantae > Streptophyta > Magnoliopsida > Asterales > Asteraceae > Helianthus > Helianthus tuberosus. The sequence goes on along the minus strand of CM060392.1, from coordinate 65,221,224 downwards.
TTTACGTAGGTTTTACGTAAGTGCCCTTCTTAACACGAGGACAGTGGTACGCGTGAGATTTACGTAGGTTTTACGTAAAGTGTCCCTCGAAAACCTGAGGACAGTAGCAAGCATAAGTATACGTAGGTTTTACGTAAGTGTCCCTCGAACCCTGAGGACAGTAGTAAGCACAAGTATACGTAGGTTTTACGTAAGTGTCCCTCGAACCCTGAGGATAGTAGTAAGCACAAGTATACGTAGGTTTTACGTAAGTGTCCCTCGAAACCTGAGGACGATGGTAAGTAGTCTAGTGTTTTACGTAGGTTTTACGTAAGTCTATCATATCTATCAATACCATTCCATCAATACCATTCCCAACCCACCGGGAATCCCATGCCTTGGAAATGTGAACTCACCTTGGTTTGCTCGGTATGCTAACTATGTGCTCGCAAACAATCAATCAATCAAGGCCTAAGGTAATGCATTTACACACAGTCAGTTCATGTTCGCAATGATTCGCATGCAACTAACATCACAGTATAACACAGAGTGTGCTTAGCAGTTAGCATCTTGTATCATGTAAACAGTAAATCGAACTCATGCAACTTCATGTTTCACATAAGAGCTTTCTCAGTTAATTCCAACATAGTTATCCATTGACATACCCAACCGAGTTAACAGGTTTATTAGAGTAGCATAACTTAACAGAATTAATACAGTTAACAGAGTTAATAACTTGACTCAGTTAACAGACTAAACATAGTTGATAGTTACCAGTATTAACAAACTAACAGATTTAACAACTAACAAAGTTGTATGCTATACAGAACTAAGGTGCCAGGCATTCAACGAAATCACATGTGACAAACACATATGCTTGGTGAAAACACACATTGGCGAAATCCCTCCTAGTAGCGAAAACCCTTTTGTGTTTTCGTTGTGAAGGTGTTTTCGGCCATGGGTGTTTTCGTCGATTACATCATCAACATCAACACCTGTTACGCAATCAGCAATCCCTAATCATCATCATTGACATAATATACACATAAATAGAGACGGGATAAAGATGCCTATTAATTTCCCACCAAATTTTGGACCAATAAGAAGGAAACCTCATGAGTTCTAACCTAACACCCACATGCATTCTGATCAAATTAAGATATGAGCCCTGACATGTCAGGTAGTAGCCACCACCGATTTTCATTATCCTATGCAACACATTACATTAAACGAAATCACACATAAGCACATATGTAAACTTGATCGGCCCAATCAACAAAATAATAAATCATCACATAAGAGCATTCCATTGTTAATCAAGTCCATGTATAGCATAAACGAGCAAAACAAGAAACAATATAATTTCAAATCCACTAACCGAGGGACTCTATCGACAGAGATGATGTTGCCTCTAGGGGGTTTGTGTCCACTGCCTTCGCACACAGGGAAGAACTCTAGGGTTTTGGTTTTAGAGATTAACCTTTTTTCGTAAAGGGGGAACAAAAATATATAAAACCCATTACCACTGGGCCGAAGCCCATATGTGATTTCGGCTGGGTTCCATGTTTTTAAATAACAATCACATTGTCAATGCAATTAAGGATACAAGTAACATATATACATCTAAAATACACATCACAAACGACACTTATA